>OZ024742.1:103757595-103947595 GCA_964016885.1 Eledone cirrhosa
ATAAAAGTACCTTACTCATAGAAAAAATATGCATGCTTTGAACATGTATGTATGTATGTATGTATGTATGTATGTATGAGAGAGAGAGAGAGAGAGAGAGAGAGAGAGAGAGAGAGAGAGAGAGAGAGAAAGAGAGTGTATACATGAAGTGTAGAGGTATAAAGTCTCATTTTGATCAGTGGGTGATCTTCAGGTACTGCATTTCACAATTAGAGGATAGAATAAAATGCTTTGGAGTATTTTATGTTCCAGCTATTTTTGTTCTGAGTTCAAATCCTGCCAAGGTAAACTTTGCCTTTCATCCTTAAGGGATTGATAAAATAACGTACAAGTAACACCCTGGGGTTAATTTAATTGATTTTCCCCCTCTCCCAAAATTGTTAGCTTTGTGCCTAAATCAGAAACCATTACTATAATTATTATTAATGTCATAAATAGTGTATTTTATAACAATTTTATACTTATTTCATGTTTTATCAAATTAACTTGTCTATTGTAGATCATCCTTGCCCCTACCCTTGCGTTTATATAACTTTATCCACCCCACATATATTGTAACCCATATATTTATAATATTTACAGTAGTCTATGTGCAATCCCTTGCAGCTAATAAAGAATCATCATTACTGTTGTTTTTGTTGTGTTGTGAATTAGTAAAATTATTAGTGTTGGACAAAATACCTTACAGTATTTGTTCTGGTTCTCTATGTTCTAAGTTCAAATTCTGCTGCGGTCAACATTGCCTTTCATCCTTCCAGGGCTGATAAAACAAAATTTCAGCCAAGTACTGGGTTCAAGATATTCAACTGTTCCACTCCCACAATATGTGTGTGTGTGTGTGTGTGTGTGTGTGTGTGTGTGTGTGTGCACGCATGTGTGTGTGTATTATCATCATCCTTTTACGTCCACTTTTCCTTGCTTGCAAGGGTGGGATGGGTCCTCTTCAGCACAGTATCTCTCCATTTGTCACAGACCTTCATCATCTCCTCTATGAGCTTCAGCGATCTGAGGTCAGCTCTCACCACCTCCACCCATATCTTTTGTGGTGTTCCTCTGTATCTTCCTTCCACCGGGATTTCTTGGCACTTCCTCACCCAGCGGTCATCTTCCATACGCATCACATGGCCATACCAACGGAGTCTTCTCTCCTATATATATATATATATATATAATATTACGGATTGTGCAGTGGCAGACACTGTGTTGGAAAGAGTGTTATTGTCTCTGTTCTCTTCGAATTTCTGCTGAATGTTCCTGTTAAGAGAGGGGCTGAGCTGTCAACTGATCACCATCTAGTTATCTGTAACATAGGACTACCTAAAGCCAAGAAAACCTACAAAACTGGCAGGTCCAGCTCAATCTACAGGATAAAGTAGGAAGAGCTGGTGGATAAGTCAGGAATAGGTTTATGGATATTATTACATCCAAATTCAGAGAATTCCCTGAGCAAACTGAAGATATTGAAACAGTGGATAAGAATGCCTCACACAATTTTATTCAAATTCTTTTGTTGTGAGTTTAAATCCTACTAAGTTACTGTTTGTCTTTCACCCTTACAAGATATGTACTGGTAGTATAATGGAAGGGGTGAGAGGTATTCAGCTAATTATATCCTTCATTTACAAATTTGTGGTGTTGTACCAAAATCAAAGATCAGTATTGCTGTTTGCTATTGTTATTATAAGAATAAATTTTATT
Organism: Eledone cirrhosa; assembly: GCA_964016885.1. Lineage (NCBI taxonomy): Eukaryota > Metazoa > Mollusca > Cephalopoda > Octopoda > Eledonidae > Eledone > Eledone cirrhosa. The sequence goes on from OZ024742.1 coordinate 103,759,294, forward strand.
TTCAGAAAGTCTTCACATGTATCAAGGAAGATAGCATTGTCACAACTTCTCATTTTACCCTATAAACCTTAACATTCATGCCACTGCTGCCGCAACCACCACTATGTGTCTATTTCTCCTGCTAGCAAGGCGTGGTCATGTTGTAACAGACCAAGCCAGTACATAATCAAAGCCAGTGATTTCTCTGATGGACCAGAGGCCACATCTCATATACATTCCTGCACTCAACAGGTTGTGTAGTCGATTTTATCATGGCACCACCTCTAGAGAGGCCATCATGCCTTTGACACAATTGAAGAGTTCACTCTACCTTTTGTTTGCAAAGTTTTCTATGGCTGGATGCCCTTCCCATCATTAACCATGTTTACATATAAAATGATAGTGATAATGGTGGCATAATTGATGATGATAATTGCTAACATAGACACACATCTCTAACTTCAGAGAAGGTTATAGTCAATTATTTCAAGAATGTATTATATTCTAAAACCAAAAGTTATATATAGTAGTGAGATATATAGACCAATATATTAATATTAAGCCCAGTGCACAACATATATTTGTATTTAGTTTCTGTATCAGGAAACTTTGTTTAAAATCTCCAAATGAGCAAGGGTATCAAATAAGTTAACTTATTTCAGGTTAGGGGGTCTTTATAACACATTTAACTACTTTAACCCCTTCAATACCAACTTGCCCAAAACTGCTTCTACTTCTCCAAACAAAGCAACTATTTTACATTTAGAAGAGTGTGGGAATGTATGCAACTAAGATGTGTGTCCCCTCCTGCCCACCAGAGAAGTCAATAACACTAATTACCATACATACTTGTATATAAGCTGAGAAATATGACAAAAAAAAAATTGATGGTAAAATGTGGTGTCGGCTTATATTCCAAGTTAATACTTTTCAGATTTCCATCAACTTCAAATTCTACCTAAATGGGGTGCTAAAATATTTTCGCTTGAGGAATATTATACTTTGGAGGTGAAATTTGTTTTTCTTATTGTTTTTTTTTAATGTTTTGAATGAATATGGCCATCAAAATGGTTGGAAATTGGTAAAAAAATCATTAAGTAATGGAGTTGTGAAACAAAAACTATATTCTAATCGAGACTAAAAACATTTTAAATATCAAAAGACTGGGTCATCCCATAAACAATTGAGTTTTTTTTTCAATTGCATGCAATAAAAGTTGGAGGGGCTGGGTATAAACATCTGCATAAACTTGCTATAAAAACAGATATTAAATTCACCGAATCCTCATTCTTAGTGGAAGCTTTGAAAAGTGCAGTTTATCGTAATTTTTAAAAATAAAAGGCGTATATAAAAAAATCATACATTATTTATGGGATGTCCACTCATGAGAATTTCAAAACCATACCATCTAAACATAATGTGTTGATTAGCTACCTCAGTTTATAATGGGGTTTAAATTTTTGCCCTTTTCTCACACATAAAGAGGTGGAGACAGCTTATATTCAAGTATATATGGTAAGTACTGACTGACAAGTTACACCCCATCCAACTTGCTAGAAGGGAAATCAGTTGTTAAATGATGATATATATGTGTGATTATATGTGCATATCATCACATTTTTATATATAAAAACTTGTCATGTTTTCGGAGAGTTATAATATATATATATATATATAAGATACACAGAACATAGGCATGGGATTTCAGACTTATAGACAAGCAAGAAAAAAAAAGGTATATGCTTTGCCCCAAGATCATTACTGACTTAAACGCAACTTCATATAAGAATCAAACCCAGGTATTGGATTCAGTTTGCTAATAACATAGTGCTACACAGTGATACCTCTCTCTCTCACACACACACACACACACACACACACAAATTATATTGATGTACACACTACATTGAAGGAAATTTACAGAGCAAACTGTAGAAGTTTCTGGAAGCAATTCAAGAGAGCTGTCAGTAGGAACAAATGTCCTCTCTTAAATTGCTCACATCCTCTAGCAAGCCAAGACAAAGGTCAGACAATAAGTTCAAGGATACAAACTACAGTATTCTAATTGAGATAGCTCTGACCTTTGAAAGATGCTAAAGACAATTAGAGTGAAATAATAATTCAAACTGTTTGTTTGTTTTGATTTTTTTAAATATATATATTACAAAAAAAAACAAAAAAAAACTTGACTGTTTATATTTGGTGTAATGGTTTGGATAGTATGTATGGGGTTGTAGTGACACAGTGTGGCAGAGCCCATCTGCACTCAATAGAAGGAGGAGAGAGGAGGTGAGAAAGAGATGAGGAGGAAAAATCGATCTCCAGTACTAGACTGGTACATTTTATCAACCTTGAAAGGATGAAAGGCAAAGTTGACTCCATCGATATTTGAACTTAGAGCACAGTAAGTTCAAAACAAATACTGCAAAGCATTCTATCCAATGTTCTAACAACTCAACCAATTCTCTGCCTGGGTTGGATTGGTCTACAATAAACTGGGCAGTTCATTACTGACAGAGTGTCTACACAGTTACTTCTTTGTATGTTCTCTGTTTTGAACTACACAGAACATCTAATCAATGTGCTGAAACCCATCTTTTTCCGTTCCAATATTTTATACGCCCTATTATTAGACTACATCATTTAGTAAAAAATATTACAGTCTAACTTCTATTTCTATTCTAAGATAGTATATATTTATGGAATTATAGTAGGGTCTCTCATGTGTTATACATTGAATTGAAAACTGAGATTATCTAAGCAATAAACAGACAAAATCTCCCCTTAGGAAGGTTTTAAAAAAATAAAAGAAATACAAGAAATACCAGTTGACTGAAATATTTAGATAATACAGTCAATGGAAAGTAGTGTCTTTCAGCCACATAATCAGCATCATTACATTTCCTCTATTTCTATGTACATTGATCACTCATGGTCTTATTAACAGAGTAAAATATGTTTTGCTAAGCCCAAAATATGTCCATTGCTTTAACCAGTTCAGATAAAGTAGCAGTCTAGTACCAAGGTCGATTTTCCTACTATATCTCTTTCTTTCTTACTTCTTCTCTATCACTCTATTTCTCCTTCAGACTTGAGCTTTTCCAGGTTTAAAATGCCCAAGACATGCTGTAAATCACTACTTTGCCTAAACTACTCCATCAGGAGATATAGGTCCATACATATATGCATCTGGACCAAAATTTTTAAACACTGCTGGAGGGAGCTTTTGTTGACTAACTGCCTGGACAAAATTAGTTAATGTAGGGTTTTTCAACATACTATATTATATATTCCAGACACTACTGTAAGTGTATTTAGTGTGCAAAATTTTCCCGAGGTATTTCGCTTTTAACAGGAAGAATGGTTGATGTATATATTTTAAAGGAGCATTTCATACTTAAATACTCCTGCGTCGAAGGTCAACATTTTAGCAGTATTATATAGATGTAGTAGTCCTATTATAATTACCAGTTTAGCAGAGTTATAGAAGTAGTGATGTAATAGTTATAACGCCATGAGTAACCAGTTTGGTAGAAAGTTATGATAGGAATATCGACAACGACTTTAGCATGTCTTACATTATTTATTAACAAAGGTAGAGCTGAGTAGCCAAAATGAATGAAACAAACGAATTAAGATTTTCAGAAAGCACGGTCTACTGGCTGAAGTGTTACATATTGGCTAGTGATTTCACGGCGAAAGAAAAATACTTGTTTACCTTAGCGCTGTCGGGCTGCAAGAGAGCGATCTTCCGAGCCGACGCGGGAATTTTTCCCTCAGGGCGCATAGAGATACATTCTCCTCCGCTGGCGGTCATTGACTGGGCTGAGCCAAATAACGCACGGAGAATGTATATGAGCCCGTAGAATGTAGGTCACTACACTCTCACCATAATCAATTATCAGTTAATATTAAACACATAAAATGCAACATGATTGAAAACAAAAATTATTCAACATCATGGATTAGACCCTCCTAACATCTGGAATTACAACTACTTTATTTGATATCACAGATATAAATATAGGATTAGTTATGGAATATTGAGAATTAAGATTGGATTAATAATTGAATATCTTAGATTAAGTGTACATTAACCCTTTTGATACTAAACCAGCTGCAATCAGTTCTAGTTCTACAATATGAAACTGTTAATTTTAAAGCATTTATATTATCTAAAAACTTTTTTATAATTTTATGAAACTTTGTTGAGTTACCCTATATACTCGAATACAAACCATCTCACTGTTTTATGACTGAGAAATAGGCAAAAATCCAAGCCCCATTTATGTTTAGATGGTGTGGTTTTAAAATTTTCATGAATGGAGAATATATTTATGAAGTTTTAATATTTTCATATGTGAAATGTTTTAAGAGTCATCTAGAATATAGTTTGATTTACAACTCCATTACGTAATGATTTAGTAATGATTTATTACCAATTTCCAACCGTTTTGAAGCCCATATTTATTCAAAACATATTAAAAACAATAGGAAATACAAATTGAAACCAGTGTAATATTCGCCTCCAAAGTGAAAACATTTTAGCCACTCATTTATATAGAATTTTGAAATTGATGAAAATCAGCAAAATATTGATCTCATATAAAAGCCCCTCCCCCAATTTTACTATCAAATATTTTGTCACATATTTCTTGGTTTATATGAGTATATACAGTATGTTCCAAAGACTAGCTTAATAATGATTTCTAATTTAACCCTTTAGTATTCACATTACTCTATATATACTATTGTATTTTTGTAGTAAACACTATCTTACATAATTATCTCACATAATATCGAATCTATGAGATTTTGATATTAATTATTTTGAGAACAATACCTTAACATCAGTATAAGCGACCAGTTTCAACTGGTTTGAACAGAAAGAGGTGAGACATTTCTGGACGGATATGGCTGGTTTGAATGCTAAAAGGTTAAGCTCCATGCCAGCAATTTAAGGGAAGGGATAAGTTGATTAAATTGACCCTGAAAACATTTGTTATTCTATTAAACCCCCTAAATATGGTAACCAGAAGATTAAAGATAAATTGGTTAATTATTATTGGTTTAATCATTTAATATCTGAGATTAATAGTAGTTTAATTACTCAGTATTTGGGATTAAGAATGGCTAAACTCAGTATTTACATTAATGGAGTATTGCCCATCGTGTCTAGTAAGATGGAATTATTAATTAAATGTTTGAAATAAAGAAAGGATTACTTACTCAATATCTAAAACCATGACGGGATCAGAGTTCTGTTTATCATTCGGTGTGTTATAGAAAAGAATTTTTCTGCTACTCACAACAACAAACTGTTTCTTCCAAATCAATTTCTTGGAATTAGGTTTGTGTGGGATTGCCAACCGACCTTCCATAACATTGTCTGAAAGTTAGGAAAGAGAAACATGCAATGAGAATATATTGGATTAGAGAGAAAAACACAATATATACATACATAAGCACACTGCTATATACATACAAAGATAACAATCAGGGGAAGTTGAGATACCAGAAAGGTAGAAATATATGTGATGGTCAGAAGGAGACATATAACATCATTTTATGCCAACTTTTCAAGTATGCATGGTTTAGACAGGTTGTCACTCCTACTCTCCTAGACAGATCAGGATACTACATCATGCTCATCTGTTCCAAATGTTAGCATAGTTTCTATGGCTGAATGTTGTTCTTAACATCAACCACTTTACAGAGTGTACTGGGTCCAATCAGATAATATTACGACCCCTTTATGCATTTATGAGCACCTGAAATACAGGGTTAAATATATATGCTGATAAACAGTGAAAGAATAAGAATGATAGTTAATACTCATTCGTATCTTATTTTTCATTGTTTCATCATCATCATTTAACGTCTATCTTCCACGCTAGCATGGGTTAGACAGGAATTGTCCCACTTGAGGCAAGATTGGTTGGGTGACCGTGTCTTGCTCGTATAGGACTATCTAGTAGGTTTTCTACGGCTGGATGCCCTTCATAACACAAACCACGTTTACAGTGTGGACTGGGAGGTTTTTACCGTGTTACCTACATGGCCACATTACAGTGTGGACTGTATGTTTTTTTTTTTTGTCATGACACCTACACGACCTCAGTTTGGAGTGGATGTTGTGGTACCAACATAACTTTACAGAGAAAGGGTGGTGTTGATGGGAGTGGGGGGAATAGGGGGAGTGGGATGGAGTGTATATTTGGTTAAGAGGTGCCTACTGACTGTAGGTTTCACTTTGTATATAGGCGGGTCTTCTGTATTACTATGTGGTGCCAAAGATCTCGGTCCAGTGACATTGTCTTAGAGAGGTGCAAGTGTGTAAGGTCAGAATTTATCAAATCGTCCCAGGTTTTTGGGGGTCTATCTACTCCGTAACTTCCATCAATTTTGATCGCCCTGCACTTTTTTATACAGCTGTCGTCTTTCATGCGCATCACGTGACCGTACCAACGTAGTCTTCTCTCAAGTAAACAGCATCTGATCTCTCTTATTCCTAATTTCTCACTTAGTTCATTTATGTTTTGCCGTTCACGTATATTACTATTACACATCCAACGGAGCATGCATGCTTCGTTCCTTTCCAGTCTGCGCAGGTCCTCTGCACACAATGCCCATGTCTCACTGCCATGCAACATTGCTGTTCATATATATATCATCATCATTTTACGTCCGCTTTTCCCTGCTTGCAAGGGTGGGACGGGTCCTATTCAGCACAGCATCTCTCCACTTGTCACGGTCCTTCGTCATCTCCACCGTGAGCTTCAGCGATCTGAGGTCTGCTCTCACTACCTCCACCCATGTTTTCGTGGTCTACTTCTACTGCGTCTTCCTTCAACTGGCATTTCTTGGCACTTCTTCACCCATCGGTCATCCTCCACGCGCATCACATGTCCATACCATCGCAGTCTCCTCTCCCACACACTACAATCTATCCCTCTCAGACACAGTTTCTCACTCAACACATCCATGCTCGGTCGTTCACGCACATTGACATTGCACATCCAACGGAGCATGTTTGCCCCATTTCTCTCCAGCCGTCGCATATCCTCTGCAGTTGCTGCCCATGTCTCACTACCATGCAGCATCGCGCTCCTCACACAGGCATCATATAACTGGCCTTTCGTACGCAGGGAGAAACCCTTCTTCGTCAGCAGAGGAAGCAGCTCCCTAAACTTCTTCCAACTCCTCCTTATTCTAGATAGTATGGCCTCGGAACACCCCCCCCCCCCCTCCCAAGCTAATCTGATCACCTAGGTATCGGAAGCTATCATTCGCTTCTATAGCACCCACCTGCATTTGAAAAAATGTCTATCAATGCAACTTCTACTGTCAAATTTCCCTGTACATCTACTACATACATATTTCTCCCTACCTGTTAGTTTGCCTGCTATCCCACTACATCTCTTGTGTACCCAAGATCTGCATTGTGAACATTTTATAGAATTTATGCCAGTTCCTTTTCTGCATATCGAACATGGCCATTTCCCTGACAGAATCAGAGTTTTGTCCTCTTTTCTACTCATCAACACTTTTGTCTTAGCTAGGTTCACTCTCAGTCCTCTTGATTCCAACTGCTGTTTCCATAGCCAGAATTTATTCTCTAGCTCCTCTACTGATTCTGCTATAAGAATTAGATCGTCAGCATAGAGAAGTTCCCATGGACAGCCAGTCTTAAACTCCTCTGTTATGGCTTGGAGGATTATAATGAACAAGAGTAGGCTGAGGACCGAACCCTGATGTACTCCTACTTGTATCTGGAATTCCTCACTAAACTCCATTCCTACCCTCACTTTACTGACAGCACCGCTGTACAAAGTTTGCACTGTTCTCACAAGCCATTCCTCAACACCCAGCTTCCTTAGGTACCACCAGATGACAGATCAGGGTGACCTATCAAAGGCCTTCTCTAGGTCAACAAAAGCTAAGTATACTGGCTTATTATTCTCTAAGAACCTTTCTTGTAATTGTCTCAGCAAGAAGAGGGCATCTGTTGTACTTTTCCCAGGCACAAAACCAAACAGCATCTCATCTAGTTTGACCCTTTCTCTAATTAGTTGTGCTAGTATCCTTTCTGCCACTTTCATAACCTGATCCATCAGTTTTATACCCCTATAATTGCTCCTCTCCAGAGCATCCCCTTTCCCTTTGTAGCAATTTATGAGAATACTGCTACACCAGTCTTTAGGTATGACACCGCCATATATAGCCTGATTGATGATGCGTGCAACCAGTTTAGTGCCTACGTCTCCTGATGCCTCCAGCATCTCAGCAACTATCCCCGACGGTCCAACGGCCTTACCATTTTACATTTCCTTAATCGCCTCTTGGACCCTATATTCGTCAATCTCAATAGCTGGTCCCTCTGTCGGATCTACTGAGAGTAATTTCTCACTCTCCCATTCATTCTCCACATTCATCAGTTTCTCATAATGACATTTCCAGGCCTCCTTTTTCTGATCATTCGTGACACTAAGTACACCGGCATCATTCCGGACACACTTATCTCCAACAACATCCTGATTTGCACTGACACACTGCCTTGCCATGTGGAACACTGCACGTCTCTGATCTTCTCGTCGCAGAACATTGGCAAACCTCCTACTCTGGACTGGGTGCTTTTGTTTGTCCCACCAGCACTAGAGAGGATGTCTTACTTGACTCATGGGACCTCTCTACCCCTCCATTTTACAGCATGGTCATAACAATAATAACAATAATAATAACACTATTAATAATTATTAATTAATGCAATCGTGCAATGCCTGTGCGTGAAGAATATTTTTAAAGTGAGGAAAGACTGTGCACTGAGCCAATTCCACTCTCTGAGCGACAGTAGCTATAACCTGAAAAGAAGAAAAGATCAACATCATCGGTAACTACTGAGCCGCAGGTTTTATGTCGGAGTTAACCCAGTTTCCTGAGATGCCTTCTCCTAGAAGAATGCCCTGACAAGGGCTAGGGGTCCTTCACTCCCAGTGGTTTAACTGCACGGGGGGCATAGAAATAATCGGGCTGGATACCCGATTATTTCTATGTCCCCCGCGCAATATATAATCATCATCACCATTTAGTGTCTATTTTTCCACACTTGTATGGCTTAGACAGGTTGTCACATGAAACAAATCAGGTTGAGTAACCACGTCTTGCTCATACAGATGTGTATTTTGGCATAGTTCCTATGGCTGGATGTCCTTCCTAACACAAACCACATTAAAGTGTAGACTGGGTGCTATTTATTGCTGCACAAATACAATCCTCTAACAAGATGAACTGACTTCTTTTTTCTTGTGGCACCAATGCAACCACCTTACAGGATGGAATGGGTGCTTTTGTTTTTGTTGCACCATATCACCCAACAGGGTATACTTTGTGCTTTTTTTGTAATGGCAACAACATTGTATTAGATCAAATGTAGAGTGTGTCTAGCTTCCATGCTTGTAAGCATGGGTACACAAGAGATGTAGTGGGATCTCGGGCAGGCTAGCTAAGAACATAGGTTTTACATGTGGTTGATGCATAGGTGCAGTAAGCAGCAAATGCTCACAGGAAACAAGCTCTATCAAATGATCAGAGGGTTCCGTAGAAGTAGTTGACAGTTGAGTGACCAAATTAGCAGTGGAGGTGGATGTTTGGAAAGTACAATAGCCAGAGTGAGAACAGGATGGAAGAAGTTCAGGGAGCTACTACAGCTGCTAGCTACAAAAGTTTTTTTCCCTGAAAATGAAGGGCAGATTGTATGATGCTTGTGTACGAACAGCAAAGTTGTAATGTGGTTGGCATTAGGATGGGCATCTAGCCACAGAAACCAAGCCAGAAATAGTGCTGTATGAGCAAGACACAGTCACCTGATCTGACTTGTCTCACAACGAAACAACATATCTAACCCATACCAGTGTGGAAAATAGATGCTAAACAGTGATGATGATGATGATATATATGCTTATAAACCCACTGGTTACTTAACTCTTTCCACTTACTGTTGTACTTGCTGAATTTAAAGTATGTAAAACGTTTTCTTTTATATTCAACTGAGTATGTTCCATTCAAAATACATATCACTCCAAGTCATTATTCTCATCTATTTATTGAGTATGTTCCATTCAAAATACATATCACTCCAAGTCATTATTCTCATCTATTTATAAATGAACACTCGGGCATATCTTTAACATATATTTTTCTGCCTCGCTCTATTTTATTTACAAATGAAATTCGAGCATATCTTTAATAGCTCTTGCACAATCAGTGCCTGTGGCATTTATGATCTACCCATGTGTAAAAGTTTATTTCTTTTTTTCTAACTTTAATTTAATTGTTCTCTTCAAATACAACTAATACTGCAGAAGACTTGCTTTCCATGTACACAGGAGGAAACAAACATGCAGAAGACTACACCAATCTTCCGCTCTTTACTACTTCCCAGTTATAATAACCCTCTCACCAAAATAACCCATGCACCTCACCCATGTTGAACTTGCATACTTGTTTCCCTCTCCCAACCCTCCTCACCATTGATTCACTACTTTTGCCAAACCACACATAAGAAAAACCCCACAATGTCCACCCCATATGGTGCTCCAGTGCTACAACTAAGCACCCAGTCTGTCCTGCCTGTAAGGCGGTTGTGATTTTGATCACATATTCTTTGACATATTTGAGTATACACAATAAGTCAGAGCAAGAGATCATTGTGTTCTTATGAAAACATTTTAAATATAAATACACACACACACACACATATATATATATCATCATCATCATCTGACATCTACTTTCCATACTTGCATGGATTAGACACATTATGAGACCAATCAGATGACCCATGTCTTGCTCATATGGATCTGTTTTGAGATTGGTTTCTATAGTTGGATGTCCTTTCTAACGCCAACCACATAACAACATGGACTGGGTGCTTATTATCATGGCACCAGAAGGACCACCTAACAGGGTGCACTGTGTGCTTTTATTTTTGTGGCACCAGCACTATCACCATAAACTAGGTGCTTTTTGCTGATGCAATGATAAAATGCACTCGATAGAGCAATGGAAAAGTATAGAAGCATGATGCAGGACCCTGGTTTGTTTAAGTGATCAGTAGCTTTGCTAAGTATTGATTTAATCTGCCGTCCAAACCCATGCAAGCGTGGAACACGGACGCTAAACCTGATGATGATGATGATGATGATGTGACAACCATCCAACTCTTGCGAGCAAGGTTAAGATGATATATATTATATATACTCGTGTAAAAGTCAAATTTTTTAGACCATTCTTTAAGGTTAAATTGTTGGGGTCGATTATTACATGAATACTACTTCTAAGGATCTTGAAATTCAAGCTAGAATCCAAAGTAACAGAAACCCAACTGATCTCTAAACGAGTAGAAACAAAAACAATGAATTACACTAATATTACCGATTCTATGCAACAAAACACATGTCCTAGTAGATAACAAAATCCATAAACAAGGCTGCGTAGGTCTTATAAGTATTTATATTTACTCTTTTACTAGTATCCATTAAAATTAACAGACTAGCTTAGTGTAATCAATTTATATCTCATAATTACTGTATATTACCATGTTATTTCTATATACAGGATGATACCATCACCCAAAAGTGTTGACCTGTTAACCATGAAATATATACAAGGTCTATGGAAACTCCAGATTCTTTTGCCAAAATATATAGGTAGAACACTGGAAGGTAATATCCGTAGTGCATTTTAAAGGGTCCGTCGAGCTGCCGATTATAGAGTTGAGTAAGATCGATACAGATCGAACCTTGAGCTGATCAGTGGCGAAACGCGCGTCACTACCAATAAATGTAATGAAGGAGTACCCAATCGTCCTTGTTATCCTTTCAATATATTACACTCTGTATAGCTCTACACCTCAACACAGAAGTGAACCTAAACATCGAGTACTTTCCCGGGTGAACCTGCAGTAACTCCAAGTTACACTCCCTAGCTATATATCATCATCATTTCATTTTACGTCCGCTTTTCCCTGCTTGCAAGGGTGGGATTTCTACAGCTGGATGCCCTTCCTAACACAAACCTCATTTACAGTGAGGGCTGGGTGCTTCTTTGCTGTGGCACTTCCACGACCACTCTACAGTAGAATGATATGGACCCCATCCCTATCATCTCATTTCTACAGCTGAGTAAACTGGAGCAATGTGAAATAAAGTGTCTTGCTCAAAGAAACAACACATCACCCGGTCTGAGAATTGAACTCGCAACCTTTCGATTGCAAGGCCAATGCTCTAACCACTAAGCCATGTGCCTCCACTATATATATATATATATATATATATATATATATATATATATATATATATATATATATATATATATATATATATATATATATATATATATATATATATATATATATATATATATAAATATATAACCTGGCTAAGACCAAAGTTCTAGTTTGTAGGAAAGAAAACAAGGCGGTGGTCCCTTCTGGGAAATGGTCGTGCTCGGTGTGTAGGAAAGGCGTAGGTAGAAACTCCATTTTATGTCCTAAATGCAAAGTATGGGTGCATAAAAGATGTAGTGGGATCACAGGTAAGCTAACTAAGAACATAGATTTTACATGTGGCCGGTGTTCTGGTGCAATAAGTAGCAGCAAGTGCCCACAAACTACTAGCTCTTTCAATTGCGCAGAGGGTTCTATAGAAATAGTGGACAGCTTCCGTTACCTGGGCGATAAAATCAGCAGTGGGGGAGGGTGCTCTGAAAGTACTGTAGCTAGAGTCAGAACTGGTTGGAAAAAGTTCAGAGAGCTTATACCACTATTAGCTGCTAAAGGGTTCTCCCTAAAAATGAAAGGCAGGTTGTACAATGCCTGCATACGAACAGCAATGCTGCATGGCAGTGAGACCTGGGCATTGTGTGCAGAGGATATACACAGACTAGAGAGGAACGAAGCTTGCATGCTCCGCTGGATGTGTAACAGTAATATACGTGAACGGCAAAGCATAAACGAACTAAGGAAAAAATTAGAGATAAGAGGGATCAGATGTTGTTTACTCGAGAGAAGGCTACGTTGGTATGGACACGTGATGCGCATGAAAGTCGATAGCTGTATAACAAAGTGCAGGGCAATAAAGATAGACGGTAGTCACGGAATAGGCAGACCTAAAAAAACCTGGGACGAGCTGATAAACTCCGACATCACACACTTACACCTCTCCAAGACAATGTCACTGGACCGAGACCTTTGGCGGTACTCAGTAACAGAGAAGACCCGCCTTACCTAAATATATAGTAAAACCTACTCCAGCCAGTAGGCATCTCTAACAAAATACACCCCGTCCCACCACCCCCACCCCCACCCCATCCACACCACCCCGTTCTATGTAAAGTTATGTTGGTGCCGCGCCATCCAGGCCGAAACAAATGAGATCGTGTAGGTGTCACGACAAAAAAAACACACAGTCCACGCTGTAATGTGGCCGTGTAGGCAACACGGTAAAAACCTCCCAGACCCACACTGTAAATGTGGTTGGTGTTAGGAAGGGCATCCAACTGTAGAAAACCTGCCAGACAGTCCTATGCGAGCAAGACAATCACTCTTGCCTCAAGTGGGACTACCCCCATCCAAACCCATGCAAGCGTGGAACACGGACGTTAAACGTTGATGATGATGATGATGATGATATATATATATATAATAAAGTATATATCCCTACACGCAAAAAGCGTTTAGGGACACATGTATTGTCCAACCATATGCCAATGTGGTTCAATGGCAGGTTAATAAATTAACGAGCCAGAACATATATAATCAAGGTTTAGCAAATAAGAAAAAGTTTAAAAATAAATTTTAAAAGATTCACTGTACTCACTATGGTTACCTTTACCGAATCGGTTTCGAGCCTCAAAAATAAATGGTCAGTCCTTGCGGCCTTCCATTGAAAAGATAAACTCTCGGCACTGGACAGAATTGCTTCCACATCATTCATTCTCATCTCGGGAACAATTTTGAATAGCGCCAGTTCGTAATTTGAACTCGGGAATTTTATATTCTTCGAGTGAAAAGACCCTTCTGACGAGAGTTTATCTTTTCAATGGAAGGCCGCAAGGAATGTCCATTTATTTTTGAGACTCGAAACCGATTCGGTAAAGGTAACCATAGAGAGTACAGTGAATCTTTTAAAATTTATTTTGAAACTTTTTCTTATTTGCTAAACCTTGATTATATATATATATATATATATATATATATATATATATATATATATATATCAGAAATAACAATGCAAATGACAGTACATTGAAGAAATATATTAGTTTAACACTTGAAATAACAGGAAAAAGAGTCTTAATATGTTGGACACTAACCCTTCATCAGAAGATAGAATTAGAAATAAAAGATAAAATAGAAAGATATAGAAGAAGAAGGAACGAAGAAAAAAAAACACATGCAAATTCAGTCAGCTATTATACATGGATATGTGTGTTGGGTTATTTACTTATAGGAATATAAATGGCAACAAATATTTCCTGATGGGGGACTGAATATCACATTTGTGCCTAATACATCCAGTCTGGATGAATTAACCACTACAGGTGAAGCAGTGTGCCACAGTCAATCAAAGTGTTGTTGTTTCTAGAATAGGTACACTGTATTCCAGCATGTCATAAAGAGCAATTAAAAGGGTTGGCTAAGGGAAGGGTGGCTAACTGTAAAACATTGTCTCAAAATATCTGGTCCAACCCATGCCAGCATGGAAAAGTGGACATAAAAACGGTGTTTATGATTGTAAATTTGTATAAAGCCAATAAGACTATTATTACCTATAAGGCAATAAACACATGCATAGCAATACTAACCTGTGAGACTATCCTCAGCTCCAAACTCTTCAACACTACCACTATTCACTGAAGTGTTGTCAGGATTAGCTAGCTTCTGTTGCAATTGTTCAATCTCACTCTCTTTGGCATCCAATTCCATCTGGAGCTTTGATTTTGCTAGCAACTCATCATTAAGTTGAGTTGTTAAATCAGAAATATCTCTCTGAAATTTCTCGACCATTTTAGTATATTTCTCTCGTTCCATCGTCAATTCCTGCTGAAGACGACGGCATTCTTTTTCACGTTTCCGAAGAGCTCCCGAATTAGAATTGGTTTGCTTCTTGCTTTTGTCAGCAAATTCCTTTCTATTCATCACCTCAGCCAGTTTATTCACAGCCTAAAGTGAAAACAGAAAAATAAGCAGGAGAAAGCAATGACCATGGATAGTTTCCAAGGCAGGTTTAAATATTTGATATTGGAGATTAAAACAGAACACAATTAACTACTTTTCACAAGTTTTATACAATCAGTTCAGATATCATTCCACTGTACATTAAAGTATCGGTTCCAAATTTTCTATGGAAGAAACGTAGAACTTATTAAGGAGTTGCTCTAGGAAATATGTTCAGTGTGGTGCTTATAAATTTTTCTTAAGTGTACATGTTTACCAAAAAGTGCAATCCAGTTCTAGGGCCTCCAGAGAAAATAACTGAGATTGAATAGTGAAAAAGCAGGAGGCCCAATAGGAGTTGTGGGAGTTATGTTAAGATATCAGGAAACTGGGTTGTGAAAAAAATTGCAGAGATCTGTCAGTGGATGTTGCATACAGCCCTGATCTATTCCGAGACCACTGTCTCGACTGAGAAGCCCAACTCCTTCAGTGCATGTTTTTAAAGTCATTTTGGGACATGCCTGGGAATGCTTGGTTGCTATGGCCATGTTGAATCTCTGAGAGCAGCTTTCTGGCTGGATTTATGATACAAAATTGCTTGTGTAATGCTCTAATTAATAATAATTAAATTCCTTCAAATATTTGATTATTTTCAAAATTAATTGAAAGGAAAGTTACAGTAGAGTATAAGGGAGGAAGTGAAAATCGTTAAAATGCAATTTGGATTTCAGCAAGGGGAACAACTGATGCCTTTTTATTATAAAGCAACTACAGGAGAAGTACAGGAAGAAGGGGAAGTTATTTTCTTGGGTTTATTGGTCTGGAGAAAGCTTTTGATAGGATTCTGTATGAAGTTGTGGTATAGATATTGAGAGAGTTGGGAGTGGAGGTTAGAGTGTACAAAGCCCACTGCTATTTGTAGTTGGGATGGAAGTGAAGGGTTTGAAGTGTAAAGTAGGGTTTACCATAGGTATTGCTGTACACCAATGATCTGATGTTAATAGCAGCGAGTACAGAGGGATTAAAAGAGAACATGGATAGGTAGAAAGAATGTACGAAAAGTAAAAGGTATGAAGGTGAATTTCAGAAAGGCAAAGATGATGGTAAATGGTAAAGCATTTCGTATGGGAGAAAAAGAGCAGGAAAGTGGCCATGTGTAATGCACAGGTAGGATGCCGATGTGAACGCCATTAAATGTGCACTATGCGCAATGTGGGTTAATCAAAAGTGTAGTGATGTGAAAGGAGCTACAGATGGTGGGAATGCTGAACTGGATCTTGGAAATAGTGTAAAGATATAAAGTGTGAGAACATTTTGTTACCTAAGAGAAAAGGAGATGTATATGGAGAGTTCCAAGAACTCCCTTCATATTAATAGCAGGCTAATGAGGAGGGGAGAGTCACTGAAACAAAAAGCAAATATGTATGCTGCATATGTGAGGAAGAAGTGTGATACATGGGAGTGAGATATGACTAGTGAACAAGGATTAGTAGGTAAAACTGGAAAGAATTGGAATGAAAATGGTTCAGTGGTTAAGCAGTATATTGCTGAGAGAAGGGGGGGGGGGGGCAATGCATTGCAGAGGTTGATGGTGTTAGAGATAGTGGAGGGTGTTGAGAAGAGAAATGGAATGAAATAATTGGATTCTATATGCATATTGTCTGAAGCATATAGACAATATGCCCCCACCCCCTCCCACTGTAAAGTGGTTGTGTAGGGGCTACTGAAAAAAAAGCACCCATCACTCACTGTAAAGTGGTTGTGTAGGGGCTACTGAAAAAAAGCACCCATCACACACTGTGTTAGGAAGGGCATCCAGCTGTAGAAATTAAGCCAAAATCAGTTCCCGTATGAGCAAGACAAGGTCAGCCGAGCGGGCACTGTCCACAACAGGACAACCCGTCTAACCCATGCTAGCGTGGAAGAATGGATGATGATGATGATGATGATGATGATTGAGGAAAGATAAAAGTGACTGGGTAAAAGGTGTAATGAAAATGTGGAAAAAAGACATGGGTAAAGGTGCTGGAATAAGAAATGAGGGTAAACAGGTTGGTATGGAGAAGATAGGGTAAAATGGAGAAGATTATGGGGCCTGCAAGGTTAACCACAACTTCGGCAGGGGGAAATTGCCTTAAAATTCTACTTGTTTGATATTAGTGAAGATGATGACACAAATAGCTTTGATAATAGTTCCCCAGTATGTCAATCACTAGTTTCTAACTCTATACAATGTTCAAGTGGGATGTCAGTTATGCTTAGAGAACTAGGAGTATGCAGAAACAATCATCATCATCATCATTTAATGTCTATTTTTCATGCTTGCATGGATTAGATAGATTATCATGTACTGAGGCAAGACAAGCCACATTACCAGGTCTTGCTTTTGCACTCCATTTTTGGCTTGGATAACCTAATGCCAACAAATTTAAGTGTGTACTGCGAGCATTTTATCGTGATCCCAACACTATCACCTTAAAGGGTGGACTGAGTGTTTTTGTCATAGCACCAGCACTACTACTTTACAGAGAATTTTTCCACAGTACTAGCATTGGAGAAGCAATAATGGGAGTGACAAGGGATGGAGTCATATCAATGGAAGTGGCCTTGAAGGGGGAGTTGCACCAAAATGATTAAACAGAACTATATAAGTAAAAAAAACATAAGTAAAACTAGAATCTGAGTGATATCCCTCGTGATGGTCTGCATCAGTGAACATTAGTAAATAAAATTTGTAAAATATGTTTTGTGTACCATGAGAAGAGGTAAGCTCATATCAGAACACACCTTTTCTGACAGCACACAAACTAATTATATTCTATAAATGTTTCTTAGTGTAAGGCTTTAACTGGGTAGGGTTAACATAGGAGGAAGTTAAAAAAGAATGTGAAGCTGGAGTTTAAGTAATAAGAGGAGGGCAACATTGGCTAAATTGTTGACAGCAATCTCTCTCCCTCTTTCTCACCAAGACTTTACCTACCTGTATCTTCTTCAGTCTCTCATCTTGCAACATCTTCCTCAGTTGCTCAATTTCACTGATATTATTCTCAGATTTCTCATTCTTGAAATCTAATTAAAACAGAAAAAAAATATGTAACAACAACAACACAAAAAAAGAGAAAACTATTTAAACATGCCATCTCTCTCTCTCACTTCCAGCAATCCCTTTTCTACCCCACATCTCCCTTTGATTACATTCTCTTCCTCCATCACATATACTGTTTCTATTCCTTACCAACTACAATTATGTTACTCTTTATCGTTACTCTCTCTTTTATCACCATCTTTCTCCAATCGGTCTAACTTTCATAGTTTACTCACCCACCCCCTCTCTCTTTCTCTTGGGTGTATGGAAAAGAAAGGAACATATGAATGTTTGGTAGCAAAAAATGTCATTAACAACATGGCAACATTCTGCTGGAAATAACCACATAATTCCTGTTAGATCAGCAAAAGTGGATATCTAACACAAGTCTGGAACCAAGAGTGTCAGAAAAATTCAGTGGTATAACTGCATAAGAAACTAGGAAATTTGATACCAAAACAATCAGTGGTATAACTGTATAAGAAACTAGGATATTTGATACCAAAATAATCAGTGGTATAACTGTATAAGAAACTAGGATATTTGATACCAAAACAATCAACCTGAGGTATTTCATAAAGATAAATATTTGACACTCACCATCTGCCATTTTATTCATTTTATTTATTAAATCATCTTTCTCATTTTGAAGTTGTTCATTGTTTTTACCGTACTCACGTTTAGAATCTTCCAGCTGAAGATGGAGAAATAAAACAATATATAAAACTGCTACTTTTCTTTTAATTTATTGAAGTTGATCTATGTTTAACCCTTGAAATATCAACCTGCCCCAAACTACCTCAATTAAAATGTTCAAATTTAAATTCAAGTTTTAGACTGAAATCAGATTATTACATGACAAATGATGAAGGGACTTTTTGGTTCCGAAATATTGGACAGATAAAAGAACAATAACAACAACAAAACAAAACAAAAGATTACCAGGTAACTTTTACTTTTCGTTACCTCATCTTACAGTCCATTTTGCATTGTTTAGCTTTCTATCTCTTTCAACGTTATTATATACAATGCTTCAAGCAAACTATAACCATTTTATAATAAATAATAATAGATTTCAATAGTTAGTTATTTCACTAAACCACTCATGACTGGATTATTTTGATAATTAGAACACACAAGTAGTATATTCATGTTAGAAATATGGCTAGAGAAGGATTAAATTAGTCACCATCAGCTGTAAAGATGCACACACATGTGCAAACACGGACACATGTACACACATATGCATGCACACACACACACACCCATGTACAAGTGCACACACATACATACACTACAGATGACCTAGGACAATTAAAATTTGCAAGAAATTTTCAATATTTAAACTTTTCAGCATTTAAACTGGCCATATCTGGCCAGAATTCTCACCTCTTTCTGTTCAAACTGGCTGCTCATACTGACATTAAGGAATTGTTCTCAAAATAAATAATATCAAAATCTCATAGATTCGATATTATGCAAGATAAAGCCTTTACCACAAAAACACAATAGTATATATAGAGTAATGTAAATGCTAACAGGTTAAAGGGAGGCTGAATGGCTGTGCAAAGGAGTAGGAATAGAACAAAACCCTTTCTTTACAACTTTGCCATCAAGCAGATAGCTGGTTGAAATATGTTCTAACTTAAGAAAAATGAAAACATGCATGCAAACATAGATAGATACAGACAAATATACAGAGAGACATACCTGGCTCAGACAGTCATTCAACAAATAAAAATTAAAATGTTTTTTTATCAGTTCTGGCTAATTTGTTTTATAAAAGGATCAATTGGAAAGGTAAATCTGACAGTTCGAAATTCTCTTTATTTACCACCTCATAAGTGTGAATGCATGTAGCTATAGTGTGCCTATGCATCTATCTATGGTGTGCATACATAAATGTGAACATATGTATGTGTCTATAGTGTAGGGGGTGAGCTGGCAGAGTTGTTAAAATGTCAGATAGAATGCTTTGCAGTATTCATTACAGCTTTCTGTGTTCTGAGTTCAAATCCTATTGCAGTCAACTTTAACCTTCCCTTTCATCCTTTTAAAGTTGATAAAAACATACCAGTTCAGTAATGGGGTCAATTTCTTCTTTATATCTATTTCTCACTTCTTCTCTATCACTCTCTTTTTCCTTCTATGGAAGAAAGTGACTGATCAGACCTGGTTGTGCATATGTATGTATATGTGCATATGTGTGTAAGTATCTATAGTCATTTTATTGAGAGAGAGAGAAGTGGGGAAAGTGTCACCTTTTAGAAAAGTATCCACAACAAAGGAAATGAGCTTGCATCCCTCAAACATAATGTTTGCATCAAGCCACCCCCACCTCTGCTTCATTACAAACACATACTATTCCCGCCTTACTTAAACCTCTGTCACACACAAACATAAACATACACACACGCACACACACACTATTTTTGCTCAATCAAAGGCTTTTATTTACAACTACACACAAACATACACACACACAAACACTATTTTTCACCCAATCAAAAGCTTCTATTTACAACAGAAAATCACATATCCAACTTTTACATTCGAGAAGTCTGCTTTATGACATCATACACAAACAGTTATACAGTAATCAGATGTTCTTTACACATTTGAAAAGTGAAGTAAAGTGAATTTGAAGTGGCATTCTTTTTTCAATATCGGACTTACTGTTTTCCAGGATTTAGAGACTAATTTTCTAGGAGGATGGAAGCGATTTATCTTCTAATAAAATGGACATGTAAATGACTGCGCATTCCACACATATGTGTACCTTTAATGTAATTCTCGGGTGGAATCAGTGTGACACATTGTGTCAAGCTGGTCTTTGAATTACATTTTTTCACACTTCAATTTTCCCTCTTTTTTATTCTTTCTTTCTTCTTCACACACACACACACACACACACACACACACACACACACACAATGTCCATTCCTACACTAATCAAACCCTTGCCCTTCATAAACCTGCAACCATCACCACATCACAAACCCATCCCCCACACACTTTCAAGATGCCAATCAGTGTTTCAGCTCAAATGACAAAATATCAACACCCACGTTGCTGAATGCGACACGGCATATGCAACATGGAACCAGCTCGGCCTCCGCCCTGTAGATGCCCAGTCCTCCCAAAACAAAGACTCCATCCTTTGCAACACGATTTAATACAGGTGGTGTACCAGCTTCCCAACACCACAGTGGTGCCTGGCTCAACGCAATTCCATCACTTGCGACTGGCATTCAGCTAGACTGACTGCTTGGTGCATCAGTGTTTCCCTGAAGCTCAGGCTCTGTGAACCTCACAAATGCCACTGTGGGTCCTTTCGGTCTCCACCCACTGTCATGCTGTTACAGTGCTGGCCACCTCTCACGCCATGCTGCTTTCAATGAGATCATAAAGCATGGCCTGGATGGCACAGGCTTCCCTTCCCAGCTCAAGCCAGCAGGGCTGGACTGAGGGATGGCAAAAGGCCAGATGGCATGACGATCTTCACATTCCGCAGGAGTAGGTCCCTCATCTATGATTCTACATGCTGTGACATCTTCTCTAGTGGCAACATGGTGCGTTCAGCTACCAGTCCAGGCTCTGCTGCCCGCCAGGCTGATGAGGGCAAACTATTCAAGTATCGGCTGCTCTCTGATAGTCTTGTGGCAGAGCCTGTAGCAGTGGAGATTTCCAGTGTTCTTGGCCCCCGGCCCACATCGCTGTTCACTGCTATCGGAGCAGAGTTGGCTGCCTGCAGCTATGAGCCCCGCAAAGTGGAGTAGCTGTTCCAACATGTCTCCCTCATCATCCTCTGGAGAAATGTATTTTCTATCCTGTTGGCCAGGACCAAGAATCAGAGAGTGAGAAAGTTGCAGATGGACGATACTCATTCAGATGTCACACACATACATGCATACATACAGAAAATAGATATAAAGTATAGACACAGAGATAATTCATTAAATAATGTCAATAGAAGCTGAAGAAAAACAGTGTAAAAATATGTTTTTATGGCTGATAATGAAATTTATTTTATCGACACTGGATAAACAAAAATCAAAGCAGGCCTTGATGAAATTTGCCAAATTGAGATATAAAAATAAATATTTGTGTTAATGTTTCTAATCAGATAAACATTACAGTAGCTGAAATAGACAACGATAATAGACGCTATATACTATTGAGGAATAGAAAAACACTATATAGTACACAGGTCACAGACACAGTACACAGCTGATTTACACACACACGCATACATACTCACACACATATCTGGTCATCTGGTCCCTTCAGCCTCACAGCAACAAGCCACTATGCTCTTCCATCTTTCTCAGGCAAGTATTGATGCTTGAAACCAGTTTGTGTCACACTTGTGCAAGTCATCTTTTATGGTG
Source organism: Eledone cirrhosa (assembly GCA_964016885.1). Classification (NCBI taxonomy): domain Eukaryota; kingdom Metazoa; phylum Mollusca; class Cephalopoda; order Octopoda; family Eledonidae; genus Eledone; species Eledone cirrhosa. The sequence goes on from OZ024742.1 coordinate 103,781,966, forward strand.
GATCTCCATAAAAGATGACGTTTGGTCTTTTCCTACCAATTGGCAACCATAACATTGCAGTTGTTACTGGTATATTGTCCCCTATTCATGAAACATGTCCTGCCAGCTGCTTTCTTCCACTCTTGGTGACAAGACTCAGGCGTGTGGTATTGGTTCTTCAAAGCACATCTTTATTTATGATCTTGTCTTGCCATCTAATGCCCAGGATCTTTCAGAGGCATCTTTGTTGGAAAGAATCAAGCTGATTTTTTCAGTTCTGGCGCTACTCTTCGATATGTTAGCAGTATAGGTTTTCGTTGAGATAACAATTGACCAGAATAACCTCAATTTCATTTGTGATCTGAGCGTCTTTGATTGCCATATTGATTGGAGTTTGCTGCAGCTTGGGACTCATTGCATTTGCTTTCTAACTAGTTTCTTTTGTTGACCTTGCAAAACATAACATCTCTGCTAATATCATTATAAATTTGGGTGTATGTCTCAATTTTTTCATCTTTTTGTTTGGTCTTGTTTTAATTTGATTAATTTTCTGTCTTCAATCAAATTTCAGCCAGGATCCAATATTCTTTGTGAGAGCCTCTTTCTTTGCCAACTGCTGCATTAGTAGCGCCACTGATTGCTTTTTGACATCCTCCCATTTTTCATTGAGTTCAAAATCAACTTTTAACACCTTAGCATTTAAACCAGCCATATCCAGCCAGATTTCTCTCATCTCTTTCTGTCCAAACCGGCCGTAACTAGCCGCTCATACTGATGTTAAAGTATTGTTCTCAAAATAATATCAAAATCTCATGGATTCGATATTATCTATATATAAATTTGAGCGACTTCCGTCCATCTGTCACACAAAGTATATATAAAAGATGATGGCGTTATGCAATAGAGATGACTGAGGTAAGAAGGGGATGATGACATCACACATTAGGGATGACTGAAGAAGGAAGGGGTGATGATGTCATGCATTAGGGATGATTGAGGAAGGAAGGGGTGATGATGTCATGCATTAGAGATGATTGACAAAAGAAAGAGTGATGACAAACTACAGAAAACAGCATCAAACATTCACTACACTTCTGTGTATAATCTATATAAAAAATTTGAGTGACTTCCATCCGTCACACAATGTGTTTTTGTGTGTTTCTGTGAATGTGTATGTGTGTAAAAGGAAGGAAGGGGATAGTGAAAAACTATAGCAAAACAGCACCTGGCATTCCATTTGCTACACTATATATGTATGTTTGTGTAAATGTATGTGTGTATGTGTGTGAATGTGTGTGTGTGTGTGTGTGTGTGTGTGTGTGTGTGTGTGTGTGTGTGTGTGTGTGTGTGTGTGTGTGTGTGTGTGTGTGTGTGTGTGTGTGTGTGTGTGTGTGTGTGTGTGTGTGTGTGTGTGTGTGTGTGTGTGTGTGTGTGAATATGTGTATTTGTGTGAATGTGTGTGTGTGAGTGTGTCTGTGTTTGCGCATTTATATTTATATTACTCATAAATATATGCATATGCACATCTACAAACATGTCAGTGTGTTGAAAAAATTCTAGTGTGAGGTAAAGCCTTTACTGCAAAAATACAACTGTATATATAGAGCAATGTAAATGCTAAAGGGTTAAGGATGCAAATTTTTTGTAAGTTCAATGCACTATTTTTCAGCTGTCACTTTTAGCTTTGCAATATCGAAAGGGTTTGTAGATGTTGACATTTTTGGACGTTTATGTATATGCATATACATATATACAAGTCTGTGTGTATATATATATATATATATGTGTGGGTGTGTATCTGTGTGTGTGTGTGTGTGTGTGTAAATAAGCAAGTAGAACTGTCAAATACATAAATCTGAACATAGATATACCTAGAACACAAAGTAATTATTGAATGGCCCTATATGTAAATAACTATTTTGTTTATCAATAAACAAAACATCTAGTGGATAAGACCATCGAATTCAAACCCTTCACTAATACACTCAATAAAACAAAGCCAATCATGAACAAAAATGTCTATACTAGAACTAAGACATCCTTCATAATCCCTACCTCAGACATCTATATTTCCCAACCCCTAACCTGCTCTAAATATGAGTATGGGAAGACGGACTTTTTAGCCGTCATATTACAGTTTCTGAATAAAAAAAAACATTAAAAAAATATCTTATCTGCAGTGACTAATAATAATATACACTATCTTTGCAGAATAATGTACACCAACTATACCCATTGCCATGACTAACAAATAAAATTATTTAAACAAGATCTTTATGGTGTATTGGCGATGACATGACTGCAGCCTCTGGCGTCACGCAGTGATACAGAACTTCCCATGGGTACAAGCCGAAGCTGAAGCATATAGACAATATGCACCCACCCCCTCCCACTGCAAAGTGGTCGTGGAGGTGCCACGACAAAAAAGCACCCAACCCACACTGTAAAGTGAACATGTAGGTGCCACGAAAAAAAAGCACCCAGCACTCACTGTAAATGAAGTTGGTGTTAGGAAGGGCATCCAGCTGTAGACATCAAGCCAGAATCAGTTCCTGTATGAGCAAGACAAGGTCAGCCGACTGGACACTGCCCACAACAGGACAACCCGTCTAACCCATGCTAGCGTGGAAGAACGGACGTAAAACGATGATGATATATATATATATATTTATCATCATTGTTTTTACGTCCACTTTTCCACACACACACATACACAATACAGTAGGGATATATCTATATAAGCTTCTTACAGCAATCAAATATTCTGCAAATGAAGGGAACCTCAATATGTCATTTGAACCTCTAGACATAGTCATCTATCCTATCCTCCCATCTTAAAAAAGGCCATATTGAATACAGTGCTTCTGAGTTCTCTGCACATAGGTAAAAAATGGTATGGTCATAGTTGGAATACCTTTAATCACAGGCTGACCTGGGCCTATACAGCAACAACCAAATATTCCAGCCCATCACACAAACTGCTGTTGTCTTCAGTTGTAAGATCACATGTTCCACATTCTAAATCTCACACAATATGAGTCAGGAATCAATAAAGGACTTCTTTGGAAATTGACAAATTAATGGCCACATGGAAATGCTGACTAACATACTGCATTGCTGGGCCACTACTGAAGGAAGACTTATAAGCCAACCCTTATTTTATATCTGAGAAATAGGCAAAAATCCAAACCTCATTTATGTTATGTTTGAAACACAACATAAATAATGAAAAAGTTATATTACTATAATCTCTCCAAATTCTTGATTATTTTTCAACATATAGGCAGTGTTTTTATTTTATTAGAAATATGGTAACAAAAGAGTTAATATTGTCTCAAGGGGCTATTTTTCTCATGTACTTCATGTGTTTTAAATAATGCATGTTTTAAAAATAACCCCAACAGAAAGCATAATAGGCCAGTTTAATCACAACTGTACAAGAGGAACCTAAACATGACACAGCACTCTTTCAAGTAATATACACAATGGTACCTAGGTTATCACACTTCTCAAACATTTTAAACTCATTCATTACTTCTTTCTAAGTACAATAACACTAGCAGGATAGTAGTGATAGAGGTGGTTGATGGGGAGTGTAAATATGGATAATAGATAGATACTTTAGTACAAACTATTTTCTTATCCCCGAATGTACAATCGAGGGGGATCAAATGAGACATTGAACAAAATAATATAGGAACAAACCTAAAATGCCATACAACAATAAAGGTACAATGAATACCACACACATACATACATACATATATATATATTGAAAGATCTTTGTACTCCAGGTTAAGATAGTAATTTTATCAGATATTAGAAAGGAAATATTTACCTCATGGCCTCCTCCACTGTACCACTAAGTAATTATCAATCGCTCTCAACAAGTCAAACACAAAAAAGCACACTAACAGTAAAGAATTGATCAAAGCCCAGAAACGCTCACAATTAGTGTTTTATCATTAAATATAGTTAATTAAATAATGAGTAATCAGGTTTCTTTACATTAGACATGGCTATTTTTAATTATTGATAATCATCTAAGTATATCAGATTAATAATACACCGTATCATTAATAGAAAACAAAAGGAACACATTTAATTCAGTTCAACAAAGCTAAGCATCAAATATTTTACTTTACATGTTTCTTTACATTTCAAATTCAGGGGATTGTATAATGTTTGAAATATTTTCTCCATATTTTAATGGAGTCATATTTTGAGATGATGATGTAAAATAATGTAAAAATACAAATATTTATGTGTGCGCATGCATGTATCAATGTGCGTGTGTATGTATGTATGTATGTATGTATGAATGAATGAATGCATGTGCATCTCAATGTGTGTGTGTATATGAATGTAAATGTGTGTATATATGTATGTACGTACGTATTTGTGTAAAGGACTCATTGAAAAAAACTGGTTTGATGGTGGCTGACTGGGAGATAAGAGCTCTTGAAAGACAAATTTGGCATAGTATGGTGAATGATGGGTCCATAATTTTGAGGACAGGCGCATAGAGCATAGGAAGAACAAACGCAATGTGCGTAAGCAATGCCTTGGTATATGTCTTGAAATGATCAGTGTCTCCATTGAATTAGTGTGTCCTGGGTGTCGAAAGGTGTGCTTAAGCAAATCTAGTCTCAGGAGCCACAGTCGCAGCCATGTTCAGAGAGAACCAGTGAACTATGATCTCCAAGGTATTGCAAAATGTAATGAATGTGGCAGGACCGAAGTGGTATGTGAAGGTTCACAGGCAACCTGATGCAAGACCTGAGGCCAGGGAGATCCATAGTTGTCATCAATGTGCAAAGGAGTGCAAGTCTCTAGTAGGCTTGAAAAGCTATATCCGATTGTCACACGTGAATCTGACAAACAATTGAAATACTATTTTGTGTATGCATCTATAACAACAGTAACAGCACTGACCAGCATTGCTAACATGATTCTGTGAATGTCATTTGCATAAGGAAGTAAGGAATAATGAAGTAAATCTTTTTACAACTTCAGTTAATGTGGGCACCTCTGCATAGTTGCTTGACTTACTAGAAATAGCAACCAAATCTCACTCAAATCACATGCTACTGTCTAAAAAAACATATAAAATACATTGCTTAATGTAATTCTAAAAATAAAAATAAACTGGCTCAAGCTCAAAGGCTCATCAGGCCTGGGCTTATTTTGGTTTCAGTCATACTAAGTGACCGAGTACAAGACTTCTCCACTGGACAAGATGCCAATCCAACATAAGGTTAACCTCCAGCTATTTGCTGCTGGTATTCATTTTTAGCTGAGTGGAATGGAGCAATGTGAAATGAAGTGCATTTCTCAGAAACACATGGCACCACCTAGTCCAAGAATCAAACCCATGACATTATGATCATATGTCCAACAGCCTAACCACTAGGCCATGTACCTTCACATTACTGCTAAGCTGATTTTCAGTAGAGGATTGAAAGATAAAGTCAACTTCAGGAGGATTTGAACAGAACATAAAGAGACAAAAGCTACTAAATACTGTAAGCCATTTCATTTGACACTACGAATTCTGCTAGGAATAGTAGCGAAATCAACCTCAAATTCCATATTACTGACTTTAACCCTTCAGCATTTAAACCGGCTGTATCCAGCCAGAATTCTTTCACCTCTTTCTGTTCAAACTGGCTGTAACTGGCTGCTCATACTGATGTTATGGTATTGTTCTCAAAATAAATGTCTCATAGCTTCGATATTATGTGAGGTAAAGTCTTCACCATAAAAATATAATAGTAAATATAGAGTAATGTAAATGCTAAAGTGTTAATAAAGAAAGATACAGGAGACAATGTAGTTTCTAATATCTAAAAAGATGGGTTAGTCAGGGCTGAAACATCTTTGATCATATGTCCATTCAATTAGGAAAGGTCTGGGACTAAACAACAAGTAAACATTAGCAGAGTAAGCAAAGAAACTTACCACATTAATGACCGATTCTTTACGAGAAAGTTCTGCTTTATGTCGCGTTTTCAGTTCCTTAATTTCCAAATGTAGCATAGTCCTTTCCTTCTCAACATCTGATAGGTTCTCTTCAGCCACTGTACGGGCTATCTGTTCTGATTCTATTGTTGACATGGCAGCTTTCAGGCTTTTATTTAATCTTTCACTGTTAAATACAATAAATACTGTGTCACACATTTCAATAGTCTAAATAATTATAGACACACAAATATATAAGTGTGTTTATGTATTTATATATATACCCATGTCAGTATAGACTAGCAGACATATGATGATGTATCTGTGTATAACCAGTTGGTGCCTACACCAGTGATCCGATCCTGATGAAATTTTACACACATGTTAAGCTAATATTCAGAAACAGGACTGGCTAATTGGATTTCAATAACAATCAATAATGGAACCCCTGGGGACATCTTTACAATGTAGGAGGAAAGAGAAGACGTTTCAGTGAGAGAGAGGGAAGAGGAGATACTACTACTGTATGTTAAACCCTCCCTCTTCCCACAACTCAGTCCTCCAAAACGAGGCAACAACTTATTAGAAATATACATACAGAAATTTCAAACAAAGTAGACGACAATCTAATTTTGGTTGATGACTGAACAGATGTCTCTGTAGATATCATCATCATCATCATCATCAACGTTTAACGTCCGTGTTCCACGCTTGCATGGGTTTGGACGGGGGTAGTCCCACTTGAGGCAAGAGTGATTGTCTTGCTCGCATAGGACTGTCTGGCAGGTTTTCTACAGTTGGATGCCCTTCCTAACACCAACCACATTTACAGTGTGGGTCTGGGAGATTTTTACGGTGTTGCCTACACGGCCACATTACAGCGTGGACTGTGTGTTTTTTTGTCGTGACACCTACACGATCTCATTTGTTTCGGCCTGGATGGTGTGGCACCAACATAACTTTACATAGAAGGGGCGGTGTGGATAGGTGGGGGTGGTGGGACGGGGGTGTATTTTGTTAGAGATGCCTACCGATTGTAGTAGGTTTTACTATGTATTTAGGTAAGGCGGGTCTTCTCTATTACTGAGTACCGCCAAGGGTCTCGGTCCAGTGACATTGTCTTGGAGAGGTGTAAGTGTGTGAGGTCAGAGTTTATCAGCTCGTCCCAGGTTTTTCTAGGTCTGTCTATTCCGTGGCTACCGTCTATCTTTATTGCCCTGCACTTTGTTATACAGCTATCGACTTTCATGCGCATCACGTGTCCATACCAACGTAGCCTTCTCTCGAGTAAACAACATCTGATCCCTCTTATTTCTAATTTTTTCCTTAGTTCGTTTATGCTTTGCCGTTCACGTATATTACTATTACACATCCAGCGGAGCATGCAAGCTTCGTTCCTCTCTAGTCTGCGTATATCCTCTGCACACAATGCCCAGGTCTCACTACCATGCAACATTGCTGTTCGTATGCAGGCATCATACAACCTGCCTTTCATTTTTAGGGAGAATCCTTTAGCGGCTAATAGTGGTATAAGCTCTCTGAACTTTTCCCATCCAGTTCTGACTCTAGCTACTGTACTTTCAGAGCACCCTCCCCCACTGCTGATTTTGTCACCCAGGTAACGGAAGCTGTCCACTATTTCTATAGAGCCCTCTGCGCAGTTGAAAGAGCTAGTATTTTGTGGGCACTTGCTGCTACTTATTGCACCAGAGCACCGGCCACATGTAAAATCTATACATAGATATACTCAATGTTATCAAAATCTATAGATAGAAAATTTTTTATCCTTTTACCAATATCTGGAAGATATGTAATATATGATGCTCTAAAATCATGTATAAAACTTTCACATATACTATAATTAGAATATTATTTGAAAGTAAATATTAGACTAAACGCTAAATATAACTATATCTTTAAATAATGTGACTCCGTAAACTAATAAAAATTAGAGTTATCTTTTCCTTTGATAAAAACTTGTTTACATCTAAACTTTACGAGACATTCAAGCTTAATATAAATATTAAAAATTTGGTAATATTATTTCTATCTTGATACAACTCTAGAATATACAAAATAATATACATCTTCTATACAAAAATATAATTATTTCCACATTCTTAAACTATATATTGAAAATGTAAACATATCTTCGCCCAGCATATCCTAACTGTTTTCTTATATAAAGGAATCTATATCCAACCTTAACTATTTATCTACTAAATAAATAAAATATATATTCAACTACAGGAGAAGTACCTAACTAAAAGTAAACCTAGTAAACTTAGCTTTTGTTGACTTGGAGAAAGCCTTTGACAGAGTCCCACGCCCTATTATCTGGTGGGCTCTCAGAAAACTAGGTGTTGATGAATGGCTTGTGAGAGCTATACAAGCCATGTATAAAGAAACAGTCAGCAAGGTTAGAATTAACAATGACTATAGTGAAGAGTTTAGCGTAAAAGTTGGTGTTCATCAGGGCTCCGTCCTTAGCCCCCTCCTATTTATTATTGCCCTTCAGGCTATAACAGAGGAGTTCAAGACCGGCTGCCCATGGGAACTCCTATACGCTGATGATCTAATGCTTATAGCTGAACTAGAGAAGAAATTCCAAACATGGAAGCATGGCCTAGAATCAATAGGCCTTAAAATTAACCTGTCTAAGACTAAAGTTCTAGTATGTAGGAAGGAAAATAGGGCACTGGTCCCATCTGGGAAATGGCCATGCTCAGTGTGTAGGAAAGGAGTAGGCAGAAACTCCATTTTATGTCCTAAATGCAAAGTACGAGTGCATAAAAGATGTAGTGGGATCACAGGTAAGCTAACTAAGAATATAGATTTTATATGTGGCCGGTGCTCAGGTGCAATAAGTAGTAGCAAGTGCCCACAGAATACTAGCCCATTCCATTGCACAGATGGTTCTATAGAAATAGTGGACACCTTCCGTTACCTGGGTGACAAAATCAGCAGTGGTGGAGGGTGCTCTGAAAGTACAGTAGCTAGAGTCAGAACGGGATGGAAAAAGTTCAGAGAGCTTATACCACTATTGGCCGCTAATGGTTTCTCTCTAAAAATGAAAGGCAGGCTGTATGATGCCTGCATACGAACAGCAATGTTACATGGCAGTGAGACTTGGGCATTGTGTGCAGAGGATCTACGCAGACTAGAGAGGAACGAAGCTTGCATGCTCCGTTGGATGTGTAATAGTAATATATGTGAACGGCAAAGCATAAATGAACTAAGTGAGAAATTAAGAATAAGAGGGATCAGATGCTGTTTACTCGAGAGAAGACTATGTTGGTATGGTCACGTGATGCGTATGAAAAACGACAGTTGTATAAAAAAGTGCAGGGCGATCAAAATAGACGGTAGCCACGGAGTAGGCAGACCCAGAAAAACCTGGGACGACTTGATAAATTCCGACCTCACACACTTATACCTCTTCAAGACAATGTCACTGGACCGAGATCTTTGGCGCTGCGTAGTAATACAGAAGACCCGCCTTGCCTAAGTGCAAAGCGAAACCTAGTCAGTAGGCACCTCTTACCAAAATACACCCCCGTCCCACTACCCCCACCCCATCCACACCACCCCCTTTTGACATAAAGTTATGTTGGTACCACAACATCCATGAGGTTGTGTAGGTGTCACGACAAAAAAACACAGTCCACGCTGTAATGTGGCCATGTAGGTAACACGGTAAAAACCTCCCAGTCCACACTGTAAACGTGGTTGGTGTTAGGAAGGGCATCCAGCCGTAGAAAACCCGCCAGACAGTCCTATACGAGCAAGACAACCAATCTTGCCTCAAGTGGAAAAATGCCCGTCCTACCCATGCTAGCGTGGAAGATGGACGTTAAACGATGATGATGATGATGATTCACCATAACTATTTATATATACAATTAAACTCTTATAATATAATAAAATATACTTATAACTACAATCTTCATAATATTAAAACACACCCGTAGAATACATCAAATTGTATATATAAATATAAGCTATCTTTCACATATTGAATTAATAGTTTATCACTTTAATACATTTATTTATAATTCACACATTATATTATAAATATTTCCAAATTATATAATTAAATAAATAAAAATAAATATAATTATTTTATTCTTTCTACACCCTTGCAAATATGTTTTGGACAATTATACCTACATGGCCACATTACATATAAATATTCTGTAAGTAGCTTTAAATTTTTTTTTTTTTCTTAAAATCTTTTCTTCAATTTTTTTCTTCCACCCTAATAGTAACCTTTCTTTCCTTTTCTTATTAAAAAATAATTCTAATAATTATTTAAATATACCTAGCATCTAAACATAACAGTCTTTTTCAGTTTTAACGTTATCCTCATTAGCATATTCATCTCGAGGTTTGAAGTTTTATTCACTATGTACATAGAACTCATAACGTTAAGTTCATATGTAGATATGTCACTATCTGTAAACCAATTTTTGTATTTTATCTGATGAGAGCGTACCAAAATATTGGTACCCTTGAAATATATATAATAAAATAAATATGGTTTTATAAAGATAGTCTCCATTTATTAATATTATTGATATTATACCCCAGAAGAAACTGTTGAGTGCTTCTAATATGTTATAAATTAGTTGAATAATCAACAAATTAAATAACTCATTGTTTATTTATATATATATATCGGAGTCCACCTGGTTGTGGTGGGGCTCATAACGTTGTTATAACTCAATTTATCCTAGGAAGGATGCCTGTGGCGAGAATCAACAGTGTGACTGGTAGTTCTTGTGGTAGTTGATCATCACCTAAGGTATCCTCAAAGAAAATCTGTCTATGAAACAATGAACTAACTCTCTACCTACAATAATTGTCACAAGTGTAGTGTTTCTACCAGAGTTTTCAAGTCGCTGGCTGGACTAAAAAGTCACACTCATTCAGCGCATGGGTAGGGGTTCTCCTACATGGATATAAAGTAGTGGCCGTACTCGAAAACGAGTTGGCAGCCACCATATATGTATGTAAAAGGTAAGCAAAAATAACAACACAATCGGTTCAGTATATGGAAGGGACATATTAGGTTGATATGGCAGGAAGCAGGTCTTAACCTTTCGGACGCTAGTCCTTCATCAGAAGAAAGAATGAGAAATAAGATAGATTGAGGGGACGGGTGGGTTGGAATTGGAAAAAATCTCTTTAGATAAAAAATAACAGGTCCATTCATGTTGACATCTCTTGCATATATATATATATATATAAGTTATATCAGCGGGATTTGAACTCAGAATGGAAAGGGCCGTAATTCTATGCGTCAAAGCATGACGTCCGACCCTCTACCGATACTGCCAATCCACCGACTGAAAATAATGTGAACAGATAAACATGACATTTGACAAATTAATGTGAATGCTATATATAGTATATATTATTTCCACTATATACCCTAATGTTATTAGATCACAAAGAAACATGGACTTACTTTTCTTGTTCCCTTGTAGAAATGTCCACAGTCAAATCCTGGTTCTCCTTGTTCCGATCTTTGATTTCGTCCTTTAAGTCTTTTACTTGAGCTCGGTATAAAGACTGTATAAGAGAAAAACACACATTTGGTAGAGAGAACTTAACAGTGAAAAATGTGAAAGAGCTGCGAAAACTTAGGATATATTTATGTGTTGAAATTCAGATCTGGTGATAAGTGTTCTGGTTGTTTGAATAATGGAACAGCCTGCTTGTGAAATTAACAAGCCAGTGCTAAGCATTTCAGACATATGTACCCTTAACATAGTTGTACTCCATGAGATTCAGCAAGATGCAGATACAACTCATTTTTATCAGCTGAATTGGTTGGAGCAATGTGAAATAAAGTGTCTAGCTCAAGAATACAATGTGCCACCAGAAATCAAACTAATAACCTTACAATTGGGAATTGAACACCCTGACCACTAAGCCACATGCCTTCATGAGGATGTTTATACTGATTGTACAATGACAGGCAGGAGACATTTGAAGCTACATACAATAGACACAGCACAAAATAAAAAGTACAATAAAACACAAGCTTAGTTATTTGTAGTCTTAATTTTTTGTCAATCCTGTAATTCCTCTGTTGGTCTGGCTATACACAACTAACCTTTAGTAGAGAAAGCTTATAATATTACAGAGTTATATTTGTCTAGCATGTGACTGATTTGAGACTGTGTATTGAAACTGAAACAATTACTGTGTGGGAGAGTCATTTAATAACACATAAAAACTTAACTTTACATCAGTTTTTGAATTGTGTCAGTAACAAGGTTACAGGCAGTGTGACAAGAGGTTCGACACCAGGAAATCATAATATAAAAAAGGGAGGAGTGCAGGACTGCATGCTGAATATATTTTTTTATCCCGTTAGTAAAGTAAGACATTATTATATTCATATATATCTGCATATAATATCAATATGCAGACTACACATGCTAGCAGAAAACCACCCAAAGGATGGTTTTTCTGCTAGTAAATTATAATGTAAACAGTTTTTGCATTTATAAATTGCTAAAAGTCACCCATCACACACTATAAAGGGGTTGTGTAAGTGTCACGACAAAAAGCATCCAGCCCACACTGTAAAGTGGTCATGTAGATGTCACAACAAAAAGCACCCAGCCCACTTTGTAAAGTGGTCGTGTAAATGTCATGACAAAAAGTGCCCCGCCCACACTTCAAACTGGTCATGTAGGTGTGACGACAAAAAGCACCCAGCTCACATTGTAAAGTAGTCACATAGGTGTCATGACCAAAAACACCCAGCAAAAACTATGTGGTTGGCATTAGAAAGGGCATCCAGCCATAGAAACCAAACCAGAAACAGTTCTGTATAAGACACAGTCACCTGAGCCGACTTGCCTCAAACGGGACAACCCGTTTAACGCATGCTAACATGGAAAAGACACATTAAACGATGATGATTCTTCTATGTGGTAAGATTATAATACATCCTGCTTTATTTACACACATACAGAGAGAGACAAATGCACACACACAAAAGCACATACAAAGATATGAGAGAGTAGTAAAAACTAAGTTCAGTTTAGATGCTGACAGAGATAGTCATGTAAATCATCATCCTCATTGAACGTCTGCTTTCCCAACTGCCTCTGATTCCATGATACAAGGCTGTTTATTTTAAAGTATTCATTATTTATCTAAAAATCTTCCATCATAATTTTAAATAAGAACCTTTGTTAAATTGTGTTCTAAACACCAACTTAATACTGAGAAAGTTATTTTACTAAATCCTTCCAAATTCTTTTGTTATTTTCAAAGTTATTTGAAAATTATAGGTAGTGTCTTTCATTAGAAATGTGGTAAGGAATGGGTTAAGAAATAAATGTATTGGTAAATGGTAGAGGTTGAAAATTTGTGCAATACTTACTGAGAAATAAGATTCTGCTTCAAACTGGTCTTGTAACTCTCGCATCTGAAGTTCTGCTAAAGATGATTCTCTGCAGAGATAAATAGAAATATGACAAATATTTAGGATATTTACCATCAAATATGAAATTTCAGAGGAATTCCAGATAAAAGTATGGTGGTGAATATTGTGGGGGTGTGGTGCATAAAGATACACTTTTACATACAGCATCATGGTGTGTACACACACACACTTATTTGTACTTCATGTGTGTATGTGTGTGTGTAGATGAGGGTGTAAGACACTACACACATCTCAACACCTTAGACAATTACAAACTAAATTAGGTTTAAACTCATATTAAATATGCAAGTTTAGATTTTTTTTTTTAAGTAGGTACATATAGAGAATAGGAGAATTTGAAATAATCTGTAGGGGAGTTTCAGAAGAACATAACATGTATTGATAGAAGGAGAGAGAAAGATATATAGTGATTTGGTAGAAGAATTCATAGAGGGGAATGTGTGTATGTAAAGTGGTCATGTAGATGTCACAACAAAAAGCATGCATTGGTAGATGAATAAGTTGAGGGCCAGAGAGCGATGTAAAGTGTATCGATGGGTTGGAAGACACAGAGTTGAGGGGTGAGAGAGAGAGATGGAGAGCAGGAGACAGTGAGGCAGATATGTACTAATAGAAGAATTAGTACAGGGTATATATATATATATATATATGAGAAAGAGAGAGAGAGAAAGAAATGCCTACTATTAGAATTAGTACAGGGGGCATATATGAGAGAGAGAGAGAGAGGTGTACTATTAGAAGAATTAGTACAGGGGTATATATGACAGAGAGAAAGAGATGTGTGCTAATTAGAAGAATTAGTACAGGGGTATATATGAGAGAGATGTGTACTAATAGAATTAGTACAGGGGGCATGTGAGAGAGAGAATATTAACTATTATCACCTTTGTCCCATTGATTATCATCTAACCCATTTTGTTGTAGCTGCTGCTGCTGATGATGATGATGATGAAAAAGTAGACGAAAATGATACAAGAAAGATAACTTACTCTTTTAATTTCCTCAGTTCTTCTTCTGCCTTTTGCTTCTCCTCTCGCAGTTCTTTGAGATCCTACAAACAGAGCAGAATTATTACATCTCACTCAAGATATTGTTCTATGAAGCAGAGGACAAAATGTAGGACATGCTGTGGGGGATTCAGTCCAGAACTATCATTGTAAACACTGATGATACTCTAAGACTGTGAGAATGATAGCCATAAGGTTGATATCATGTTAAACACACCCAGATCACTAATAAATAACATGTAAAATACCAAAGTATTTAATTGAGGTTTGGGTGTGTTGACATTTTTAAAAATTATAATATAAAACAACAGAAACTACTTAGTGGCAGTGACAGAGAAAGTAAGTGATGCTGTTGGAGTTAGTGACTATAGTGAAAATGGTATTGGCAGTGGCAGTGTTAACACTAGTGGTGGTGGGTGTTGTTGTTTAACCCCAAGTCGATCCTAATTTAGTAGACCTACGATCAAAGATTTTACAGTCATGGCCATCCAGTCTTGTTTTCAGGTATATCTAAGATTATGTTGTCCCAAAATGTCCTATTTTTTAAAGGTATGGTAGGATTTGAGGCAAATTTGACTGCTATTTCTAGCAGGCCAAGTGACCACATATAGCTGGCATAGTGAACCACTTGCCTGCAAGTAAAATTTCCCCTGCTTTTGAATCTGAATCCACTTACTCACAGAGTCTCTAAACACCCATATGAAAGCAACAAAAAGAAGAAAAAAAATGATTTAAGACAAACTCAGTAATTAAATATATGTTATATAGCTATGAATTAGTAAAATCAAAGATTCATTATTTCTATCATTGCAGATGCAGCTACACAGGTTTATAGTCACTCCCAATATGGCCCTGGCAGTGGTGGGGATGTCGGTAGTGGTGGCGATGTCGGTAGTAGTAGTGGTGTCGGCAGTGATGATGATGTTGTTAATGGCGATGGTAGTGGTAGTGGTGGTGCCAGTGGTGATGTTGGTAGTGGTGTAATGATAGTAGTGGTGATGATGGTGGTAGTGGTGGTGGTGATGGTGTGATGGCGGTAGTGGTGAAATGGCGGTTGTGGTATTATGTTGGTAGTGGTGCGATGGTGTAGTGGTATTGTTGGTTGTGGTGATGGTGGTAGAGGCATTATATTGGTTGTGGTGATGGTGGTAATAAAATAGAAATTGTGTGTGTGAGAGTTGCTTTAGGTAGTGAATAATTGCAATGATCAAATCCACACTTCACTTCCAATATCTTGGTCTGACAGCAGAATAGTATTGCCCTAGTAAGAGATACATTCCACTACAGTGGACTGCCAGGTACCTAATCTACTGGGATCTGTCTCACAAAGTGTCCCTCCATTACAGAGGACTGCCGGGTACCTAATCTACTGGGGGTCTTCCTAATAAAGTGTCCCTCCACTACAGTGGACTGCCAGGTACCTAGTCTACTGGGATTTTCCTAACAAAGTGTCTAAACCCCACTAGAATGGACTGCCAGGTACCTTGTTTATAGGGATCTGTCTGATAAAATATCACTCCTCTACTATAGTGGACTGCCAGGTACCTAGTCTATAGGGATCTACCTAACAAAGTACCTACTCTCGGGGCCCAAATAATAGGGGGTGATGGGTAAGCAGGTGGAGGTGTGGAATAATCAGGTGGGGGTTGGAAAATCAGTAATTTTTCTCAGTTGTTTCCACTGATTTTTAAAAAAACAGAATTAGTTGTTTAGTTTACATATTGAGACCCCCCAAACCATCCTATTTATTCTATAACATAGGATTTCAAGTAATTTACTTTTTTGGTCATGTATAAAGATTTTTCAATGTCTAAAGAAAATTAATCGTCACAGGAATGCTACCACTTAAAATAAAATTTTGCCAAAGATAGATTAGCAAAATTTAATATAGATGGGGTGGGGAATCTGGAAAATTAATAAGAAGGAGGAGGGGAGACCATTATTTGAGACATGAGAGTATCCTCTACTAGAATGGACTGCCAGGTACTTAGTCTACTGGGATCTGCCTCACAAAGTGTTTTATAGTGGACTGTTTGGTACCTAATCTATAGAGATCTGCCTGACAAAGTGTCGCTCCTCTACTACAGTGGACAACTGAGTATCAAGTCTATTGGGATTGCCTGAAATACATCCACTTACCTTATCATATTGCTTTTCCCGTGCTTTGGCTTTGTTCAGTTCTTGTGTTTGTGTTTTCAAGTCACCTTGCATTAAGTTGCGCCTCTGTATTTCCTGTTCAACTTGAAGATTTAGATTTTTCACCTGTCAGTCACAAATATAACATGTTAGAATTACATCTGTTAGTCACAAATATAACATGGTAGAACTACATCTGTTAGTCACAAATATAACATGGTAGAACTACATTTGTTAGTCACAAATATAACATTGTAGAGCCACACATGTCAGTCATAATTATAATATAGTAGAATTACATCTGTTAGTTATAATTACAACATGGTAGGATTACATCTGTTAGTTATAATTACAACATGGTAGGACTACATCAGTCGGTCATAAATATAACATGGTAGAACTATATCTGTCAGTCACACACATAACGTGGTAGAACTACATCTGTCAGTCACACATATAACATGGTAGAACTACATCCGTCAGTCACACATATAACATGGTAGAATTACATCTGTCATTCACAGATATAACATTGTAGAACTACATCTGTCAGTCACATATATAACATGGTAGAACTACATCTGTCAGTCACATATATAACATGGTAGAACTACATCTGTCAGTCACATATATAACATGGTAGAACTACATCTGACAGTGACATATAACACGGTAAAACTACATCTGACAGTGACATATAACACGGTAGAACTACATCTGTCAGTCACACATATAACATGGTAGAATTACATGTCAGCCACACATATAACATGGTAGAACTACATCTGTTAGTCACACATATAACATGGTAGAACTCCATCTGTCAGTCACAAATATAACATGGTAGAATTACATGTCTGTCACATATATAACATTTACTTAAAGACACTTATTATGTAAAGTGATTGTTGATAGGAAGGGCATCGAGCTGTAAAAAACCTGCCAAACAAAGGGGTGGGACAATTCTGTTGTGTCAAAGACATTATAACCTCCTCAGTGATCATACAACAATAAAATGCACAGCCTATGCTGCAAAATGCAGGAACTTATGTGAGATGTAGACACCCCTGGCTCATCTGAGAGATCAGTAGCTCCAATGAAATACTAACTTGGCCTGTAATGACATATCTAATGCATGCTAGCAGGGAAACTAACATTAAATGATGATGAAATTAACAAAAGATATTGGTTTCATGCCCTAAACAATCTTTACAAACCCCAAAATATAACTGAAAGTTCATCTCTGCATATGAAAATATTATGCAATGTCAACTTAGAAAATTATGTATTCAATTTTTAACTGTCACACTGAAATTATTTACACAAGAGAAAATGTTTGAGAATGCAAAGTGATTGTATGTTTAGAGTGAATTCTCTCAATTCTTTTTTTATTTAAATAATTTTTATAAGTTTGATAGTAGTTCAGTCGTTTCAGAGAAAAAACAATCTTGTCTTTGAGTAGTTGCTTAGGGATATGTAGAATAAGCGCACTTTTGCAATAGCAGAAAATGAATAGTACAATCAAAGTAATGTAAATCTTACATTTGAGTAGTGCTACTTATATTACATCTGTTTTTAAAATAACTATAGTATGACATTTGATAACTTAAGTATACTTTCAAAATTGATATAACAATCATCATTATTGTACATCCACTTTCATGCTGTCATAGGCTGGATGTGTCAGTTTGTATTTGGAGTAGCTGTTCTCCAAGACAGATTGAATGACCATGTTTTGCTCATGTTTCATCATCATTAACATCACTTTATATGCCGAGGTTAACTTTGCCTTTCATCCTTATGGGGTTGATAAAATAAAGTACCAGTAATGCACTGCGTAATTGCTGGCCTTGTGCCAAAAGTAGAAACAATTATCATCACTTTATATTCACTTTCAATGCTGGCAAAGGTTGGACAGGTTGTCTAAACAGATTCTTTGCTTAAACATTCATTCTATGGTTATATAAATTATTACCTGTACATATAACTTTTATTTAATCCTCACTGGATTATGGTCTTCTGATGCTTGTATTTGCATTTACTATTATAACAATAATAATAATCATCATTATCACTGTTTATGACCATGTCTTGCTCATACAGAGCTGTTTCTATCTAGGTTTCTATGGCTGGTTGCCTTTCCTTGTGGCACCAAAACAGCCAACTGAGAGGTTGAATTGGGTAGTTTTTCATCGTGCCACCAACATGACCACTTTACAGAGTGGACTGGGTGCTTTTGTCATGTCACCAACACGACCACCAGTACAACCATCTAAACTAAAACAATAAAATAGTTCCTTAGTATGGCATCATATAAAGCTGTGGAAGGAATTTCTAACTCTTTACAATCTAGAATTATGAAGCTCATGCAAGGAATGAAAGACTGAAAAAGATGAAAGAAAAGAGAATACGGTATTATATACACACACACACTGTAGAGTTTTTAACCAAGCTAAAACAATACAAATTTTCAGACTAATGCCATTCTAATAAAGGAAACAAAAAGATACCACAAAGAAGCAGTGTTACAGTATTTACTAATAAGGGGGATATGTGTAAAAAAAGGAAGAGATGTGTTATAAGTTTGTAGGTTTACAATGACCATTTCATCAGTTTATCTTACACCAGATGTTTACCTACAGCCTCCAAATTGCCTAATCATGTAAGTTTGTAAATATGTATTCTATTTTATGTGGCATTCAACATAGCTGAATAATTAGGAAGTTGGTTTCATAGTTATGAGATTCCAAGCTCAATACCATTGCATGGAATCTTGGTTGTCTTTTACCCATAGCATAGTGTCAACCCAAGACTTGTGAGTCAAACTGGATAAATAGAAAGTGTTTTGAAGTTCGTTGGATGAACTGTACCTGTAATTCAAAAGGCTAACTTTCTCAAACAGTGTTTGATGCTGATGCTGACTCTCTCTAAGACTTATATTAAGAATACACATGTCAGTGGAATATTCAGCCACTTACACATTGATTAAATGAATAGGCCTTACTGTTGATCAAATAACAGTAGGTTCATTTAGGTCCAATGTTATAACAAAAGCTAGGTGAAAATATTTGAAAATTTTCACATTTTTCCCTTTATATCCATGTTTCAATACACATGTGAGGTTGTGGCAAACTTAGAAATTTACTTGTTAATGAAGCAATTGTTTTTACAGTGGATGCAGGTGGCATGGTAGCAAATTTAGAAATCTGCTTCTTCTTTTGCTCATTACCCAGCCAAAACCAGCTCTGGTTCTATGAAACAAAACCACCCATTTTAAAGGGTTCCTATTTAAATTAAGTCTTCCAACATAATTTTATATAAGAACCATATGTTAAGTTACTAACTTAAATTTCTTCATTAATTAATTGAAACAATGTATTTTATTAGAAATACAGTCATTAAAGGGTTATAGCTCCAAGTTGACCCTCTTGGATTATTTTGGCAATATTGCTCATTGTAGAAACAAACTGGCTAAGTCATTATAGAACAAAACTCTTCATTTGTAAACTGAAAATCAACTTGGGAGACATTACCCAACAACTATAAAACTTCTTTTTCCATTCATTTCGAGCCTGGAATAATTTTCTCCAACTATATTTCATTACAGGCAAAGTTTGGTGAAATAATAAAGTGTAGACTAATTTTTGATGAAAGTCGATTATACTGGTACTTTATTTTATTGACCCAGGAAAGATGAAAGGAAGGCAAAGTTGACCTCAGTGTGATTTGAACTCAGAATGTAGAAAGTTGCAAGTAAATACTACAATGCATTTTGTCCAACACTCCACCAATACTACCACCATCAACATCATCATTATCATCATCATACTTTAATAATGCTAGTGGTGGCAGAAAGGTCACATGATCTGGTAAATATATCTAAATTATATCCAAAAAGCTGTTTGTATATCTGCAGTAATAGTAAGCTATTAACATCTGAAGAGTTATTTGTAAGAATGTCATTGTATCTTAGCAGCAGCCTGTTCCTTCTTGAAACAGAGCCATTAGTTTCCTTTCATGTACGAATGGAGTGATCTGAACACAACTAGGAATTGTGAGGAAGTGAAATATCTTTCATATAATCTGAAGGGGGGAAGATTGCTTAGGATGTGCCCTCACTCACCATAATGTTAATTATTCCATACACAGACTTGCAGTCAACAGAACAGTTCTGGTATAAAACAAATATTTACAAACTTATCAAAATTGATTTTTTTTTTTGTTTCAATACACACACTAGGAAGAGGTACATAGATTTTAAACAGTCATATGAGCAGAGGTTGTTAGAGCCAATAACAAAACATTGAACCTCACAAAGGAGATGACGAAGGAACGTTGTGGGTGGTGGGAGGCTGTCCTGGGAAAGACCTGTTTAACCCATGCAAGCTTGGAAAAGCAGATGTAAAATGATGATGATGGTAACATAAGGAAAGAAAGGTAGTACTGTTGCTAAGCAAACAACTATGTAACAATTATTTATAAGCAAGAGGCATCATTGCTATCATTATCATTTTAGAACCATTTTTCCATGCTTGGGTTTATTTATCTCATATTTATGGTCCATTGTCCTCCTTCATGAGGTTTAGCATCCCAATACCAGCAGCCTTCACCGCTTCTTATGTCTTTTCTTGGTCTTCCTCTTTCACAGAATCCCACTTGGATTATTTGGCACATTTTTTTTATTCAACTATCATCCTCCATAAACATCACATCTCTACTAACTCAGTATTCTGAGTTAGTAGAGACATGTGATGTTTATGGAGCCAATTCCACTTAGATCCAGTTTTTCTCTTAACTCATTTGTGCTCCATCACTCATACACACTAACATTACACATCCAGCAGAGCACACTTACCTCATTTGATTCCAGCCTTCACACATCCTCTGCATTCAATGCCCATATTTTACTACCATGCAATACAGCATCTCATCTAAATAATTCTCTCTCTAATCAGTTGTGCTATAACTCTTAGCAGTTTAGGTACGTTGCGTATTTATATTAAATAAAAATAATACACACACACAAACACAGACATATACTGTATACACAGTGTGTGCGTGTGTGATGTTAGGAAGGTCATACAACTGTAAAGACCATGCTTCCAGTACATGGTGTACAGTGGTTGGTGTTAAGAAGGACATTCAGCTGTAAAAACCATGCTCCCAGTACATGCTATAAACTGGTTGGTATTAGGACTGGCATCCAGCCATAGAAACTATGCCAAAACAAAGCACACAAGTAGAGCCTAGTCACCCAACTGATCTGGCTTCAGTATGTAACAACTGTCTAACCCATGCAAACATGGAATATATATTTTCTTCTTCATTAGTTCCTTTTGTTAAACATGGAGCATTAAGCAATGAAAAATATCCATTCCACATTGTTACAAGCCTTGTCACAGGCCTGGTATCAACTAGTTTCTGTAGCAATTTTCATTAATGGAGATAAGGTCATCAGCCTTGTATTCGGACTCCCTCCTTTCTCAACACAGCTGAAAAACTAACCTTGAGTTTCAAAGTGAAAAGAGGGGCCCATTTCAGGCACTGTCGGCCAGAGGCAGCTGAGAGAGGGACTCAAATCATTTCACTATTTTCAAACAGATTTATTGAGATGTAAACTGGACACACACAAACATACATACATACATACACTCTTACACATTCATATATATATATACACACATCCTAAAAGATTCTCCAAGCTGAACTTAGCCTATTACAGTGCCAATCTTGGGTTAACTCAAGCTTATTGGATGCTTATTGTTCAGATTGTCTTCCAAATATATTCATCATATTTTGGAGTGCTTGTCTTTAGTTATTACTACTGTTGTTATTTAGTGCCAGTCCAATCCTGATAGAGCAAACCTACAATCAAAAGCATTCCAGTCCTGATCAGCCTGTTTTTTGGAGGGATTTCAGACATAGTCATAGATATACTACATTTATACAATGTGGTCTTCCTTTTTAAATGCTAAGATGTGGTTTGATGCAGATTTTGGCTCCTATTTCTAGCAGGTTGGGAGAGCACGTAGAAGCTCACACATAAGGTTGAAATGACATTTTTATGAGTTTGTGTAGTCTATTTGTATTCTAAAAATAAAGGATATTTTTCTTAATGAAATAAATACATAGTCACAATGTTGGAGTATGCTTGAACATAATATGAAGTAATTCATCCAAACATTCCTGAACTGTCTGAATAAGAACTTAACCACCATTTCAGCAACAACAAGCATTTTATAGCCATCTTCCCTGCTGAAGCAGGGGTTAGCCTGTGGAGTCACATGACAAGCTTCTCTATTTTTCCCTATCATCTGCATTCTCTTTCACCAACCTTCTGTTTTTCATTCCTCCTCCACCATCTTTAGACATGTATTTCTTGGTCTCCTTCCTCCTTCCACATTTATTTCCATCACACCCCTCACCCAGTTACTTTCATCCTTCCTCAACACAAGATCCAACCATCTCATTCTATTTCTCTTCACAACATTTCTGGTTCTACTCCCATCATATTCTGCAATTCATTGTTTATCTTTCATTCTCTCTCAGTGATACTCCACTCATCCAATGGACCATTTTCATTGATATATTGATATAAAAATACTACATGACAAAGGGTAACGATTTTAGTAGCTTAGACTTACTTTCTCAGTTTCTGTTTTCAAATCTCGCTGTACAATTTCAATTGTCTGTCTCATCTGTGACAGATCTAAAGATAGTTCACTCTTCTCTTTCTCTAGTTGTAATTTTTCACTTTCAGCTGTTTGTCGCACACTTCGTTCTTGGTCAATTATCACCTGAAGTTCTATAACACATAAAAATGTACAATAAAATGAAAGGAAGCAAATGAATGAGACAACATATTTACAAGAGGAAAAGAAGTAAATCGATTTTATGCCATCTTTTCCAAACCGGCATGGGGTGGACAGGACTTTTTGAGGCAATGTTTTACAGCTGAATCTACTTTCTGACATCAATCCTTTTAGTTTCTTTTTACAACATGCAGAGATATGGTGTACCTATTCTAAAATGGATACAAGTTTCTTAATTCATTATCCTTTTAGATCTATTTCAAATGCTGGCATGGGTTGGATGAGTAGTTATGGTCCAGGTGAGTGAACCATGTCTTGCACATACGTTCTATTTTCTTTGTCGGTTTCTACAGATGGATGTCCTTTCTAATACCAATCTCTACAGAGAATACTGGGTGCATTCTATCATAGCCCCAGCACTACCACTTTACAGAGTGTACTGGGTGAATTTTATCACTGTACCAGCACTACCACTTTACAGAGTGTGCTGAGTAAATTTTACTCTTGTGCCAGCGCTACCACTTTACAGAATGTACTGGGTGAATTTTACTATTGTGCCAGCACTACCACTTTACAGATTGTACTGGGTGAATATTATCATTGTACCAGCACTAGCAGTTTACAGAATGTACTGGGTAAATTTTATCACTGTACGAGCACAACCACTTTATAGAATGTACTGGGTGAATTTTATCATTGTACCAGCACTTCCACTTTCTCTTCTATATGATAAATATTGGTTTGATCATAACCAAATCACGCTTCATCACAGTAGAAGATTTCTCTGGGTGAAGAAACATTTAAAATTTTTATCAAAGGAATTCCATCTAGTCTATTATTCAGTATATGAAGCCTACATAATCCATGTTAAACCCTTTTCATACCAAACCACCTAAAACTGCCCCTGGTTGTGTGATACAGAGCTGTTTATCTAACAGCATTCCATCATAATTTTGTTATGTTCCAAACACCAACTCCTGCCATATAAATCCTTGTATTATTTATTTGTTTAGGAGTTTCTGTTGTTTTACCTTTCATTGTCTCTACATTGACTTCTGATTTTGAAGATATGCTCGCCTGACATGCACTGAACTGGAACATTGTTGCCTTATGGCTTTCAACCTCATGTTCCCATTTCCTCATATATGTTTCTTTTTCCAGGTCCACATTGGCACGGTCCTGCAAATATCAATGTGAAAAAAGGGTTTTAAAATTTGTTTCTTATTCTTTCAAATGTTTCTCAATTAATGGAAGCTAGTTGCACATTAAAATGAATTGTAGAAATAAAAGTACATTACAGTGTAGAAGAAGAATCATCATCACTATTTATTGTCTATGTTCCATGCTTACATAGATTAGATGGCCAGGCATGTATTGAGGCCAGTCTGCTCAAGTGACTACATGTTGCTCGTACAATCCATTTTGGGCTTCGTTTTCTACAGATGGATGTCTTTCCTAATGCTAACCATCTTACAGAGATGACTGGGTTATTTTTGTCATGCCACCAGTATGCCCAGTCATTTTATCCATTTAAAACTTAACTTTACTGTATATTTATCATTTATTTCTTGGTATCAAATCACTTGCCAGGCAATTACAACACCTAAATGTATATTATTCTGTATAATAATTTAACTTGTCTAGAAATGTATGTAAAAAAGCATGTTAATACAGTAAGTAGTTTGTCCTAAAGTAATGTCAAAATTTTTAGCCAAAACCACCTACTTTAAAGGGTTATTATTGAAATTAAAATCTTTCAACATAATTTATATAAGAACTTAAGTTAAGTTGCTGTTTTAGTATAATGAAATAATTAATTTTAGTAAATCCCTCAAAATTCTTCATTAATTAATTGAAATAGAGTGTATTCCAATAGAAATACTGTCAAAAGTGGATACATTTTTTATTTCTTAGAATCAAATAATGCCAAAGGCTTCTTTTCATGTGGTATCTTTCTATTAATTCTTTTAAGTTTCTATATATACAATATCTGCACAAGAGCTATAATAAACTTAGGCATTCAAACATAGAACTAAGTATACTACTTAATTCTTTTCCTCAGTTCAGCCAAGTAGCTATGGCCATGCTGGGATATCACCAAAAATAGATAAGATCAAATATTAACTTTCATAGAGTTGTGGTGAATTGTACACCAGCTGCAAACAGAATTACAATAATGCTAAGAAAGTGTTCAGAATTTTATAAGGATGTGTGTCACGGGGAGAAGTAAATTTTAAAGTTCAGGTAGGACCATTTATTAAAGAAGAAATGACTGACAAAGAACCTTGCTTGAAATATCAAATCCCACTTCCTTCATAGTATGCACATCTTTTCAGTTTTATAAACTTTATTAATTGATTTTTTTGTGTGATAGTCTATCACTAGTTTCTTTGGAGTCTTGGGGTTTTATCCTTCTCCCCTATAAAACTACTATATTGATATACTGTTTTTGTTGAAAATGAATTGTTTCTAATTTAGACACAAGGCCAGCAGTTTGAGAGAGGTGAAAGTCAATTGTATCAACCCCAGTACTTTACTGGTACCTCATTTTATTGACCCCAGGAGGATGAAAGGTAAAGTTGACCCTGGCAGGATTGTTACATTCTGAGTTCATATCGCGCTGGGGTCAACTTTGCCTTTCGTCCTTCTTGGGTCAATAAAATAGTACCACTCAAATAATGGAGTCTATTTTAACCCATTTTCCCCTTTCCCTAAATTGCTGGCCTTGTGTCTAAATTAAACACCATCATTTAAAAGAGAAAAAGTCTAATTTTACGCACTTTCTCCAGTTGAAATATCATTTGATGAGCTTTCTGGAGTTCACTTGAATTTTCTATTTCCCGATTTTTCAGCATTTCATTTTCGTTTTGAAAATTATTCAATTTTTCTGAAAAGTAAACAAATGAAAATTTTTTTGTAATTAGTATTGTTTTTCAACTGAACAAATGGAGAAAGAGGGGAAAGAGAGACAGATTCAGGTGTTGTGATGCAATGAAGACCATCACTACTTAATACTAATGTATGTTTGGGCCTGTAACTCCTGCCGAAATTACAGGGGAGATGTAGTGACATACAGAATGTCTTGGGCATTTTAAAGCTGGCAGAGCCCATTTCATTTCCAGGTTGATAACTTTCAGAGAAAGAAAGAGATATAGTGATAAAGAGATATACAGGAAGAAATCAACTCCAGTACTCAACTGGTATTTTACTTATCGACTTCAAAAGGACGAAAGGCAAAGTTGACCTCAGCATGTTTTGAACTCAGAGAGCAAAGTAACAGAATATTGCAAGGCATTCTATACAACATTCTAATAATTGTCAATATGTTGCCTACTTAATATTAATACATGGCTCTAAAAGAATTGACACCATCAATCTTACTATACTAGTATCCCTATAATCATCTGCAATGTATAGGTAAAAAAAAAATACTAACTGGCTTTAATAATTTATACTCTTGGGCAGGTCTTCACAAACTGAGTCAGTATTCAAGCAAAACTTCTGACCACTGAGATATCAGTAACTTCATTTGAATACTGACTTGGTTGGTGAAGACCCGTCCAACTGTTACTAGTGGGGAAAACGGAAGTTAAATGATGATGATGAAGACTCTTGAAATCCTCACCTATCTATAATTAAAATCAGGAATGTGAACAAGAACTCTTCTATTAAACAGAAATACTACCATTTTAAACAATATAAAGATCTACAACCACTATTTGCAATTGTAAACCGACACAAACACCCTCTCAACCCTCCCTCCCTTGATCCAGCAGATCATCTAGGATGTAGCAGCTGGAAGAAGTGAGGGTTGCACCAATATTAGGCTGGTACTTCCGTTATTGACTCCACAAGAATGGAAAACTAAGAAAACTTCAGCAGGATTTGAACTCAAAACACAGAGGTCTGAAACAAATATCCAACACTCTAACAAATCAGCAGCTAAATTGACCGCTTTATATTAAAACAATATAAAGAACTTTAAAAATGTTGTGGGGTATGTAGTCAAAGGTTAGAACATACATAACTTATGCAAATAAATAACAAATAGCCACAAGGATAGTTTCAAGGAAGAGAATATATAAAAAGTTAAAATATCACTTTACCCAACAAAGTATTTGATTGCTCTGATACTTTTTGGTTCAATAAGTGTTTTTCTTCTGCCAAAAGAGCATGTAAATTAGCAATTTCTTTCTCAAGTGACATTTTCACTGATTGTGTTTCTAAATATTTGTTATTCAGTTCTGTATAACTCTGGTCCACATGACTATACCTCTGAAACGGTAAAAATACAAGTTTAGGCTTCTTATAGATAAGAAATTCATCAAATATCTCAATAACATGTGAAACTTCCTAAATTCAAAGAGACTCTAGATGCAAGGTAGTCAACTTTATTGTGAATATGATGGGGGTTCATCATCATCTCATCTTGGCATGCTGGTTGCACAGATTGCCACAACTCTCCCTCTCAACCCATCGTCCATTACTGGTGACAGGTCCTCCAGGACCCTCACATGGCTACTTGATGTACGTTCTGCCCACACTGGAATGCCCATGCTTTGGTGTCCATAACACAAAATGACAGGTGTTAAAAACAAATTTTATTCCACCAACCTTCAAAAAATCATTTTCATTCATGCTGTGCAGCACTCAGCATCAAACATAGTGCATGTCGGAGATAACGTTCTGTTGAGTTCAGTAATACCATGCCATCTCCAAATTCCAGCCAACTTATCCTACACCCACCAGTCTTGATACTATTTCCAACTCAACTACGCATATCAACCATGTCCATGAAAATTATGAGCAGGAGAGGTGACAGTACACACTCTTGGCGGAGTCCAACACCCTTATTGGATGGTTTTGACGTAGCACCATTTATCTGAACACATATACTAGGGCATTCATATAGAGTCATCGGGACAATAAAAAGCTGTCCGTTGATCCTATACTCCCACAGAACCTCGTATAACAGGTCCTACGGAACACAGTCGTATGCCTTTTTGAGGTCTTCATAACAAGCATACACCTCTTGGCAATGCTCCCATGATTTCTCAATGACCAGCTGCAGTGTGAATATTTTGTCAGCTGTGCTACATCCAGGATGAAAAAACCCCACTGTTCATCAACTAGCTCTGACTCAACAATATCCCTACTTTCCCTACTGCAAAAAACTGAGACACTTATCCTCTGAAGGAAACCTGTGCAGTGCACTCTACATGTGAGAGGAGTTCCACTGAAACAGGTGAAGAAGTTCAAGTATGTCAGGGTGGTGTTCACAAGTGAGAGAAGGTAGGAGGCTGAATTAAGTGCAAGAATTGCTGTTGTTGCAGTAATCAGCCAGCTTCAGCATTCAGTCATCTGAAGAAGGGAGGTAGGTGCAAAAGCCAAACTCACTATCTTCAATCCAGTATTCGTGCCAACCCTTGCATATGGTTCTGAATCTTGTGTAATGACTAAAAGAATATGATCATGAATACAAGCAGCCAAAATGAGGTTCCTCCAAAAGCTCTTTGGAGTAACGTTACTTGATAGAGAGCATAGCTCAGAGATCAAAGTGTCACTACTTCTTCAAATTAAGAGAGCATAGCTCTGATACTAAAGACATGTGGTTAGAATATCTCAGGAAAGAATCGCTGGACAGATTTTACAAGCAAAAACCAACTGGCAGAGGATCCAGGGGTAGACCCTGAGCATGATGATTGGATAACTTCCATGTGTTTGGCTTGTCTCGCTTGGGGGTCCAGCTAGGTCAATTGGAGACAATTCTTTCTGACAGAATGCATTGGAAGACATGCTTGAAGACTCTTCCCCCATGGCCCTCCCAAGAATAAGAAAAACCTTCAAAAATGGAGAAAACAATACCACATATTAGGAATGTCTTGTTTCTATTTGTAGAGAAGTTTTATGGATACATTGTGGTTTTGTTCATCAATCCCCCCTCCCTCTCTCTCTCTCTAATACCTTTACACCTACATATCAGTTAAGTTATAAAAGGAAGTTAAAGCTTAATTTGGTCATATAACATTTTTCTCCCAATTCCATGTTATTTGGAATCGATTTTCCAAGCCTCTTTCCGTCAGTGATTATATATTATCTTTCAGACATTGCAAGCCTCTTTCTGCCAGTGATTATATATTATCTTTCAGATATTGCAAGCCTCTTTCCGCCAGTGATTATATATTATCTTTCAGACATTGCAAGCCTCTTTCTGCCAGTGATTATATATTATCTTTCAGACATTGCAAGCCTCTTTCCGCCAGTGATTATATATTATCTTTCAGACATTGCAAGCCTCTTTCCACCCGTGATTATATATTATCTTTCTGACATTGCAAGCCTCTTCTCGCCAGTGATTATATATTATCTTTCTGACATTGCAAGCCTCTTCCCGCCAGTGATTATATATTATCTTTCAGACATTGCAAGCCTCTTCCCGCCAGTGATTATATATTATCTTTCTGACATTGCAAGCCTCTTTCCGCCAGTGATTATATATTATCTTTCAGACATTGCAAGCCTCTTTCTGGCAGTGATTATATATTATCTTTCAGACATTGCAAGCCTCTTTCTGCCAGTGATTATATATTATCTTTCTGACATTGCAAGCCTCTTTCCGCCAGTGATTATATATTATCTTTCAGACATTGCAAGCCTCTTTCTGCCAGTGATTATATATTATCTTTCTGACATTGCAAGCCTCTTTCCGCCAGTGATTATATATTATCTTTCAGACATTGCAAGCCTCTTTCTGCCAGTGATTATATATTATCTTTCTGACATTGCAAGCCTCTTTCCGCCAGTGATTATATATTATCTTTCAGACATTGCAAGCCTCTTTCTGCCAGTGATTATATATTATCTTTCAGACATTGCAAGCCTCTTTCTGGCAGTGATTATATATTATCTTTCAGACATTGCAAGCCTCTTTCTGCCAGTGATTATATATTATCTTTCTGACATTGCAAGCCTCTTTCCGCCAGTGATTATATATTATCTTTCAGACATTGCAAGCCTCTTTCTGCCAGTGATTATATATTATCTTTCTGACATTGCAAGCCTCTTTCCGCCAGTGATTATATATTATCTTTCAGACATTGCAAGCCTCTTTCTGCCAGTGATTATATATTATCTTTCTGACATTGCAAGCCACTTTCCGCCAGTGATTATATATTATCTTTCAGACATTGCAAGCCTCTTTCTGCCAGTGATTATATATTATCTTTCAGACATTGCAAGCCTCTTTCTGCCAGTGATTATATATTATCTTTCAGACATTGCAAGCCTCTTTCTGCCAGTGATTATATATTATCTTTCTGACATTGCAAGCCTCTTTCCGCCAGTGATTATATATTATCTTTCAGACATTGCAAGCCTCTTTCTGCCAGTGATTATATATTATCTTTCTGACATTGCAAGCCTCTTTCCGCCAGTGATTATATATTATCTTTCAGACATTGCAAGCCTCTTTCTGCCAGTGATTATATATTATCTTTCTGACATTGCAAGCCTCTTTCCGCCAGTGATTATATATTATCTTTCAGACATTGCAAGCCTCTTTCTGCCAGTGATTATATATTATCTTTCAGACATTGCAAGCCTCTTTCTGCCAGTGATTATATATTATCTTTCAGACATTGCAAGCCTCTTTCTGCCAGTGATTATATATTATCTTTCAGACATTGCAAGCCTCTTCCCGCCAGTGATTATATATTATCTTTCAGACATTGCAAGCCTCTTTCTGCCAGTGATTATATATTATCTTTCTGACATTGCAAGCCTCTTTCCGCCAGTGATTATATATTATCTTTCAGACATTGCAAGCCTCTTTCTGCCAGTGATTATATATTATCTTTCTGACATTGCAAGCCTCTTTCTGCCAGTGATTATATATTATCTTTCTGACATTGCAAGCCTCTTTCTGCCAGTGATTATATATTATCTTTCTGACATTGCAAGCCTCTTTCCGCCAGTGATTATATATTATCTTTCAGACATTGCAAGCCTCTTTCTGCCAGTGATTATATATTATCTTTCTGACATTGCAAGCCTCTTTCTGCCAGTGATTATATATTATCTTTCTGACATTGCAAGCCTCTTTCTGCCAGTGATTATATATTATCTTTCAGACATTGCAAGCCTCTTCCCGCCAGTGATTATATATTATCTTTCTGACATTGCAAGCCTCTTTCTGGCAGTGATTATATATTATATTTCAGACATTGCAAGCCTCTTTCTGCCAGTGATTATATATTATCTTTCTGACATTGCAAGCCTCTTTCTGCCAGTGATTATATATTATCTTTCTGACATTGCAAGCCTCTTTCTGCCAGTGATTATATATTATCTTTCAGACATTGCAAGCCTCTTTCTGCCAGTGATTATATATTATCTTTCTGACATTGCAAGCCTCTTTCTGGCAGTGATTATATATTATATTTCAGACATTGCAAGCCTCTTTCTGCCAGTGATTATATATTATCTTTCAGACATTGCAAGCCTCTTCCCGCCAGTGATTATATATTATCTTTCAGACACTAAGATTTAGGTGTTGCTCTAACAAAGTATTTATAATTTAGTTCCTCACACATTTACATCAAATATAAATATATATCATATTAATTTATTTTCACTATAATCAATATTGGATAGAATATGTATATTACTTTTTATTCAATGTTGTTATGTTATGTTCATTTTGTGTGGGATGAATAAAAAATGGGATTTTTATTTATACAGTTCTTGTTATTGATAAACCTTGCTTTGGTTGTCTTAATTCTTTACACACACTTTATCTTTATATAATTAATCATCATCATCATTTTACGTCCGCTTTTCCCTGCTTGCAAGGGTGGGACGGGAACTGATTCTGGTTGTATTTCTACAGCTGGATGCCCTTTCTAACACCAACCTCATTTACAGTGAGTGCTGGGTGCTTTTTTTTGCCGTGACACCTCCACAACCACTTTGCAGTGGAATGATAGGGACCCCAGTCCCTATCATCTCATTTCTACAGTTGAGTAACTGAAGCAATGTGAAATAAAGTGTCTTGCTCAAGGAAACAACACATCACCCGGTCTGAGAATTGAACTCACAACCTTTCGATTGTAAGGCCAATGCTCTAACCACTAAGCCATGTACCTCCATCTTTATATAATTAATGGTGACCATATTTTATCAGCTCTACAGAATGGTGCACGTCGTCTTCTCGTCCTCCTCCTTCTTTACCTACTTATTCGAGAGAGTGTTGTGGGAGGAGCACAGTCCTTAGCTACACCTTCCAGAGGGTTTTATCAGAGGCAACCATCTCCAAATGATCTGGCTGGATCTGCAAATGTGGTCAAGCAAGATTATGGATGTTATCCAACTATGTTACTGGTGGCCTACCGCTGTGTCTCTTGCCAGTTGGCTTTCCTGTAAAATCTGTCTTGCGTTTCTTTCTTTAGACCACAACAGAATGTTGACATATATTCGCCACAAAATGGAGACCCTTGCATAAAACATTGCTACATATCCTTTCACATATAATTGATTATGTTCATGTTTATATGAATATCAATTTCAACATGGCGTAACCTCTTACCTGTTGTAATTCTGTACACATCTTCTTATACCGGCTAACTGCATCTGTATTTGTTCGTATTTCTTCTTCAGCTTCTTGAAGCTGCAAGACAAAATATAACAATTAATATTGGACACTTCCAATATCATCAGAATCAATTAGATATCATCAATAAGTAATATAACAAAATATTGACCTTAAGTGTGCATAAACTAGATATCAAACATAAAATAAATTTAATTTGTTTAAATCTAAAATAAATTAGCATTACTCTTGACATTTCACAGATTTTGATATAATAAACAATTGCTACAATATATCTCTCATTTCAGTCAATCTTATGATTGAACCAAGGAAACAAGCTCAAACCAGGTATCTTGCTCCACCATCACTGTTTGTATTTCTAATACACTTTAAAATAGGCAGTTTTGTATTATAAAACCAGGATGGTTCCAACTAAATTGGTATCATTATCATCACCATTTGACATCCATTTTTCCATGCTAATATGGGTTAGGCAAGTTGTCTTATTGAGACAAACCAGATCAGCTGACCATGTCTTGCTCATACAGGCCTGATTTGGGATTGGTTTCTATGGCTGGATGCCCTTCCTAATGCCAACCACATTTACAGTGTGTACTGGGTGCTTTTTATCATGACATCTACATGACCACTTTACTATGTAGACTGGGCGCTTTTTGTCGTGACTCCTACATGACCACTTTACAGTGTGGAATGGAGACTTAAAACAATTAGACTGCAACTGGCAAGTATGTTACCTTGAACCCTTAGTTCATCAACTGTGGCAGAGAAGATGGGAGGGACACAATACCCACCAAAAACTGTTTTTGCTTCTCTGAAACAATGCCACCCATTTTAAAGGGTTCTTATTTAAATTAAAATCTTCCAACATAATTTGATACAAGGACTTTTTGTTAAATTGTGTTGCAATTATTATCTTAATAGTGAAATAATTAATAATTTCAAAAATTCCCTCCAAATTCTTCATTCATTAATTCAAATACAGGGTATTTCATTAGAACTATGGTCATGAAAGGGTTAAGTAATGGATATTCTACAAGTGTTGAATTTAACATAAAGATGTTTTTTTAGGACAAGGATACATCATACCACCTAGCAAGCCATTGTTGTCGAAGTAACTAAAGGAAGGAAATAAAACTCTTTATAAAAAACAATGGATCAAATATCAAATCAATCACATACTGTCTTTTGATAGAAAAAAATTTACTTACTTTTTGTTGTAACTCTATTATCTTATCACTAGTCTGAGTACTGTTTCCCTGTAAAGTGAGTCGATTCGCCTGTTCTTGAAGAAATTGTTTTTCTAAACTTTCCAAGTCACTCTCTTGCTTTTTGCGGAGGTCCAATTCAAGTTCATACTTCCGATTTGCCTGAAAATGATTTCAAGAAAATAGCAATAATTACATTTTCACATACAAGGTTTGTCGCAAAAATAAGAGTATATTAAATATACATGAAATTATAAGTTATCTTCTTTAAAATACAAACTTTAGGAAGTCACACAGTGGTTCCAATGTTTTTTTCCATTGATCGTAGCAGTACCCAAAGTCATCTTTTTTTTAGTGTCCCTAGCTCGTCAGTTACAATTTTTTGTACATTTTCCACAGTCCCAAAATTATGACCCTTCAACTTTGATTTCAACTAAGGGAAGAGGTAGAAATCTGGGCTGTAGAGAAAATGTGGAAGAGTGGGAATGCTTTTCTTTATCAGAAATTCTCTAATTGAAAGTACTGTGTGAGCAGGTGTGTTATCATGGTGCAGTAACCAATCCCTTGCAACGTCCTTTCGGACTCGCTTGATCCATTTTCGAAGTCATTCCACGACATCTTTGTAGAAGGCGCAATTAGCTGGAGGTAAACATTTTTTGTGAACAATACCACAGCCGTTCGAAAAAATTATAATCATCGTTTTTACCCTGGATATGCTCATGTGCTTTCTTCAGACGAGGAGATTTTACATGTGCTACTTCTGACTTTGCCATTTTGTTCCTGGATCATAGTCGAACACCCATGATTCATCTCCTGTTATTACTTTATCCAAGAAATTTGGCTCAATTTTGAGTATTTCTAGAAAATCCTGACAAATTTCCAACCAGTTCACATTTTGTTCCACAAACAAGTGTTTGGGCACTAGTTCTGCACATATTTTTTGCAAGTGCAAATGGTCTGTTAAAATTCTGAAAAACCAGTTTCTTTTGCAATCATCCTAACATTTAATCAGCGATCTTTCACCTTCATTGCTCACACCACTTCTTCATGTTGTTCATTTGTTGACTCAATTGGCCTTCAAGAACAAAGTTCATCTTCAACATTTTCTTGGGCCTCTTTGAAAGTTTTGTGTCACTTAAAAATCTTAACTCTCGATAGAGTGGCATCTCCATAAGTTTATGTTAAAGAATTAAATGTTTCGGTGATGGCTTTGTTGCATTTCATACAAAACTTTTGGAAAACCTGCCTTTTGTAACAATTCCGACTAAAATCAAAAGTGGTCTTTCGACTTGGTTTCATGAAAACTTAACACTACATAACAAGGATTAGCCTTGCAGGCCCCATGAAAAGCTTCATGCTCATCATGGGTTCTTTTTTAAGGTAATGTTTTACAACCAGACGTCCTTCCTGCCACCAACCCTTTTAGTTACCGCTTACAGCATGCTGGGATCCAGTATAGCTATTTTAAACAGGATACACACAATGGAATTTGGATATACATATATATTTTGACAGAATTTACTGTTAAAACTTTTCTAAGTACATATTTTTTTCTGAGATGAATTTATAGTAATGTTGGGGTAAATTCATGAATAAAAATTTCCTTAACTGCCCAAGGCCATGAACTGCAGAGAATTTTCTATGACATTTCATGAATAATTAAAAATCTTGAGTTTAACTCTGCCACTAATACTTTCATGTATATTAAAGCAAAAATAAACTTGGGGGGGGCTTTATGATTGAATGGATATCAGAATAAAAAGCAATTTATCCTTATAAGTATGGATGCATAACTCCTGAAGGAGTAATAAAGACGCTGTAGTGACATACACCATTTCTTGGGTATTTTAAAACTGGCAATGCCTGTACTGGACTGGTATTTCTTTTATCAACCTTGAAAGGATAAAAGGCAAAGTTGACTATGGCAGAATTTGAACTCAGAATGCAGAGAGCCTGAACAAATATTGCTAAGCATTCTATCCAATGTTCTAGTATCAATTTGCCACCTACTAACTGTCTCTCAGAGCTGAAAATACATGTACACACTCATATACACAGTAGTTGAAAAGAATGAAAATTGTAAGTAGAAAAGCTTACCTCCTTTAAATCATTCTTTATCAAACCTATGTTGCGTTCCAATGTACGTGATTCTCTTCGTAATGTAGCTTCCTCTGCAGATAACCGATCAAGCTCTTTCATTGATAACCTTAAAGATATTAAATATATATATATATATATATATACATAAATTATCATCATTGCAAATAGATTTTCTAACCCTCCTGCCATCCATCACAACTCAACCTTCACTACCAATCTGTTCCCCACTTCATACTCACATTTATACTCTATTCTCTCTTCATTTAACCTCTTGCTCATTACTGCCCTTCAAACACATTCTTGAACACATTTTTCTTGAAAGAATGGAGATGATGTAGAGTGGAGGAAAGTCTTTTATAATGCAGGGAGCATGGTGGCAATCCCTCTAGTAGTGGTGTCATGATAAAATATACCCAATACACTCTGTAAAGTGGTTACAGAGAGTCTTTAGAAATAAAAGGCCTGAGAGTAAACTTTGCTAAAATTAAAGTGCAATATGTAGAAAGGGAGTAGGCATAAACTCCATACAATATACATAATGTAAATCTTGGGTACACAAACGATGTAGTGGCATAACAACTAGGCTAACAGGAAGGGAAGACTTTGTTTGTAGAAGATGCACAGGGCTAACTAAGGGGAAGATAACGAGTGATGTAAACCTATTCCAGTCACAGGAAAGACCCATAGAAATGGTTGATAGCTTCTGCTATCTAGGCAACATAATTAGCAATGAAGGATTGTGCTCCGAGAGCTTAATAGCTAGAATAAGGATAGGACGGAAAAAGTTCAGAGCTACTCCCACTGTTACCACAAAAGATTTCTCCCTATATCCAAAAGACGACTGTATGACGCCAGTGTGCAAAGTGTGATGCTGCATGGTCATTAAAAATGGGCTGTGACTGCAGAGGATGTGCATAGACTTAAGAGAAATGAAGCAACCATGCTCCATTGGATGTGCGAAAAAGACAGAGCTTGGACGAGTTGAAGGAGACGCTGAATTCAAGAAGAATCCGAGGTGGTGTGCAGGAGAGAAGACTGCGTTGGTTTGACATGTGATGTGCATAGACAATGATCATTGGGTGAAGAAGTGCAAGGAAATGCGAGTGGAAAGGAGTAGAGGTAGACCAAGAAAGATCTGGGCAGAGGTTGTGGGAGCTAACCCAACACCACTGAGACTCACGGAGGCGATGACAAAGGATTGCAACATGTAGAAATATGCTGTGCTGAGAACCCGTCTAACAAATGCAAATGTGGAAAAGCAAATGAAAAAAATGACGATGATTATTGTAATGAAACAAGCATAATAAAGAAACATTACTATATCAATGATTCCCTAATTTGACAAACTGAGGAACTTACGTATATTTCTTTTCAATCTCATCTCTCACCATACGGTCAGAACGCATCTGTTCTTCGAGAACTTTTATTCGAGAATTAGTTTCTTTGTTCTGTTAAATAAAAGACAAAAACAAACTATAATTAAAGCTAACATCTTTTTTTTTTCTACATAAAATTAAATCAAATGATTTGTTAAAAAGTATTGAATTATTTGGGGGTTTACAGAAACCAGCTCACAATAAACAGAAAAAAAGGCTTATTCCTTTGAGGTACCTACTGTGGTAACTCTATGGATGTCAACTGTGGTAACTCGATGGATGTTAACTGCGGTAACTCGGCAGATACCAACTACAGTAACTTTACAGATGTTAACAGCAGTAACTCGACAGGTGTCAACTGCAGTAACTTGGCAGATGTCAACTGCAGTAACTCTAAAGATGTTGGCTGTAATAACACTACAGATGTCAATTGTAATAACACTACAGATGTCAACTGTAATAACACTACAGATGCCCACTGTAGTTACTATAAATAACCCATTAGAAATGCATGCCAGCACCCCTAAAATCATTAACTTACATCACTATCCAAACACCACTTACAAACTATATGATCACAAATGAATTTCAAAAGATACATTTAGCTGTGTACTAGTAATATTACAAACTACAAAATATTTCACTTTTGAATCAACCAGCATATTCATAGTTCTTATTCTATGATATGATGACAAATTGAATTTCAAATTAGATATACACTGATGAATATTTATTGAAGTTAAACCAATAAAAGTTGTCATTTTACAGCAAAATTGATCATTTCTAATTTAAGTACAAGGCCAATAATTTGGGGAAAGGGAAAGTCGATTACATCAACCCCAGTACATGACTGGGACTTTATTTTATCGACACTGAAAGAATGAAAGGTTAAATCGACTGAGGCGGAATTTGAACTCAGAACGTAAAGAGCTGTCACAAATACTGCTAAGCATTACATCTGACGCTCTACCAATTCTATCAATCCATCACCAGCAAAATTTATAATGAAACCCAATTTGAAGACAAACATTGATGTTAACAGGCTATAAGAGAAAAAAAAAAGATATTTACCTCAGAAACAAGAGTTAAATTGTCATGACTGTAAAAAAAAAAAAATAATATATATATATATATATATTGAAACATTTTGGCCAACAATTTTATCAAAATCCAAATTTCATATTATAATATAAATTTAAGCCAGTGATGTATTATATGTAGTGAAACTGCTTAACATGAGCATAGTTTTTTTTTATGTGTTTAACTGACAGTGTACTGTGTTTGTAAACAATTTAAAAATTGGGGAATTGATAAAAATATGGTTTAAGTGTATTAATACTACTCTGTGATTGTATAACCCCAATTTACACTTCACATAATATTCCTAATATTGAAAAATGAAATAAAATGAAATTCTTTATAAATGAAATTTACTGGTTTAGCTGGCCTACAAACTGGCATGTCATAGGTTTTAGGTTTTTTTTTAGGAGGTAGAGGTGCATTAATGATAGGCTCCCCAGTCCTATCATGAAAAGCCACATGAAATGGAGTGTCTTGCTCGAGGACACAATGCACTACCTTGTCCGGGAATCAAACCCATGACCTTATGATTGTAAACTCAACACCCTAATCACCCATGTTCCTTCACATTTCTGCTATATGATTTAGCCTCTCAAATCACACCTTACCATCATGATCAGTATATATATATGAGTAGGGCATAATGCTAAAAAAAAAATGACTGGACACTAAATATAAGTTTGTGACTTCAATATGTCTCACTACATATACTCTGTATAGTCCAACAAATGATTGTGACTTGAGAGAGTCTACAAGCTAAAAAGGGAACCACTACATGGCCCATTGCCCTGGAAGAAATAGCAGCCAAATTTCAGGCACAATGTAGTCATAGATATAAAAAAAAAACAGGATGGTTAAAGCTGTTGATCATAGGTCTGCACAACTGAGATTGACCTGGGGCTGCATTCTAAATTAAATGAAACATCCCAATTGTATCATATTCCTAAACTGACAGAAAACACGTTAATATCCCCCAAAACCATCATATAACGATTTTTACATAGAGTAGCAATTTGTGATAGAAACCAGTTAAAATTCTTTTGTTTAATTCTTTCTTCTTGTTAATCTCATATTTCACACATTTGAATGTGTTGGATAGCTGTAAAATATGAATATCTGTATATGAATTGGTTGAGCAATTTGTGCTGTAGCTTAACTTTTTTGATACCAACTCGCCTGAAACAAGCCTGGTTTGATTTTATGATATACAATTGCTCATTTTAAAATGTTCATACTTATATTAAAACCTTCCAGGATAATTTCATTTAAGGAGACAGTAGAGGCACAAGAAGACCAAAGAGGATATAGGCTTGGCCTGGCCCAAGTGAGACCAGCAGACAGAAACACATGGAGAGGGATGCTAAGGAGTGCTGTCAAGCAGGACCCAGCCCTACTTAGGGATTAATTGTGTCTTGCATAATCAAAAACTGGATGATGATGATGATGATGATGAAATCTTTAATGTTTCCAAACTCAGCTTACTAATGTTCAAAATTAATTGGAACACATCAGCAGTGCATTTCATTAGGATTATGTTAATAAAAGAGTTAATATTGTTAGCATTCACTAAATAACTAAAAGAAAAAAAAATTATAACTGGATTGTTTTGAGCAATACACTGTGTAGCAAGTCATAACCCTCTAATTAGTAGTCCATCACCCTAAGTTGGTCCCAAACCCAAAGGCTTATTAGGCTGGTGCTTATTCCGGTTTCATCGACGTTTAGCAAATTAGAGTACAATTTTTCACGCAGGAGAGGACTCTAGTCCATTGCAAGATTAACCTCCAGCTACTGCCAGTACTCATTTTCAGCTGAGTATACTGGAGTAATGTGAAATGAAGTGTTTTGCTCAAGAACACAATGCACTGCCTGGTCCAGGAATTGAACCCACAACATTATGATCATAAGTCCAACACCTTAACCACTGGGCCATGCAACTTCACAGCAAATAAACATTTATATCAACCAATTCTCGTGAAAGGAAAAAATATATATATAATTATTTTCTTCTTACTGAAAATCTCGGGTGTATGAAAAGCCAATAAATGGTAAATTGTTTCCAGCAAAGGCTTTTGGGGCTTGGAAAGTTTCTGGAGGTGTTTCATCTTTTTCTATTTCATCAAAGTTACTTGTATCAACATCACAGGAAAGCTCTGGCACAATTGGAGGGACAGCTGTAACAAAGATTGAAGTTATATAATACTTGCTACACTAATTTCTAAACTCATTTAGCAGCTATTTCTATCTATTTCTAAGCCCATGTTGAACATTTAAAACACTGTTACAATAATTACCATATTCTTCCATGTATACTGCACAGTTATTTTCACTATTTTTCCTTGTTTGTTTTAGGGGTGTGCTTTACTTTGAATCGTAATTCTGTTAATATGGCAATTCCCAGCTGTCTAACTTGTGTTGTCCAACAAGTTCAAGGAATTTAGTTGACTTCCCATGTTCTGCTTTCTTTTGTTTGGGTAACTTCTGCATGATACACCAAACCTCGGCTTTTCCAGACATTTTTGGGGGTCAAAAAAGGGTGTGTGTTGTACATGAATGTGTGTTATACAGGGAAGAATACAGTATTTACCTAGTTACCATTAGTCGTAACATGTAAAAAGCTCAATGACTTACTAAGTCTGATACAATCCCAGTCCCATTGGTCACTAGTGAAAAACAGATGTCCTTTGATTTCACCAACACCATTTTTTCCTAATCGCTCAGTTCTGAAACAAAGGAAAAACAAAGAACCACATTGATTTGCAATTAAACCATGTATGTGTGTACTTATGTTGTGTGCAGGCGTGGGTGTATGTTTATGTTGTGTGCATGCATGTGTATGTTTATATTATGTGCAGGCATGTGCATGCTTATGTTGAGTGCATCTATATATGAACTTATGTTGTATATGTGCATGTGTGTGATATAAATTGTTATACACAGATCTGTTGATTTATGAAAACACATGCTATAGCTAAAGCCAAAGAAACCCACAAATTTGCCAGACTCGCTACATCTGATGAGTCTAAGTCGACAAAGTGATTTCATCATCTTACAGTTGCCTGCTTCTTTGGCTATATTAAATAATTGTATTTATCTAATAAAATGTTTTATAGCAGTTTTTTTCATGCTAGCACCATCATCATTTGACTTGTTTTCCATGCCGGCATGGGTTCAGTGGGCTTGTTATCGACTGAAACTCGATGGATAACTGAGCCATGTTTTACTCATGCATTCCATTTTGACATGGTTTCTACAGCTGGATGCCATTCCTAACACCAACCACTTTACAGAGTGTACCAAATGTATTTTATCGTGGCACCAGCACGACCACATTCAAGAGTGTACTGGGAGCATTTTATGACATCAGTGCTACAACTTTACAGTGTGCACCGGATGGATTTTATTGCAACACCACTACCACCACGTTCTTGAATATACTGGGTGCATTTTATCATGGTAACCTCACTAGAGAGGTCTTGCAGACTGTTAGAATAACTGCCTTAACAGTTTGATGGCCTTACTTACTGCTAAATAGTCAAATGTAAAATAAGAATGGAACCTATTGTCAACCGATGGACAGGTTTCAAGCTACAAGTGGTGACTTCAACTTCAGCCATTCTGCCTCATAGCTGCATAAATATAACAAACAAACACAATTCAAGAATTTATGTGATCTACATGATAAATGCACTCAGTTTACTCTGAAAACCAGTCTAGCAAAAGGTTCTTTAGTTGTGTCAAAGACATGACAATCTCCATAGTATCAATGATCTATATGATTATTGCAGCCAGTACATGCTATGAAGTGGTTGGTGATTAGAAGGGCAACCAACCATAGGAAAACGTGAAGGACTTTTCAGCTGTGTTAAGGACATGAAAACTAGTGTTGTTGTCAAGATAAAATGCACTTGATAGAACACAAGATTGTATGTTGAGTACCCAGTCCACCTGGAGGTCAGTGACTCTGCTTGAGCACTGACCAGTCTCTGACATGCCCAATCCTAGCTAGCAGGGAAATTGGATACTAACCAATGATGACAACAAATAAAGATCTGGCATTATAATCTACATTACATTTCTACATCTGCTTGTTTAAACAAGCATGTTTCAGCAATTTGACACAGTGTTGTAAAGCCATTATCAAAGTAAAATACATAGGCAATGGTCTGACATTGCTGTGATGCAATAAAAACTAGGGTAATCATAGTAATAACAATTACAGCAGCTAATCACAGTTACCAACCTATCTAGCACTGCACTGAGACAATAAACAATGATTAATGCAATATAAAGCCACAAGCATGAAGAGTTAGTTGTGAAACCCTGATCATATCAGTTAATGAGCCTTATCACTAAGTCTGGCAAAGTAAAGAGACAATTGTTGTATTTTTCTTAGGCACAAGGCCAGTTTTTTTTTCAAAAGAGATGCTTACAGTCCATCCTCTAAGTTGGTCATACTGGTACAAAAACAAAAAAGTACCCAGTCCACCCTGTAAGATGATAGTGCTGGTGTCACAACAAAAGACCACCCAGTCAACCGTGTAAAATGGTAGTGCTGATGTCATGACAAAAAGCAACCAGCCAACTCTAAAGTTGTACTGGTGCCATGACAAAAAGTACCCAGTTCACCTAGTAAAGTAGTATAGGTGGTGCCACTAAAAATCTTCCAGAAGACGCCATAATGTGTTTTGGCATTAGGAAGAGTATCCAGTCATGGAAAACCAAGCTAAAAACGGATTGTATGAGATAGATGTGGCCACCTGACCCGTCTAGCCACGTAACAGCCCAATTAACTCATTCATGCATGGAAAATAGATGATGATGATGACCATGATAATCATCAGGATGTAGTACAGTTAATTGAATCAACTTCAGTAAATTACTGGTATAATTAATAAAGATAAACAGTAAAGTTGAGCCAAGTGAAACTGAAACTCAGAAGCTAAGATATAAAATATTTAGAACAGCACTCTATGAACTACAACATTACCAGTGTCACATTAGCTGTTTATATACAACGGGTTGAGAGGGTCTTTCAGTTGTGTCCAGGACATAACAACCACACTAGTGCTGGTTTCTTGATAAAATGTACCCAGTACACTATGTAACGTGCTTGGTTTTAGGAAGTGTAACCATCCAAAGAAACCAAAGGAAAGGTTAAAAGGCCTCTTCAGTTGTGTCAAGGATATGACAATCTCTTGTGCTGGTGCTACAATAAAGTGCATCTAGTCCATCTGAGAGGTCAATGGTTCCAACTAAGTATTGACTTGGTCTGTGGTGACACATCCAACCCTTGCTAATAGGGAAAACAGATGTTAAATGGTAATGATAATTTAAAAAAAAACTCAAGTAATAACTGTAAGGCATTACTAATCTAGACCAATCCCCTACTGCCATTCCACCACCTTTGGTAGCAGAGGTGGTA
This sequence comes from Eledone cirrhosa, assembly GCA_964016885.1. NCBI lineage: Eukaryota > Metazoa > Mollusca > Cephalopoda > Octopoda > Eledonidae > Eledone > Eledone cirrhosa. Next base: position 103,826,122 of record OZ024742.1, read on the forward strand.
GTAGATTTCATAGTGGTGGTGGTGGTGATGGTAGTAGTGGATTTCATGATGGTAATGATGACGATGAAAATAACAAAAATGATAATTAGAATTATCTTTCTTTTTATTATTATATTAAAAATTGTGATAACAGTTAAAAAGAGTTTACCTGTCAGTAAGAAAAGCAATTATCAAACTTTTGGCCTCAGATGATATTTCAGCATCATCAGGGAACTGAAGTGAGTTTTTGTGGTCCATAATTTTACCATAGGTGCCTACCAAAGAGTCTGCATAGAACGGCGTGTCACCTGTGAAAGAAATGGCAAAACAAATTAGTTTTAATACACACAAGTATTAAACAGATAACAGTAATTGATAAGTCAATAAAACACCCCCAGTACACTCTGTAAAATGGTTGGCATTTAGGAAAGGCATCCAGCCATAGAAAACTTGCCATATAAAGTGTTGAGAGGACTCTTCAGTTGTGCCCTAACACATACATATGTTGTTCGATTTTTAAGACAATGTGTAGTGATTTGGGAGAGATGTTACTGCTATCTGTAACAGGTTGAGTGGCCATCTAGAGGCCATAACCTAAGGGTATAATTCAATAGAGTTGTCACTATAATTACCCAGATATGTATGGACCTGTCACTCCTGATGAAGTTGTATGGGTGTCATTGTGGGGCATTTTAACCTGGCAGAGCCCATCCCAGACCAGATTTGAACACAGCTGGTTTCTTTCAAAGGAGAAAGAGTAAGAGAGAAAAGGTGAGGAAAAATCAACCCCAATGGACTGGTACTTCTTTTATTGACTTTTATGGAATTTGAACCCAGAGCACAGAGAGCTGGAATTATTACCACAAAGCTTTCTATCAATTACCCAGATAACATAAGAAAACATGGGAAAAAGAGATAATAATGTAAGGAAATGACTTACCAAAGAGCATTTCATAGAGAAAAACTCCAACTGACCACCAGTCACATTCTCGCCCATAGTAGCCACCACCTCCTTGTGACTTCAAAACTTCAGGGGATATGTAGTCTGGTGTGCCAACAGCAGTGTCTGATCGGACCATAAAATCCTGTAACAAAATAATTCAATTTAAATAAAACAACAAACAATATACCACAAAGATAAACCAACTAAACTATAACGAACCAACAAAGAAGCCTCTATGCTCAAAATACTAAAACATAACAGCCAAATCTCCCTCATATCACACCCTAATGCTATAACCATTTTTTTATACCAAACTGTCCCAAAACCATTTCTAGTTCTATCATTCAAAGGTGATTATTTTAAAAGTGTTTACATTTATCTAAAACCTTCCATCATAACTTTATGTAAGAACCTTTAAGTTATGTTCCAAACACCAATTTAATAATGAGAACTTTTTATTATTTTCAAATAACTAATGTCTTTTGTTAAAAATATGGTAATGAAAGGGTTAAAAGAGGATTGAATAATAGATACATTCTGCTTGTAAATATAATGAGATGATTATGGATTTGCTTAATCAGAGCTGACTTGAAGCTAAGCAACAACCATCTCCAATATTCAGGTATTTACACAATATTTTGAACATTTCACTAAAGAAGATTTGACAGGGTTTTCATAAGAAAGCATGTCAGATATTTAAAATTTATAAATGGCAATGTCTTCCAGTTATCATTATTACAGCATTCAAATGCTGTTTAACTTCTGGTCAGTTTTCATTAAGTAGATCTATGATCAAAGGCATTCCAGATATGGTCATCCAGCCATTCTCTTCCAGGCATAATGTCCACCAAAATACCTTACCTAATGTATCATTCTTTAAGTAGAGTGTAAGTTGTGGGAGAATTGGTTGCTATTTCTAGCAGATTTATCAATTACCTTTAATGTTTTTTTTAAAGGATATATGAATTAAAGTGACGGGATTTTTTTTAAAACTTAAATTTGAATAAGTTTCTCTTAATTTTACTTTGGTAATTACACAATAGTCATTCATTCCAACAAAGAATTTCCCCAAGTCAGACGTGAGATGACAGCAGCACCCAGCTGATCATTAAGACAATTCTGGTAGACTGGGATCCCAGAGTCATAACATCTGATGCTAGACTAGCATGCTTTCAACACTGAAGAAGACAGGTTTTACTGTCAGTATACTGCCAAGATGGCCTGTAAGCAATTCTGACTGGAGAGTATCCATACACCTAATCCTTACAACAAAAAAAAGTCAGAATTACTGTTTTATAAATTTGAGTTTTAAAAGAGGAACCAAGCAACTCTTGTTTAGAATTTTAATGGCTGTGTCCCAGTTTTTAGAATAGGTACATCATATCTCTGTGTTATATGAGGCAACTAAAAGGAAAGAGCATCCAGCTAAAAAACACTGTCTGGAACTATCCTGTCTAAACCAACCAGGCTAGTATGGAAAAGTGAACATAAAAGAAATGATGATGAAAATTATAATAACTAGCAGAAAAATCGCCCTTTGGGCAGTTTCCTGTTAGTATATGTAGTGTGCATATTGGTATTATATGCAAATATATATGCATATAGATATATGTAAATTGAAAAGTAAATTGACAATATCTTCTTCACCCACTTATTTCTGAGAGGGTCGTGGGGGCAGAGTCATTCTCAAACACTCCTTCCAGCGAGTCTGTCAGTAGCAAACATATCTAACTGATCCAGCTGGATCCCAAAGCATGACCAGCCAAGCTCATGGATGTTATCCAACTATCTTGCTCAGGGTCTACCTCTTGGTCTCTTGCCAGTTGATTTTGCCTGTAAAATGTGTCCAGCGATCCTTTACTGAGACATTCTAACCACATGCTCATAATCTGAGTTGTGATCTCTCAATTCGGAGAAGAAGCGGCCTTACCAGGAGCGACTCTCTGGTCTCTGAGCTATGCACTTTATCGAGTAACGTTACTCCAAAGACCCTTTGGAGGTATCCCATTTCTGCCGCTTTTATTTGCAATTGTATTCTTTTGGTCATTACTCAAGATTCATGATACTCGGTAAAAGTTGGCAGGAATACCAGGAAGACAGCGAGTTTGGCTTTTACATATTCTGATTGCTGAGGCTGGCGCATTACTGCATCACCTTTTGCAATTCTTGCACTTAATGCAGCCTCCTGCATTCCATCACTCGTGAACACGGCTCTAAGAGTTTCAGTAGAACTCCATTCACATGTATATAAATTTGAGGGACTTCTGTCCACCCGTCCATCACGCAATGTGTATGTGTTTGTGTGTGTGTAAAAGGAAGGAAAGGGATACACACATATATATGTCTAACTTAAAAACAGTGACACACACACACTAATTTATGAACACCGACAAACTCACGCGCGTGCACATACACACACTGTATTATTACCACTTAAGAGCTTTGTCCCGAGCAAACATCCCCTCAATTTTGGAACCATCTGGGTTGTCCTGAATTGATGGGAAAAGACTTTACAGTCTTACTCTGTTCTCCTGGTCAAGAGGCAGGTGCCTTACCTGGGACGTCACAGTTAGTGACTCTTTTGCTTGTTCCCACATTCTGGATGCAGCAGTAAGGGCAAAAGCTACAGCATCCACAGCTAAACAGAACAAAATCCTAAAAAATCGTGTTCTGTCAGCTAACTACATTATCCAGCCTGTGGCATTCGAGACATTTGGGGGAGTCGGGCTACTGAGAATGTGATTCTTATCTTCACTGGCAGCTCGCCAAACAGAGGTAACTGGTGATGCTCATGAGGACACTTGATTGTTCCAGCACCTCAGCGTCGCCATCACCCAAAGTAATGCTGTGAGCATGCTGGCCTGCCTCAAAAATTATTAGAGAGGTTTCCCAGTGCTCCTTGCTATATTGCTATCTTTTGCTCTGGTAGCAGCTCGTTTTCCCACTCTTTCGCCTGCATTTTATTCTATGTGGTCTAAGATGTGTGTGTATTTTTTCTTTGTTCTTTTCCTTTCCCTTTCCTTTGTATATATTATGTTTTGTTAGTGTTTTCGTTCTGTAACCATTATATTAAATAAATTTAAAAAAAAAAAGTTAATAAATAAATAAAACGTTATACTTGTTTTCCCCTCCCATTTCCAATTCATCGAACGCTGCTATCACGACTGTGTGTGTGTGTGAATGTATGTATGTTTGTGTTAATGTATGTGTATTTGTGTGAAAGTATGTGTGAATGCATGTGTATTTGTGTGAATGTATGTCCGTGAGCATATATTTTTTATAAGTTTGTGTTTCGCGATTATAGTTATATACTCATAATAGTTATATACTCATATATATATAGACATATGTATGTGCACACTCATACGCGTCAGCGTGTAGAAAATCATAATCTCTATCTCTCTCATCACACACTCTCTCTTTCTATATATATGGCAGTTGAAGTGGTGGTGGTGGCGACGATATACCGGAAGTGTAGAAATTTGAAACTTTGAAAAGAAGTCAATTTTAAATTATTTATGTTAACGAAATTTAGTACCTAATGTAATATTCATTCATCATTTATTCAAAGTAATCCAACCTATTTTACTAACTGGATTAAAAGGAAATAAACCGTATGCAGTCCCACAGTCCTTACTTTATTATAGTTTAGATAATCAAACAAAGTATCCGTGATTTTTCTGTGGAGCCTCTGAGACTGATGGGATAAAGGAAGGTAGATACCACAATTTATAGGTTATCTTTACACTAGAAATGTAATCCAAATGTTTGCAATAATGAGCTCCAGTAAAAACACCAAGGACCAGATAGTATAGTGTTAAATTGGGAGACAGGATTAAGTCTATCACCCAAGAACAGGTACAGCCCATCTGATGAACTACAAAGTTTGCATCTATTCAACTTCACTAACAGGACCTGGGTTGTACCATTTGTTTTTTATAATTTTTATGTTTACAATTTCTACATGCAATTTACTATTTGGAAGATTTATGTAAATTTTGGCATCTGAATATTATTATTCATTTTCATGATTCAAAGTCTGTTTTCTTGTTAGCAACAGTTGGAGGAGTCACCCCAAACCAAGTCTGTACTTAATGAAATCCACTGACTGCTCAGACTAACTTGGGGCAGCATCTCACATATATTCTTGCACGCTGCAGAATGTACCAGATGCATTTTATCACGAGACCAGCAATAGCGAGATTGTCATGTCCTTGACACAACTGACGAGTTCGCTTGACCTTTTGTTAGGCAAAATTTTCTGCAGCTGGATGTCCTTATCACCAGCCACTTTACAGAGTGTACTGGATGAGTTTTATCATGTCACCAACACTGGAGAGGTTGTTGAGTCCCCTTTTTTATTTATTTTGTAACAGAACATTCCCAACTGCTAACCATTCAATCATGGAATATGACTACAACAGACAGATGTTCCTTGCTTAATATAGAACACCTTGTTTGTATATAACAAAATATGTAGACAGCAAGTTGAATGAGGTAACTCTAAACTACCACTACTTCCCAGACAATACAACTTTATATTACAAAGTAACATGGTTGTAGATGAAATAGAAGCATAGCCTATATAATTCAAGCATCCATTGGATTATCTCTACAACAACAGCAAACTGGCTGCAGCAAAGTATAAACTTAGATATCAAATATCCATAGATAATGTCCTCTCATTGCTAGCAGGGAGAATGGAAGTCAAATGATAATGGTGATGAAAAATGTAAAAACAAAACAAACAAAAAAATAATAAGCATTTTATCATCAACTAAACTGATAAAACACCATGAGATGACCAATTCCAGTGAGTTTGAACTATAAAGATAGTAAATTATTGGAAGCAAACATCAAAATATATTTAATCTAAAAACATACTGTGTCCATCCTCATACAAGTTCCAAAATCTGCCAATTTTAAATGTCCCTGGGCATCAAGTAACATGTTATCTGGTTTAACATCTCTGGAAAAGGTAATGGTATAAGGAAATTACAGGTATCAATTACAAAAACAAACATCAAATGATATCTAAATTTACCTCAATTACAGGTATAAAATCAATACACACATACATATACATACATGCATACACATATACACACATAGATATATTTTCTTCTTCCCTTTCTCCTTTCTTCCTTTATTTCTTTCTTCCTCTTCAAGCTCCCTTACCCTCTTCCCATGCACATGTGTGTGTGTGAGGTGTGGAGACAACCAAATGGATTCCCTCCATCTCCAACCCTCTTCCCTTCACCCTCTCCCCCACCCCATTGCTAGCCACTGACTGACCTTCTACTCAGGCTAGACTGAGAATGGGCAAGGTGATGAGAGTTGACCTCAAGTCGTTGAGACTCAGAGAAATGACGAAGAAAAGGAGAGATGCCGTGCTGAGAAGAACCCATCCAACCTATGCAAGCGTGGAAAAACAGACGGAAAAACGATGACATGTGTGTGTGTGTCATCATCATCATCATACGTCCGCTTTTCCCTGCTTGCAAGGGTGTTGTTCATTTTTCAACCTGCCTGACCAACAATATGCGCTTTCTCTCTTCCCTACCCATTACTGTTTCTTTTACTCTCAAAAAAATCCTCTCTTTACTCTTTTGTATATCTTCTGATGAAGGGCTAGTATCTGAAATGTTGAGACACTCTTCCAACTAAATCAAGTGTTAGACCAGTCATGGGCAACCTGCAGCCCATGAAGCTTTCTGAATGGCTCACCTAAGTCACCTAAATGAAATCTTTCTGATTTTTTTTACCCCAACTTTTCAGCCTAATTTATCTTTCTATCATTTTTACGATCGAGGAAAACAACGTGTACAAATTCTGAAGAAGCAAATCAAAACAACCTGAGTTACCGCCATTTTTTTTTATGTGGGCATGAATGTAGATTAGCGCCTGTGGCCCGCCTGATGATGAGCCATATCTCATGCGACTCACTTCTCGAAAAAGGTTGCCCATGCCTGTGTTAGACTAATATACCCCACAATAAAGTGACCAGTCCACACTGCAAAGTGGTAGTGTATGTTTTACGACAAAGCACCCAATAAACACTGCAAATGTGGTTGGCATTAGGAAGGACATCCAGTCATAGAAACCATGCCAAAATCAGTTCAGTATGAGCAAGACATGGTCATCTGACCTGGCTTGTCTCACAACAGGACAGTTCATCTAATCCAGAGTTTCTCAAGGTGGGTGCTGCCCCCCCCCCCCCCGCCCTCCGCAGGATGGGGGGGGGGGGCATTGAGAAGGGGGAGAACATTTTGAGAACCTCTGATCTAACCCATACTAGCAGGGAAAATGGAAGTTAAATGGTGATGATAATGAACATATACACACACATAAGCAGAAATAAAAGAGAGAGTGTGTGAGTTTACAGAGAGAAAAAGAGAGAGAGTGAATGTGTGTGTTTAGAGAGAAAGAAAGAGAAAGCATGTTATCATCATTATGGAGGTTTAACATCCACTTTCCACACTAGCATGGGTTAGATGGTTAGCATGATATATATGCATGTACATGTGCTTAAGCAGGAATGCAAATAAATAAAAGAGGTATTTTTTACCTTAGTAAAAAAAAAAAAAAAAAAAAGTGAAAATATCAATTTCCCAATACAGAAGAGACTTACCGGTGGACAAACCCCATAGAGTGGATTGCATCTAATGCCAGTACAACTTCAGCACAATAAAACTTGGCCCATTTTTCAGGAACATCATAGTTACTCATAAGATTAACAAGGTCTCCTCCAGGCATAAAATCCATCACCATATACAAATAACGTTCATCTTGGAATGCATAGTGCAACTGAAATATGAAACGTTATGCATTATTAAAGACTTTTATAGAGGTGATAGACATTCAGAGTAGTAAAATAATGAAAACATCAACTATAATGTTGTGTATGTTGGTATTATTCATCATCATCATCATCTTCGTTTAACGTCCATCTTCCACGCTAGAATGGGTTAGACGGGCATTATTTATATATATATATACTTCTGTCTGTAAATCTTGAAAATTTACACACACAATGCATTTCCTATCACAGTCATATTGCTACAATAAGAATTTCACTTTCCAATCACAAGGTCCTGGGTTCTAACTTTATATATGCCCATGTAAATAGTTATTTCTCCAAAGTTATTTATACATTTAATCCTGTATGTCATTTGTACATACATGCTGAAAATTTATGACATTATATCCTGCAAATTAATTATCAAAATATCGTTTGTATCTTTAATCACTTCCATGTATCAATAATCAGCATAAATTACAGTGTTTCTCTTATTAAAACACAAATTTCCCAGTTTATGCCATTGTTCATATATTCGATAATCCTGGTGTATCCTGGACTCCCAAAATTAAATGCATTCAATGTTATTACTGTCATTATTGGCAGCTTGGGTTCACTTGTATAACAGTGAAATGAATGTACATTGAACCATTTTTTTAATTTCTTAGTGTAGGCCAAACATTTGATACCAAACCACTTGAAACAGTAGATTGAGTCTACAATACAAAAGTGACTGTTTTTAAGTTTTTATATTTATATAGAAACCTTCCATCATAATTCTATATAAAAATCTTTGCTAAATTATGCACCATCAGTTTAATAAGTTAGTTGTATTACTAAATCCCCCCCAAATTCCGGATTATATTTTAAATCATTTGAAAATTATAGGCAGTGTATTTCATTAGAAATATGGTGACAAAAACGTTAACTGCTAAACAGCAGATAATGTCAGAACAAGTCAACATTAAAATTAACTGATGAAAAAGTATTTTCATTTTATGAATCTTTGTTCAAACACCTAACTAGTCATAATTCTTATATATTTATCCAAATATCTAACAACTTGTCACATTTTCTTGAATACATACCCAAACATCTAACAATTGGTAACATTTCATTAACTCTTAACATCCTACAATAATTTAGTAGATTTCTAAAAATGTATCTGTAAATTTTTAAAAAATTTTATAGTAACTTTATTTGTGGTTAGACCACAATGAAAATTTGTAGTGTAAGACTAAAGACTTTAATATTTAATGTGATGCAGTCAATTATACTGAAAATAATGTTTTGCATGCATAGTTAATTTATTACAAATGTTTAAAGTATCTTCACTTGTGGACAGATCATTGTGAAAATTTGCAGTACAAGACTAAAGACTCTAGTATTTGATATGATGTAGTCAATTATCCTAAGAATAATGCTCTGGGTGTATGGTCGTTCATTTATTACATAATAATTAGAGTTATTCCTCTTATATTAGAGAGTTCATCGCTATATTGAACGTTTTGAGAATATTTTGCTGTTGTGTTTTTATACAATGTAGGATGTTAAGAGTTAAACAATTTAGTTTAATGATGTGTGGGTGAATGAGGGGGGGGGGGGTTAATGAGTAAGTGAGTGAGTAACAGTAGGCCACATATCATTCAGAAATCATTTTTAAAATATAGATGTGAAAAGAAATATTCCCACATTAGGAAACAGACAATATTGTAGAATTTAATAGATCCTATGAAACAAAACTATTAATTTTAAAGAGACCCTATTTAAATTTAAATTTTTCAACATGATTTAATATTTAAACTACATGTTAAGTTACTATATATTAGTTATGACATAATTCATAAATTAATAATTAGTAAATCCTTCAAAGTTCTTCATTAACTAAACGAAATGGAGGGTGTTTCATATCAAATAGTCATGAAAGGGTTAATTTAGCTTTGCTGTATTTTCATATTTCAATAAAAAAAAATATTGGAATGATCAAAGAATGAAAAAAAAAACAGACTACCTCACCTGTACAATCCAATCACTGTTGGCATTTGCCATAATTTCTCTTTCTTCCCAGAAGAAAGCTGAATCAGAACGTTTTATCTAGTTGCAGAAAATAAGAAATAAAAGAGACATTCAGTTTTAGAGTTTAGAACTTTTTTTTTGTAGAGGGGAATGGATTGTTCAATAATCTACAAGAATTGGACTGGGCTGGATTGGACTAAACTGGACTCAACCAGACTGAACTAGATTGGACCTGATTGGACCAAACTGGATTGAACAGGACTGGACCAAACTGAACTGGATTGACCCAGACTGGACTGAGATATAGATAAAACTGTTCTAATTCATTGATCAATGGAAGAGCCTGCTCATAAAATTAACATGCAAGTGGGTGAACATTCCACAGACATATGCACCCTAAATGTAATTCTCAGGGAGGTTCACATGATAGTGCGTGACAAAGCTAGAGCAACATGAAAACTTAATGAGAATAAAATAGAACCTTACCATTTCATATTTACTGAGCAATTTCATGGCAAACACCTTTGAAGAAGATATATGCCGCACCTGTAAGAAGAAATGAATGAGAATTAAAGTATTGGACATTTTGAAGAGAAATGGTGGAGGTTCATTTAATATAATTGGCCTAATAGTTAAAGACTCCTAATTATAAGATTATGGGTTCATTTCCTTCACCAGGCGCACGGTGTGTTTTTGAGCAAAATAATTTCATAATTTCATAAGATATCGAAGGCAACCCATCTAGAAGAGCAGTTACCCTGAATTGAGACCGATACAGGTTAGAGAAAACTTCTAAGTCCTGACAGACATTCTCTTTAGTGCTGATGGCATGATAAAATGCATCCAGCTAGAAAATTTCTGCAAAAAAATTACCATGCCTGGCACAACATACAGCATTGAAAATAATTGCATACAAAGGAATGAAGAAAGGCTATCCAGTAAAGGGCCCATGCAAACATGGAAAAAAAACAGGACTAGAATGATGACGTCTGCTTCTGTTATTAAGAAGAATACTCTGAAAGTGTAGTGGCTAGAGTAAGAAGACTGGAGGATCCATTATCTGTACGGGGCTCAGTTTTGATACACTGGTATGGGGTATAAAACTGAATCCTCTTAGTAAGTTTGGAGCTTTACAATATATTTAATAGGTATTCCTGTAGAGCTCCGTGGAAGGAGTAACATGCACACTTTGCTTGATAATTTTCATGTCAAAATACATTTTTTGTGGACAATTATATATTATTTGAAAGTTTGGATGTGAAATTTCTTATGTATTTTTTATCAAAATCTGACACTTTCATTATCATGCCAGGTTGTGAAGTCAATACAGCATTTGCCAAAGCTTAAAAGTTAACCGAAGTGTTACTAACGGTCCTGTTAAAGAGTGTTAGTGATATTTATCAATAAAATTGTTCAATTTTATTTAATCATTAATCAAACTTTCTTAGAATTGCATATAGGCCTAGATTAAAAAGCAAAAAAAAATGTGAAAACTAATTCCTGTAACCAAACTCATTAGCAGGAATGAGAGAAAAGAAAAACGAATCAACACTACTTGTGAAAATGATCAAGCAAAAAGTAGATTTTTCATGGTCAAACTGTGCACGTTGCTCCTTTTCAGAACTCTACTATGATATCTAATAGAAACAAACAATGTAGATCTACCCCATAAACATACAGAGCATGGAGCCACTACATAAATACATATCAATGCTATGTAAAGATATGTTTAATACAGACATACAGAACATAGAGCTACTACATAACGAGATAATAATGCTATATAATGTTTAATACAGACATACAGAACATAGACCTATTCGTAAAACAGATAATTCATTTCTGCTACAAAACACACATGCGTGTGACAATACACAGATTCAAAAATGGATATATATATACTGGTCCCTCCACATATCATCATCAACGTTTAACGTCCGTGTTCCATGCTTGCATGGGTTTGGACGTGGGTTTTCCCACTTGAGGCAAGAGTGATTGTCTTGCTCGCATAGGACTGTCTGGCGGGTTTTCTACAGCTGGATGCCCTTCCTAACACCAACCACATTTACAGTGTAGGGCTGGGAGGTTTTTACCGTGTTGCCTACACGGCCACATTACAGCGTGGACTGTGTGTTTTTTTGTCGTGACACCTACACGATCTCATTTGTTTCGGCCTGGATGCTGTGGTACCAACATAACTTTACATTGAAAGGCGCGGTGTGGATGGGGTGGGGGTGGTGGGACGGGGGTGTATTTTGTTAGAGATGCCTACTGACTGTAGAAAGTTTTACTTTGTATTTAGGTAAGGCGGGTCTTCTCTATTACTGAGTACCGCCAAAGGTCTCGGTCCAGTGACATTGTCTTGGAGAGGTGTAAGTGTGTGAGGTCGGAATTTATCAGCTCGTCCCAGGTTTTTCTGGGTCTGCCTATTCCGTGGCTACCGTCTATCTTTATTGCCCTGCACTTTGTTATACAGCTATCGTCTTTCATGCGCATCACGTGACCTTACCAACGTAGCCTTCTCTCGAGTAAACAACATCTGATCCCTCTTATTTCTAATTTTTTCCTTAGTTCGTTTATGCTTTGCCGTTCACGTATATTACTATTACACATCCAGTGGAGCATGCAAGCTTCGTTCCTCTCTAGTCTGCGTATATCCTCTGCACACAATGCCCAGGTCTCACTGCCATGCAACATTGCTGTTCGTATGCAGGCATCATACAACCTGCCTTTCATTTTTAGGGAGAACCCTTTAGCGGCTAATAGTGGTATAAGCTCTCTGAACTTTTTCCATCCAGTTTTGACTTTAGCTACTGTACTTTCAGAGCACCCTCCCCCACTGCTGATTTTGTCACCCAGGTAACGGAAGCTGTCCACTATTTCTATAGAACCCTCTGCGCAGTTGAAAGAGCTAGTATTTTGTGGGCACTTGCTGCTACTTATTGCACCAGAGCACCGGCCACATGTAAAATCTATGTTCTTAGTTAGCTTACCTGTGATCCCACTACATCTTTTATGCACCCATACTTTGCATTTGGGACACAAAATGGAATTTCTACCTACGCCTTTCCTACACCCTGAGCATGGCCACTTCCCGGAAGGGACCGCCGCCTTATTTTCTTTCCTACAAACTAGAACTTTGGTCTTAGCCAGGTTAACTCCCCTGAAGGGCAATAATAAATAGTAGGGGGCTGAGAACAGAGCCCTGATGGACGCCAACTTTTATGCTAAACTCTTCACTATATTCGTTGTTAATTCTAACCTTGCTGACTGTTTCTTTATACATGGCTTGTATAGCTCTCACAAGCCATTCGTCAACACCTAGTTTTCTAAGAGCCCACCAGATAATGGAACGAGGGACTCTGTCGAAGGCTTTCTCCAAGTCGACAAAAGCTAAGTATAGGGGTTTACTTTTAGCTAGGTACTGCTCCTGTAGTTGTCGTACAATGAAAAGAGCGTCTGTGGTACTTTTGCCTGACACAAACCCGAACTGCATTTCATCTAGATCAATTCTCTCTCTGATTAGTTGCGCTATTAATTTTTCCATGACCTTCATGACCTGGTCGATTAATTTAATGCCTCTATAGTTACTCCTATCTAGGGCATCTCCTTTACCCTTATAACAGTTAACGATGATGCTGCTACACCAGTCCTTCGGAACAACCCCATTCTGTACGACTTGGTTAACTATCCGGGTGACTATGGTGTGTCCCACCGTACCAGATGCCTTCAGCATCTCAGCAACTATTTCCGAAGGCCCAGCCGCCTTACCCGTCTTCATATCCTTGATTGCCTTACTTATTATACTACCCTCGACTAACAGTGTTGGTCCCTCTATTGGGTCGATGTGGGGGAGACTGTCTTTCTCCCATTTATTCTCCTCATTTAGTAGCCTTTCATAGTGACACTTCCAAGCTGCCTTCTTATCAGCGTCGGTGATGGCAAGTACGCCGTCATCATTAAGTACACACTTCTCCCCGACAATATCACGGTTTTCCTTGACACATTGCCTAGCAATCCTGAACACCTCACGTTTTTGGTCCTCGCGTTGTAGAACATGCTTGATATGTATATATATACTGGTCCCTCCACACCAGGTTCCCAAACTGTGGTTCTGCACCTGTCTCTCCTCATAGCAGTGTCATCTAGTACCAGGCCCCAAAACTATGGTAAAGTTGCGAGATGGGTTTGGTGCGACCGACTGGCCTGCCCCTCCTCATAGTGGTGCCATCCAGTACCCGGCCCCAAAACTATGGCTACACTGTGAGATGAGTTAGGCTCCCCATATTGGTGCCATCTAGTAACAGGCTCCAAAACTATGATTCTGCTGTGAGATGAGTTCGGCATGGCCAACTGGCCTTTCCCTCCTCATAATGGAGCCATCCACTTCCACACTATAAATGTGGTCCGTGTTAGAAAGGGCATCCAGCTGTAAAATACCCAGCCAAATTTTCAGTCCTCACCAGTGCAAAGTGTGGCATAGCCAACTCTGGCTAGACTTGCTTCTCAGCGTGGACGACCCATCTAACCCATGCAAACATGGAAAAATGGATGCTAAACGGCGATGATGATGATAATGCTTTCCATGTGAACAAAACATATGAGCAGTTCTCTATTGGCCCACTACAAACCCAATGTCCATTATTGCATGTATTGTGCGTCAATCAAAAGTGGCAATTTGAAAATGTTGGTTAATATGTGAATCTGGGGCAAAAATTATAGAAACAACGCTATCATAACTATAATTCCATGACTTTGTTAGACTGTATTGGCAATGACTGGGATTATTTAAACTTTTTTTTAGTAGTACTTTATTTAAATGTGACCTGAAGTAGCGTTGCAACAGTGTTTGTGCATGTTAATGAGTGAAACCAACAATATCATACACAAAAAGAGGTTGCAAATTATCTACTGCTGTGACATATACAAGTATATATGGTATATGTTAAAGTGCACATCTTTTTACCAAAATTAAATGGTTGGTTCTGCAGAGAAGAAAAGAAAGATACTTACTAACTGAACTTCTCCAAAGGCTCCTCTACCAATGACTTTCACCATTTCGAAATCATTAGGTTGAAGACGGCAAAGGTTGATGAATTCAACTGATCTAACATCTAGAAATAAAATAAAGAGAATTTTCAAATCCTAGAACAGTTTTATTTTATTCTTTTATTTTTTTAAGGAGAGAGAGAGAGAGAGAGAGAGAGAGAGAAAGAGAGAGAGAGAGAGAGAGAGAGAGAGAGAAAGAGAGAGAGAGAGAGAGAGAGAGAAAGAGAGAGAAAGAGAGAGAGAAAGAGAGAGAAAGAGAGAGAGAAAGAGAGAGAAAGAGAGGAGTCAGAGGCGTTGGGGCAGTGCCCAATGACTGCTGCAGATTACCTCCAACTGGTGAGATTGATGAACAAATGTAGGAGATATGTGGGATAAACCTGGACAGGAAGAAATTTCAGTGTTTTAGGGGAAGAAGAATTGGTAATGTGTTTAATACAGGATTTGATGGTTGAAAAAAAGACCCCCCCCCCTTTTTTTGTACATTCATCCATTCACTCATTCATTTACTAACATTCTACCTTCCTGTGTGTCCCCCTCCATGCAGCTCCTTCTTTTCTCTTATTTTCTGACACCTCAATATATATAGGTGAGCTATGAGGCCCTCTTACCAGCACTTTCCCTTCCACCCACCCCTGATGCTGCTCGGTCCTCGGACCCACACCCCATCCCTCCAAGCCGACACCTGCAGCACCACTAACAAACGGAAGAGGGGTTGGAACTGTTTGGGGGGGCGGCTGCTTCCACCACCTCACTTGCATTGGCTTGACTCGTCGAGCTTCCAATGCCTCGCGGCGTGGAGGTGCAGGAGCTGCCTCTTCCCCACGTCTTCCCAGCCACGGTCGTCTGGCACACCACCAGCTGGGACAGCGAGCTTGCCTGGCGCCCAAGCCTCACTGGTCAACATCGCTCCGTTCAGGCGGCTCCGGAAGATCCCACTCAGGATCCCGAGGGCGGCACGGGTATCAGTAACCGATGCCCTCGCTTCCTCGATTGAGAGCGCCCTGGACTCCGATCGAGCCTGTGACTGGGAGCGACTGTTCTACTTCGCCCCACTCGCCCTCGGCCTCCTCAGCTCTGGCGCTGACCAGGGCAGCCGGTCAACAGCAGCCTTCGTCAAGGTCAATATCTCATCCTTTGGGCAAGGGCCCATTCCAAGCGTGCCCAGGGACCCCGCACACCCCACCCTCAGGTAGCCCCTATCCTCTACCCCCGAGGCCAGTGCCAAGCGTTTGCGTAACCAGGTAAACGCCAAGCTTATGATGTGTCGGCTGCAGTCAGAGTTGTTGCCTCAGAGGACACTGTCCTCCAACCGACCGAGGAGGTCCTGGCTGCTCTGCGACTCAAACACCCTGAGCCACCTACTGATCTCAGACCCATACCCCCACCCGACCCCACTTGCTCCTTGTGGCTTATGATGCAGACATCATGTCCGCCATCAGGTCCTTCCCAGCTAGCAGCTGCGGAGGTGTTGATAGTCTCTGACCAGGCCACCTCAAAGAGTTGATATACCCCCTCTCCGCTGAGGCCGGGCACCGCCTTCTGAGTGCAATTGTGGCGCTCACCAATAGGCGCCCTGGACCCTTACGCCCGAGGCCTCTTTTTCGGCCCGCCTCATCGCTCTCAGGAAGAAAGAAGATGGCATACGCCCCATTGCTGTAGGCAATGTCTTCCGGGGGCTAGCTGCCAAGGTGATCTGCAACTCCGTTACACACGAACTGGGTAAGGAGTTTAGTCCGATGCAACTGGGTGTCGGCGTATCCGGTGGCTGTGAGGGGGTCACTCATGCAACCAGGCAGTTCTTCAGCAGCTGCCCATCGGAACTGGCATCCAGGGACTCCAGGCACCTTATTGTCAAGCTTGACATGAGGAATGCCTTCAACTCTTTACGCCGGGATCATCTGCTCGAGGCCTACCTCAGCCGAGCCCCCTCAACCTACCCGTCTTATGGAGCCCCGAGCATGCTCCTTGCTGCTGATATGGTCATACCCTCAGCTACTGGGGTCTAGCAGGGCGACCCTTTGGGACCCCTGCTGTTCGTCCTTGGTATTGACCACATTCTCCATTCTCTGCCAGGTTCAGGTAACCCCCAAAGAGCAGCAGCCAAGGAGATATACAACGTCAAGTTTGACGACATAGGGTGGCAACAGGCCACTTTACCTGTCAGGTATGGCGGCCTTGGCCTCCGATCCCAGATGTCACTAGCTTTGCCGGCGTATCTTTCGTCAGTAACCTCGTGCGGCGTCCTTGTCAGTAGGGTTCTTCAAAACACAACAGAACCCACTGTGTTCAGAGAACGTGAAGCCGCCTGTGAGACGTGGGACCAGCTGGGACTTAGCCCAGTAGACGTCCCTCCTCCTTCTCCCCCTGTTGACATCTAGTCCCCCCAACGCACTTGGGATGCCATCCAGTGCAGCCTGGCCTCAGACAGGCTCACGCCCCAGCTCGACCAGCACCGCCTTGCTTGTTTTCGTGCGGCCTCCAAACCCCACAGTGGTGCTTGGTTCCATGCCCTGCCCTCCTTCTCCACTGGCACGCAGCTAGACAACCATAGCCTGCGCATTGGCGTTTCCCTGAGACTCAGCCTCCGGATCTGCCAGCCACTCCAATGTCGCTGCGGTTCCACCGTGGACTCTTTCGGCCTCCACCCGCTTTCCTGTGGCCCCAGTGCCGGCCACATTCCACGCCATGCTGCCCTCAACGAGGTAATAAAGCATGGCTTTGACGCTGCAAGCTTCCCTTCCCAGCTCGAGCCGGTGGGGCTGGATCGAGGGAACGGCAAAAGGCCAGATGGCATGACCATCTTCCCGTTGCGCGGTGGACCCCTCATCTGGGATGCCACTTGCACCGACACTTTCTGCAACCGCAACCTGGTGCAATCTGCGACTGACCCAGGTTCTGCTGCACGTCGTGCTGAGGGGGCCAAACTCCTCAAATACCGGTCACTCTGCGACAGGTTTGCGGTGGTACCCCTGGCAGTGGAGACTTCTAGTATCCTCGGCCCCAGGCTACCTCCTTACTCACCACCATAGGCGCTGAGCTGGCCAGCCGCAGGTGTGAGCCCCACGAGTTGGAATGGCTCTTCCAGCGTGTCTCCCTCACCATCCTCCGGGGAAACGCCTTCTTCATTCTGTCCGCCGGGGCTGTGGGTGGGCCTTATTGCGTACCATTGTAGCTGTTGTAGAAGAAACGGGTTCCACTTGTATATTGTATATAGTTTTGGCTTCTTCACTCATATATGATTTCCATGTCTCATCTTGAAGTAATTCTAGTGGGGTGAGTGTGACTGGGATGGTGTAGGGAGAATATGCAGGCAGCTTGTTCTCAGGAGCAGAAGATATTGTGATTTGCTCAGTGATAGGGAGACATGAAAAGAGAAAAACAGTGCATCCGTAAGCTCATAACTGAAGCCATGTGGGTGGTTGAATTTTTACCAATCTGTTGTACTGTGTGTATTACAAAACCTTTCAATAAGTTTTTCATTTTTCACTTTATAGCTTAACTCTTAAGACCCTGTAATGATTTAGCAGAAAATATCTTTAAAAAAACAGGTTTGTTAATTCAAATGTTTATAGTATCTTTACTTGTGGATGAACTGTTGTGAAAAATTGTAGTAAACTAAAGTAAAGACTTTAGCATAAAAGTATGTAAGTAAAAGAAAATAGAAAACATAACTATTTCTCTATCTGTAGCATAATTGGAATAACTGAGCTACTAAAACAAGTGCACTACACTGTTGCACCTGTTTTTGATGAGACTGAGTTACTATAAACTGATGCACTATATTATTGTGGCCATACTGTAAACAGGTGATTAAGCCACTAAATGAAGATAGACTATTATATCTGCACCACAAGGAAATGACAGAGCTACAGAATCTAGATTAAACTATACCATTGAAACAAATTTTATAATACTATGGAGAAATAATTTTGAATAGAATGGTAAAGTACTGAAGGTTTGTGGGTTAAATGGAGTAATTGACCAATATGGATCATGTCAACATCAGAAATCTCCTAGTTCATAATATACAGTAAGATGATAGAAATACAAAAATAAAGAAAATCATAATCCTTCTATAGAGTTGACTAAAAGGAAAGTTTTCATGGAGTAGTGTCAAAAAACTATTTAGTGTCATATGAAAGAAGTGAGTCAAATGGTATAGAAATCAAAATAGTTTTTTGATTAACCCTTCTGATAACAATCGAACCTAAATTGCACTGGTTTTATGATACACAACTGCTGGTTTTAAAATGTTCATTTTAGCATTTAAACTGGCTGTATCAAGCCAGAATTCTCTCACCTCATTCTGTTCAAACCAGCTGTAAATGACCGCTCATACTGGTGTTAAGGTATTGTTCTCAAAATAAATGACATCAAAATCTCATAGATTCGATATTATGTGAGATAATTATGTAAGATGAAGCTTTTACCACAAAAACGCAATAGCATATATAGATGTTAAAGGATTAAAACATTTCATTATAATTTCATGTAAGAAAGTTTTGTTAAGTAATATTTAGAACATCAGCTTACTAATGAAATGTAAAATTATCTCATTAAATTCTTCAAATTTTCAAAATTAATTGATACACATAGGCAGTGTATTTAATAAAACTTCAGCCAGATGGCTGGAACAGGTAAAAGAGTAAAAGAGTTGGGTTAAAACATTAAAGTCAACCAGTTATTGCTGCTAATATGTCTAGTCCACTGGTTAGATGTTCTTGATGTTGCTGCATAAAATTTCAGGATCAACTTATATCTACTGTTGGTATAGTGATGACTGTAGCCAACTATCTACTACAACAATGGAAAGAGTCAAATTGTTACAACTAAAGCTGCCAGCATATCTTATATGGACTGAAGTCAAATAAGAAACTATTAATGCTGTGGCAATAGGAGCAACCGGCTGGATGCAATGAGTATTGCTGTATGATACAACTTTAGAGCTATGTATGCTAATCAGGGTAGTGAGTGTGGGGAGAAATTACATGAGCATGCTTCAATGGATGTGCAATTTTAATGTGTGTTTGTATATAACAAAACATGGATGAACTGAGAGAAAAACTGGGTATAGAGGAATCAGAGAAGATTCCTGTCAGACTGCTCCACATCTTAACCACTCGACCATGTCTTCCCCCATACAGAATACATTTGTGTATACACAAACATGACCGTGTCATTAAACCCCGCTTTCCCTGCTAGCAATGATTGGACTGTGTGTGTGTATATATAAAGAC
Organism: Eledone cirrhosa; assembly: GCA_964016885.1. Lineage (NCBI taxonomy): Eukaryota > Metazoa > Mollusca > Cephalopoda > Octopoda > Eledonidae > Eledone > Eledone cirrhosa. Next base: position 103,846,145 of record OZ024742.1, read on the forward strand.
AAGTATACTTTATATCATTCACTGAACTCGATCTTTTAATAGAAATAAGTGGTTTTATGATGATACCATATACACACTGACACAGCATATACAGAAGAATTACAGCAAAATTGTCATACACAAAACAAACACAAAAGTCGAATCCAAGAAAAAAAGTTTAACAGACACACAAAGAGAATTTAACTCTAAAATACAAATATAAGAAGATTGTCAACAAAATAATAACTGACTCAGAAATGATTTTTACTTGCACACATGAACACACCAACAATATTGCAATCATCAAAATGACTCACACATAAAACTATTTTTATCACTGCAATAATCTTTTTACTTACTTTATTTCAAAGAACATTCTTACACACACATATATACCTATATATATACCTTGTCTTCAAACCCATGCAAGAGTGGAAGATGGCCGTTAAACGATGATGATGATGTCTTGGTCCCCTTAACTCACAATTGAGTGGTAGGGGCATTATAGTGATATACATCATGTTTTTGACATTTTAAACCAGGCAGAACCCAGCCTTTCTTTGGGTCAGAACAGAGAGAGAGAAAGCCGGATAGAAGACTGATACTTTATCAACCCTGAAAGGATGAAAGGCAAAGTTGACTTGGGCAGAATTTGAGGTAGGAGGACACTGAGCTGGAACAAATACCAAAGCATGTTCGATTTTTAGGCTGACTGGCAGAGGCTGCTACACATGCACACAATTTGGAAATAGGAGGGAGGTGGGAGATGTTGTTCCACATAACAAATTGAATGAAGGGGTTTTTCTTTTTCCCTGAGCAAGTTTCCCATAAAATAGTTGCTTAGGGACATGCTCATCAGACATGTGGACAATATGTCCCAGACGACCGCAGTTAGTTTTTCAAAATTATTGCCTGGATGGAACTAATACCAGATGCAGCTAAAGCATCAGAGTCAGGAGTGAATGAATTCCATTTTATTTTCAGAATATAGCGTAAGCATTTTTGATATTTGTACACGTCTAAGTTTCAGAAGAATACAGAAGAGAGGATAACACAAAGGATCTATAAACAGATTTTTTTGTTCCATTCTTGATGTGTCTTTGTGACCAAACCCAAGACTCTAAACTACCAAAACATTTTGGTGCCTTTTGAATCTTTAGAGATATTTCTGAATCCCATGTTCCATCTTTATTCACTGCACTCCCAAAGTATATGAAGTATTCAACAAACTTAAAAAGGTTACATTTCACATATATTTTAGATTGCTGCACAACTAGTCCAGGTGTAGGTTGACATAAAACTACCACTTTCTTTAAATTTATAGTCAAACAAAAGATATCACATGTCAAATCAAATGCAGAAATCAACAATTGTAATCCATGCTCAGTATGACTGACAAGGTCACAGTCATCAGCAAATAAGGTGGTATCAAAAATTTCCCACACTAGTTCTGTTTAAAAAAAAATAATATATTTACCTAAGTTTTAACATCATCTCCTTCAAAATAGTCCCCTTATGCAGCAATACACCGGTCCCAGCGTTCCTATCACTTTTGGAATTCAGCCTGGAAGTCATTTTCTGCAAGCGAGTCGAAGACCTTCTGTGGCTCGCTCTGGATCTCAGCAACAGTGTTAAAACGGCGACCTTTAAACTGCATTTTCAGCTTGGAGAAGTGTTGGAGGTCCGCAGATGCTAAATCTGGCGAATAGAGCAGGTGCAGAAGCGATACAATGTTTTTGGCGAGAAACTCATGAGTAAGGAGAGCTCGGTGACAGGGTGCATTCGCGCTCCACAGATCCGGTCGCTTTCGCTGAACATCCACCCTCAAACGCCTCAAAACATTGTAGCAGAACTCTTAATTGACAGTTTGGCCCTGGGGGATGAATTCTCAATGCACAATATCATGGATGTTGAAAATAACGATGAGCATTCACGTGATTGAGCTGCAGCTCTGCCATGTCTTCTTCGGTCATGGAGACGAAGGACTTTTCCACTGTGTTGATTGCTGCTTTGTCTCAGGATCGTACTTGTAGACCCAACTCTCATCACCGGAGATGATCCCCAACATGAAGGATTGGTCATCAGCAACACGCTGACAGAGATCTTACAGACAACGTGATGTTCTTTCTGTTCGGTGAACAGCAGGCAGGGAACAAACTTGGCAATGACACACTGAATGTTCAATTCAAATGTTAAGATTACCTGCACTGACCCATATGAAAGACCAAGAACATCAGCAATATCTGTGATTGACGTCCAACGATCCTCATGCACAAGCTGATTAATTTTCTCCACATTTCCGGGGTTGGTGCTCATGGCAGGTCTTCCAGATCGCTCGTGATTTTCCAAAGACGTTCTTCAGCTTTTGAAGTGCAAGTGCCACTCGAAACATTGCATATGACTCATTGTCACAACGCTATAAGTTTGTCGAATCATGCTCAATGTCTCTGTAGCTACAGAACTAGCTTGAAAACCTTTTGATACCACCTCATATGTGTGTGTGTGTGTGCATGTGTATATACACACACATGACCAACTGGCCTGTCCTTCCTCATAGCAGTGCTACGCTTTTGATACCAACCTAGCAAAGACTGGCTCTGGATTTATGAAACAAAACCACTTTTTTCAAGAGTTCCAACATAATCATATAAGAACATGTTATGTTAAGTTATAATCTTAGCAATGAAATAATAATTTCAGCAAATCCTTGAATAATAAATTATTCATTAATTAATTAAAATAAACTGTATTTCATTACAGAAATAGTTACAAAACGATTAAGAAGAATTTAGCTGTTATTCATGGCAGATCAAGTGACCATTTATAGGCTCCCTTACTTTGACTCCTATACAAGAAAGTTATTACATGTGAAGAGTAGTTACAGGAGCATCAAATGCCACACTGTTCTCAAATGGTACTGCTTCAGTTAGCTGTATACAGACCAGTCTCTTAACGCATCATGTGCTATCTAGTGATACAAGATAAATAACTATGGCATCATAAAAAAGTTTATCTAAAATAGAACCATCTTTTAGCTTAGAACAGGAAGCTGGAAGTGGCAAGATAGAGGGTTGGTTGTTACTTATGAGAATATTATTGCATATGGTACCAGTAAAATATGACAAGGGTGATGAGATATTGGAATAGCAGCTCATCTATCCTTGTATCCTTTATCATTGTATCTGATAAATGTATTTATTTCTAAATAGAACACTTAATTCCACTTGTCACTGGTGCTACAAAAATTCACCAAGTACACTCTGTAAAATGATATTGCTGGGACCACAATAAAATTACCTGATACACACTGTAAAGAAGTTCATGTTAGGAAGAGCATGCAGTTGGAGAAACAATGCCAAAACATGGAACATATGAGCAAGTCGTGATTCCCCAACACATTTAGTCTCAGACCATGACAGTTCAGCCAATCCTAGTCAACATGGAGAGTGGACATAATATGATAATACTTCAGCCAACTGTTGAAAATAAGTGGCACACCTCTTCAGAAGATTATCCATGCTGTCTTGAAGAAGTAACAGAAAGTCAATTCTAGGTATCAACCAATCCAGTATCATTCCTTAGAGTATCCAATACTATAACTAATGTAACTAGCAGAAAAACCACCCTTCGGGTGGTTTTCTGCTAGCATGTGTAGTGTGTAAATTGATATTATACGTAAGTATATATACATGTAATCCTCTTTATTTCGGCCGCGGATGGCCAACATAACCCCAAACCCCTCACCGCGCCCCACCGTTCCCACCCACCAAACGCAATCCAAAACTTCAGAGTTGGTATCATGAATGTAGGCACCTTAAAAGGCCGCTCTAACGAGGTTGTAGAAATGCTTGAACGTAAGGATGTTGATGTTTGCTGTATCCAAGAGACCAGGTGGAGGGGTGGGTCTGCTAGATTCATTGTGGGTAAAAAACGATGCTATAAGCTTTTCTGGGTGGGAAATGACGATGGGCTGGGTGGGGTAGGAATCATGTTAGCAGAAAAATGGATAGATAAGATAATAGACGTAAATAGAGTGAACGACAGAATAATTAAAATAAGACTTGTCCTAAATAGAACTACTGTGACAGTAATATCTGCGTACGCACCCCAATCCGGACTGCCTGGCGTTATAAAAGACAGATTCTATGAGACATTGATGCTCACTACCTCCCAAATAACTGACAGTGACTACATAATTATTGCTGGCGACCTAAATGGTCATATTGGACAACATTGTGATGGCTATGACAGAATCCATGGAGGCTATGGGTTTGGTACTAGAAATGAGGAAGGCTCCAGAATCCTGGAATTCTGTGACGCAAATAACCTAACTGTCTGTAAAACACTAACTTCAAAAAATGAGACAATCACTTGATCACCTATAGATCAGGGGAACACGGCAGTCAGATAGATTATATCCTTACCAGAAGACGTGATAGAGTGTCTGTTGTAAACACTAAATCCCTCCCCCATGAAGAATGCACCTCCCAACATAGACTCATAGTCAGCGACCTCATAGTCAGGACAAGACGTCCTCGACAACAGAGGAGGACTATCCTCAGGAGAAAAATATGGAAGCTAAAGGACCCCACAACCAGTAATAAATTTAAAAGCATATTACTTGATGCTTTTGACAGTAAGGAAGAGCAATTAGTCGTACAATATAGAGGAACAGTGGGAATTCCTGAAAGCTAACCTGCTGAAGGCGGCAGATGATGTCTGTGGCTGGAGGAGAGTGACGTGGAACAGTAAGGTGGAGGAGTCAATTAAGGCCAAAAAGCAGGCTTGGAAAGTATGGCGGGATGGGCAAAGTAGAGAAGACTATCAAGTGGCCAGGGAAGCTAGGAGACAAGTGTACTTCGCAAGAAGGGAAGCAGAGGAAAGAAAGTTCAAGCACGTTCTACAATGCGAGGACCAAAAACGTGAAGTGTTCAGGATTGCTAGGCAATGTGTCAAGGAAAACAGTGATATTGTCGGGGAGAAGTGTGTCCTTAATGATGATGGTGTACTTGCCATCACTGATGCTGATAAGAACGTAGCTTGGAAGTGTCACTACAAAAGGCTACTAAATGAGGAGAATAATTGGGAGAAAGACAGTCTCCCCCACATCGATCCAATAGAGGGACCAGCAGTGCTAGTTGAAGGTAGTATAATAAGTAAGGCAATCAAAGATATGAAGACGGGTAAGGCGGGTGGGCCTTCGGAAATAGTTGCTGAAATGCTGAAAGCATCTGGAATGGTGGGACACACTATGGTCACCCGGATAGTAAACCAAGTCATACAGAATGGGGTCATTCCGAAGGACTGGCGTAGCAGCATCATCATTAACTGCTACAAGGGTAAAGGAGATGCCCTAGATAGGGGTAACTATAGAGGCATTAAATTAATTGACCAGGTCATGAAGGTCACAGAAAAAGTAATAGCGCAACTAATCAGAGAGCGATTTGATCTAGATGAAATGCAGTTCAGGTTTGTGTCAGGTAAAAGTACCACAGACGCTCTTTTCATTGTACGACAACTACAGGAGAAGTACCTAGCTAAAATTAAATGGCTTGTGAGAGCTATATAAGCCATGTATAAAGAAACAGTCAGCAAGGTTAGAATTAACAACGAATATAGTGAAGAGTTTAGCGTAAAAGTTGGTGTTCATCAGGACTCCGTCCTTAGCCCCCTCCTATTTATTATTGCCCTTCAGGCTATAACAGAGGAGTTCAAGACCGGCTGCCCATGGGAACTTCTATACGCAAATGATCTAACGCTCATACTGAATCAATGGCCGAACTAGAGAAGAAATTCCAAATATGGAAGCATGGCCTAGAATCAAAAGGCCTTAAAATTAACCTGTCTAAGCACCAGTCCCATCTGGGAAATGGCCATGCTCAGTGTGTAGGAAAGGAGTAGGCAGAAACTCCATTTTATGTCCCAAATGCAAAGTATGGGTGCATAAAAGATGTAGTGGGATCACAGGTAAGCTAACTAAGAATATAGATTTTATATGTGGCCGGTGTTCTGGTGCAATAAGTAGCAGCAAGTGCCCACAGAATACTAGCTCATTCCATTGCACAGATGGTTCTATAGAAATAGTGGACACCTTCCGTTACCTGGGTGACAAAATCAGCAGTGGTGGAGGGTGCTCTGAAAGTACAGTAGCTAGAGTCAGAACGGGATGGAAAAAGTTCAGAGAGCTTATACCACTATTGGCTGCTAAAGTGTTCTCTCTAAAAATGAAAGGCAGGCTGTATGATGCCTGCATACGAACAGGAATGTTGCATGGCAGTGAGACCTGGGCATTGTGTGCAGAGGATTTACGCAAACTGGAGAGGAACGAAGCTTGCATGCTCCGCTTGATGTGTAATAGCAATATACGTGAACGGCAAAGCATAAACGAACTAAGGGAGAAATTAGGAATAAGAGGGATCAGATGCTGTTTACTCGAGAGAAGACTACGTTGGTATGGTCACGTGATGCGCATGAAAGACGACAGCTGTATAAAAAAGTGCAGGGCGATAAAAATAGACGGTAGCCACGGAGTAGGCAGACCCAGAAAAACCTGGGACAACTTGATAAATTCCGACCTCACACACTTACACCTCTCCAAGACAATGCCACTGGACCGAGATCTTTGGCGCTACACAGTAATACAGAAGACCCACTTTGCCTAAGTACAAAGCGAAACCTACAGTCAGTAGGCACCTCTAACAAAAATACACCCCCCCCCCGTCCCACTACCCCCGCCCCATCCACACCACCCCTTCCAATGTAATGTTATGTTGGTACCACAACATCAAGTCCGAAACAAATGAGGTCGTGTAGGTGTCACGACAAAAAAACACACAGTCCACGCTGTAATGTGGCCGTGTAGGTAACACGGTAAAAACCTCCCAGTCCACACTGTAAACGTGGTTGGTGTTAGGAAGGGCTTCCAGCCGTAGAAAACCCGCCAGACAGTCCTATACGAGCAAGACAACCAATCTTGCTTCAAGTGGAAAAATTCCCATCCAAACCCATGCTAGCGTGGAAGATGGACGTATGATGATGATGATGTAGATATGATACATCAAATAAAATTGTAATTGACAATATAAACAAAAATTGAATGAAGACGTTGTTACACTGTCTTATGTAATCAGTAACGTAATCCATAATACATTAAAAAAAGACGATATATATAAACTGCATTAGGAGAAAATTAGTGACAGAAAATTAGTATGTTTATTTAAGTGATCGTCACCGGAAGTGTTAACATCACACACTCTCTCTTTCTATATATATGGTAGTTGGTGACAACGATATACCGGAAGTGCAACTTTGAAAATAAGTCAATTTTAAATTTTTTATTTTTACGAAATTATTTTTGTTTACAAAATTTAGTAGATAAATTATGTAATATTCATTCATTGGTGAATTGGCAGTATCAGTAGAGGGTCGGACATACTTTCCAGCGTAGTTACGTCCCTTTACGATCTGAGTTCAAATCCCGCCGAGGTTAACTTTCCCTTTCATCCTTACGGGGTCGATAAAATAAAAGTACCAGTAATGCACTGGGTAATTGCTGGCCTTGTGCCAAAAGTAGAAACAATTATTTATTCAAAGTAATCCAACTTATTTTACTAACGGGATAAAAAAAAAAAAACGTACCCAGTCCTGCAGACCTTCCTTTATTATAGTTTAGATGCAGCCATAGTAGTTTTGTATTTTCCAAGAATATGTTGTCACATTTGGTACAAGATGTTAAGAGTTAACAGGTATAGTCTTGAATAATCGCCCACCCCCATTCCACCCCTACTCCACCCCGCTTATTAAATCTTGCTAATCTATCTCCAGCAAAATTTTATTTTGTGGGAGCATTCCTGCGACAATTTTACTTATACATTAAAAAACATTACACATGACAAAAAAGTACATTACTAGAAATTCCATATGTTATAAAATGAATAGGATGGGTTGGGGTCTCAATATGTAAACTAAATCCTTTTTTTTTTTATAAAAAAAAAAAAAAAAATCAATAGAAACAACCTAGAAATATTACCCCCACTCCCACCCACCCGGTTATTCCAAGCCCCGCCCTCACTTATTCCAACCTTCCCCCCTTTATTTGGGACCCAAGAGTAAATGGTGTAGATTGTGCATCATTCTTGTCACTCATCATCTCTTTCTCGATGAATCCATATTCAAAGATGTAGTCTTTGATCTTCTCGGGATATAATAAACAAGCTATATAGATCATGTTGTTTCCATGTGAACCACAAAGCCTGAATACTAACATTGATTTCTTTTTTGTAACTTCAGAAAACAAAACTGTCTCTTCACCGCATCCTTTACTACTAACTGATCATAGTCACTGTCATGTAACAAAATCTTCCAATGGCTTGATCAAAATTTCAAATGCATTCATGTGAAATATAAACCATTACTAACAGAATTAGATTTTTTGTTTATAATAAATATTACGTCACATTCATTTTTCCATGCTGTCAGTGGACATGAACTGCTGATGCTCTAATAAAATTGCAGTGGTAGTTATAGAGAGAATTAAATAAATATCTGTTTCCTAGTATATCACTTGTGACCACTTCACAATTTCAAGGTATCAGGCATGAACTCCACAGTGCTGCATCCAAGAATAACTGATATATTAAAAATTAAGTCTATTTTTGAGTTACAACTGGACAAATTGATAGATTATTAGGATACTGGCAAAAAGACCACGAGATAATGATTTCTGCTTTAGGCATAAGACTAGCATTTTGGGAGAGTGGAGTTGATTAAATCAACCCCACTACTTTACATTCTGAGTTCAACTTTGCCTTTCATTCTTCTCTGGTCGATAAGACCGATACTTTACTTTATCGATCACAGAAAAATGAAAAGCAAAGTTGACCTCAGTGGGATTTGAACTCGGAATGTAAAGAGCCGTGGAACAAATATAGCTATGGCATTTTACCTGTTGTCCTAGCAATTTTGCCAATCAACCACTTTCGGGCAATAAGATCTTAATAAACTATCATCACAACTCTCTTGTGTCCATATGAATGACACTTGATTCACCACAGGTACTGGTTACCTAACTGTAGACAGTGTGCAACAGAAACAGAGGGTACACTATATTACAGACAAATATTTTGTTGTCTTGCAGTGCTGAATGAAAATCCTCCCATGGGCTTAAAGGAAGTGAGGGACAGCCACTCCAGTGTATCTTCCCTTGAATCTAAACATAAAGGCAGTCTTCAGTGGCGTGCCTCATAGGTCATTCGAGCATAAGATATAATACTCCGCAGTATTAGTTCTGGCTCTCTGAGTTCAAATCCCACAGAGGTCAACTTTGTCTTCCATCTTTTTGAGGTCATTTTGAGTACCGAATTTGATTACTTCTTTGTCTCTTTTTCTCACTCTCTTTCCCTCTCTGGAAGAAAACGGCTATGTTCCTTCATGCCGTATGTCACAGCATCGGTCCGAAAATTCCACCAGGAGTTACAGGCCCATGTATACATATATTTAGGTCAATGATGTTTTCTGCTAAATGCTCTAAGACAGGTCATTGTGAACATTTGGGTTAAATTTAAATCAATACTGAGGTCATAGGAAGCTATTTTATAATTGAAATAATCAATAAATGAGATTTCCAGAGACAAATAAATATAACTTGTTACACCTCACATATGTAGCTCATAACAGAGTCATAGGATCGCCATAGTAATATAGAGTGTGTCTTGGGTAATTTATATATGTATATATGGATAGATAGATGTGTATGTATGAGGTAGTATCAAAAAGTTTCCGGAATAGCTCTGTAGCACACCAACAGGTGGCAGCACAGGATTGTGCATGTAGTGATAGTTGTAACTATCGTAAGTCAGTGTACCAAGTGACAACATTGTTTACATCATGAGTTGTTAAATTGTGTTTTTCTGATCACGTCCATGTGCAAGTTAGTGATTACATCATTGGTATCAAGTTGGAATAAAGAGTTAACATGAAATTTTGCATTAAACTTGGAAAATCAGCCACAGAGACATTGAACAGGCTTCAGCAAGCTTATGGACACGAGGCAATGGGTCATTTGCAGTGTTTTGAGTAGCACAGGCACTTCCAAAGTGGTAGGATGTCTCTGGAAGACGACAAGCGATCTGGAAGACCTTCGACAAGCAACAATCCCAGAAATGTTGAAAAAATTAGGCAACTTGTGCATGAGGATCATCACAAGACGGTCAACAACTTTACTAACATTGTTGGTGTATCATATGGGTCAGTACAGGCAATCCTAAAGTCTGAACTGAACAATGCACCCTGTCCACAAGTTTCTCACCAACACAACATGCCATCACTTCCACACTCGCCCTCCTCACCAGATTTAGTCCCTGCAGACTTCTTCCTTTACCCAAAGATGAAAATAAAGCTCAAAGGTAGCTGTTTTTACACTGTTGCCAAGATCCAGCACGAATCACAGAAGATTCTCGAAAAGCTTCAAAAGATGACTATGAGGCCGCATTCCATAGTAGTTCTAGTGGTAGTATCCATAGTAGTTCTAGGTGGTAGTATCCATAGTAGTTCTAGTGGTAGTATCCATAGTAGTTCTAGTGGTAGTATCCATAGTAGTTCTAGTGGTAGTATCCATAGTAGTTCTAGGTGGTAGTATCCATAGTAGTTCTAGGTGGTAGTATCCATAGTAGTTCTAGGTGGTAGTATCCATAGTAGTTCTAGGTGGTAGTATCCATAGTAGTTCTAGGTGGTAGTATCCATAGTAGTTCTAGGTGGTAGTATCCATAGTAGTTCTAGGTGGTAGTATCCATAGTAGTTCTAGTGGTAGTATCCATAGTAGTTCTAGTGGTAGTATCCATAGTAGTTCTAGGTGGTAGTATCCATAGTAGTTCTAGGTGGTAGTATCCATAGTAGTTCTAGGTGGTAGTATCCATAGTAGTTCTAGGTGGTAGTATCCATAGTAGTTCTAGGTGGTAGTATCCATAGTAGTTCTAGTGGTAGTATCCATAGTAGTTCTAGTGGTAGTATCCATAGTAGTTCTAGGTGGTAGTATCCATAGTAGTTCTAGGTGGTAGTATCCATAGTAGTTCTAGGTGGTAGTATCCATAGTAGTTCTAGGTGGTAGTATCCATAGTAGTTCTAGGTGGTAGTATCCATAGTAGTTCTAGTGGTAGTATCCATAGTAGTTCTAGTGGTAGTATCCATAGTAGTTCTAGGTGGTAGTATCCATAGTAGTTCTAGGTGGTAGTATCCATAGTAGTTCTAGGTGGTAGTATCCATAGTAGTTCTAGTGGTAGTATCCATAGTAGTTCTAGGTGGTAGTATCCATAGTAGTTCTAGGTGGTAGTATCCATAGTAGTTCTAGGTGGTAGTATCCATAGTAGTTCTAGTGGTAGTATCCATAGTAGTTCTAGGTGGTAGTATCCATAGTAGTTCTAGTGGTAGTATCCATAGTAGTTCTAGTGGTAGTATCCATAGTAGTTCTAGTGGTAGTATCCATAGTAGTTCTAGGTGGTAGTATCCATAGTAGTTCTAGGTGGTAGTATCCATAGTAGTTCTAGGTGGTAGTATCCATAGTAGTTCTAGTGGTAGTATCCATAGTAGTTCTAGGTGGTAGTATCCATAGTAGTTCTAGGTGGTAGTATCCATAGTAGTTCTAGTGGTAGTATCCATAGTAGTTCTAGGTGGTAGTATCAATAGTAGTTCTAGTGGTAGTATCCATAGTAGTTCTAGGTGGTAGTATCCATAGTAGTTCTAGTGGTAGTATCCATAGTAGTTCTAGTGGTAGTATCCATAGTAGTTCTAGGTGGTAGTATCCATAGTAGTTCTAGGTGGTAGTATCCATAGTAGTTCTAGGTGGTAGTATCCATAGTAGTTCTAGGTGGTAGTATCCATAGTAGTTCTAGGTGGTAGTATCAATAGTAGTTCTAGTGGTAGTATCACTTTAGTATATACAATGGTAATTATACCAGAACATCGATAATATTTTCAAATGTTTATCTACACTCCTTAATCCGAGCTTAAAAAACAATGAAATTTATTTCATTACTGTTACATAGCAACCTACCACATGCACAAATGCATGTACACATGCACATACACACACATATTTCTATTGTTCTTTCAAATCTAATATATAGGTTTGGTTATGCAAATAGAGTGAATAAGAGTGAAACAAAACTCAATACATACGTAGAGTGATTTATATTTTACTACAGCTCTGAATACCAGTGGCTTGAGGGGCAAGGGTGTCATGCTTACATGCACTTAAAATCATCATCTTCATGATTTTACATCCACTTTTCCATACTAGCATGGGTTGAAGAGGATGTTTTGAGAATGTTTACAGCCGGACGTCCTTCCTGATCAAACCCTTTTAGTTACCTTTTACGACACACAGGGACATGCTGCATCTATTCTAAAAATCAGGAGACACTCGGCACATATCTATCTATCTATATATATATACATACACATATATATCATCCCACCCATATACCTACGTCCCCAATTCCCCAGGCATCTTCCTCACACCCGTCTACCCAAGTCCAACCCCCAGCATAATGTGGTCCCCCTGGAACCACAACAAAAGCGCCCAGTCCACACTGGAAAGTGGTTGTGCAGGTGCCACAACAAAAAGCACCCAGCACACACACTGTAAATGTGGTTGGCATTCGGATGGGCATCCAGCCATAGAAACGAAGCCATAATCAGTTGTGTGTGAGCGAAACATGGTCCTCCGACCTGATCTCTCATAAAGGGACAGCTCGCTCTACCCAGGCTAACATGGCAAATGGATGTTAAATGATGATGATAATCATGATCATGATATATATTGGAAAATGTGAGAGAACCTTGGTACAGTAAGGTATATTTGAAAAAAAGGAAAAGAATGATTTCACTTGTAGTTGGTATTCTATAACAATTTAATTTTATAATTTTACAATTTTGCTATGTAGATCTAATCAATCTTCAATGGTAGTTACAGTCAAGTCATAGAAGGGACTCGAGTGAAGCCAGTTGTTTCACGCTCAGGAGCCAATACTGTTCCACATCATCATGATGTTGTTGATCCACTCATTAGAATCAGATACTGCTGCGACACATACTTAAGGAATGATCCATAAAAGTATGTTAAAGACCCAGAACAGGCGGAGATCATGCTGCTGAAGTCCCAACTACACTGGGTAGGGCACATCTCCAGGACGAAAGATGATCGCCTGCCCAGGATCATGCTGTACGATAAATTTTCCACTGGCCATCATGACAGGGGGCACCAAGGAAATGATACACGGACCGTTTGAAAAATCCCTTTGTGCCTGTCACATTGACCCTCACAGGTGGTTCACCCTAGCTGAGAACCATGACACTTGGCATCTCAATCATGCTATCTCCATGCTATCTCCATTCTATCTCCTCCTTTGAAAACACCTGCAAAGTCACCCTCAAGGACAGAAGACCCAGAAGGAAGAACCACAACACCAAGTCATTAAAACCTGGCCAGACCTTCAACTGCAGCCACTGTGGCCGGGCCTGCCTGTCCAGAATTGGCCTGAATAGCCACGAGCATGCCTGCAGTCAACATGAACCACCTCCTTCATAATCTTCATTCGAAAAGCCAAGCCACGATGATATATATATATATATATATATATATATATATATATATATATATATATATATATATATATATATATATATACCAAGTCCACACTGTAAAGTGGTCATGTAGGTGCCACAACAAAAAGCACCCAGTACTCACTGTAAATGAGGTTGGCATTGGGGAGGGCATCCAACTGTAGAAACCAAGCCAAAATTGGTTCTGTATGAGCATGACATGGTCACTTGACTTAGCATTTCTCACAACAGGACAACTCATCTAACCCATGCCGGCGTGGGAAAATGGGTGTTAAACGGTGATGATGATATACTGCACTCAAGAAATTCAATTTTAGTATAGAGGGTATGGGATGAACAGACCTGTCTTTTAAACTATGCCACCAAAGAAAAACAGGCATAACAACAACAATGAGAACAATAACAATCTCGAAAGGTCTGGTCAGAGATTTTAACAAAACTGGGGGAAACAATATATAAATGTCAATGTATAAAATAAACATTAGTATTCTTATAGAAGAAGATAGAACAGAAAATACCAATTAAACTGACATCAACAATAAAAATGATTTCTCTTTCTTCTCCTTTTCCCCCACATCATCATCCTCATTTACCCCAACATTGGATTGTCTGTAGAATCAACAAATATATGAAAGCTAAGTATTAGATAGGTGGGACCCCGATTTAAGTTTCAGTAATAAATAAATAAATAAATTAAAATAAAATGGCAAGCAAAGGTTAAGCAATAACACTTTCCACTTTTAAGAACATCAACAGATGGTATTCTCATATGTATATGTAGTAGATTAATTTGGGTGGTGTGTAGTGTTCTGTAAGAAGTGAAGAGATTCCAGCACCTCTACCACATCTCACTGCAAACAATAACAGAAGGCAGCTGTTTGTGTAGAAATTAAAACATATATACAACAGATAGCAAAAGTAATTTATCTTTAAATTATGTTTATGGCACAGAAATAGAACTGTTTGGAAACGGATGGTGGGGTGAGGTGGATGGGTAGACAGATGGAAATCATTCCCATCTAGAAATAAGCAGCATGCTTAGAAGGAAGTGATCGAAATATATAATAGACTGATATCAACTATATTTTGGAGTCATATTATTTAACTTCCTTCCTTATGTTTCCCAATCAAGAATATCTACAGCAGATATTACATTCCCCATGACTCTCATCATTAACCCTTTCGTTTCCATATTTCTAATGAAAAACATTGGATATGATTTTTCAAATAATTTTGAAAATAAGCAAAAATTTGGAGGGATTTAGTAATATAACTAACTTTTTCATTACTAAGCTGGTGTTTGGAACATAGCTTAAAGTTTCTTACATAGAATCATGATGGAAGGTTTTTAAATAGATATAAGTACTTTAACCTTTCAGTACCATATTTCTAATGGAAGGCACTGGATATGATTTTTAAATCATTTTGAAAATAATAATGAATTTGGAGTGATTTTTTCAATAATAAGCTGGTATTTGGAACATATAGGTTCTTACATAAAATTATGATGGAAGGTTTTTAAAAAAATATAAACACTTGACAACAAAGAGTTATGATCATAGAGCCAGGGGCAGTTTCATGTACTTTGGTATCAAAAGGGTTAAAACACCCAAGAAATCTCTCATGATATGCAATCTCATTGGAAGTCTGCTAAACCTGCGTAGGTGTGAGCCATAAAAACAACAGATATAATTAAACATGAAATGACTGTTTGGCTTACTTTTATAAACATCTAAAGGGTGTGGCTACTACTTACACTAGTCCTTTAGATATTTATTTTTAGAGCCAGGACAACTATCATCATCAATGACATCACTGGGTTTTATATTTATTTTCCATGGTTGCAAGGGGTTATATAGGCTATTAATGGCATGTTGATCTGTGCTATGAGTAGAACCCAATTCTGTCATCATTGACAACTAATTGCGACACACCAATGTTAACTATCAAATGACATTTCATCTTCATATATAAATACCCTGTGTGGCAAATTGGCAGAGTCATCAGAACATCAGATAAAATTCTTTATGGTATTTGTTCCAGTCCTCTGCATTCTCTCAATTCAAACCCCATCGAGGTCAATTTTGCCTTTCATCCTTTGAAAGCTGATAAAAAAGCACCAGTCTGGTACAGAGGTTGGTTTTTCTTCTATCTCTTTCTCTCTTCCTCTTCTGGAAGAAATTGGTTGTGTTCCAGCCTGGAGAAGAGAAGGGCTCTGCCAGGTTTAAAGTGCCCAAGACATGCTGTATGTCCCGACAATGCCTCTATGACTCCACCAAGAGATACATGTTCATACAGATACATGGGGATACCCTTCCTATCACCAATTGTGGCACCAGCACTAGAGAAGTTGTCATGTCTTTGTCACAAGTAAGGAGTCCTCGCAACCCTTTGTTTGGCATGTTTTCTATGAATGAGTTCTCTTCCTATCACCAGCAACTTTACAGAGTGTACTGGGTGTATTTTATCATGGCACCAGCACTAGAGAGGGTATCGTATGGTTTCTACAGCAGGATGACAAGAAATGAAATATTTGTTATTGACTGATATTTTTTATCAACATGGCATACCATATTTCTAATTAGTTAAAGCTATTATTGCTAATATATTTAATACATAGAATAATAAAAACCTATTACATTTCACTATCTGACCATAAACCTCTTAAGTACATACCATAAAAGCCTAATCTATTGGCTCACACTGCAGTATTTATCTCTACTACCAAGTTATTTCTATTATATCATTATGACTCATTATTCAACTAACTTGCTTAAACTTCTTTATTATTCCTTCTAGTTAGCTACTGTGATGATCTCCCCACTATGATGAAAAATGTATCAGCTTCCTGTCTTCTATAATCTCACAGTTGATTATGCTCTCTATAGAATGGGAAATACATTTTCTTTAAACGAAAACTTTCCATCAGTGCTGGATTAAGCATTAACGCACATGTAGACACACTGCAGGAGAAGGGCATACTTAGGTGTATTTTCATCCAAACTTCTGCAATACTTTTAGGATAGGGGATACAGGTACTATGTGCAATACTTTCTCAAAGAAAGAAGGATGCAAGCATATATTGTTTGAAATGTTTGATGAGAAGTTGATTCTAAAAAGAATTCCTATAATTAATCAGTGCCCACGATCTTTACCTCACACAAAATAATAAGACTGAAGCAACTAATACTCAGCCTAAGACAATGTCTGAAGGAAAAACATGGAGCAGGGAGAAACCTGCTCTGATCTTAATGCTTGCAACAGAGTGAACAGCATATATGAAAAGAAAGTTCACACCCAAAACATTCAAATGATATATAACTGTCCACAGAAAAAATGTATTTTGACATGAAAATGATCAAGCAAAAAGTGGATTTCTGTGTGGTTAAACTGTGCTTGTTGCCCCTTCTTGGAACTCTACTGTGATAACTAACTAAAGGTGCTCTAAAAGCAGCTGTTGTTAGAGGATAGTAAAAACAGTAGGAAGACCCTTTGTTTGAGAAGTTTTCTATTTCAGAGTGTACTAGGTATGTTTTATTGTGTCACCAACACTAGACAGGTTGTTGGGCCCTTGACGCAACTGAAGGGTCCTCTCGACTCTCTGTTAGGTGTGATCTACATCCAAACAATACAGGGCTTTTTTACCACCTTCTTTGCAGAAAACTAATGGCCAACAAAGAAGCCTCTACATAGACACTCAACCTTCTAGAAATAACGGTAAAATATCCTTCAAATCACTACTGTAATCTTACTATGTAGTCTTATTAACACTATGTCTGAAAAAAGAGCAAGTGGTCACAGCTGGAACACTTTTGATCATGCCTCTGATGGCTGAAGGCAGACTTGGGATTAATTAACAAGTATTAATGGCCAAAAGCAGCTCTCTTCTCTTCTAATTAAACACAAAATATAAACAAAGAGATTTTTCTAAGAAACTAAAACCCTGAATAGCCATAGAATGTTACTAATTATAAAGTTAAATCAAAATATTTTTGTATCATTTAAAAGGAAACACTAGCTAACATGTCTTGTGTATTTTTCTACTGAAATCTAGTAGTTAAAGTAGAAAATAGATTAATATTAGGTTACTAAACATAAACATGCCAGATAGATAAACAACAAATTCCTTCAGAATCTTGGTTGAATATAGAAATTAAAATTTGAAAAACATAACCTTCTACTATCTCTGATGAGGACTATATATTAATGTTTAATGTTTCCCTAAGTTTCAGAGTCAATAAAATGAAGCAACAGTCAAGTACTGGAGTCAAGTGTCCCTTCTCACATAATTTCTGGCTTTGTACCTATGCTAGAAACAATTATTTATGGTATATGTCACTCTTTACATTCCGAGTTCAAATCCCTTATTAAGGTTGAATTTGCCTTTCATCCTTCTGGAGTCAATAAAATAATTTACATTATTCTATATTTACTAATGTATTTTCACAAATAGGCTTTACCTCACATAATTATGTCACATAATATCAAATCTACAAGATTTTGATATTTATTTTGAGAACAATACCATTACATCAGTATGAGTGGCCAGTTACGGCCAGTTTGAACAGAAAGAGGTGTGAGCATTCTGGCTGGATATAGCTGGTTTAAATGCTAAAGGGTTAATCAACTAATCCCCCCACCCACCCCTTGCCCCCAAATTGTTAATCTTCTGCCAATATTAGAATTAATAATTAATGCTGGTGTAGATGTTTGCTATGAACAGATGTCTGTAACAATTCCAGACATCTTGATTTTGCTAATATTTACCCAATGGAAAAATAAAATGACACTCAAATGTCCTGAAGCAAGCAAAGGGTTTTAGAACATCTGAATGTCCACCCCATTACCTTGGGATGGAAAAATAAAGTTTATCTTAAGCTTATTTTGCAAACATTGTTGTAGAGCATTGCTCAAGCTTGTAAAGGTGAATTGTTGATGGAAGGGATTTTTATTATTGAATTGGTCAGCAGTGAAGGGACTTCCCATTAAGCAGCTAACAAGACCAGGACTTTAGGGACAGATCGTTCCTCCTTACTTTGTAAATGTTTGTTTGTCACACAATAAACAACAGTTCAACAAAACAGTTTGTAGTTATTTTTAAGTATAGCTTTACTAAAGTTATATTATTGTTTACTCGTAATCTAATAAGGCTTCTCCGAGAGCGGGAAGAGGTGCTAGCCACAAAAGTGGCAGCACTGTAAACTGACTGAGAAAGTGAAGAATAGAAAGGTAAAAAAAAGATATTTCTATGCCAGTATATGAAGAAAACATTGCAAGTGAAGGACATAAACCATTTCAAACAATCTGAGCTTCAATAATTTCAAAGGAAATCTTTCTTGCAACCTTTCCTTGTTTAAGGCTCAAGAATAATAAAATCCCAGTTGTTGCTTAACAAGTTAACTTTGATTAAGTAGAAATATGATGATGTTCCAGTCATGGCCATTCCCTCTTTTTTACAGACATAGTGCATCTAACTACATTATAAGTTCTTCATCATTTTAAAGACAATAGAGTGTGATTTGAAGGAGATTTGGCTGCTGTTTCTAGCAAATTATCTAATCGTGTAGAGGCTCACTCATTGGCTCTCAAAACAGTATATAATGTCCATGATTAGACTCATCATTCTATGTAACTTTATCAGCATTCTACAGCCTTCTAGCAAAACTTCAGTCATTTTTCATGAAAGATAAACGAATTGTGATTTTACTAGAGCCAATCAACCAAAGAACAGAGACACCTTTTACGAGATAATACAAGATATAACAAAGTACCAGTCAATTATTCCTCTATATCTCTTTCTCACTTCCTTTCCCCCATTCTATCTTACTCTGGAAGAAATCTGCTGTATTCAGACTAGGAGAGGAGATGGGCTCTGTAAGGTTTTAAAATGTCCTAAAAACACTATTTCAATACAACACCCCCTACGATTCCCTCAGGAGTTACAGATTCATAAATACGTAAACTAAAGCCAATATTAGATGGGGCAAACTATTGAGAGATCAGCAACTTGTCCGGAGGGAAATTTATTTCAACCACATATTTAGTTTTTTTATTATTCTATGATTGGGTTTTATGAACAATAATATCATTGGTTTAAAATGTTCAACTGGTCACAGACTGGTTCACTGCTTTTACAATGATGATAGTGTCAAAGGACCATCTGTACAATTTCTAAAAAGTCTAAAGTCTGTCTCAAGCTAGGGGCTTGTCAGGCTGGCGTGTATCTCGGTTTTGTGGTGTGAAGCGACTTACAATACAAAACTCCCACATGGACAGGACACCAGTCCATTACAGGGTTAAACCCCCAGCTGTTGCTGGTACTCATTTTCAGCTGAGTGTACTGAAGCAATGTAAAATAAAGTGTTTTGTTTTGCTCAAGAACACAACACACAATCCAGCCAAGGAATTGAACCTACAACATTATGATCGTAAGTTCAATACACTTACCACTAGGCTACATGCCTCCACATCTGTACAATGATTTCTAATTTAGGCACAAGGCCAGCAATTTGGTGGCAACAGGAAACCAGTACTTGACTGTACTTTAATTTATTAACCTCATTCGACACTAACAATTCTGCAATCCACCAACCTTTGAGTAAAATAAATAATGGTTTCTAATTTAGGCACATGGCCTGCAATTTAAATGGAGGGGAAAGTCGATTTTTATCAACTCAGTACTTGACCAGTAATACACATTAACATTACACATTCAGCAGAGCACACTTGCCTCACTTCTATCCACTTATATCCTCCACATTTAATGCCATGTTTCACAACAATGCAACATTACACTTCATACACAATCATCATACAATCTGCCCTTCACTCAGAGAAAGAATCCCATTGTTACCAATAGAGGAAATAGTTACCTGAAATTTTATAAAAGATGTATAAAGATGGGTATATTTTATGGTGCTTACAAATCACACTACTTCTTTGACCATTGCATTATATAATCAGTCCACTAATTCAATGTCAGTCAGAAAAACCAAACGTTTTTTTTTAAGCTAATGCTGACAAGATTTGAACTCAAAAACCTTGATACTAACAGCAATGCTACTATTTCTAAGTCATTATCCTGTCATGTTCACAATATAAACAATGAGGTTTTATTTTAATCGTATTTACCAAAAGCTTTTCCAAAATATAAACACCTTGTCTCTATTAACATAAGCACTGTCTTGACACTAAAAACTGGCTCTTTGGATTTAACTGTAACCTTTATCCTAGCACAGAAAAATATGGCTAAGTGAAGAAGTGATAAACAGCTAATTAACATCTTTATCTCTGAATAACAATAAATATATGAGAAGGTAGCTGGACAATTACTGACTTCCACCAAATCCAATTTAGAATGGGATATTTAAATGGAAAGAAAGAAAATGAAAATTTCCCACTCACATTTTATGATACTCTGTACGTAAGAGCAAGTGTTAACTCTCTTCTAAAATTACAAGGACAAACTCTTTAACCATTTAGTTATTATTTGGTGGAAATCTGGAGATCTCAGAAATGGTCTGTAATGTTATTTAATCTTTTCTTTTTCACAAAAAAAAAAAAAAAATAATAATAACCATTTGGAGGAAATCCAAAAATTGAGACTAAACTATTTCCATACCCAACTTTCTGAAATCCTCCTCAAGGTCAATTTAGTCTTTTATTTCATTAAAAACAGAAGGCCCCTCTACTACAACTGGTACTTCTCAAATTTCGTTCTAAAGACGTTCACCCATATAATGGCATCATCAAATGCTGCTTCAGAAAACATCAGATGTTTAAACATTTGATGCTTTAGATGTTTAAACTAGCCATATAGTTTAGATAAGAGTAGAGGATATTTATTGCCCCATAACAGCTGCTGCTGCTGTGGCTTCAAAACAAAAATGTCAGAAATAGAAAACCAAAAATCTCACAATATATTGGATGCCACTCACTTGCCAGGTCTTCACATTCTGGTACTAAAAAATTCAATTTTTACTCTAGAAGCCTAATTTAAGTAAAAAGGAAGGCCCTGAGGAAATTTGCAAACATTCTTGTTGGGAATCTATCATATATGGTTTCAAAGAACTGGTCTTCAGTAACAGGGTTAATAGTGATTTCTTACATTGGTACAGTAACACAAGTATAGCTAGGACAAGCAAAGCAAAGTTGATGATTAAACTGATTACCAATATTTTACTGGGACTTATTTTATTGACTCTAGAAGAAATGAATACAAGGTTGGCCTTTCAAGTACAAAATGTTCAGAAAGGGGATTATTTTGCAGTGAGGAAGAAAAGAAGTCTAAAGTTTCAGGAACATCCCATTATTAGAGAAAGATGCAACGTTTACTAGTAGTACTGAATATCCCATTATCAGACAGAGATGAAATGTTTACTGTTAGTATGGAATACATACACACAAAATAGTTATAGTGAGAGAAAAGACTAAGTGATGCTAGTAAGATGGTCAAAGCAAAATGATAATCAACAAGGACAATGGCAAAATTGAAATGGAAGAGGAGGTTAGTATTAGAAGGGAAGACAATTGAGGAAGAGATAAACTAACAAAAACAAAAGTTTCAGTTAGCAGGAAAGAGAACAAGACTACTGTACTGCCATTGAAGTGGCTATGTCTGATTTGCTGAGGAGTAGGTAGGGATTGCATACAGTATACCCAAAGTAAACTGTGGATGTGCAAGAGGTGCACTGAGATTACAGACAGGCTGAAAGGGCTAAGAGAGAAGGAAGACTTTGTATGTGGCAGAAATACAAGAGTAGCTAGCAGCAAGATCACCCATGAAATTTCTTTAAAATGCTGGGAAAATTTGTGAGAAGTAATTGATAGTCTCATTACCTGGGTGACCTAATTAGCAGTAGAGGAGGGGCTCTGGAAACATGCTAGCTAGAGCAAGAACAGGATTGAAAACAATGAAGAGAATGAGAGGAAGCTAAAAAGAAATACATATCTGTACACAATAGTAGTACATCTATTCATAATTACTACTGTATTTGATAGCCTATAAAGTGGTTGGTGATAAGAAAGAAATCCAACCATAAAGAACTTGCCAAAAAAAAGGATTGAGAGGATTCGTCAGTTGTGTCAAAGACAGGACAACCTCTGTAATGCTGATGCCACGATAAAATATACCCATTACATGTAAATGAATGAGGCCCCTGACCCGTCTGAAAAATCAGTGACTAACTTGGTCAATGACAACCCATCCAACCCTTGCTAGCAGGGAAAACTAATGTGAAATGATGATGATGATGATGATATATGTATATGTGAGAGTGTGTGTGTGCATGTGTCTCCAATTATAACTTCATGTTGACACCACTTAAAAAGAAAAAGAAATCTGGAGATACATATAGCTATAGAATACTGGCACAAAAAGGTCTCATCCATCCCATGCAAGTATGTAAAAAATGTAAAAAATTATGATAATAATAATGATGACAACAAGACATTCGATTAAATTAAGACTTATACATGACTGGTAAAGGTTTTCAAGAACCTTCTACCCAACAAGAATGATGAAAGTCAAATGTTATCCCTGTTAAGATTTGAAATCAAAACATGAAAGTGATGTAACTCCATATTTAACCCTTTATTTACATTACTCTACATATACTACTGTATTTTTGTGGTAAAGGCATAATATCGAATCTATAAGATTTTGATGTTATTTATTTTGAAAACAATACCTTAACATCAGTATGAGTGGCCAGTTACGGCCAATTTGAACAGAAAGAGGTGAGAGAAACTGGCCAGATATGGCCAGTTTAAATGCTAAAAGGTTAAAAGCATATTTTTTGGTTCTTTTTTAAATTTAATTTATTATCTAAATTATGATTATTGCCAATTATAGGTCCAACTTCCTTTCTCTGTCAGTAATAGTTTGAAAAGTGCTTCATATATAAAATATTTCATAAGAATTATGTGTGTAGACACTATCTTGTTCGACTTAGATATTAATTAGTTTTAGTGCTGGTTCTTAACAACTTAATCTTGTATCACTCCTCTGTAACATCCCTTTGCACTTAACAGAAATACCATCTAGGAAATCTTCATATCTTTGGAATTCCCTTCCTGTTTATTAGTAAGACTTACTGATAAACAAAGAACTTACTCTCTCTCTCTGTGCATTTTATGTGCAGAAGATTGCTGCAGTAAGGGGGTTGGTAACCCATGCCGTGTTAAAAGCATACATTATGCTCATTATGCTTTGTGACCAGGGCACTTAACCATCAAATGGCCCTGTGATAAATAATGCAGGGTAAAAATATAGCTTGTAACACAGCATTCATTGCAATTTGAACAGGGCACCAAGTTCACTCCTACATTGCTTTTCTCCTTTGGAGAAATTGTTTGTTTCTTATTTATGTCTATTCACATATCCAGCAACAATATATTCAATTGGTTCATCATATTGTAAATATAGTCCACATTCTACCTTTTAATCATATATTTCCCATTGAAACAATGCACATGTGTATATATTTCCTCTGATTATCCCTTGTTAAAGCCTTGCTTTTTTGTTGTTTTTTTTTCTAGATGTATAATAACTATGTATGGCATTGATTAGAAAGAAATTCTATATGGAATGTCCAAGTCTTGATTGACTTTACTGCTGCTACTACTAATGGAAAAGAAAGATATCATCATGACATCTATCCCTTCATCATCAAATTTCAAGCCCTTACCAAGCAGAGTCCTTGACCTGGTTTGCATTCCAAACTGAAGTCATTTAACTTCTCTAATTTGTCTGTATCCAATAAATTACAGGTCTTACGCCTATCTCTTTAAAAAAAAAAATCATTAATAGTATTTAGATTACAACTTCCTATATCACTTTCCCTAAAGACCCAGACAACAGAGCTATTTAAGAAACAAACATCCTCCATTAATCAACAAGGGAGTCTATGCAGTCACGCCATCTGTTAGTAATAACAGCTAAATTTAGCTAAAATCACAGCTTACAATCTTCAAAAAAGGATTTGACAGTGAATTCTTAACTCTTAAAGCCCTGTATCATATGAGACCAAATTAACAAGGCATTCTTGAAAACTACAAAACAGCAATGTGGCTGTATCACATTAAAGATTCAAGTCTTTACTCTAAAACTGCACATTTTCACAACAATCTGTACACTAATTAAGATACTATAAACATTTGAATTAACAAACTTGTTTTTAACTCTTGATAACAACCAGCCCAAAACAACTTCTGGTACTATGAAAACAAAGCCACCCATTTCAAAGGGTTTCTATATAAAGTATAACCTTCCAACATAATTTTACTTTTGTTAAGTTACAAATACCATCTTAATAATGAAATAATAACTAGTAAATCCCTCAAAAATCTTCAATAACTAATCCAAATACAGTGAATTTCATTAGATACGTGGTAATGAAAACAAATATTTTCTGCTAAATCATTACAGGATGTTAAAAATTAATATATAAAAAGATGGGACAGTCAAAGGTAGAAAACTACTGATCATAAGTCTGCTCAATCATGGTTGACCTTGAACACCCAGTTTTACATTTATGAATTCTAAATGAAACTTTTAGAACGTTTTTTACAGATCGTAGCATTTGTGTGTCAGACAGACAAAAAGGCTATACAATTATTATAATATAGATTATTTTAAAGCACTGAGTCTACTCGGTAAGGTGTTAGTGCTGGTACCACAACAAAAAGCACCCAGCCCACCCTGTGGGGGTGGTAATGCCAGTCACAATAAAATGCTCCCAGTACATGCTGTAAAGTGGGTGGCATTAGGAAGGACACCCAGTAAAAAAAAAAAAACAAGTGAAAAATGGATCATATGAATAAGACAGTCACCTGACCTGGCCTATCTGGCCTCATAACATGACCACCCATCTAAACCATGCAACCATGGAAAATAGACATTAAATGATAATGATGATGACACACTGCCTAAGATACAATTCCATATTTGACTTCCATCCAATTGTTAATAAGAGGCTAAGCTAAGTACTAGTAACATATTGGTCTCACTTCAATAAATTCTGCCCCGTTCCATCCAGTACTAGTCTTGTTGTCTAATCAGAGACAACACAGTTAATATACATACTGCATTATGTGAAGTATTTGAAAAACTAACAATTTACAATTAAGTGGAGGGTGAGGATAGTCAAGCTACAGATATTAGAGATTTAAGGATTGACTTACATCGAGAAAGGAAATTGTCCACATTTTTATTCCGTCTCAGTGCTGGATAGTCCAAATCTGCAACCAATGAGGTGAGGCCATCCTGTAAATGAAAAAAGAAAAAATATTCATTAATTCCTCGTTTCTTACAGAAAAATATTATTACATATTTGAAAATATAGTTGCCTTAATGCAGATAACTACAATAATAGTTGATCCCTATAAATGCAAAAGTTGAAAAACAAATTGAGTAAAGCATCCTGAGGCATCCCTGTTCACTTTTTTTGGCATCCAAAAGTGCAATACCAGATATTTTCAACTATTGTTGACAGTTATTATTATTAACTATTATTTACGATCTGAGTTCAAATCCCGCCAAAGTGGACTTTGCCTTTCATCCTTACGGGGTCGATAAAATAAAGTACCAGTAATGCACTGGGTAGTATTTGCTGGCCTTGTGCCTAAAGTAGAAACAATTATTATTAACTATTATTATAGTTATTTGCATTGGAGTAATCTGGTGGGCTCTTAGAAAACTAGGAGTAGATGAATGGCTTGTGAAAGCGGTACAAGCCATGTATAGGGGAGCAGTCAGCAAAGTTAGGATTGGCAATGAGTATAGCGAGGAATTTAGCGTACAGGTTGGGGTCCACCAGGGCTCTGTTCTTAGCCCTCTCCTGTTCATCATAGTCCTGCAGGCAATAACGGAGGAGTTTAAGACCGGATGCCCATGGGAACTCCTGTATGCTGATGACCTCGCACTCATAGCTGAATCTATGGTAGAACTAGAGAATAAATTCCAAACCTGGAAGCAGGGACTAGAGAGAAAGGGCCTCAAAGTCAACATGACAAAGACTAAGGTCCTTATAAGTAGACGAGAAAACAGAACCCAGATCCCCTCAGGGAAATGGCCTTGCTCAGTATGTAGGAAAGGTGTAGGTAGGAACTCCATTCTTTGCCCCAAATGCAAACAATGGGTACACAAGAGATGTAGCGGGATCTCAGGAAGCTTAATTAAGAATGTAGGATTCACATGCAGCAGCTGTGCTGAAACAGCAAGCAAACAGCCACAGGAAACAAGTACCACCAATCTCTGGGAGGGCCCTGTAGAAACAGTAGACAGCTTCTGCTACCTAGGTGACCGAATTAGCAACGGAGGTGGGTGCTCAGAAAGTACAATAACTAGGGTAAGAACGGGATGGAAGAAGTTTAGGGAACTACTACCACTGCTAGCTGCAAAAGGCTTCTCCCTCAGAATGAAAGGCAGACTGTATGATGCGTGTATCCGAACAGCGATGTTGCATGGTAGTGAGACCTGGGCGCTGAAGGTGGAAGACTTACGTAGATTAGAGAGAAACGAAGCCTGCATGCTCCGATGGATGTGTAACAGTAATATACGTGAACGACAAAGCATAAATGAATTGAGAGAGAGACTGAGCATAAGAGGAATCAAATGCTGCGTGCAGGAGAGGCGGTTACGCTGGTATGTACATGTGATGCGTATGAAGGATGACAGCTGCATAAAAAGGTGCAGAGCACTAGAAGTTGATGGAAACCGCGGAGTGGGGAGACCCAAGATGACTTGGGATGAGGTGATAAAAGCCGACTTTACCCAACTACACCTCTCAAAGTCAATGACACACGACCGTGACCTCTGGCGTCACGCAGTAATACAGGGTACCCGACCTCCCATGGGTACATGCTGAAGCATATAAACAATATGCCCCCCCCCCCCACCGCAAGGTGGTCGTGGAGGTGCCACGGCAAAAAAGCACCCAGCCCACACTGTAAAGTGGACGTGTAGGCGCCACGAAAAAGCACCCAGCACTCACTGTAAATGAGGTTGGTGTTAGGAAGGGCATCCAGCTGTAGAAATCAAGCCAGATCAGTTCCTGTATGAGCAAGGCATGGTCAGCCGACCAGACACTGCCCACAACAGGACAACCCGTCTAACCCATGCTAGCGTGGAAGAACGGACGTAAAACGGTGATGATGATGATGATGATGATTGGAGCATTTCGCTAGAGATAGATTAGCAAAATTTAATAAGTGTGTGTGTGTGTGTGTGTGTGTTGGGGGGGGGGGGGGGCATTATTCCAGACCCAAGAGTACACTCCCATTACCAAAACCAATCTGTTGCGCACATTTGCCTGCCATTCATTCCCACAACTTGAATGTTTTCCCTATATATGCTTTCCATACATACAACTTGCGAAATGATAAAACTAAACACCAGCTTCAATGATCTTATCTGTCTGGGAAAGCTTGCAAAGGGTTATGGCCACAGCACCTTTTCTATAGACTAAATATTTGTTGTTGTTGTTTTTTTAATAGTTATGACACACACAATTTCCTTTGACTTCGGTCAACAAATCTAGCGGATCAGACAGAATCACTCCTGGGGAGAAAATCAGAGGAAAGTTAAGTTAGTTTGATACTATTTTATAATGTTGCTCGAACTTTCATATTAAACTATTACTATAAATAGAATAGAACTATAATTATAAAAATGTGTGTCAGAGATATATGACTGAACATATGTAGCATGTTAAGTGTTTGATATCTTTGAACATGTGTAGTAACAGTGCACGCAGTACTGGTGTTGTGTGTGTGCAACATATATGATGCATTTGCTTGTTAGGAGTGTCTTTATATGACATATATATCAGCATGTATTCCAGTTGTTCAAACAACGAAATGGCGTGCTCATTAAATTAATACTCAGCTACTTAGCTGAATATTCCACAAACACGTACACCTAACCCTTTAGTTACCATATTACTTATAAAAGACACTGCTTATGATTTTCAAATAATTTTGAAAATAATCAAGAATTTGAATAGTTTTAGTAGTATATGTAAATTTTTCTTTATTAAGCTAGTTTTTTTTTTAAGCTAAACTTAAAGGTACATAAAATTATGACAGAAGGTTTCTAAATAAATATTAACACTTAAAAAACAACAACAACAGTTTTGTATCATAGGTCCAAGAGCAATTTCAATAGGGTTAATGTAATTTTCAGAAATTCATCATGGCTGGGTGTGACATAACTGGCCATGATGAATTTCAGGAACAGCGCATTTGGAAGGTTTCCAAACAGTTTCCATCTGTCCAATTTGGTTTAAAAGGGCTGAGTTGACCTGAGGCTATGTTAAAAGACACTTGCCAAAGGTTACTACACTGTGGGATCAAACATGGAAACTCATGACTACAAAGTGAACTTCCTAATCATTCAGCCATGCTCCACTCACACCTGCATAGCTACTTGTATCAAGACTGTTTCTACATTTGAGAAGTGTGTGGTGTATGTCCATTTAAAGAGTGTGGGCAAAATATGAGCATGTATGTCATCACCATAACTTCCATTTTCTCTGCTAAGAAGGATTTGACAGGTCATCACAGAGCAAGTCAGAACTTAATCAGAGGTACTGACCTCTTAGACGGATTGGGAACTGCATTTCACTTATACTCCCTAACTCTACAGAGTGCTCCAGGAGCATTATATTATAATATCAGCACTAGGGACCTTGTCATATCATCAACACAACTGAAGACTTCTTAATACAAAGTGTGCACATGTGTGCACGAGTGCAAATGTATGTGTGAATACAGAACATTCTGTATTCAAATATGTGTGTGTGAAGTATGTGCACGTGTGTGTATGTGTTTGTATATGTGAGGTAATTTATATTTGTGTATGTGTGTATATATCTATGTATAATGAAGATGTATATGAAAGCATATACCATATGTTTATGTATAATAAGCATAAGTCTTGTTATGAGGGTCTTAAACTGTGATCATTGTCACAGCTATCTCAGTAGCCATGTGAGAAGACTGCACACTGTTTTAGGATTTTTTTTATCCATCATCAGTAATGGTCACTTACTCAGTACTGAAATTAGAAGAAGCTATAGCTTATGCACTTTTTGCATGTAAAACATCAGCAAAAGAAGATCATTTGCATATAGTGGGAGCTTGATTTAGCTGGGATTAATTGGAAATACCACTCAGGATTCATAATAGAGGGTAAATGGGGGCATACAGACTATACTTATGCATAATAAACATATGTAAGTCCCACTTTGGCTTGTTTTAAGCTGTAGTCATGTCACAGCTATCTCAGTAGGTGTGTGAGAACAATAGACACTAGTGTTTCAGGAATTTTTATCCATCATCTGCTGGAGAAGTTTGTTTGCATATAGTGCATGCTTGACTTGGCTGGGATATATATTCAGTAGTACTAACATAACGTGATTCATAATAGAAGTATATATGAAGGCATATACAATATGTTTATGTATGCATATATGGTTTATTATTATGTCAGTGTGTTGATCTGTGTGTGTGCAATCACACAGTATCTCTATAACAGCAATAAAACATCTCATTAGATACATCTTTAGTTCTCTGAGGCAACATTAAGTCAGTCTAAACAATGGCGCAGTTCTACAAGACAAGCAAGCCTGTTTACATCTTTATCTGCCAAAACCCAACATTACTACTATTACTACTACTATAACTTACTGCTACTATGGCTCCTACAACTAATAATAACATAGCTACTACAACTACTATGACTCATCCTCCTCCAACTACTACAAATATGACTTCTACCACCACCAAGCTGATAAACACCCAGCCTATTTTAAAACCACACTGCTTCTTTTCATTAATTCTCTTATCACATATGTAGGCCTTTACATATTTATTCCGCGAAGAAGTGTCACTTCTCTTACACCCACCCACCCTAAAAAAAAAATCTATCTCATTCAACCCCCACACTTCTAGTGATTTCTAACATTGGCATGATGCCAGCCACACTCCCTACACCTACCCCACCCTACTTACCGTTCATAATAATTGTTTCTATAATAATGCTTTCTAATTTTGGCACAAGGTCAGCAATTTGGTGGGTGTCAATTATATCAACCCCCAATACTTGATTGCTATTTTATTTTAATTAACACTGGAAGGGTGAAAAACAAAATTGACTTCAGTGGAATTTGAACTCAGAACATAGAACTCTAAAGCATTCTGTCCAATGATAAACCTATACTGCCAATCCCCCAGCCTTACCCTTCAAATAATTGTTTCTACTTTAGGCACAAGGCCAGCAATTACCCAGTGCATTACTGGTACTTTATTTTATCGACCCCGTAAGGATGAAAGGCAAAGTCAACCTCGGCGGGATTTGAACTCAGATCGTAAAGGGACGTAACTTCAAATAATAACACTTAAACCATTTAGTTGGCTGCTCCCATTTTTTGTAGTCCTTGTCCATCCATCGATTAATTAATTGGTGATGATCACATGCCCAAAGAGATGCTATTAATCCCCTTAAGTTTTAAATCTTTCCACAGCCACCACCTCCTACTCCATTACCACTGGCTCCTCTTCCATCACACCCCACTCTCTCCTGCACAACCCAACATCTCCACCACTACTTCCTCCTCTTCCATCACCTCACTCCTACACAACCCACCACCTCATCCATCAATCCCTCCCCTTCTCAATCAACTACCACCAACACTCTTCCATTACCCCTTTTTTCTCCTGCTCAACACATTACCACTTCCCCCATTACATCCCTTTTATCCAGCTCAACACACCACCACCTCTTCCACCATCATTTCATACATTGATTACCCAGTTGTACATCAGATCAAAAGGAAACAATGATGTTAGAACTAAGTGTGAAGCTGATATTTAACATTTGGTGTTTTTCTCCCCACCATCACTGACTGGCAACTACACCAAAACTGACCTTTGGGAGTTTATCAAAATAAAGGTCAAGACATTTTTTCACTTCTCTTAAAAATCTTACAGCAATGGTCTTAATGTTTATTTCACACAGATCCTAACCAGCTGAGAGTGAGGTTAGAGCCCTCTAGTTGCAGATCTTTATTAAAGCTATTATCACCATTATCATCATCATCCATGCCATTAGTTTCTATCTGCCTCCACTCTTAGCTCACCAAGAAAACAACTGATTTAGTCTTGCACAGCAACTCTCTAAGTAGCTCATACAAAAACCCAAAATATATTTTTTTACTGTATAGTCAAACCTCAATTATCCAAACAAGATCTCAAGGCTTGCTGAATATTTAATGACCCTACTGCATGTAAACCATACCCGAGAATAATGTTGATGTTAACCTTTTAATTTTTGTTTACAATGATTAAAAATGAGTATAAATTACTAAACAATAAACAACATGCAAAAACAGGCAATAATTGTGCCTTTTGTTTTCAGGTATACAAAGAGCCATGAGTTGATTGATCTGCTAGTTTGATCTCACTTGGTCACTTTAACCCTTTCAAAACCTGAAACTGTCCCTGGCTATTCAATATAAAATTGTTTGTTTTAAACTCTTGACATCGTATATCACATATACCACATTAGCAAGTCATTCTTGAAAAGTATAAAACAACACTATGAGAAATTAAAACATCACATGGGAAATTAAAGTGTTTAGTTTACTATAAATGTTCATAATGATCTGTCCACTAGTAAAGATACTACAAACATTCGAATTAATATACCTGTTTTTAGATATTCTCTGCTAAATTATTACAGGATGTTAAAAGTGTTTATATCTAATTAAAAAACATTCATTATAATTTTATGCAAGACCCTTAGATATGCTCCAAACACCATGAGAAAATTGATTACTAAATTCCTTCAAATGTTTAATTATTTTCAAAATTATTTGAAAATTTTAAGCAGTTTTTAGAAATATGGTAACAATAGGATTAAACAGTGTTAAAATAATCTTAATACATAAAAATAACTGACATGCTGAAGAATTTAAAAGCATGACAAAATCAGTGATACTTTCATTCACTCAAACACTTTGTTCCATGTATGTACAAGTAGTAACCATAGAGAAAGCAAACAACATTAACAAGTGAACAGAAAAGTGAAATGATGCAAATTGCAAACCAGTACATTATAAAGCTCATAAAAACACTGAAAATATAGTTGTTGTTTTTTGTTTTTATGTAATTATATTCAATATAGCTTCCTTTGTTTACAATCAGATCAGTTATTACAATAATCAGTTATCTTCTGAATAAAATAAACATTCATCTTGTGTGTATATTCGAGGTCAAACTGTATATCTGAAATATTTAATAATTTACTCATTTGGTGACTTCCATTAGTTTATTACTGTCAAATAACTGGCTGTATCAGATGACAAACAGATATTAATTAAACATAAAAATCATGCTTCTTTCAGATAAGAACAGGCAGTAGCACTGAACTGTGCTGCACTAAAAAAAAAAAGCTTTGTATACACATTACATCTCAATACAATCTTATCATTATAAGTCACTGACAACAGCTCATGCAGTTATGTATATAATGTAAAAGGTTGTACACAGGGTTAACTTATTTACAGAAATGTTTACAGTTAGAATAGGAATATATAATAGTTGAAATATGTATACATAGTAGTCACCATGTAGTACTACCAGCAGCTGTGGATTGTTTAAGAAAAATATGTTACAAATAAATAGATAATGCTAGTTTGAGTTGAAAAGTGAAAAAAAAAGTCATGCTCTCGAGAAGACCAGATCCCTTTTTGAAACATCTTTTTTTTTTTCTTTTTTTTAAGATACACATTAATATTATAACCCTTTTGGTACCAACCTGCTAAAACCATCTTTCATTCAATGAAACAAGACTACCCAAGATTTTCTATTTAAGTTAAAACCTTCCAGCATATATAATTACCTTTTATTTTATACATCATCTTAATGAAATAATAAATAATTTAAGTAAATCCTTTCAAATTCTTCATTGATTAATTCAAATATGTTTATTTCATTAGAAATATAGTGACAAAAGGATTAAATAATTTTATTGAACTCATTTTTGTTATAGGACTGCTTGATCCAGACTGAACTGGAGCTAAGCAATGGAGCTAACACAATGTCTATAATGGGATCATTTAGTAATGTAACAAAGTGGTGAAAAAAACTAAGCTATTTTCAACATCATATTTCATATTCAACATCATATTTCATTTTGTTTTTAAAACCCATTTTCATGTTGGCTATGTTTGTAATACAACAGTTATCTGTGTTTTGATCATCTATCAAGTCATATGTGAAACCCAATATTTTCAAACGCAATTCAACTACTTCCCAAATCTTCAATGGTCTTACTTTTAGATAATTGCCACCTTTAACAATAGACCCAACATATATCCATACCACTACTAATGTCTAACATAACCAAGTGCAGCAATCACTTGTTAACTCTTAATACCCTGTACCACATCAAACCAAATATACTCATCTTCTACCAGCACAGTCTATCTGTCAGCTAGAAATAGCAATCAAATCTCATTCAAATCACGCACTCCCATCTTCAATAAGGAAAAATCATATTGGATAATGTACTCATACTCTAGTCCAAT
The DNA here is from genome assembly GCA_964016885.1 of Eledone cirrhosa. NCBI lineage: Eukaryota > Metazoa > Mollusca > Cephalopoda > Octopoda > Eledonidae > Eledone > Eledone cirrhosa. The sequence continues at coordinate 103,880,332 of OZ024742.1, forward strand.
ACTAGAGTCATTTTTGTCTCAGCTGTGTTCTAACTTAGAGAGGGATGGGCTCTGCCACATTTAAAATACCCAAGACAGTGTGTGTCAGGATAATGCTCCTACAATTTCACCAGAAGTTAAGGGCTCTTTACCTTTTTAAACTTTTGTAACAGAATAGAGGTAATGGGATATAAAGAGCAGCCTTTGTTTGCCATTTGATATTCAATGGTTTTCACTCAGCTGTAAATTTTGAAGTTCTAGTAGCATTTTCAGTCACAAGATTATTGGAAATATACTATTTCTATTTAGAAAACATTACCCTACACATGAGGATAAACAGCATAAAGCAGTTGCTTCAAAGTTGCAATAAATTTTACATCTCATCACTGCCTATGTATTTCAATTAATTTTGAAAATAACCAAACATTTGGAAGAATTTAATGAAATAACTAAGTTTTTCATTATTAAGCTGATTACTTAAGAAAAATTTCTAAAATAAAATAATTGTTTCTACTTTTAGCACAAGACCAGCAATTACCCAGTGCATTACTGGTACTTTATTTTATCGACCTCGTAAGGATGAAAGGCAAAGTTAAACTCAGCGGGATTTGAACTCAGAATGGCAAGGGCCGTAACGATGCGTTAAAGCATGGTGTCCGGCCCTCTACCGATACTGCCAATCCACCGCCCCGGTTTCTAAAATAAAATAATGATGAAAGATTTTAATGTAAGGATAAACATTTTAAAATGGGCTGTCTAGTACCATAAATACAGGGTGGTTTGGTATGAAAAGAGTTAATTTCTACTTAAATTGCTAGAAAACATAAAAAACATAAGCAAGAAAATGAGCCATCTTACAAAATGCACCAATAATCTGGTTACTGAAAATGACTAAATGACTACTAATGGAGTCTCCAAGAGTTACAGCTGAGATATGAAACTGCCACATGAAAGATACTACAATTTTGATCTCACTATCTCTTATATTATATATATACAAAAGTACTCATCTATACACTAAATCAACCTAGCTGTCAATTAGTAAAAGTGAATGCCCTACATTATCTTATATATAAGCAGTTAACTTTTCCCATGGATAAGTGAACTTAGAAAGGAATGCACTCTTCCAGAGTGACTTGCCTGATATACACTAAATGAAGACATTGTCCCAGATTTAGATATCTTCCACTTCTCTGTATTACAGGCCAAAGTGACAAGATTGGAGCTGGAGAACATGTCTCAGCATGTGATGTCTCAGATTACAGATTTACCCCACTCAAATACGAGAAGAGTTCTCATTTGGGTGCTTACTATCACTATGGTAGGGGCCAACAGGTTCCAGTTGTGATGGGAAACTAGCCATGTCAATTTTAGTGCAACTATTATTCTTGCTATTTACTACAAAGCACATGAATTGCTATCAATATATCTGGTATATTTATTCAATAATGAGTTCTACTATAGGCACAAGGCCAGCAATTTTGGGAGAGGGGAAAGTCAATTAAATCGACCCCAGTGCATTATTGGTGCTTTATTTTATTGGCCCCGTAAGGATGAAAAGCAAAGCTAACCTCGGCGGGATTTGAACTCAGTATATAACGGGCCGTAACTCTATGCTACAAAGCATAGTGCCAATCCACTGCCCTTATTTAATAATTGTTTTTACTTTTGGCACAAGGCCAGCAATTTAAAGGGGAGTGGAAGCCAATTAAATTGATCCCAGTGTGTTATTGGTGCTTTATTTTATCGACCCCCATAAGAATGAAAGGCAAAGTTAACTTCAGCAGGTTTGAACTCAGAACATAAAAGGCCGTAACTCTATGCTGCAAAGCATACTGTTCAGCATTCTACCAATTCTGCCGCTCCTCCTAATCTACCGCCCTCACTGCTATGAACTCTTGATACCAAACTACTTTAAACCATCCCCCACCATTTTACAATACAGAACTAGTTGTTATGAAGTGTTTATTATATTTATCTAAAAACCTTCCATCATAATTTTATGCAAGAAATTTTGTTAAGTTATATTCCAAATATCAACTTAATGAGATAGCTATTTTACTAAATACTTCCAAATTAAATATTGTTTGAAAGCCATAGACACTGCTCTTCATTATAAATATGTTATGAAATTTACAACTGATACTACTATTTTTAAAACTACTACTAAAAATGATAATATTACTATCGTTGCTGTTGCTACTACTACTACTGACAAAGTTGCATTTGAATCGAATATTCTTTCAGTACTTGTAAATGTTGCTGCTACTGCTGCTGCCGGCATGACATATTTCTTATCAAACATTCTCTGAATATATAGCTGCTGCTGCTACTACTACTACTCCAGCCACTACTATTGTTGCTCCCAGCTCCAGTAATGGTGGCAGTGGTATCAGACAAGACAAACACCTCTAGCTTTAAATGTTGACTTAAACAGCTCTAAACTATAGGCCTGTTTCCAAAGATATCAATTCTCGGATAATAATGGTTTAAACCAACACAGTCGTTTCGTTATCCTATAGAACAATGTCATGCTTCCAGTTTCATTGTGACAACATGCAACTTTGCAGCACAAACAGTTTGGTTATTGTACGACACCAGTTTTGGGTGTCGAAACACTTTTGTTGAACAATAATGATAATTATTTAAGAGAGAAAAATTGACAGTAAATATAGATTGACACTTAATAGTAAGACAAGATCACATTTTCCTATTAACTAAGACATACCAGAAACTAATGAAAGACACCAAGCCACATAATGGACTGATATGCCAAGAGAAAATATCTAAATGGTCGCTCAACCTGCGAGGATTAATAAATAAATATCTTTAAAAGCACACCCTTATGTCTTAAGAAACATGGTGAATAATGTTCTAGAAAGACTAAACCTAAAAAAGACAGTATATTCATGACTGGAAAGGCTGAATAAGTTTTAGATTTAGCAGTAACCTCATCAGAAGATATTGACAGGAAGTAGAAGGTAATCCTTCATAGATGCCTCAGAAAGATTATGATCACCTGGTGAGACCAGATTACAAATGATGAGACCTGGAGGAGAACAAAACCAAGACCACTGCAAGAGATATTTACAGAGTAATGCTTTCACTTGGCTGGCCACATTCTCCATTTACTCAATCACTGGTACACAAAAATAGGCAATGGATAAAGGGCAAATCAAATATTACCTGGCAGCAGACATTTCAAAACAATCTTTAGTCTGTCAACATCATCTGGAATGAGGAGGACCTAAGTATAAGTCAGCTTTTTGGCATTTTCACTGTTTGCCAAATGCATGTACAGCACTGAAGCTAGGACTGAACCCACAAACCATTATTTTGAGTAAGCTTTCAACACTCAGATATAATAGGACCAGGGTGTATTGGATGCCTGCATGACGTATTGGATGCCTGCATAAACGTTTGTGAGTCTAATCTCATTTCATGACAATTACAGCTCCTAACAACAGAGATCAAAACAATTAAGACAAAGACAACAGCAGTAAAAAGAGTCATGTCATCATCACTGTCACTAGGACTGGCAGAATTGTTAGACTGCCAGACAAAATGTTTCATAGTATTTAGTTACAGTTCTTTACCTTCTAAGTTCAAATCTTGCCATGATTAGCTTTGCCTTTAGTCCTTCTGGGGTTGATAAAATATATTACCAGAGAAGTATTTGGATCAATTAAATCAAGTTTCTCCTCCCAAAAAATTGTTGGCCTTGTACCTATTTAAAAAAATGATTGCTGTCGTTGCAGTTGATTGGCAGAATTATTAAAGCATCATATAAAATGCCTTACAGTATATATTCCACTTCACATTCTGAATCATAATGCTACCAAGATCAACTATACTTTTCCTTCAACTTGTCAAGTACTGAGGTCAATTTAATTACCTACTCCCAACCCTCAACAATTGCTGACCTTATGCCTAAATTAGAAACCATTCTAAGATCAATAAAAATTATACACAGGCGCAAAATGTTCAGTTAGCATTGAAAGGCAAACTATATGATGATTATGAAATATTGCATGGTAGTGTTACAAGGATAATGAAAGTAAAAGATAAGCAATAGCTGAAAGCAGTGAGGCAAGCATACTCTGTAGTATGTGTAATATCAATATGCATGAACAATGGAGCACGTCCAAAGAAATAAAAACTGGGTATCAGAAATATTTGCTATAGTATGTAAGAGATGGAGAGAGGACTGTGATGCTATGAATCTATGTATAGATCCGTAACCCCTGTTGGTGTCATTTGGGTACTATTTTGGGTAGTTTAAATCTAGCAGAACCCACCAACTCTCCAGGTCTGAACACCACCAAATTCTTTCAAAGAAGGAAGAGAGCATGAGAAAGACAAAGTGAGAAAGAGTAAGAATCGATCACAATACTAGGCTGGTACTTTCTTTATCAATCTTGAAAGGATAAAAGTCGATGTTGACCTCAGCGGAAGTTGAACTCAGAGAATGCAGAAAGCCAGAACAAATACTGCAAAGAATTCTATCCGATGTTCTAACAATCTTGCCAACTCATCACTTGAGGGTATGAATATATGATGCATATGCAGTATTTGCTGTAGTATGTAAAAAGGAAAGAGAGAACTGTGATGGTATGAATATGTGGTGCATGTGAAAAATAACAGTTGGGATGAAGAGTGTCCAACAATGCAGATAGAAGGAGCATGCAAAAGAGATGGGCAGAAATGATGAATGCTGATCTCAGGATGTTAAGCCATTCATTACAAAGGAGATGAGGAAAGACTGCGACAAATGGAAAGATGTTGTATTGAAATTGAACTATCCAATGAATATCAGCATGAGAAAATGAACATAAAAATGATGATTTTGTGCAATACACACAATACATTGAAATGTGTACATATACATATTTAATTTGGGTGTGGCAGTGTGTGTGCACACCAATCCATACCAGAATTAAAAAATATATATCAACCATTTCATTGCCATATTTCTAATGAAAGATATTGCATATGTATTTCAATTGATTTTGAAATTAATCAGATATTTGGAAGAATTTAATAAAATAACCAACTCTTTCATTCGTAAACTGATGTTTAGAACATTACGTAACGAAAAATTCTTAAATTATGATGATGACATTTGTCTTACTGCAGCCAGGAATATGGTAGCATATATATTTATGGGATAAATGCACATGTATGTGTTGCTGCATCCATAAATGCTTACACACATTCTCAGATGTGTGTGTGTGTGAATTTTGACTATAGCTACTATTAGTAATTGATGTTTTATTCCCAAGAGTAAGACAAATTTATTGATTAATAATCCTTTAGCCAATCCAACATTCCTAATAGCTGGTTTAACTGAACATAATAACTTTGCTTAGTCATTCTACTTGGACAAGCCAGATCTGCTATACCATATATGGCATTGTTATTGCCAGCATACTTGAAGACATTGAACTGCTCAGAACACTATTACAGCAAGCACATAAAACATCTATCGTTAGAGAAAGAGGAGAATTTGATGAACAGATGCCATAAGCATGTGATTATTGGTATGCAGAATAATACTGGCTTAAGAACAGGCTGGAATGATATAATAAGCATAAATTAACTTATTAGATATATTATGGAAGCTAGATGCAGTTGGGGAAAATCACTGACTTACTAGAAAAGATCAAATATTTTCACAGACAGGCTTGTTTTGTTAGAAAAGCCAATGTCCTTTTTCTTCACCTAACCCCTGTAAAAATAGTCAGCCCTTTCAACATGAAACTAAATAAAGTGTTTTAAATTCATAACTGTGACTGAAATTTCATTATTACATACAAAATAATCAAATATTCTTCTTTCATGAAGCTGAAAAGCAAATATTTTTCTTTTATGAAATTGAAAGTTTTTTAGTAAATCTATCATAATTCTTAATTAATTTGAAAATTAAATATAAAAATGGCATATTTTTGTTAAAATTGTAACTGCTGAGTTAAATTTTGAATATGTATTTTATTCCTAAAGCATACATATGTTTGCTTTCATTTTCAAAGATTCATATCTGATTAATGTTTGCATTATGTGCATGGATTTAGTGAGCCACACTGAAAATAAAGTTTCGAGAGCAAAAACAGACCTTTGATACTATTAAAGTTCAAGAGGCAAATAATGATTTTTAATTTAGGCACAAAACCAACAATTTTGATGGGAAGGCGAAGTCAATTAAACTGACTTTAGTTCTTAACTAGTACTTTATTTTATCATCCTTGGTAGGATGAAAGGCAAAGTTGAGCTCAACGAGATTTGAACTCAGAATGTATACCACAAAGAATTTGCTCAGTGCTCTAGCAATTCTGCCAATCAACTGCCCTTTTAAAAGACATATAATTGTTTCTACTTTTGGCACAAGGCCAGCAATTACCCAGTGCATGACTGGTACTTTATTTTATCGACCCCGTAAGGATGAAAGGCAAAGTTAACCTCGACGGGATTTGAACACAGAATGGCAAGGGCCTTAACTATGCGTCAAAGCATGGCGTCCGACCTTCTACCGACACTGCCATATAATGATTTCTGTGCAGACATTACATTTTGGCAAGTACAACAGCAACTCTGAGCATGTTTTGATGATATTAGACCTCTTCAACTAAATATAATCTTATCACTACTTGCAGAGAAATATGGAAACTATGTAATACTAGCAGTGGTACCCAGCGTTGCACGGGATAAGGTATTTTGGAACGCGGGCCGCCAACAGACCTAATCGTGGAAAAACTGCATGTGTGAACAATATGTAGATTAAATAAACTAAATACTCTGATGGCTGGATAATCTTTAAGATTTTCCTCGATGAAGCAGGAAAAATGAAAGTTTTCACCTAATGCGGGCCCTAGGGGATCAAGAAAATGAATTTTTTTTATATGCATAATATGCCTTGAAATTTCGGGAAAATCGGCTAGACGTAACGCCTCAAAAAAGCCCTACAAAGCTGAAAAAATTAAGTTTATCACCTAATGCGGGCCCTAGGCCATAAAAAGGTTGGATTTTCTTTGCTCACGGTGTGAAGAGACTGACTGATACATAGTTACAATTTCAAGGAAATCAGTCTGACGTAACGACTCAAAAAACCCTAAAAACCTGAAAAAAACGCAGTTTTTCAACTAATGCCCTAGGGATCAAAAAGTTGAATTTTTTATGTGCATAACACTTCCTGAAACATAAGTAATACAACTGTACAGTTTGAAAAAAGTCGGTTGGGTACTTCTCGAGTTTTAAGGATTCAAACTCACAGACACACACACAGACATCCTCAGGGAAGTGACGTAATGCAGACAGTCAGACAAACAGACAGATATTATAAGCGCGCGACGTTATATGTATGTATCTATCTAAAAAGAGAAAGACTAAGAATTATAGAGAGAGATCGCTAAATCGCCTAATGCGGTCCCTAGGGCATTGAAAATTTGAAAAATTTTTTTACTCAGAACACTCCTTGAAACATAAGTATTACATGTGTAAAGTTTGAAAACAGTCGGTTGTGTGGTTCTCGAGTTTTAGGGATTCAAACTCACACAGACAGACATCCTCAGTTTTATATATATAGATGACAGCTACAGCCTAATGATGTCCATCTCCCCCATACCAGTAATTGGATCAGGTTGGTTGTTTTGTTTTTATTTGGAGGACTGAGATATGATTTTGAAGGAGATGTTTTTGAAGGAGATGAATTTAATTTATGAAGTGTGTGTATGTTAGGTAGGGTTGATTGTAGGATTATGATTTGTATTTTTTTGAGTTTGTGGATAGCATTGCTTTGTTTTAGTTTTGTTTACAGTCTAGTTAAGGTAAATGACAGTCTTAGTTATGACAGGTATATAAAAATTTTGAGTGAGTAAGCATTGATAGGTTAAACAACTTTTTAAAAAATGATTGGCAGTGGGTGTTATCAAGGTTTATTTCTAATTAAATTAAAAAGAATGGGGGGTCCACAATATTAAATGTGTTAACCTCTCCTCATTTAATTACATTATCAAACATGTTCAGTACGTTTGGAGCCAGCTACTGTGATAACATTGAGTTGAGACTGGACTTTCACTCCGTGCAGATATTAGGTTCTAGAAAGGACACCATACTAGCAATAAATTATTGTTTAAGTGAATATTTCCTTGAGGGTAGGGCATGATAAGAGGAGCATGTATTCATGATCTTCACAAGACCTTTAAGACTGGTAAGATAGATGCAGTTGGTATTCAGTTTCAATATTTATAAGTTGCCTTCTCCAGGAAAAATGTGGACAGGGAAATTCTATCCAGAGAGTTTGACATACTGGGAAGGAAGGATTGAACATAGTAGTGTGAAAGCAGGAGTGGTGAGCACAGAATCTGTGCTGAGACGAGAAATGAATGTCAGGTAGACCTAAATGAAGGTAGTATTTCTACCAACTAGTTCTGACAAGCAAATCTTGTAGCGGTTAAAACAGACAGGAAGAAGGAAACAACATGTCTGAGTCAGAGGTTGTAGTGTATTGGGGATTGACTCTTTATCAATCAGCTGGATGGTTTTCTTTTGGGTGCAATCTAAGGAAATAGATGTACAGATATGGTATTGGATCAAAGGCCCAGAGTTCAAATCCAATGCAGTTGTTTTGTTATGTATTAAGAGTAGTATACTTTTGGGGTAGTGGGGGTGCGAAATTAAGCTTGGGTGAGAGGAATGAAAACCTGCATTCATTTATATTTATTTTTAAAACCAGTTGAAATTTAATCAGATCAAAAGCCTTTTGATATCAAACCTCCTGAAACCATCTCTTATATGTAAGATCCTTTAAGTTTCATGCAATTATTGCTCATATTAAAAATGAGTATATTAGTTTAGAGGATGGGAGGCTCTCATAGCATCTCTCAGTAGAATGGACAGAGCATGTGAGTGTACCAGTAGTTGTAATATATTAATCTTTTTGATACCAAACCACCTAAAGCTGCTCCTAGTTCAATTATACAAAACTGTTTGTTTTAAGCTTTTCATTATGAACCTGTGATATTCAATTTTGAAAATAATCTAGAATTTGGAGGGATTTAGTAATATTACTTTCTCATTATTAAGCTAGTGTTTAGAACATAAATATTCTTAAATAAATTTATGGAAGGTTACATTTTAAAACAAACAGTTTTGCATCATAAAAACCAGGGGCAGTTTCAGGTGCTTTGGTATCAAAATATGACTGTCAATTTCAATAGCTGGCTCCTTCGTTGGGTATAGGTAACATAGTCTCCCACTCTCTTTCAGAAGTATTCTCCTCATTCAGCAACATCTTATCACAATATTTCCATAACCTCTACATTCAATTTCCATGTTTTGCTACCAAGCATTGTTACACTTTTTATACAAGTATCATACAATCAGCCCTTCACATAGAAAGAAAATCCCCTTGTTGCCAAAAAAAGGTAATAGATAAATCCCTCAAAGTTTTTCCACCTTGTTCTTACTCTGGTTACTATGTTTTTAGAATGCATTCCTCCACAATTAATTAGGCCACTTAGGTAATAGAACAACTTCTAGCAAAACTTCTATGCATTTGAAAGAATTTACTTTATGAGATGGGGGGCTCCTATTGCAAACTAATCATGTGCTTCTGCTAGATGCAAAATTCTTCTTCCCTCACAACCTGTCTATGACCCCACTGCATCTCTTGTGCACATATATTTGATAGAGAATACAGAGTTCTGCATATTTAACATGGCTACCATATAACATATAAATGGTTCTTCTCTAAATAAACTGTGGCATAAACTGAGATAAAGTGTCTTGCCACAATGAAACACATCCAAACAGTGAATTTCAACTTATAGTCCTATACATTATCCACTAAGGTATTCTGTCCCTACAAATACCAATCTAACAATAGGGTTGTTGTTATTGTTGCCTACCCTGTAGCACAGCTAGTGTTAGTACCACAAAAAATGTTCTCAGTACATGCTGTAAAGTGGTTGGGGTTAGGAAGGGCATTCAGCCTTAGAAAACTAAGCCAAAAAAAAAAAAAACAGAACCTATGAACAAAACAGTCACTTGGCTCTGTCTAGCCTCAGAACATGACAACCCATCTAACCCATGCAAGCATAAAAAAATTGACATATGATGATGATGATGGTGAACAGATAGCCACATTTGGACATATGTGCAAACATACACAGTGGTTACCCTACTATCAATTACAGTAGTTTATCACAAAATTACACATTGTTAAATGTACAATTATTTTAATTGAATAGTCTCATTTAATAATAGGTTGATTGTTTAATCTAGTGAGAAGATAAGTGAGGCCTTAGATATTCTTGGCTGCTCTTTGTAGAAGGAAGAGAAAGGCCTTTAACTACTGTAGAGTATTTTATTTAACACTCTGCTGTTTCTGCTAGTCTATCAGTAGAAGCCTTATCTAATGTTTTCTAATTTAGGCACAAGGCTAGCAATTTAGGAGAAGGGAAAGTTGATTATATTAATCTCAGTGCTTGACTGAAACTTTATTTTATCGATCCAGAAAGGATAAAAGGCAAAGTTGTGATGTAACCTCATAAACAGCCAGCTAAACATATGCAGGTTGGAGCTATAAAAACAATAAATCATCATGTGAATGGTGTCCAAGACAAACTAGATAATGTAGTTATAGATACACTATTCCTGAAAGCAAGACCTGATGGTTATGGTTAAAAATCCTTTGATCATAAGTTTGCTTGATCAGTAACTGCTGTTCCAAGAAAAAAAAAACTGCTCTAGAAAATTATTAGAAGACTCAGGTAAATGAATCAAGTTATCAATATAATAAAAAGTCACAGAAAATTAATGCCAAACAGATGACTTGAATAATGAAAAGGTTAATGGTAAATTCAAAAGAGGAATAAAATAATATTGTAGAATTCCTTTGAAAATTTGCAGAAAAAGTTTAAAACTTGGAAAAGCTAAATTCAAAAGGTCTAAAGATTAATGTAACAGAAATATAGGTATAATACAGCATAGTAGAGAAGATAGAATGGTTCAGTAGTATCAAGGAATGGAGCTTTCTAAATAAACAGGAAACAGTAGTTAAGAAAGAACTCAATACTATATAACAAACATTTCTAACCAGTGCTGTGATATATGTGCTGCATATAGTCCGCAGGCATTCAACAAGTTTTTGAGGGCAAATCAGAAAATGCCAGGATATTTAGGAAACTTGAGCGTCTTCAATTGTACCACACTGGTTCCTTAGTTTAAAAAAAAAAAAGTGCAATCATCATCAGTTAAAGTTTGTTTTCCCAGCTAGCAAAGGCTGGATGAGTTGTCACAGATAACCAGGGTCTCTGACCTCTCAAATGGACCTGAAGCATGATGGCAGGTTCATGAACTGCTGCATCTATTGAACAACAAATTTCAGTTTTTATATTAAAAGCCAACTATGTCAGACATTTAAAGAGTGTAATACTGTGTGGTAGTGAAACTGAAGTAATGCAGTGGATCTTGTAGGAAACTATTGATTGAGCTTGGCCTACTGGTTATGAGGTGGTGAATTAGCAGAGTTGTTAGAATATTGGATATTCAATATGGCTTTCTGTGCTCTTAATTAAAAACCTGCCAAGATCAACTTTTCCTTTTGAGTTCGACAAAATAAATACCAGTCCACTATTGGGGCCAGTTCTTCTATATCACTTTTTCACTTCCTTTCTCTTTCCCCAGAAGAAATTAGCCGTGTTCGGAGTTGGAGAGGTGATGAGCTCCACCAGGATTAAAATGGCCAAGACACATTGTATGTCATTATGGCACCTCTACAATTCCATTAGGAGCTACAGGGCCATATATACTATTGGATATTATTGACCATAAATCAGTTGAGAATGTAACCAGTCAAGGACCTTGGTCAACATGTATGAAGTAAGGTTGCAAGCTGAATGTAAAGAAGGTGCAGTTGAGTTAAAGGAGAACACAATCAATTCTGTTTGCCTTTTAGTCAACCTACTGCTAAACATAATACAATCATTTCTAATTGATTATGCAGGCAAAGCCAATATACATGCCTACACATGTATGCACACAAACATATAAACAGAAATATTTATACATTAACACAACTATACATAACGTAGACAATTACAAATGAAGAAATTCCGTCCAACAGACTTGCCTGACCTCTAACAGCATAAAAATAACCAATACTACATTAATACATTAAGAATAATGATATGTGAGAAAAAAAAAGCACAGAAACATATATGTAAGCCCTCACCTACAAGGATTGCTTCCTTTATACTGTTAATTCCTTCTATTTGTAGTATTTTAAACCACCACCTCTTCAGTCCCCTCACACACAAACACAGCCATAAATGTTCACATACATAAGAACTTCATTATAGCTTGTTCATAAATATTTCTATATTCATAAGTGAAAGAATCAGCTAACATGCTTTATATATATCTATATACTGTTCTAGTCATTAGATTGCAGCCATAGTGAGGGAGCACCTTGCATTTAGTTGATCATATCGACTCTGCATTTATTTCAGTAATGTACTTATTTTATTGATCTCTATTTGTATCTAAGCTACAAGACAAAGGGTCACAACAAACACAAATATGCACATCCATATATATATATATATCATCATCATCATCATCATCACGTTGATGGGATGTATTTAATTATGTCTCATATAAAATAATACAACTGGCTATCCGCAAAATACGTATAGTTAGCACCTCAAATGTATAATTGGGATTATACTAAGGTATATCCTAATGTTTGTTGAGTGAGACGGAAGTCGGTCGGAGTATTGCTTAAAGCTTTCTCTGTTAATGTATTAAATATATATATATATATATATTTTTATATATAATCATCACTGTTCAACGTGATGATGATATATATATATATATATATATATATATACACACACACACACACACATATACCTATATACACACACACACAGGGGTGGGGGGTGCAGCTTCCATCAACCAAATATCACACACAAGTTATTGGTCAAACCATGTTTTAAAAGACATATATGCCCAAGCTGTCAAACCTAGAGCCATATGGTTGGGAAGCAAACAAAGTAACCACAAGCCAAGCCTGTGCCTTTATATATTTATATCTAATTATAGTTTATTTCATTTTGGTATACATTACTAATTACACTGAAGTAATAATAACAAAGAGGAAATGGCTTTGATTCCTACCTTTTTATTGACTATCACAAAAATACAGGTATGCACTTGCTCTCCTCCCTCTGTCCACACACACATATATATATATATATATATTATATATAAAATCATCATCATCATTTTAGTCCGCTTTTCCCTGCTTGCAAGAGTGGGACGGGAACTGATTCTGGCTTGATTTCTACAGCTGGATGCCCTTCCTAACACCAACCTCATTTACAGTGAGTGCTGGGTGTTTTTTTTTTCCGTGGCACCTACACGTCCACTTTACAATGTGGGCTGGGTGCTTTTTTGCTGTGGCACCTCCATGACCACTTTGCAGTGGAATGATAGGAACCCCAGTCCTCATCATCTCATTTCTACAGCTGAGTAAGCTGGAGCAATGTGAAATAAAGTGTCTTGCTCAAATAAACAACACATCACCCGGTCCAAGAATTGAACTCACAACCTTTCGATTGCAAGCCCAATGCTCTAACCACTAAGTCATGTGCCTTCATCAGTCAGTAGGCACCTCTAACAAAAATACACCCCCACCCCATCCACACCACCCCTTTCAATGTAAAGTTATGTTGGTACCACAACATCCAGTTCGAAACAAATGAGGTCGTGTAGGTGTCACGACAAAAAAACACACAGTCCACGCTGTAATGTGGCCGTGTAGGTAACACGGTAAAAACCTCCCAGTCCACACTGTAAACGTGGTTGGTGTTAGGAAGGAGATCCAGCCGTAGAAAACCCGCCAGACAGGCCTATGCGAGCATGACAACCACTCTTGCCTCAAGTGGGAAAACTCCCGTCCAAACCCATGCAAGCGTGGAAGATGGACGTTAAACGATGATGATGATGATGAGATATATATATATATATATATATATATACAGGGTGTGGACAATATTTGTTCGCAATTTTCAACTGCTAATTTTATGCAAATTTATTTTAATTCCGTTGTCACTCTTGACTTCATAAAAACAGTGACTATATTTCCATTATTTATTTTCAGAATAATTGATTATGAATAATTTTGAACCTCCAAATTTGTGGAAGAGACACGGAGTTCTTCTTGGAATCCACGCTGGGAGGACAAGTAAGGAAATTTCAGACTTTCTCAGCGTCAGCAGGAGAATGGTGAAAAAGGTCAGAAAGGAATTGGAAGATTCAGGATTCGACTACGAAGCAAAATCAGAGAGGAAAACACATGATCGACGATCTGACGCCTTCAGAACGCTCTAGTTCATCGCTGAAGTTCAGGATATCATCAAAAATGAACCTAGCAAGTCGATGCGTACCATTGCAAGGGAGAAAGGCGTGGATGAAAAGCCCATTAGGCTGGTGGTACATGAAGACATTCGCTACGTTTCATACAAGATGAGGAAAGGACAATTTCTGTCAAAGGTGATGCAAGAAAAGCGACTGAAGCACGCAAAGAAGCTGATCAACAAGTTGAAACACCCACTGGAGCCAGACATGCTGTGATTTTTCTCCGACAAGAAAAACTTCTGCCAAGACCAGAAGATCAACACCCAGAACAACAGGTGGCTCGCTGTCTCATCCAAAGACGTGCCCAGAGTCATGCAGGCAAAGTTTCCAGCGACAACATTGATCTTAGGTGTCGTCATGCCACCTCACTTCTTCCCTGAGGGCCTCAAGCTGAACACCGATGACTACATCCGCGTTCTGAGTGAGGTAGTAAAGCCCTGGATCGACCAGGTAGCTGCAGGTAGGATGTATGTGTCGCAGCAATACTCAGCGCCCTGCCATACCAGCCGAAAGACCCAAGCCTGGCTGTCAGAGAACTTCATCGACCATACTTCACCTGTCTGCAACCCCCTCGACTTCCTTGTGTGGGGCGCAGTGGAACGAGACACCAACAGATCTAGCTGCAATATGAAAGACGATCTGAAGGCCAGGATCACAAGTGCCTTTAGGGGCCTAAGTCGGGGGACAGTGATGAAGGCCTGTAGCCGGTTCCGAGGCCACCTTGAGGCCGTCATCAAAGCCAATGGCAGGTTTATCAAGTGAGATCGAAAGAACAAGTCACGAAGACAAACTGACCCAAGTTTGATAAATATATCTTAAAAAATAAAACTACTGTGTTATTTTTACCTAGACAGTAATCTTGCGAACAAATATCGTCCGCACCCTGTATATGTATGTATGTAGTTGATGGCCAAAAGAAAAGAGTACTCAATACTGAAGTAATATTGAAATATTCATTTCATTAAGGCTAAATAGTAAGTCTTGTTACTCTGGAGCCTGACCCGCTTCTCACAGGGTCATCAGATGCCTTCATAAAATAAATATATGTGTGTGTGTGTTTAACTCCCACAGATGTCACTGCCCAATTTTTTTTCCATCTCCAAGAGTTTATTTACCTAACTTATTCAACTATGTTGTCATTAATATATGAATTGCGGCAGCTTTACACTACAAAAAAACAGATACATTTCAAATTTTAAACTTGCCCAATTTCTTTATAAACTTATCGGTTTATTTACATTTCTAATACACACATAGGCAGTGAATTAGCAGAGTTGTTAGAAAGTCAGATAGAATACTTTGCAGTATTCGTTTCAGCTCTCTGAGTTCAAATCTTGCTGAGGTCAACTTTGGTACTTTTTTATCAACCTCAAAAAAGATTAAAGGCAGTTTAGTACTGAGGTCGATTCTTCCTCTATATCTCTTTCTCACATCCTCTCTTACTTTCTATCCTTCTCTAGAAGAAATCTGCTGAACTCAGGCTTGGAGAGGGATGGGATTTGCCAGGCTTTAAAAAAATACCCTAGAAATGCCATACTGCATCCCACAACTCCATCACAAGTTATGGGATTTAATATTTAAAAAAATACATACACATACACACCAAAAAAACATATATATATATATATAATAAAATATATAGATTTACATATACATAAACTAGACAGAGCCATAGATATATATATAAGTGTTTTTCGAAACATGGAAGCATGGCCTAGAATCAAAAGGCCTTAAAATTAACCTGTCTAAGACTAAAGTTCTAGTTTGTAGGAAGGAAAATAGGGCACCGGTCCCATCCGGGAAATGGCCATGCTCAGTGTGTAGGAAAGGAGTAGGTAGAAACTCCATTTTATGTCCCAAATGCAAAGTATGGGTGCATAAAAGATGTAGTGGGATCACAGGTAAGCTAACTAAGAACATAGATTTTATATGTGGCCAGTGCTCTGGTGCAATAAGTAGCAGCAAGTGCCCACAGAATACTAGCTCATTCCATTGCACAGATGGTTCTATAGAAATAATGGACACCTTCCGTTACTTGGGTGACAAAATCAGCAGTGGTGGAGGGTGCTCTGAAAGTACAGTAGCTAGAGTCAGAACTGGATGGAAAAAGTTCAGAGAGCTTATACCACTATTAGCCGCTAAAGGGTTCTCTCTAAAAATGAAAGGCAGGCTGTATGATGTCTGCATACGAACAGCAATGTTACATGGCAGTGAGACCTGGGCATTGTGTGCAGAAGATATACGCAGACTGGAGAGGAACGAAGCTTGCATGCTCCGCTGGATGTGTAATAGCAATATACGTGAACGGCAAAGCATAAACGAACTAAGTGAAAAATTAGAAATAAGCGAGATCAGATGTTGTTTACTCGAGAGAAGACGTTGGTACGGTCACGTGATGCGCATGAAAGACGAAAGCTGTATAAAAAAGTGCAGGGCAATAAAAATAGACGGTAGCCACGGAGTAGGCAGACCCAGAAAAACCTGGGACGACTTGATAAATTCCGACCTCACACACTTACACCTCTCCAAGACAATGCCACTGGACCGAGATCTTTGGCGCTACACAGTAATACAGAAGACCCGCCTTACCTAAGAACAAAGCAAAACCTACAGTCAGTAGGCACCTCTAACAAAAATACACCCCCATCCCATCCACACCACCCCTTCCAATGTAATGTTATGTTGATACCACAACATCCGGTCCGAAACAAATGAGGTCGTGTAGGTGTCACGACAAAAAAAAAAATCACACAGTCCACGCTGTAATGTGGGCCGTGTAGGCAACACAGTAGAAACTTCCCAGTCCACACTAAACGTGGTTGGTGTTAGGAAGGGCATCCAGCCATAGAAAACCTGCCAGACAGTCCTATGCGAGCAAGACAACCACTCTTGCCTCAAATGGGAAAACTCCCGTCCAAACCCATGCAAGCGTGGAAGATGGACGTTAAACGATGATGATGATGATGATGATGATGTTTTTGGCAACCATTCACGGTGTGGCTCAATAACGAATTAATTAATTAAATAATCAACAATTAGAGCAATATACAAGAAAGTACATCCATAGAATCATTTGATAAAATGTATACAGTATTCCTTCTCCCAATCACCATAATCAACCAAACAAAAAATCAATTAAACAAAACTATAAGTTTAAAAAGCACCTTTTATAGAAACAATAGATAAATAAACGATAGCTATTTTATCTGCGATCAACAGCCACAGAATATTTACCCAGTATTTCTAATAGCCCGTGGAAATCGATTAGACATATAGCCAACCATACACAATTAGGTACAAAATAAAAGTTAGAAGAAAAAATGTACATAAACATACCAAAATTATTCTAACTTTGATTTTGTACCTAATTGTGTATGGTTGGCTATGGTTGGCTATATATCTAATCGATTTCCACGGGCTATTAGAAATACTGGGTAAATATTCTGTGGCTGTTGATCGCGGATAAAATAGCTATCATTTATTTATCTATAGGTGCTTTTTAATCTTATAGCCTTGTTTAATTGATTTTTTGTGTGGTTGATTATGCTGATTGGGAGAGGAAATACTGTATATATTTTATCAAATGATTCTATGGACGTACTTTCTTGTATATATATATATATGATAATAATGGAGCTGCGGCGCTGAAAATGGGTTACATATGAAAAAGTTTGTCCTCATCAGTGGCCTTCCAACCGCCATAGGCATTTTGTCGCATTAAAGGCCATATACCTCAGGTTGGTGCGAGCAACGGCTAAAAAAAGTCGTTGGGACACGTAAATAAAGGGGACGCTAGGGTAAACAAACAAAATGGTTTAAGCAACAGAAAGTGATGAAGAAGAAAGAAACAAGTCCCAGATTTCTATGAATATAAATTCAGTGGAATCATGAACGAGAGAATAAAGACCATCAAACCTGGTTGAAATGTGAGCAAGGAAGGAATTTCACACAGGTCTAACGGGAGGAAGAAGGGGTCTGGTCTGCGAATTCGGTAAACATAAGTTCTGTGAAGTCACAGACGAGAGAGAGAGAAAAAAAATTCATACCGGCTTGGCCAAGTGCCCACCGAATTCGCAGACCAGACCCCTTCTTCCTCCCGTTAGACCTGTGCGAAATTCTTTCCTTGCTCACATTTCAACCAGGTTTGATGGTCTTTATTCTCTCGTTCACGATTCCACCGAATTTATATTCATAGAAATCTGGGACTTGTTTTTTTCTTCTTCATCACTTTCTGTTGCTTAAACCATTTTGTTTGTTTACCCTAGCGTCCCCTTTATTTACGTGTCCCAACGACTTTTTTTAGCTGTTGCTTGCACCAACCTGAGGTATATGGCCTTTAATGCGACGAAATGCCTACGACGGTTGGAAGGCCACTGATGAGGACAAACTTTTTCATATATATATATATACACACACACACACACACACCACACACACACAAATCAATTAATAAATGTGTCCCTTTTCATGACAGTGTGATTTGAGAGACATTTCATTGTTGTTTCTAACATGTTGAGTAACGATGAAGCAAACTTATTAAGATACATCATATTGATATGGCTATGTAACAATAAGGACAGTAGCCTGAGTAGGTAAAAGTAAGGCAACATGCTATTGACATGTGACATAGTAGCTGGTAGGAACCAAAGTAAAGGCATGTCAAGTAAAGGAAGATCCACCAACCATAATCACATGCATGGATTTGAACCCAGAACATGAACCTGGTGAGCTCTTCAGCCATACCCAAAACATAACAACCTCCGTAGTGCTGGCACCACGATAAAATGTACTTGGTAGAGTACTGGATCATGTGAGGTGTGGGTCCCCTACCTGTTGGAGCAATCAATAGAGTGCTGGAACATATGCAAGCGAGATGCAGGCCCTCCGGTCTGTCAGAGTATGGGAATGTGTGTAAGCTAGATGCAAGCCCATCTGAGAAGTCAGTTACTGTGGCAACCCATCTAAGTCCTGCTCGCAGTGAAAACAGACAAACAATAATTATGATGATGAATCTAAAGGGATGTAACCAAATACCACAAGGTACCAATTCTGCCATTCAGTGTGTATATCACAATAACTAGTGTAGTTTACACAAGTGAAGTGACAACTTAATTACATATTACATCATAGCAGTTAAAGCAGTC
This sequence comes from Eledone cirrhosa, assembly GCA_964016885.1. Lineage (NCBI taxonomy): Eukaryota > Metazoa > Mollusca > Cephalopoda > Octopoda > Eledonidae > Eledone > Eledone cirrhosa. Next base: position 103,899,876 of record OZ024742.1, read on the forward strand.
AATTTGGCAGAACCATTGATTCAAATTCTGCTGAGGTTTACTTTGCCTTTCATCATTTCAGAGTCAATGAAGAAAATACCAGCTCTGTGTTGGTGAAGCCCTCTCCTTTTGGATGTTCTGCTGGATCAGTAGAGAGAGAGTTAATTGTTAGTTCAAATCTCACCAAGTTACACTTTGCATTTCATCATTTTGGGGGGGTCAATAAAGAAAGTACCTGCCCAATGTTGATGCAACCCTTTCTCTCCAAGCTGTCACATACCGGATATTCTGGTGGATCAAGGGAGAGAGAGTATCTATCTGTGTCTTCTCACAACTACATGGATACCTAAAACTCTTAACAAAAAGGTGGTGCACACTACTCAATTGCTGGTGTTGACTGTAGTTTTTTTCTTTTTTTGGGGGTGCATCACACCATATCAGATTTAGAATAGGTACACCATATATATATATATATATCCCTTCATGTAAGAAGCAATTAAAAGGGTTAGTGTCACGAAAGGCATTCGAATGGAAAACACTGCCTTGAAAAGTTTCATCCAATCCATGCCAGTATAGAATAGACATAAAAACGATGATGATGATAGGTTAGTGTTACAGTTTTAACAGAAGTTCAGTAGTAATATAGTAAAACACACCAAGTACCCAGCTGTACCATTGATAAAATAGCAACAGGTCCTTCAGTAGTAGTAATACACAACAACAGCAACAACAATAGACTAAATATCAAGGGCAAATTACTGAGACAGTTTCATGTGTAAACTGATTAAAGGATTAACTTATTTGATCCAGTTGTTGGAAGAGAGAGAGGAATTATTCAAAGTTCAGTTGTAGTTCAGGAGGAGAAAATGGGAGAGAACAAATTATAATGGTTAATTTGCATTGATTCCATTATTTATATGAGAGAGAGAGAGAGAGAGAGAGAGAGAGAGAGTGTGTGTGTGTGTGTGTGTGTGTGTGTGTGAGCATAGATGAAGGTGTATACACAGAACAGACACTTGTGTGAACATGTGTGTAAGCATGGATGCAAGTGTATACACAGGCACGCGTGTGTGCGTGTGCCCACATGCAAGCATGGATACAAGCGAATATAAGATGTGTGTGTGTGTGAGTGAGTCCATGCACATGCATTGATGCAAGTGTATACACAAGACGTATGTATGTGTGTGGCTGGCCTGAACGTACAGAATTGAGTAAAAATATAAATACTGCTGGATGTTATCCCCCACCCTTAAATGACCTGATTGTCAACATAGCATTTATGCTGCTGACACCTTTCTTTACCAGTGTGACTGTCACCACTTGCAAATCTCAGTCCTTATGTTTCAATACAGTTTGTCAGGTACACACTAGGCACGCAAAATGACAAAGAAGTTTAGCAACCACCACCACCACACTCACTTTAGCAGGCAACGATATAGTGTGCACGATTTCATATTGCACATTTGTTCTGATGAGAAATAGGAAGGTTGCAAATCCGAGTCTCTTATATTTCATTTTTTTTTTTTACTCACCCTAACCAAAACAATAAAGGCCCTAAAATGCAAGAGTTACTGAGAAGAGAAATGGACAAGACAGAGAGAACATACCGTATATACTTAAATATAAGCCAACCACTTTATTTTATGTCTGAGAAATAGGCAAAAATCCAAGCCCCTTTTATAAGCTGAGGCAGCTAATCAACACATTTAGATGGCACATTTTACCATCGATTTTTGGTCACATATTCTTCGGCTTATATTCGAGTGCATATGATAATTCAAAAAGAAAGATGATGATTGAAAACAGAATTACTTCTTGCAAGCTTAAATAATTGTTTTTCAATCACCTACTACTGTTGATACTGTACACAGCAGAGAGTAAAGTTTGGCCATTCGCACTTCACTATTGCAGAATATGAAATTATTCCATGTGGTGAGAAAAAGGAAGCTTGTGTGTTCCTGAAATCCAAAGAAGAACATTCACTCATACCAGAATCAGAATCTCCAGATAAGGCTAGAAGTAGCATATACCACTTTCCAGAATTTCTTACTATTTTCTTGTGTTGGAAAAGGTGTGAAGGAGGTGTACTTGCTACTTAAAATTTTAAGTTTTAAAGGTAAGAATCTTACTGAATACCCATATTAACCTTTTCATTGTATGTATGCATGTATATATGGACCTAAGATGCCTGATAGAAGCATAAGGGTGTCATACAGATATACAGCATGTCTTGGGCATTTTAAACTGGGCAGAGCCAATGCCCTCTCCAGGTCTGAACACAGCTGAGAGAGAGAATAATAGAAATGAAGTGACAAAGAGATGAAGGATCGACTCTAGTATGACCTCAAAAGGATGAAATGCAAAGTTGACTTCAGCAGGGAGAACCAGAGAGAGCTGGAATGAATACCATAAAGCACTCTATCCAATGTTCTAATGACTGCCAATTTGCTACCTCATATACAGTAGATCAAACTCAATAAATAGTTTCCTACAAGATCCGCTGCATTTCATTACTTCTGTTTCACTACCGTACAGTATCAGACTCTTAGAATGTCTAACATAGTTGGCCTTTAGTACAAAATGTATTCTATCCAACATTCAATTTGTCACTTAAGCCTTTCATTACCATATTTCTAATGATACACACTGTCTATAATTAGCAAACCATTTTGAACATTTTATTTTTTTTAAATTGAGGGATTTAGTAATATAACTAATCTGGTGTTTGGAACATATGTTAAAAATTGATGTAAGATTTTTAGAAGCCAAAGTTGAGAGCGGGTGAAGAAGAGGCAAAGAAAATCCTGGTCTGACAACAAGGACTGGACAAGTCACAACACTGATCCTTCTACACATGGCTAGGGAGAGAGACTAGTGGCAACTGCTGACTAGAGTGGCGCACCAACAACTGGCTGCAACAGTGCAAGAACTTGATTGATCATTGATTTATCTAGCAACATCTGATCACAATAGTAGATAATAGTATATCATAACAATTCTAAAAGAGGTTGCAACAGAGATGCGTTTCTAATATTTTTCCCTTCAATCAAACTCAGATGATCGCCTTTCATCCTTCCAGATCCAATAAAATATAGTACTGGTCAAGTATTAATCCTTTAACATTTAAACCGTAGCCAGCAGAATTCTCTCACCTCTTTCTGTTCAAACCAGCCGTAACTAGCCATTCATACGGATGTTAAGGTATTGTCCTCAAAATAAATAATATCAAAATCTCATAGATTCAATATTATGTGAGATAAAGTGTTTACTGTGAAAATACAATAGTAAATATTGAGTAATGTAAATGCTAAAGGGTTAAGGTGAGTTTAATTGACCATTACTGATGTCTCACAGGTTTCTTCAGACCAAGGCTGAGAATCTCCTGCACTTTAACGGTGGATTCAAAATGTCCTTCAAATACTCATGTTTTAAAGGAGAAAGTCATTATTTCTTTGACTTTTAACTCTTATTAACACCAAACTGCCCTGGTTCTGCAGTATAAAACTATTTATTTTAAAGTTTTTATATATATCTAAAAACTCTCCATCATGATTTTATGAATCTTTGTTTAGTTTATGTTAAAAAAAAACAGTTTAATAATGAGAAAATTAGTTATGAGATCTAGTAAATTAGCTCTTTTTATACCAAACTGCCTTTAACCGCCCATAAAACCCTTCCATCATAATTCTATTTAAGAATTTTTGTTAATGCTTCAAACACCAGTTTAAAAATGAAAAAGTTGGTTATATCATTAAATCACTCAAAATTCTAGATTATTTTCAAAGTTATTTGAAAACCATAGGCAATGTCTTTCATTAGAAATATAGAAAGGAACGGGTTAATTTATATAACAGGTTTCTTTGTATCGACATAAACAATTTTAACATGATTAGCTCTTAGTTGATTAACTTCAATCTGATGCAATTTGTAAACTATAGTGAACTATATCAAACAAATATTTGAATGGATAACAAAAACTGTTTGTATATTCTAAGTAGTGGTGTTTATCAAAGCATTGGAGTAATTATTGCATTTGTTTTGTTTTTTTTATCATTTAGTCAAAAGAAAGGACAGTGCATATGACCCTTTTTAGAGCCTTCGTGACTAGTAGAAATGAGGAAGGAAGGGAAAAAGCTATCCTCAAACCGGAAAGCTGGTCCAAATGCATACAACAGTGCAGATTCTGCTAAATGCACACAAAGGCTAGGCAATAGTGTTAAACCTCACCAACCCAGTAGGCTACAGCAGGATTTGAAGAAATGCTGCAAAGTATACCATCCAATGATCTCACAATTTCACCAATCCACCAAAGACCCTGGAAGGATGACAGGCAAAGTTGGCTTTGAACTCAAAATGCAATAAATATTGCAAAGCCTTTCATCTAATGACCTAATGCTTCCTCCAATTTAATACTTTGAACATTTTACAAAATGTACCCACCCCTTTGCTTCATTTTTACATTTACTTAGTGATCAAAATCTGCCAAAGGGGTGGCTAAATTTGCAGGATGTTCAAAGAGATAACTGACTTAATACTGTTTCAACATACTGTAGTCAAGAAATTCTGATAGTACTTAGGTACCAAAGAGGAACTGATCCACTTAAAACACTAACCTATTGACAAGGTGTAGACAGATTAGAAAAAGTAAACAACATCATATTTAAAATATTTCCCTACCTAATCCTGTAAAAAGGCATACAAATATAACCCATTCTAATAAATTCATACACCAACATGTATATACACACACATAAATACACTAAAATATATGCACACATACCATACATACCCTGTAATAGATGGTGTAATGGCATCCATACAGTTAGGAAATAGTTGGTAAGCTGAAATTTTGTACATCAGCTTCTAATTATTAAAAAACTACAACATTCTTCAAAAATGGTACACACATTCACACAAACATGGCGACACGTGCAAAGACACGCGCGCACACACAAAGAGAAAGACATACATACCGACCAAGAACAAAACCAACACCAATAACAGTTTCCCTGCTTCAAATTCACAATGTGGTAGTCAGTTCATATGTGGGGACTAAGGAAGTCAGGTCTTGTGGTATTCAATATAGAAATTAGTGGGGTATCTATGTAGAGTTTAGTGTGACTGAACAAGTAGGGTTTAGCAGGCAAATTAGGGCAGGCTATGTAAGATACAGTGTGACAAAAGAGACATTTTATGTGAAATTAGTGAGAGTATAAAGTCATGATATGTAACATTTAGTGCAACAAAGAATTAGGGTGTTAGGAAAGTAATTGTGTTTTTCCAAAAACAAATATAAGCTACATTCATATGAATAATTTTAATCAAGAATGTAATCGCCATCATTTTCAATGGCTGCAGCCCAACAGGAAGGCAACTTTTTTATGTTCACAAAAACCTATGTTCACAAAAACCTATTTCTTTTCCTGAAAAAAAAATCTGAAAGACTATTTTCAACTTCCTCTCTGCTTTTGAATGTTTTGCCTCTTATAAAATGTTCTAGTGATTGGAACAGATAGAAATCCATAGATGCTAAGTCAGGTGAATATGGAGGATGTGGAAGAACTTCCCATCCTAATTATCTATTTTTTCTTGGGTTTGTTTTGCAGAGAGTGGACGTGCATTGTCATGCTGGAGAAGGACACCTTTTCTGTTTACCAAAGCAGGCCACTTTCCACGTAATTTTCATTTACTCAATCAAGTTGTTGGCAATAGACGTTTGCATTAATGGTCTTTCCATGTTCCAGAAGCTTGTAATGGATGATACCTTTCATATTCCACCAAACACAGTGCAAGGCTTTTTGTGGATGGAGTTCTGGTTTTGGTATTGACCTCTCATTACGTGATAACCATAGTTTTTTTTTCGTTTTCTGTTGTGATGTAAAACCCATTTTTCATCACCTGTAACAATGTGCAGCAGAAATGACAGGTGGTTATTCCTGGTTAGAAGCCTGCTGCAAATTTTGGAATGTGTTTGGTTCTCAAACGTAAGCTCATGTGGAACCCAAATTCCCTCTTTGCATGTTTTCCCAATTTGCTTGAGATGTTCGTGGATATTTGAGCAGGATACCTTAAATGTATGTGCCAAATCTCCAATACAATAGTCTCAATCAAAAGGTTGTCTTCCGGAGTGAGGCTTGTCGGATATGTCAATCACCATCTTTAAATCTTTTAAACCACAGCCGACATGTATTAGTTTTTATTGCATCCAGATACACTTCACAAATGTTTTTCACTGCTTCTGTAGCAGTACTGTTCTTTCGAAACTCATACAGTAAGCAATGACAAATATGTTGTTTCATAAAGTTCTTATCCTACATGGGGTTAATTACTGAAATAACTATGAATGACACACTGCCATATATACTGAACTATTTTAAACAGTTCCCACCCATTCAACCTTGGCTTAGATGTGATTGGTTGATTGATTGATTCATATTTCATAGTGGTGAAAAAATGCAATTACTTTCCAAACACCCTAATATTTTGTGTGGGGTTTATTGACAGTGAGAGCAGTTGGGTGAGATTTAGTATGACAGTGAGGGCAGTTGGGTGAGATTTAGTATGGCAGTGAGGGAAGTTGAGTGGGATTTAGTATGGCAGTGAAAGTAGCATAGAAGTGAAAAAGTTATGTGGGATTTAAGTATTATAGTGAGGCCTGGTGGGTGGAGTTTAGTGTAGTAATCAGATCTTGTTGCTTTGGATTCAATTTTTTCATGAGGGCATGGTGATTTGATCATTAATGTAACAATCAGAGTATTACTGGTGAAATTTGGTGAAACAGAATAGGACTTGTGTGTGGTTTGACAAGATAATGAGGGCATGGTATGTGGGGTTTAGCGCATCAGTCAGAATTATGTGTAATTAGGGTTAGCAAATTGTTTGTAGAATACCGATTCATATTTAGTAATAATAATAACGATTTCTGATTGCATTAAAAGCCTGAGGACAAAAACAAAGGTTTTGTTGTTCATATCTTTCCCAGGGACACTTATTATGTAAGGGGGGAAGATGTGACATGAGACTCATTGATAATCAAATGCAGGCTCAAGTTGTACAGTGAAACTGATTGATAATATATAATATAGATCAGACTCAAGTCAGCACTAACCAAAAGTGCTCCAATTACAACCATCACATCTTTTGAACAGTACATCTAAAACTATATTATTTAAGGTGTCCAAAGGTGGTGGATTGGCAGTATCGGTAGAGGGTCGGACGCCATGCTTTGCAGCAAAGAGTTACGGCCCTTTATGGTCTGAGTTCAAATCCCGCCAAGGTTAACTTTGCCTTTCATCCTTACGGGGTCGATAAAATAAAGTACCAGTAATATACTGGTTAATTGCTGGCCTTGTGCCAAAAGTAGAAACAATTATTTAAGGTGTCCTTTTTTAAAATAGTAGATTGTGATGTGTTATTTCTGAAAGGAGAGTACAACTTTATTTCACATTGCTCCAGTTTACTCAGCTGTAGAAATGAGATGATAGGCACTGGGGTCCATATAATTCCACTGCAAAGTGGTTGTGGAGGTGCCACGGCAAAAAAACACCCAGCACTCACTGTAAATGAGGTTGGTGTTAGGAAGGGCATCCAGCTGTAGAAATCAAGCCAGAATCAGTTCCCATCCCACCCTTGCAAACAGGGAAAAGCGGACGTAAAATGAAATGAAATGAACCAATTATATCAACCCCCCAATACATGTCTGGTACTTTATGTATTGAACCAAACACTAATAATTAAAAAAATAATAAAAATTAAAAAAAACAATATCAATCTCAGCACGTTTTGAACTTAAAATGCAAGAAGATAATACAGTTAACCACTTTGCCTAATGGTTTACCGATTCTGCTAAAAGATTTCTCACTTTGACACAAGGACACAAACTATGAGGGAGCTGAAATAATGAAGCCCAGTACTTGACTGGTACTTAACTTATCAAGTCAAAAGTGATAAAAGAAAATCAACTGCTACTTTAGAGTTAAGTGGATTGGGGGAAAGAAACAATTGTTACCACAAAAAAAAAAAAAAAAAAAAAAAAAAAAAAAAAAAAAATCATTCTCCCACTCATGGAAACCCCCCCCAAAAAAATTATGCAAAATAGTAGAGAAAAATGCAATGTTACACACACTTGGCCTTAACCACTTAGTGTGTACTTTCTTAAGGTCTAACTGCAATACTAAATGCAACAAGTGTATACAGTAAGTATTTATAGAAATTGATTAATTTATAATATATATTAAGAGTGATTAAACTTGAAGTATATTTAAATGTAAAAATTGCATTGCACTGGTATCCAGTCCAGAGGTGTGTCTAAATACATGACAGGACTGGGAAACCCTATTGTTAAAACACTTGAAAAACCTTATCAGATGCAATGCCATTTGAGATCAGTTAAACTAAGATGAGTCTGTTGTGATAACTATAAACAATAACAAAATATATTTGTGAAAACATTTTTATTGGAAAAAATGTTTCATAAATAATTTTCATTTTCCTTAGTGCTTTTTAAATTTGTTTTATAGATATTACAGATTGATTTATTGTGTAGTCATTTAGAATATTTAGTCTTTATAAGACCCTAACAACTCAACTATCATGTATCCTACTATGTGGTCCTTTACTAGGGTCTAAATGTAACACCATAAATTATTGGCCCTTTTGATACCAACCCACATAAAACTAACATAAGTTCTATGAAACAAAACCACCCATTTTAAAAGGTTCCTATTTAAATTAAAATCTTCCAACATAATTTTATATAAAAACTATGTTACATTACTATCATAGTAATGAAATCATATATCTTATCATTTATGCATCCACTTTTCCATGCTGGCATGGGATGATTTGAGACAGATTTACAGCCGGATGCCCTTCTTGATGCCAATTCTTTTAGTTGCCTATTATGACATGCAACGATACAGTGTATCTATTCTAAAATCCTGGATACACATGGCATACACGATTAATCATTTTAATAAATCCCTCAAAATTCTTCATTAATTGAAATAGAGTGTATTTCATTAGAAATAATCCCTGTTGAAGGGATTAACCACTTAAAAACTGTACATGTCCCTGTCATCCCTCACTCAAATTCAACTAAAGGTTATCAACCTCAAGTTGTTAACACCTACAAAGATTAGCAAAACAGATTTACAATGTCACTGTGGTTATTTCTACAAGAATACTTGCAAATTAAACTGTTTCCTGGGAGGAACCAAACATAATTGGTTCATGATGTTATCTCCAGACTATCAATCCTCCCATTATTCCAATTGTTTTCTACCAATGTTTTTAAATGCCACATATACTGAACTTGCTTGGTTCACAGCCAATATATTCCAGCTATTCCCTCTAGTATCTTTTAATGAGTTCTTTACTTTTGCTAGTGCCAACTAATAAAACAAACTCACAAACATGCCTTCAACACACACACACACATTGTATTCCTACATTCTGTAAACTATATTCAGTCTTGAAGTTATTTAGAGAAACATCAAATATAGATGGTCAGTGTTACATAACACTAGCTTCCCCACCAACCATGACAGATCTACCTTTTAGATTACTATGGCTTCTCTACAGCACTACACCAGCAGCAATCACCAGTCGGCTACACAAGGTACTATACTCCATCAGCAAATTGGGAGAGCTGTTAGAATGGCAGATAGAATGCTTAGCATTATTTGTTCTGATGCTTTATGTTCTGAGTTCAAATCTGACAAAAGTCAACTTTGCCTTTCATCCTTTCGAGGTTGATAAAAAAAAAAAGTACCAGCCCAGTACTCGGGTAGATTTTTCCTCCTCACTCTCTCCCTTCTCCTTTTCTGGAAGAAATTGGCTTTGTTCAAACCTGGAGAGGATGGTCTCTACCAGGTCTAGAATGCCCAAGGCATGCCATATGCAGTCCTATGACTCCATTAACAGGTACATGTCCATACATACACACTATAGAACCATAGATCACCAATGAACTTCACTACAATACCACCAGTCAACTACACAACTGCACATATTCTAATTTTATTTATGAAAAATTGGAGAAGTAGAAAATATTTTGAATAAGGATATTTGAAATTATAAAGATACTACAGTGTTACCCATCATATGACAGGTAATTTTGGAAGTATTCATTTGCCACTGTGGGTAACAGTAGACTGATAAAAAAAATGTATAAATGTATTAATAAATTTAAATAAATTCAATACACCTGTATTTTGCTAAAAATGATTCATTATAGTGATCACGCTCAAGTACAACAACTATTAAATAAAGCAAAGAAAAAAAATTGAGTAAGGCAACATATATTTCCATATATCTTTATTCAATTTGTTAAAAAAAAAAAAAAAAAAAAAAAAAAAAAAAGAGAGAGTGAATAGAAAGCCCCAACTCTATACAAATTATAAACAGGTGACAATTGTTTGTTTGAGTGTATATGTTCATGTGTGAACTCTCACTTTAGTCTCTGTTATCTGTTCTATTTATCTCTCACTTTACCTGCCACTCAGCTCAGTATGTATGCTCCTCATTCAATCCATATGTTAATTCTCTTTTACTTCCCCCGTCTTTCTATATGGTGTCAAACATGATGTCTGACACAATGACCAACTAACAATTTGAGTACTATATATTAGAAATGATAAATACAACACCAACATTACTGCACCGGTTCAATTGGCTTTCTCTAGTATAGCATCTCACCATTTGCAGTGATCCTTTGTCATCTCCTTTTACTTAAAATCCTCTTGCTACCAAACTGCTAGAAACCACCCCTTGGTTATATGATACAAAGCTATTTATTTTTAAGTGTTCATATTTATCTAAAAAGACATCCATTATAACTTTAGGTAAGTACCTTTGTTAAGTTATCTTCTAAACACCAGCTTAATAATGAAGAAGTTAATATTTACCAAATCCCTCTAAATTCTTTATTTAAAACAAATTTTCAAAATTACAGACTGTGTCAATTTTTTATTTATATCTATCTTCTATGTAATATCTATTTCTGCTGTATATAATAGTTACCAAGTCGTGTGGTGTAACAGTTATAATCTGAGTAGATCAGAGCCAGTACACCTTACACAGTTTAACTACAATATATAAACCTATTAATATACTGTTTTATTTATTTTTATTTTTAACTATTTGAGATACATCTAAAACTACTGGTTATTGTGTGCAATATAGTTATTATATCAATATAAAACAATTACACACAGTATATACAACTTCATAATTATTAGATACAATAGAAATAACAGTTAATAAAATATATAAATGGACAAATGCTGATGATGGTGATGAAATAGGTATTTTTAAAAATATCTATAAGCATCCTTATAATTTTAAGTATCTTTACAATAGGAACTTTATTAACTCTTAATGTCCTGTTCTGCATGAAACTGCACTAGAAACCATTGTTGAAAAGTTTAAATCAATACTATGGCTACATCACACAAAAAATAGTCATTACTTTACTTTACAGCAAAGATACTATAAACATTTGAATTAACAAACCTGTATTTAGATATTTTCTGCTAAATTATCACATGATATTAAGAGTTAAATATATCTAAAACTAGATTGCATGTAGTTGTGGATATATATACATATATCCATAATTGTATACACATATCAGCAGCAGAAACATTTTACATATGCCTTCCATGCTGGAATGGGCTGGACAGATTGTCATGGTCCGAGACTAGATAGGTAGGAGAGACATTATCTTGCCCATACATTCCATATTTGACATGGTAGTTACAATTGGATGCCCTTCCTAACACCAACCACCAGAGTACTTGGTGCATATTATCATAGCAACAGTAATAGAGGGGATGTCATATATTCAACTGTGTAGCTGTAGTACCTTGTGTAGTTTACTTTCAACACCTATACCCAACTTTACCTATTCCCCCACCCCGTCATTATTTCATTTTCCTCCACCCCCCTTTCCCCTCCGTATTCTTTTCACCTTTTCTTGCCTTCTTATACCCTCAATCACTTTGTTTCAAAATCTTTAGCCTGCTTTACTTCACATTCCTTCCCTTCTTCCCTTCATTCTCCCTTTTCCCACTTTCCTTTGCTCTCTTTCACACTACTTCATCCATTTTATTCATTTTCTACTGGATCCATCCAAAGACAGACTGATATGGTGTAGAGCATGAAATGGAAATATATACATACATACATACATACATACACACACACACACACACACACACACACACTATCACACATATATGATGAGAGGATAGGCAGGGCATTCAGCCATAGAAAACTTGCTTAAAGGATTTGGAAGATTACTCAGCTGTGTCGAAGACATGACAACCTCACTAGTGCTGGTGCCACTAAGTAATGCACATAGTGCACACTGTTAAGTGTGGGAGCATATGTAAGTGAGAAGTGATCTACCTAGCAGAGAAAATATATCTCCATCATTAAATGATGAAGATATATCCAACCCATGGAAAAATGGATCAAAATTCTTTGCATATGTCATATCTAAGGATAGAACAAAATATAGTGGATACTTGGAACATGCATGCATCTATCATTGCATCTATCCATCCATTTGGATGGATGGATAGATAGACATCAATAGATATAGCAAATTAAGATGTCGTTTATAGAGTAACAAAGTCCTTGCTAACTGATATAAAATGACAAGATAAATAAGAATAGTAGAAGCTGAACCAAAGTTTGTTTTATTTTTGTTTGTTTTATTTTTGTTTGTTTATTTAATATTGAAATAATCATCCAATAGCAAAAGGTAGAGGATTCAATAAATGAACTATGTGAAGATTCAGGGACAGGGTAGGTATTATCAAATACGATCCACACATTCCAGCTACAATATATTTAAAAACAAATGTTATGATAAAGATGTGCATAAGTGAAAATCTAATCAAAAGGTAATAATTATTGGCAGCTGCTTGAGAGATCATAATTATTATTGTTGTTGTTGCTGCTGCTTTTTGTTTGCTTATATTTTTTAGTGTTGCATTCTTCCCGAATCTAAATACTCACTGGGCTAAGTAATTACTACAGGGATCTATGAATATGATTGTCAATGCTAGTTCTCTTAAGTTGTCTCTGGGGTTGAATACTGTATCTCATTACTGTGAAAACCCTTGATATTTAATGGCTTCTAGGTTTTCAAAATAGAAAATACATAAAAGGTTGCATTTGATTGTAATTACTTAATGATTAATGCTGGAGTGTTAAGGGTAAAGTTAAGGTGAACTGAGTTAGCAACCTAGTTTCAGTTCTTATTTGAAACCATAAACACCATGAAACCATAAACACCATTATTACAAAATATTTCTCTTTCATTTGTGGTTATGCAAGAAATGATTATTACCAATGATGTTGCTGTTATGACATGTTAATTGCTACTGAAACAGACCCATAGCATAGAAGTAGCTAATAAAACCATTGTCTTACATCCTAGATATGTGAAGCTTGTCTGAGCTGGTACTATGCTGAACAATGCTATATAACAGTTGGTTATTTATGGTACAGCAAGGCTATCAGAACACACTACATTCATGCTGTCCTATCCTGTTTATGTATATTCAGAGGTTCTAAATGCTGCCTAAGGCAGTTTATAAATATGGCTCAAAAATAATCCCAAATTTGGAGAACTTTAATAGAATAATTATTTCATTATTAATCCTGCCGAGGTTAACTTTGCCTTTCATCCTTACGGTGTCAATAAAATAAAGTACCAGTAATGTACTGGGTAATTGCTGGCCTTGTGCCAAAAGTAGAAACAATTATTAAACTGATGTTTAAAACATCACCTAACAAAAATGTTCTGAAATAAAATCATGATGGAAGGTTTTAACATAAATACAACCTTTAAAATGGGCTGAGTTGTATTGTAAAACCAAGGCTGGTTTCAGGCGTGTTGATATCAAAAGGATTAAATATATCTAAGCTGTGGTACAATTTGAACATATTAGCAAGTAATTAGTAGCCTAGCATCTTAACCACAAAGCCATTATGTCTCAAATAATGAGGAACAATAAACTTGTGTGATATGAGATATTATACCAATATTTCAAATTAATCCTCCTCTTTAATCTGTAACTCCTGGTGGAGTCATAAGAGTGCATAGTGACACTTTAAACCGAGTTGAGACCATCCCTCTGCATGTCTAAACATAGCAAATTTCTTTCAGGGAAAGAGAGAGATATAGAGGAAGAAACAACCCCAGTACTGAACTGTTATTTTTTTTTTTTTTTATCAACCTCAAAAGGATGAAAGGCAAAGTTTGAACTCAGAATGCAGACAACCATAACAAATACTGCAAAGCATTCTATCTGACATTCTAACTGCCAATCCATGACCGATCTTAAAGATATAATGGAAATATATATAGACAGACAATTCATTTCAAATGTAAGAAAAATTTTACCTATATGCATGTTATAAAATATACAATGAAATAAGTGTTTCTAACTTAGGCACAAGGCCAGCAATTGTGGGGAGGGTAGTGTTTATAAACAAACATTTCTACATTTCGTGGCCTCTGTGGGTACTACCTGTAGCTGTGGTAATGAAAATACCAAGTGGAACTCCACCGAACCAGGCTGTATCACATTTGAAACTAGTTTTATGCAGCAATTGCAATTAACTCACATTAGAGAATTAAAAACAATGAGAACAACGAAATCATAACAAGAAGTTGAAAAACAGCCATGAAATAATAGTTGGCAAATAACTGGATTCACAAAGCAGTTAATCTTATTTAATCTCATCAATTATTCCACTATTTGCAATGATGCAGTGAAGAGAGAATGGTAATTAGTAGCACACCTCTCCTTGTAGAACTCAGAAATTACAGAAAATAGAAATTAAACAGTTCATTCTCTCGGTCCTATTACCATTTGTCAGCTGGTAAAAAAAAGCATTGGTGCCTGTCCCATTAGATTACACAGCTCAAAACCAGTGTCATAGACAAAACAGGTGACCTTTGTGGCTAGAAGAAAAAAAGCAGATTTGTGTTGCAAGCAAATTATATGCACTTTATCAGTTCAAAACAATGAATCTTTCTTAGAATATCATTGATATTTATTGTACCTTTCTCAAAAAAAAAATTAAAATACAAAAGTCAAGCCCAGCATAACTTCCTCACATTTCTGAGTTCAAGGTAATTAACTACCATAAAATATAATCTAGCTTTCATCTGTTTGTACTGATATTTTGAGATCAATTCAACCCATGCCAGTATGAAAAAATGGACATATGTTTATGATGAGCAATAACATTCATTCTTTGGTGAAACATTCCTAATAACACCAATATAATTTGGGTGTCTTCAAAATATGTCAAAAATATTCAGAGATTTTTGAGAAGGTACATTAGGGTGTTGGACAAACAATCATATGGTCCTGGGTTGGATTCCTGGAGCAGGTCACATGCTGTGTTCTTGAGCAAAATACTTTATTTCATGTAGCTCCTTCTGCTAGGAGTTGCATCCGATAGATAATAACAGTAATGGAAAGACAAAAGGAAATATTGTTTCCTTAGTTCAATCGACAACTTTTTTCTGTGCATAGTTTATAAATAAGATCAAAATAAATGTTATAATAGTAAAATAAAATTAGAATTTTCAAGAGGAACTAAGTTACTAGGCCACACACATTCCTTCCACAAGAATAACCCTCACACAACAACTTTTACTGAAATTCTTCCACACATCAAAAGAATCATCAAAATACTTGGGAAGATTAACCCTCTTGATATCAACACACCTAAAACTGGCTCTGGTTCTATGAAATGAAACCACCCATTTTTAAGGGATCCTATTTAAATTAGAATCTTTCAACATTTTTTTTTTTACTGCAGAAAGATAAAGCACAAGTATCTTGTCTGATGGTCTACTAATTCTGCAGCCTGCCATATACTCATGCTTAACCTTTTTGATATCATCCTGGCAAAAACTGGCTCTATGTTACAAGACCACCCATTTTGAAGGATTCCTATTTAAATTAAAATCTTCCATCATGATTTTATTTAAGAACCATATGTTAAGTTACTATCTTATTAATAAAATAACAATTTGACTAACTCCTTCAAAATTCTTCATTTATTAATTGAAAGAGTGTATTTCATTAGAAATATGGTCACAAAAGGGTTAAATATAAATATAGTAGTGTATGTTGGATAAAACTTTAAAAGTAACAGGGAAAGATGTTCTCAATCATGCCAGTCGATATATTATGGAAGCATGCCACATCAGATACATTAGAATATAGTGATATTGTATATTAAACAGTAGCTGCTTTCTCTATATTCACCAACAGACATTTTCACCAACAAAAAGAAAACAGGGCGAGTTTCTCCTATGAAAAGCTCTACATTCCATGGATGGATTCACCATGTGAAGAACTAGAGATAAAGGCAAAATGTTGATATCTTGTATAGAGCAGCTACTACTTCTTTGCCCACTTATTCCAGAGAGGGTCGTGGGGAAAGAGCCCTCAAGCATGCCTTCTAGCGTGTCCTGTCAGAAGCAACCATCTCCAAATTATCCGGCTGAATCCCTGAGCGAGACCAGCTGAGCTCATGGGTGTTATCCAACGATCTTGCTCAGGGTCTACCCCTGGGTCTCCTGCTGGTTTGTTTGGCCCATAAAATCTGTCCAGCGATAATCACTAGTACATCTTTTTTTTTTTTTTTAAATGTTGATAGCGAATCATTAGGCCTTGTGATATCAACTCATCTAAAACCACCTTTGGTTCTATAAAACAACACCCCACCCTCACAATATTACAGGGTTCCTATTTTAGTTAAAACCTTCCAAACATATTTTACCTTTTGTTAAGTTATGTTACAAATATCTTAATAAAATAATCCAAACACTTCATTAATTCAAATACTGTATATTTCATTAGATATATGGTAAGAAAAGGGTTGGCAACCTCTCAGTCTGCTGAACTTCAAATTCATAAACTTTTTTTTCAAACCACTTCATATTTTTTATTACAATTTCTTTTACAATTATCTATTTGGCAGATAAAATCAGTCAGTACATACATGATACACCTATATACAGACAGAGAGATTTATGTATATGTGAGTGCATGCGTGTCACGTCTGCACAACTTCACATATGACGCTGCTTAAGCCAAGTGGTAACATTTGTTTATGACTTGCATAAGTAATAAGTCCCACAACTCAGCAATATAGAGCATACTTTAAAATAAGTGTGGGTTGGCATCAAGAAGGGCATCTGGTCACAGAATACTACTGCATGCTCAATCCATGTCATCAAAGAAATGCCAACCTAAAAAAGTTGATGATGATCATGATGATGATGTTGGCAAATAACATTGATGCAGCAGTTATTAATGCTGTATTTGTTGTTGGTGTTGTGATAGGTCGTTGATATGAGCAAACTGGATGGAGCAGTCCTATGATTAAAGACATTCCATCCATGACAATTCAGCTTGTAATTTTTTTTTTTTTTTATGAAAGCAAAGTGCATCTAAAACTACACTATCAAATGTACCTTTCCATTTTTAAAACATTCATATCATGATAAAATGCGGCTCTCCAGCCCACCTGGAGGTCAGTTGCTCTTCTTGAGTACTAACTGATCTGTGACAATATATCCAACCCCTCACTAGCAGGGAAAATGGAAGTTAAATGATGGTGGTGGTGGTGATGATGAGTTGTGTGTGATTCAAGACAGAGTTGATAGTTATTCATAGCTGATTAAGTGACCATATAGATATTCCCTTGTTGGCTTGCTGATGATATGGTGGTTTAGATGACAATAATGAATCTGCTAGCAACTGATGGTGATAATGATGCAACCAAAACAGTTCTGTTTATCAGTCACAATAGTTGGCCTTGAACCAAAACATGATTAGTACGCAATACAAAAGAATGTTACCACCTCTTACAATATCATAATAATATGTTTCTAATAATAATAATGCTTTTGTCATATTCAGATAGTTGTCATTAGAAATATATGTAACAGTTCCTTAAGTACACAGGTAACCATAATCATCAACACTATCCCCAATACACTTCTACCTATTGGAACATTGCTAGAGTTTACCACAACTGGAATTTTCTTCTTTGCCTAGTTATATCAAAAGTAACCATCTACAAATGATCTGGCTGGATTCCCAAGTGAGACCAACTGAGATTATGGATGTTATTCAACCATCTTCTTTGTGATCAACCATTAGTTCTACCAGTTGGCTCTGCTCATAAAATCTCTCCTGCAATTCTTTCCTTAGACATTCTAACTACATGTCCATGATACCAGAGTTGTGATCTCTCAATGTGGAAAAGTAGTGGCTCTTCCTGATCTCTGATCCATCAAGTAACACCATTTCAGCCACTTGTATTCGTAATTGTATTCTTTATGAATACTGAATTGAAGATAGTGAGTTGGGCTTTAATATCTCCCTCCCTCCCTATATTCATCCTCTTAATTGTCAAAATGGCTGTAATGTATTAAAAGACATCCAGAACTCTGAAATGCTTGTTGCTGTTATTTATCCCCAGGTCAGCTCTGGTTGCAGCCTTATGTCCAAAGGTATCTGCTCTGTGATCATCCCATCTTTTTTGCTAATAGTGTATCTTGAACTACATTATTCAATGCATCTTTTGTGTTTTCAAGACAAGATGATTTGAAGGAGATTTGAGTGATGTGTCTAGAAAGCCAAGCAATAGCAAAGATTCCCTTGATGCCTCAACTTGGGGAGCTTTTTATGGTTGGTGCTTAGATAAAATTTCTTAGGATAAAAATCTATGGGAGGTTATATTACCAGATAATCAGGTTCCTATCCCTAACAGCAAAGTGAACTGAGAATAATGTAAATAAAGTCCATGCTAAAATGGGTCATAAAGACACTTCAGTTGAGTCAAGGGTATAGCAACCTCGCTAATGTTAGTGATCTATAAATAAACACCCAATACACCCTGTAAAGTAAGAAGGACATCCAGCTATAGAAAAAATGCCCCCCTAAAAGGTCAAGCGGACTCTTCAGCTTTATCAAAGATCTGACAACCTCATTAGTGCTGGTGTCATAATAAAATGCACCCCGTGCATTCTGTATAATGCAGGAAAGTAAGTAATAAGTAAACCCTCAGACTGACTGGAGGCCAGTAGCTCAGAGTAAGTACTGACTTGGTTTGTGACAACCTATCCAACACATGCTAGCAGGAAAAATAGACATTAAATGATGGTAATGATGATGAAAGAGTTATATCAAGAAACCTAAAATACCTGCAATACATTTGAAACTGCAACCAATTAGCCCAATATGTATCCACACTGCCACCTTGCATCTACATGAAGTACTTAACACCCTATCACATTTACTGCATGGAAACCATATCACATTTACTCTTTCTAATTCAATAACTGAGGTTCTGTATTTGATTTAAATATCTGTATTGTTCCACTCAATTTCTTAATAAACTTAAACCTAAACAGTACCAGTTTCCAGTTGGAAACACCATTTATTTGGATAGTATCCTTAACCCTTTCAATAACAACCCACCCAGAACTACCTGTTTCTATGAAACAAAACCACACATTTTAAAGGTTCTTATTTAAATTAAAGCCTTCCAACATCATTTTATCTAAGAACATTTTGTTATGTTATATGCTATCTAAATAAAACAATTTTAGTAAATCCCTCCACATTCTTCATTAATTAATTAAAATACCAAGTATTTATTTAGAGATACAGTAATGAAAGGGTTAAGAGAGCATGAACATCAAACTCGTTTATTGTGTCTTCCATATATACCTGCCTCAGTAAAAGAAAATCATTACTTAAAAATAAGTTTATCAATTGTTTTAAAGGTGAATATAATCTATTGAATGTGTAACGATAACTTACAAGATAGTTGGAAACAAATGAACTGAAAGAACAGTTTCACTTTAACCCATTTGATACAGCCCATGCTAACATAGAAGAGGGCATTAAAACACCTATGAGGAAATTTGTTTTCTCTAGGTACCTGTTCCTAATTTTATGTCTACTTTTCTTATACAATTCCTGTGTCTTGTATAGACCTGTAAACGCCTGATTGAGTCATAGGCACACTATAGCAACATACAGTGTGTCTTTGGTACTTTAAAACAAAGCCCATTCCTTTTGCAAGTCTGAACACACTTCTTTCTCTTTGGATGAAATTGGCTGAGAAAGTGATGTAGTAGAAGAATCAACCCCAATACTAGGCTGTCTTTCATTCTTTTGAAGTTGATAAAAAGTACCAAAGTTGGCCTCAAGGGATTTGAACTCGGAGCATAGAGAGAACCAGAATGAATACCACAAAGCATTCCATCTGATGTTCTAATAACTGCCAATTCACCACCTTTACCTGGCTCTACTTTCATATATATTTTCACCCAGATGCTTATTTCAGGTTTTCATGCATATTTTTCTATTCAGCTACCTGTTTATACATTAACAACTTTTTTCCTATCCAAATTTCTAATGTTTATTGTTTTGTTTTGTTTTTTCTACCTAACTATGTTTCCCATGGCAGAATTGAAAAATAGATGTAAAACTGTTGATGCTGTACACTGAAAGCTTCTATCAGGTATCACAGTAGAGCTCCAAAAAGGGGCAACATGCAGTTTGACCATGAAAAATCTACTTTTTGCTTCATTTTCATGTCAAAATACATTTTTTCCATGGACAATTATATATCATTTCAAAGTTTTGAATGTGAACTTTCTTATACACTTTTCATCAAAATCCAACATTTACATATGCCAGATCCCTTCAATCACCCTCGTATTTCCAACATTTGTCCCATTTTCGTTTTTAACTGCTGAATAGTAACAATAGTTATAGTGCAATAAGCTGAGGCACTATAACTCAATTTGTGTTGAAATAAGTCATGAAGAGGACTTTGGTGGTTATTTTGATATAAAAATCAATGGGGGTTGGCCAGACAATTGTTATGAAATATAAAAGTGAAAATATTGTTAATTTTCACTTAGAAAAAAAACATTTTCTTTAAGATTTTATACCATAAGAACGCAAAAATTCTCACAAATTCAATATGCCCATAGCCGATTCTGACCGTGAGATGGCTCAAAAGTGTTAAATCAATAAAAAGAGGAATACCATGGATGTTCGTAATGCATATTGACACTACTTGTTGAAATGACGTATTCCAGAGCTGTGAGAACTGAAATGGAACACGAATCCAAGGCTTTAAATATCAGGTTTGAGCCAGAATTTCAAATAATAGACAAATTAATTAAGTAAAAATACATTTCTACAAAAAAATGCACTAAACTAAATTAAGCTGTATAAGTCTTCTAGATCCCAAAATTAGCAAGGAATCATTGTATTGAGAATGTTTTTTATTTAACATGTAGAGAGCGAGATCAGAATTTTTTTTTGTTTTTCTTTGAGAAAAATTGGTGAAATTTCACATTATATGTACAATGAATATTATTTTATAGACAATTAAAGTCTGATGTGATGGGGAGGGGGGAGGGGGGGTCCGATTTTGAATACAGTAGGATAATTTGTGATAGTGCTGATTTGTTTTTTCTCTCTTACAAAAGAGTTTGCTTACAGGAATTTGTTTTCACATTTTGTTTGTTTTTAATCTAGGTCTTCTTTTAAATTCACTATTTATTGTTTTGTTTTTTATAATGTATATAGATATAGTGTACTTAGCAAAATGAATTGTTGCCTCATGTAAATCTATTATTTTCTATTCTTTTAATTTTATGGAAGGTTGGATAATTCAGAAATTGAATATATGTATGGACTCGCAACTTCTGATGGAGTTGTGGGGTCGTTGTCAGATCCATCTTCTCTCTATGTCTGAACATAACTGTTTTCTTTCAAAGGCAAAGAGAGAGTTGAGAAAAAGAGGACATGATTAAGAGATATAACAGAAGAATTGACTCCAGTACTGGACTGGTACTTTTTTCATCAACCTCAAAAGAATAAAAGGCAAAATTAACCATGACAGGATTTTTGAACTCAGAGTATGACTACCATAAATCGTTCTGTCTGACGTTCTAACAACTCTGCTGTTTTGCTGTCTTAAGTCATATATTACAGGAATCTTTTCTTTTTGTACCCAGATCTAGCTGCAGTCTATTTAGTCAGTAGTTTATTTCATTCTTTTTAATCCATTTTTATTCTATCAAAAACATGTCAGCAACCTAGGATAGCTCTATGGATCACATAAACTCAGTGCTGGTCCCCAGACTTTGTAGCATTAAACAAAATATTTTATGATAATCTCAAGAAAATATATGCTACCTACAGCCAGGTAAACCAATTACATTAAATTAAATGTCTCACCAATATACAAAGAAACATC
The DNA here is from genome assembly GCA_964016885.1 of Eledone cirrhosa. Taxonomy (NCBI): domain Eukaryota; kingdom Metazoa; phylum Mollusca; class Cephalopoda; order Octopoda; family Eledonidae; genus Eledone; species Eledone cirrhosa. Next base: position 103,922,193 of record OZ024742.1, read on the forward strand.
GCTAGCATACAATATATCCACTAGTGTAATACTCAAGGTGACAAAAAAATCTTTAAAAGGCAGACATAGCTTCTACTTTATAATGAAGCTTAAACTTTAAAGCATTTGTGACCATATTTCCAATGAAATACACTGCCTATGATTTTCAAATAATTTTGAAAATAATCAAGAATATAGAAGGATGAAGTAATATAACTAACTTCTATATTATTAAGCTAGTGTTGGGAGACATAAATTTAGAGGTTATATAAAATTATGGTGGAAGGTTTTTAGATAAATACAACAAACAGTTTTATATTGTAGAACCAGCAGTGGTTTTAGACAGTTTGGTGTCAAAGGGGTTAAGACAGCTACTGAAGTAACCTCTATGCCATCACTCACGCTGCTTCTTCAAATCACAATCTACCATCTTAAAAAATAAAGGACACAGACTCTGTGACAATTAAAAGATAGAATGGTTACAGCTGGAATGCCTTTCAACATAGGTTTTCTCAATCAGGGCTAACTTGGGGTTAAACCATGACAATAACTTAAACTTTAACCATCTTTAACACTTTCACTACCATAATGAAATGCACTGACTACGATTTAAAAAGAAAATGAAAATAATTGACAACTTGGAAGAATTTAGTAACATAACTTTCTCATTATTAAGCTAGTGTCTGGAACATAAAAGTTCTTACATAAAATTATGTTGGAAGGTTAGATAAATATAAAAACTATAAAATAAAGAGTTTTGTATTATAAAGCCAAGAACAGTTTTTGGCAGTTTGGTATCAAAAGGTTTAAATTTTTATCAGGACATAATTATAAAATGCCTACTCCAATAATAATGCAAAAGTTTTAACTTTCAACCCCTGCCCTTTGTTCAAACAGAACCAAACAAATATAAAGTATTTCTGTAAAATTATTTTAAAACTTATTTACTAATCAGTAGACTTTTTCACATATACTCACATTCCAAAAGTTTTTAGTTCAAATAAGCAGGTGTGAAGCTATCTAAATAACAAAACAGCAAAATAATTGTACACAGCTTCCTAAGAGTTACCTTAATTGAAGTTCTAGTAATATAATTTGTCAGTCAATATACTGATACACCATGTTCCCCCCAGATAAAACAGATCTCTCTCTCTCTCTCTCTCTCTCTCTCTCATTATCATCCTCACCATTTTATATTTATTTTCCATGCCTTCATGGATTAGAAGGGTTATCATTTCAGATGCCATACATGTCCAGTGACAGCATCTTGCTCCTATGTTCCATTCTGGCATGGTTTTTATGGCTTGATACCCATCCTAACAACCACTTCATGGCATATACGAGGTGTATTTTATCATGGCACCGCCACTATCCCCTGGCAAGGTGGACTAAGTGTTTTTCATCATGGCACCAGTACTACCACTTTTACAGTGAAGGAGTGTAGTAGGAAGGGTATCCAGCCATTAAAAAATCTTCCGAACAAAGGGTCAGGAGGACTATTCATGCCAAAAACATGAAAATTTCCTTAGTGTTGGTCTCTCAATAAAATGCACTTGGTAGAATACGAGTTCATATGTTGGGACCCAGGCTCACCTGGAGGACAGTGGCTTCACTTGACTATTGACTGATATGTAAGAACACATTCAACCTTTGTTAGCATGGAAAACAAACATTAAATGATGATAAAGGTATATACATAATTCCTAATATAACAGCTCCCACCAAGTACATAGCTATATTTGTGTAGGGTAAAGTTTACTTGTTTTCTCATACATCATCATCATCACTGATGTAAACTATCAAATGCAAATAAAAACAGTTTTAACATTTTATCTCTAAGTTTGTATTCTGCTGGTATCAGGTGCAAACAGATTTTAAGAACCAATTGGAAGATCACCACTTAACCATACAAAATTAAAATCCCACAAAATATTCCATACATAAAGTAGTAACATGACTAAACTTTCTCTAAAGCTCAAAGAAAAGAAAAGTCATTTTCATTGACTTCAACAACAACTGTAGCTGTACATTATAATTCTTTGCTGAACTACTACAGCTGTCACTTACAATCGAGTGTGGCTTGGTAGTGTGTACCATAATTTTGCTAAGAATTTTAGATGCCCATGCAGTCATAAGCAGAAGCAGACACTCTCTTGACCCACCCTCCTTTGATCCAACAGAAAATTCAGGATATGATAGCCAAAAGGAAAGAACTCCAATTTCAATACATTGTCTCATAAACCAATGAGAGAGCCTATGTATAGTGAGTGGCCTGCTAAAAATTTCCCTCAAATTACATCCCACCATCATGAAAAAGGCAGGACAAATTATGTAATAGAGATATAGGTACACAGTGCCCAAGAGGACAGGATGATCATGGCTGGAGTAGCTTTTATCATAGTTTTGATTAACTAAGGCTGACAACTATTGTCTCAGTCACCTTTAAAGAGAATTGATGGTAGTGGTGGTGGTGATGATGATGATGATGATGCCGATGATTAAAGCCATATTTCTTATGAAAGACACTGATTTTCAAGACACTTTGAAAGTATTGAAGAATTTAGATGGATTTGATAATACAACTAATTTTCTCATTATGTAGTTGATGTTTGGAAAACAACAATGGTTCTTACAAAAAATAATGATGGAATGTTTTTCAATAAATATAGATACCTTCAAAATAAACTGATTAGTATTACAGAACTAGGAGTGGTTTCATATCAAAAGGGTTAAATAAGTACAGTGGTTTTCTATTTTGTCATCTTTCAACCAAGAAATATAATATAATTTGTTTAGTGAAATATGAATTGAGAATACAAGAGACATGATTCCTAATACTTTCTCCACAAAACCAGTAAATCAATTCAAAATAAATAGGAACTGCTCCAAAATCACAATAATTACACATGGCAAATAAATTGCAACTGCATTAATAGAATATATTTATAGATTACTGCAGACTAATTAAAAAAAACTTATGAATAGACATCTACATTACAGACATGTGTGAACACGGAGAAAAATGTGAAAAATGACTCATATATGTGAGTGGGCAGCCCTTTCATTACCAAACTGCCTCAAACCACAGCTGGTTCTATGATAGAAAGCTGCTTGTTCTAAAGTGTTTATATTTATCTAAAAACCTTCCATCATAATTTTATGCAAGAACCTTTCTTATGTTCCAAACACCGGCTTAATGAGAAACATTTATATTAGTAAATACTTCAAAATTCTGGATTATTTGAAAATCACAGGCAGTATGCTTTATTAAAAATATGGTACAGTCTTATCCTTTAAGAGGGTGGAGTTGCTTATCTAAACCCTATAAAGTGGGAACAAACATATGTACTAAATACCAACTTAATAATATGGTTAATTATTTTACTTAAATTCCTTCAAATTGTTGATTAGTTTCAACATTAACTGAAAATCATAGGCATTTTTTTCATTAGAAATATGGAAATGAAAGGGTTAAAGCATTTCATACATTAAATTTATTATTGGTTAATGATCTAAGATCGATAGCTGTGCATATCTGGTCTAGAATAGGTACTCCATATACAACCATGCTGTAAAAGGTGATTAAAAGGGTTAGCCCTAGGAACAGCATCCAGCCATCAAACATTGCCTTAAAAAGGATTCCATAATGAGTATGAAACATATCATGAGGCTAACTCCTGATTTAGCAGGGAAAATGGCCTTAAAACATTTGTTAGTGATCTAAGATTGAATAGCACAAACAGATTTCTATTTTAAACAAAGCAAAAATTGCAAACGAAGAATTCTTGTGAAAGAATAAGAAGTCAGTGGCACACAAAACCAAAATGTAGGATATGATGTTTTGTTTTTTTTATAAAGAGGAATGGTGACTGATATATGTTTCCATAAGTTAAGATAGAAGCCCATAGTGAAAGGATGAAGAGATTGAAGATAATAGGGACCAGCTGAGCAAAGCTATTTAAGAGTGATAGAAGGAAAATTTATATTGAAGTGATCAGATAAAGAGAAAGTGATGGTTTTATCAGTACTACTTATAGAATCGTCTCCATTGAGAAAACATCTGTATCTTCTGAGGATTCTGTAAAGTTTGAAGAAATCATCTTGGTAAAGGACCAAAAGCCTAACTGCAATCTGAACATGCAATACAGAAAGATATATTTTGCTTTCTGAATGATCCAACACTTGCTAGAATGAAAAGCAAGCAGTAAATGATGATGATGGTGGTGTTGGTCTTCATCTTGCATGCATTGATGTGATGTTGTGGGGTGTGTTCTTAGCCTACTAAGCAGCAACAGTGCTGCATGTGAACTAATTGGAAACTTTGGGTTGTATGCTTTGATTGTGTAAAGAATGTGAAGAGAGATAACTTGGAAGATGGTATCAGTCACTTGTTTAACTGTCTCTGTCCAACATGCTATCTGTCTTATGTCTAAGATAGCTAACAGTATCCATGTATCAAATCCTAAAGAGATTATTTAAACAATCCATGTTTCATCATATTTAGAAATTCCTTATTTAGCAGTCTCATCATCATCGTTTTTATGTTCATTTTTCCATGCTGGTATATGGTTGGACAGGATGTTTTGAGGAAAGTATTTTACAGTCAGATACCCTTCCTGATGCCAACCCTTTAAATTGCCTCTTACAACACATGAATATACAGTATACCTATTCTAAAACCCAAGATTCACGTGGCAGTCTGTAATATAAAAATCTGTTAAGCTGTAAAGATTAGCTGTAAATCTTAGAAATAACACTGAATTTAACAATTTAGCATTTAAACTGACCATAATTCTCTCACTTCTTTCTGTTCAAACTGGCCGTAATTGATTGCTTATACTGATGTTAAGGTATTGTTCTCAAAATAAATAATGTCAAAATCTCATAGATTTGATGCTATGCGAAATAATTATGAAACACGTGTTTACTGTGAAAATACAATAGTAAATATAGAGTAATGTAAATGCTAAAGGGTTAAATTATAACAAGTCTATGAAGCCAGTACATGACAATTTTTCATTTTTGTTAAACCACAAATTCCACATTTCTTAAGGCTGTTATAATTACTGTGAGATTGGTATCTAACTTAGTGATTAATAATTAATCTATTTTTAAACAGTATAGCTACACATTAACATTTGAGATGTTAAGCTGAGGAATAAACTGTTTTCCTGGATAGACTGCCTATTCTATTATAGGTAACATTTCTCAGGAGTCCAGGTACATAACTAAGACATGTACAAGTAAATAGTTGAAAGATAGATTAGTCCAGGTTGAGTGGTATAAACTGTATCTAACAATGATGATGATGATGATAATGATTTCTGATTTAGGCACAAGACCAGCAAACTTCAACCTTAGAATGATGAAAGGCAAAGTTGACTTCAGTAGGATTTGAACTTAGGGTGTAAAGAGCCAGAATAAATACTGCTAAGCATTTATCTGACACTAACCACCATGCCAATCCACCGTCCTAATAGCAACAACAATAATAATAATTGTTTCTACTTTAGGCACAAGGCCAGCAATTACCCAGTGCATTACTGGTACTTTATTTTATTGACCCCGTAAGGATGAAAGGCAAAGTCAACCTCGGCGGGATTTGAACTCAGATCGTAAAGGGACGTAACTATGCTGGAAAGCATGGCATAATAATAATAATTGTTTCTACTTTTGGCACAAGGCCAGCAATTATCCCAGTGTATTACTGGTACTTTATTTTATCGACCCCGTAAGGATGAAAGGCAAAGTTAACCTCAGCAGGAAAATCTTTGCAAACAATTCAAATACATGTCTGAACCCCTCCCCTACTACCCTTCAAAATATGAACAATGAATGGGAGAAAAAAAAAGTTAAATTTACTACACATGTCTACAAGTAGCCTCAGAATATTAAAAATATGTACAGCAATTTCAGTTGGAATATTATATCCCTGTGAAGAAAGTGTCACACATACAATTCTGTAAATTCATTAGATTGTGACTAACTGTTGTCTGAAATGGAAGTTGTGAAACCCAAAGAATGAGTCAGAGGAAACTTGTGTGCTTAAATCATTCAGCCCTGGTGACACAGCAGCCAAATTTTATACAAACAACTCCTTGTTGTTTTAAGTTCTGGGACCACATCTTCGGAGGCCTTATGTTTAGAATGTGTTTCTTATATTTATAACAAAACTTATTAGCAGCACAGTCTCCACTTTAACTCTTTCATTACCAACCCGGTCAAAACCAACACTGGTGTTATAAAACAACACCACCTACTTTAACCTTTTAGCATTTACATTACTCTATATAAACTATTGTATTTTCATGGTAAAGGCTTTATCTCACATAATTATCTCACATAACATCGAATCTATGAGATTTTGATATTATTTATTTTGAGAACAATACCTTAACATCTGTATGAACGACCAGTTACAGCCAGTTGAACATAGAGAGGTAAGATAATTCTGGCCAGATATGGCTGGTTTAAATGCGAAAGGGTTCCTATTTAAATTTAAATCTTTCACAATAATAAATTTTATATGAGAACCATCTTAGTAATGGAATAATATTTAAAGTAAATCCCTTGAAATTCTTCATTAATTAATTGAAACTAGCAGAAAAACCACCTTACGGGTGGTTTTCTGCTAGCATGTGTAGTGTGTATATTGATATTATACACAAATATATATGCATGTAAATATGATACATCAAATAAAATCGTAATTGACAATATACACAGAAATTGAACAAAGCCTATGTTACACTGTCTTCTGTAATCAGTAATCCATGATATATTAAAAAAAAGACAATATATATAAACTGCAATTAGCAACAGGAATATATGCGATTCATTTCATTTCATTTTACATCCACTTTTCCCTGCTTGCAAGGGTGGGACGGGAACTGATTCTGGCTTGATTTCTACAGCTGGATGCCCTTCCTAACACCAACCTCATTTACAGTGAGTGCTGGGTGCTTTTTTGCCGTGGCACCTCCACGACCACTTTGCAGTGGAATTATATGGACCCCAGTGCCTATCATCTCATTTCTACAGCTGAGTAAACTGGAGCAATGTGAAATAAAGTGTCTTGCTCAAGGAAACAACAGGTTTAAGATTATAAGTGTTATAATATAATGGCCGCTAACCGGAAGTGTTGACATTTGATAATTTTAAAGAAGTGAATTTTAAAGATTAAGCTATAAAATATATTTAATCAACACCCACGAAATTTAGCACATAAATTATGTAATATTCATTCATTATTTATTCAAAGTAATCCAACTTATTTTACAAACGGGGTAAAAAATTTATTCTGGACGCAATCCCGCAGACCTTCCTTTATTATAGTTAAGATAATGTGTGTTTAATTAGAAATACTGTCATGAAAGGGGTATCCAGCCATTATACATACATATTTGCGTCCTGCACTCACATTATGTTTATCTTTCAGATCACTCATGCACTCACTGTATGTAGTCCTTCAGTTTTATGTTGAAATTCACTTTGGGTGTGAGCATTCCCCTCAGTACACAAGCTGTCAACTCTTCTCATCTACTAAAACCAACACAAGTTACAAAACAATGCCCTTTTTTCTCAAGATACAACAATTAACAAAGAGAAGAGACAGTTTAGTCACAGCAAAGAAATTATCTATATATAACAAACTATATATTTCAAGGCATTATAACAATAATAGAGAAGCTAACTCATTGTTATAGCTGAAAGCATTTTGACAGCTTAGTGATTTGAATTCAAGCTGTACCCTTAAAAATATTATAGATCCATAAAATAACAAACCATATAAAACAGACATACATTGCTGTATTTCTATTTTCTTTTTTTTTTTATTATCTTTCCATAAAATATATTATATCAAGGGCAGTGGATTGGCAGTATCGGTAGAGGGTCGGATGCCATGCTTTGACGTATAGAGTTACGGCCCTTGCCATTCTGAGTTCAGGTTAACTTTGCCTTTCATCCTTACCAGTAATGTACTGGGTAATTGCTGGCCTTGTGCCAAAAGTAGAAACAATTATATCAAGAAGGGTGGTAGATAGAGCATCGGATGAACAATTTCTAATTTAGGCACAAGGCCAATAAATGAAAAGAAAGTCAATTAAATAGTACTTAACTGGTACTATATTTTACCAACCTCGGAACAATAAAAAGTAAAGTTAACCTTGGTGACTTTAGATCAGAGCATATAAAAAAAAAAAAATCCTGCCCTCAGCTCAGACCTAGGGCAGTTTTTTTTTTTTTATATACATGGAAGACCAGCAGCTGCCTATACACGCATGCAAGTTCCCCTTCTCCATACCACCAATATTGTCCAAGAACTGTTACAACTTGGCATTAGTGTCATCACAAGTTGCTGTCAGAATAGAAAACACCAGAACAGATACTGCAAAGCACCTCATCCTACATGCTAACAATTCAACCAATCCACTGCCTGAGACTGGTCCTTAAAGTACTAAGAACCATCACCACCAAAAATAAAAGATGAAAAGCAAAGCTGACCAAGGCAGGATTTGAACACAAAGCACAGAAACTCACAATAAACACTGCAAGACATTCTACCAGACACTAACAAATCTGCTAATTCACAATGTTATAGCCTGGATACACACAAAACATTCTCCAACTAGCTATGTGCTGACAGAATCAATAAAAATGAATGAATGAATTACCATTACTAATTTGATGATTACAAGCTCAAAATTTAAAAAGTGAAAAAGTGATGCACAATAACATGTCACAAGGAGAAAATTGGTTGGTTCTACAAATTCAAATATTTACATAAACTGTCAAGATTAATTACTCATAAAGGCTGGATACCCTTCCTAATGCTAACCAGTGAACATGAACAAGCAGGTTTTCTCATTCTTTTGCTCAGTACCGTAACCCTTTTGATACCAAACTCTCTGAAACTGTTCCTTGTTCTATGATGCAAAGCTGTTTGCTTTAAAGTGTTCATCTAAAAACCTTCCCCATAATTTTATGTAAGAAGCTTTACTAAGTTTGAATGAACTGAGAGAATAACTGGGTATAAGAGGAATCAGATGAGTGCAAGAGAGAAAACTGCACTTGTATGGGCATGTGATGTGTATGGCTGATAATCATTAGATTAAGAAGTACCAAGAAATCCCAATGAAAAGTAGCTGCAATAAAGGAAAACCAAGGAAGAACTGAGAAAGGTGATGAGAGCTGAACTCAAATTCACAGAGGAGATGATGAAGAAACACAATGAACGGATGGATGCTGTTTGAGAAAAGACCTACCCAACCCATACAAGCATGGAAGAGTTAACATCAAATGATGATGACTTCCAAATTATTTGTTATTTTCTAAATGACCTGAAAATTATAGGCAGTGTATTTTATCAGACATATAGTAACAAAACTATTAAGGATATAACTAGACGCTTGAAGAATGATTTGATTTCATGACCTTTGAATTGGGAGGCCAGCATGTTAACAAAGCAATGTTCACCAATCAAATACATATTACACAATAACCGCAACAAATAATAAGTAAATCCTGTTAAAACACCAAGTTATAGCCTAGAGTAAAGAAATGGGAAGTAAACATATTTGAATTTTGCTGAATCAGTTGACTGAAGGGTAGTTATATAATGTGAAGTTTCCACAACTAGAAATTGACCGTATAAAATTAGTGGAGATAAATGCTAACATGGAGATTAACTATATAATCTTATTTAGATTAATCATCAAAGATGCTAATCTTGAACTAGAGATCTAGTAGTCTTGTTCAATCTTTTAACAGTATATCAGGATGTTATCACACAAATAAACTACATTACAACATAGTTCACAATTAATAAGATTGCAATTTCATCAAGCAACAGGGATTGAACTGGAATCCAACACCTTTCCAAGTAGCTAAGTTACAAATAGTATCTCAAAATATCATCTAGACAGTAACATTTTTATATCAGTAAGATCAACCTATGTAATGGTATATTAGTACACCTATTTACATAGGTGAACCTGTACATATGTATGTACAACAAAGAACTGAATGGACATCCATCAGTTTCAACAATGAGTGTTCCAGTTGTTCAATCTACAGAACAAACTTGCTCATGTAAGTGGCTGAGCATTCCACAAACACATGTACCCGTAACATAATTACCAGGGAAATTCAACTTAACAGTGTGTGTGACATGACTGGCTCTTTGAATTACAAGTACAGTCCATTTGACAGGCTTTGAAACAGTTTCCATCTCCCCAATTTCATTCAAAAAGTATGTGTCGACATGAGGCTATGGTAAATGACACTTGCCTAAGATACCTCACAATCAGGTTAAACTTGGGGGCCTAATAATTGTGAGGTGAACTTCTTAACCATTTGGCTATGCTGCACACACACACAACACAGATACACAAGTACAAGCATATAGCTTGGAGCTAAGAAGGAATTATAGTCTTTAAAAATATTCATAATTCACATGGGCAGTTTAGACACTGGAAATGATACAATTCCTATAATAGCAAGTTAAAAACTCTTCACATTCTCACTGCACCATCCCACATTTTGATTCCAAGGGAGAAGAAAAAAAGAACAAGCTTGCCTATTTTGCATATATTATATTACATGATGATAATGATGATATGACAAATCAATTGGAAATTTAGTCTCAGTAATATTTTCTTATTGAGCTATGAAGACTTAGAACAGTATTTTTTGGTGTATGAGAGACATTTTTTACCACAAATTCTGTCAAAACCTACCTGCATATATGGCTGACTGAACCACACAACCTTTTTAACCCTTTAGCATATAAACCAGCCATATCTGGCCAGAATTCTGTCACCTCTTTCTGTTCAAACCAGCTGTAACTAGCCACTCATACTGATGTTAAGCTATTGTTCTCAAAATAAATAATATCAAAATCTCATAGATTCGATGTTATGCGAGATAATTATATGAGATAAAGCCTTTACCATGAAAATACAATAGTATATATAGAGAAATGTAAATGCTATGCGAAATAATTATGTGAGATAAAGCCTTTACCATGAAAATACAATAGTATATATAGAGAGATGTAAATGCTATGCGAGATAATTATATGAGATAAAGCCTTTACCATGAAAATACAATAGTATATATAGAGAAATGTAAATGTTATGCGAGATAATTATATGAGATAAAGCCTTTACCATGAAAATACAATAGTATATATAGAGAAATGTAAATGTTATGCGAGATAATTATATGAGATAAAGCCTTTACCATGAAAATACAATAGTATATATAGAGAAATGTAAATGCTATGCGAGATAATTATATGAGATAAAGCCTTTACCATGAAAATACAATAGTATATATAGAGAAATGTAAATGTTATGCGAGATAATTATATGAGATAAAGCCTTTACCATGAAAATACAATAGTATATATAGAGAAATGTAAATGCTAAAGGGTTAAAAAAAAATTTCTCTTCCTTCCTCTTTTCACTATTTCAACTTTTATTTCTCATTCTATCTTCCGATGAAAGACTAGTATCGAAAATCTAAAGACTCTTTTCCTACTATATCAAGCATTAAACTAATATATTTCTTCATTGTAGTGTGTTGTCTGCTTTGTTGTTTTTGTTTACTTTTTGAATATACAGGGTGTCCCAAAAAATTTGACATCATTTCGCAGGCCAATAATTTTGGCAATTCTTGTTGAAATAACCTCAAATTTTCACACATTGTATAGAAACAGATCAAGATTTTATATTTCATGTTTTATATATTTCTTTTTCCAGGTGGAGAAATGCTGTTCACTTCCAAAGAAAAGTCATTTTGCATCTTGGAATATGCTCGAACACAGTCACCCAAGACTGTGCAGTGTGCCTTCAATGCAAAATTTGGAAAAAGGTCACCAATTGGCAAACAAATTTGGACCTGGTACCAAAAATTTAAAGAGGAAGGCTGCTTATGCAGGGCTAAAGGATCTGGAAGACCATCAACAACATGAGAAGAGAAGGTCGAGCAAGTTCGTGAAAAACTCTTGCGAAGCCCCAAGAAGTCCGTAAGGAGAACATGTTTGGAAACCCAGATTCCTCGAATGACGGTTTGGCGTAAACTGAGGATACTGTTTGCCAGTTGGTGACTTTTTTCCAAATTTTGCATTGAAAGCACACTGCACAGTCTTGGGTGACTGTGTTCGAGCATATTCCAAGATGCAAAATGACTTTTCTTTGGAAGTGAACAGCATTTCTCCACCTGGAAAAAGAAATATATAAAACATTAAATATAAAATCTTGATCTGTTTCTATACATTGTGAAAATTTGAGGTTATTCCAAAATTATTGGCCTGCGAAATGTCAAATTTTTTGGGACACCCTGTATATGTTCTGGCGCTCTGCTCATTATCACTATTTAACATTTATTTACCATGCTTGCATGGGTTAGACAGGTTTTGTTATGAATATAGCCCAGTCAGGTGACAGCACCTTGCTCATACAGATCTGTTTTGGGTTTGGTTTTCTACAGCTGGATGCCCTTCCTAACCCCAACTACATTCCAGCATGTACTGGGAGCTTTGAGTGGCACCACCGCTCCCACTGTACAGGATGAACTGGTTGCTTTTCATAACATCAGGTGGTCTGGGTGTTTTGGGGGGGATTTTTGCACCCACATGCCCACCAAATAGGATGGACTAAATGCTTTTTGCTGTGGCACCCACACTGTGTGAAAAGTCAACAAGGAAAAACAACATGAGAATGATACAATACAATGATGATGATGATAGTTTAAATCTTGATACAGTAAGAAAAGAGTTTTAACATTTCAGACATTAGTCTCACAGAGAAAGAATGAGAGATAGAAGAAGAATTAGATAGATGAGAAGTGGAAGAAATGGAAAATTTTGATATGGAAGGAAAGCATCCGCTTTCCCTAACAATTATATTTGTATGCAGGCAGATTTTGATGTCAAATTTCAGATAAAAAGTGTCTTATACTAGGTATCACAGTAGAACTCTAAGAAAAAATGTATTTTGACATGAAAATGATCAAGCAAAATGTGCATCATGTCCCTTCCACAGAGCTCTACAGGGATACCTATTAAATATATTGTAAAGCTCCAAATTTACAGAGAATATTCAGTTTTATATCCTGTACCAGTGTATCAAAACTGAGCCTTTACAGATAATGGATTGCAATATAGCCAAGTGTTAAAATGCATGAACAGCTTGTGACACTCTTCAATCACTATAAATTAATTATTTATAGCTATTTTTAATAATGCATTAAAATTCTATTGAAATGGTATCATGTCCCCAAATCTCACTATTTAGTTCTATACCTACTACAAATGTGCCAAGAACCTGAAAAAAAAAAAAGGCAACTACTGTCCCACGGACCCTTGCGTAATTTGAAGATGATTATAGCTTTGGTCTCAAAAATATATCATTACAAATATTGGTAATTATTCATTTGGGTCTAATTAGGCAAGATTTCGTCCAATTTGCTGACCATTCAAATTGTCGTATTTCCTAAAATATTCATCCAAATTTTACAAATGAGGTATCAAAATGTTTCTTTTTGGATGCTCTCCAAGAAAAGGTACAATGGAAATTAGATTTAAATATTTTCAAAAATTCATAGTGATACCTACTTAAACACATAAAAATATGATGTGAAAAAAAATGGAATGTCATGACATTCAAACCTTTTCCATGAACATTAGTGAAATAGCTTTAAATGACAATTGAAACCAGGTCACAGACAGGATTCAGCAAGAACATACCACACTGCCTAACATACTTAGAGCTTCCTCACAAAAACTACTCACTTACCAATGAAGAAAGTGTGCAGTTTATAGTGATTCTGACAGGAAAGATTACCAAGTTGAGAAGGTAGTAATTAAATAATTTATAAAAGGAAAAAAAAAGTAGCTAATGTTTCCCATTAGTTTTTCCATTACTGATCGATCCTATCTCCTGGTTGCAACTTCTAGCAGAAGGAGTGATATGAAGTAAAGTATTTTGCTCAAGAACACAACATGCCACCTGGTCCAGGAATTGAACCTATGACTTTATGATATTCAGTCCAACACTAACCACTATGCAACATATCTAATAAGCAACTTATAGAATTTTGGTTTAAATTCATTGCGTTTCATTTGGGCAACACAATTGCATAATTTCCCTGCCAACATCAAGCACCAGATAATCCAGAATGTTTACCTACCTATAGGTATCAGATTATTTAAAAAAAAGGTTACCAACAAATAGAAACCAAAGATAGATAAGCTGATGCCTTTATGAGTTCTTTAATAATTTTGGAAATATGACAAGTTCAAAGAGCAAAACATTTAGTTACCTTCCAAAATTAACCCATTAGATATAGTCAAGTTTTACCTATACTAATTTATTAGTTGTTCTAGAGATCTACAATTGATATTAGTCTTTAGGTTCTTCACACATCCACAGATGAAAAACCTTAGACACATTATCAGAGTTGTATCGTGAAGTTACTGGGTTTTTCAAGTCTTACAATATACACCCTCATCCAAATGAGGTTGATCAAGCCTCAGTCTGTGTCTAAGTGGCATACATATTTCTGACCCCACTCTTTAGTGATAACCATCTCTGCTGCTTCCACATTATTTTTAATGGCTCTCCTCCTGCATTCTTCCATAATACCCAGAGTTCTGTAGGCTTTGCTAAGGGAGTAAAAAGAAAGTCTACAAAATTCTGGACATTAGTCTTTAGAATGTCAGATGATCATTCAAAGGCTCTGTTGGTGACTTGTGTTTGGTTACTGACACTATCATTGACAGTCAACTTGGCTGTAAATATATCTCTTAGAAAGCATAACTAATTGCAGAACGCCATAGGAATGCTAAATATTTAACTAAAATCATGTTACCTCAAGTTCTTGTGAGTAAAACCACCAATAGATTAGCTTTCATATTCAGAGCAATAGATTATCTCTGAAGAACTTAACTCTATGAGAACCAAAATAAATTCCCAAACACCCTACGTAATAAACAGCACAATAGATCTGCTCAATGAAGGCTGATCTGAAACTAACACTTTTGAGACTGTATTTCTAATGAAATATATTTTAGTTCAATTAATTAATGCAGAAATTTTGAGAGATTTACTAAAATGATTAATTACTTCATTACTATGATAGAAATTTCACAAAAGTGTTAACAAAATGAAATATAAATATATACTTCCTAAATCTGAAAGAACACATTACTTGGTTATAGTTTCATAGAACAACAATGACTATGTCATGATATATATATATATATTCAGTTTTGTCATTTCCTTGAACTATATATATATATATATATATATATATATATATATATATATATATATAGCGCGAATTTAGACGGGAACAAAACAGAGAGGCAGACAAAGGTTTATTAGGTTCACGCTCTTGAGAGTGGGGCAGGGGAACGACGTTTCGGGCATAAGCCCTTCTTCAGGATAATTAGGTTAGGAAGAGAATTCCGAGGGTGTGTGGAAATACATTATGTGTGTGTGTGTGTGTGTGTGTGTGTGTGTGTGTGTGTGTGTGTGTGTGTGTGTGTGTGTGTGTGTGTGTGTGTGTGTGTGTGTGTGTGTGTGTGTGTGTGCGTGTGCGTGCGCGTATGCCCCCCCTCCCCATATATATGTGTGTGTGTGTATGTATATATATGTCCCCCACCCCTCACTCTCAAGCATGAAACTAAAAACCATATCATTTGTACTGCTTCTCTGTTTTTTCTTCTCTGTTCATTTATTCAACTATATATATATATATATATATATATTTAACTATATATATATTTAACTATATATATAGGCTACAAGGATGTTTATTTACATGAACATTTCGTATATGGTATATATACATCAATATACAACCCCACTCAAATCTCAATCACACTATGTATCATAGCGAAGATACAAGGGTGCTTATTTACATGAACATTTCTTATATGATTCAATATACAACCCCAGTCCCAGTATATATATAGGTTCAGCAGTTTATATATATAGGTCCAGAGGCGGCAAACTGGCAGAGTCCTTAGCATGTCTAATAGAATGATTTGCAGCATTGATTCCGACTCTCTGCTCTCTGGGGTCAACTTTGCCTTTCATCAATTTAAGGTTGACAAAAAAGTACCAGTCTAGTACTGGGGTCAATTCTTCCTCTATATCTCTTTCTCACTTCCATTCTCTCATTCTCTGGAAGAAATCTGCTGTACTCAAACCTAGAGAGATGGGCTCTGCCTGATTTTAAAAATGCCCTAGAGATGCTGTACATGAATATGGCACTGCTACAACTCCCAAGGGAGTAACAGGTCCATACTTACATAGTTATCTGCAGATATTATAAAACCATCTTTATTACTAATACACTTATGCCAACCATATATCTACTAGTATCGCACCAACTAGCATCAACTCCACCACTATTACCACAACTACAATCATAACACCATTTCCCTAAATATAAAACCTCCTAAGTGTAATATAAAAAAAAACTAAAATAAAAAAGGAAGAAACTACACAACCATTCATATGTGTGGTGGTTTTAATGCAATGATCTGATGGATACAAAGAACAAATACATAGACTATTTCAGAAAGGAAATTCTTAGCATTTTCGTAATGTTACTTTTATTAAAACTTCCTCAACACCTACACTGCTATGTTATTAGTGGCTTCTGAGAGAACATTTCTCACAGACCGGCTTCAAAATATCACATTAATGTCACATCCCCCCCCCACACACACACACACACTCAGCATGGGAAATGGAGAGAAAAATTTTCCATGGTGGCATAGGTTGGACAGGAATTTAGGAGGTAATGCTTTACAGCTGGATGCGCTTCCTGACACCAAATCCTTTAGTCCCTTCTCACTACATGCAGGTACCTACTTTAAACGAGATACACATGTATGTATGTGTATATATATATATATATATATATATATATATATATATATATATATATGTATATGTAGGCAACACGGTAAAAACCTCCCAGCCCCACACTGTAAATGTGGTTGGTGTTAGGAAGGGCATCCAGCTGTAGAAAACCCACCAGATAGTCCTATGCGAGCAAGATAATCACTCTTGCCTCAAGTGGGAAAACCCCCGTCCAAACCCATGCAAGCGTGGAACACGGACGTTAAACATTGATGATGATGATGTGTGTACATACAAATACTCATATATCCATACATATTTTTCTCATTTAAAAAAAAAAAATTACGAAGGGCTTTCAGTGTTCCATGACCAGAGGAACTTGGCAAATATGGAAACTGGACACAGTCAGCACACTTATTTCCTCTATTTCAAAACTTTTTCACACCAAAGAGGAAAAAGTGAAGCTGTCATGCAGAGAACCAAAATGGTGTGTGAGAGAGAGAGAGAGAGTGTGTGTGCGTGTGCGTGAAATTGGAGTATAAATACAAACAAATAACAACACTGATATAAAACCTTTTCCAATCTCAAGAAGGACTCATAACAGTGGTTGATAGCTTCTGCTACCTAGGTGTTCTAATTAGCAGTAGAGGAGTGTGTTCTGTGAGCCCAGTAGCTCAAATAAGGACAGGATGGAAGACATTGGGGGAGCTACTGCCTCTTGACAACAAAAGGTTTTTCCCTCCAAGCGAAAGGCCAGCTGTATGATGCCTGTGTGTGATGCTACTTGATACTGAGACATGGGCAGTGAATGCAAAAGATATGCAAAGGCTGGAAATAAATGAAGTGAGACTGTTTTGATGGATGTGCAATGATAATGTGCCTGAACAACAAAGATGGATGAACAGAGAAAAACTGGGAATAAAAGGAATTAGATGTAATATGTAAAACAGAAGACTGTGCTGGTATGGACATGTGATGTGCATGGATGATGATCGGTGGGTGAAGAAGTATTTAGAAATTGAGTAGAAGGAAGCCGCAGTAGAGGAAGCCGCAGTAGAGGAAGCCGCAGTAGAGGAATCCGCAATAGAGGAATCCGCAATAGAGGAAGACCAAGAAAGTCCTGGGCAGAAGTGGTGAGAGCTGACCACAAATTGCTGAAACTGACAGAGGAGATGACAACGGAATGCGACAACTGGAGGGATACTGTGCTGCAAAAGAGCTGTCCAATGTGTATAAGCATGGAAAAACAGACATAAAATGATAATTGTTTCTACGTTAGGCACAAGGCCAGCAATTACCCAGTGCATTACTGGTACTTTATTTTATCGACCCCGTAAGGATGAAAGGCAAAGTTAACCTCGGCGGAACATAAAATGATAATGATATATATATATATATATGTCATCATTATCACCATTTAACGTCCATTTTTCCACGCTAGCATGGGTTAGACAAGTTGCTCTATTGTGAAACAAGCCAGTTCTGATGACCATGTCCTTCTCATACAGAACTGGTTTTGGCTTGGTTTCTATGACTGCATGTGCTTCCTAACACCAACCACATTTACAGTGTGGGCTGGGTGCTTTTTGTTGACACTTATACGACCACTTTACAGTGTGGGCTGGGCACTTTTTATCATGACACCTACACGACCACTTTACAGTGTGGGCTGGGTACTTTTTGTTGTCACCTACATGACCACTTTACAGTGTGGGCTGGGTGTTTTTAGTTGTGTCACCTACATGACCACTTTACAGTGTGGGCTGGGTATTTTTAGTTGTGTCACCTACATGACCACTTTACAGTGTGGGCTGGGTGTTTTTTGTTGTGTCACCTACATGACCACTTTACAGTGTGGGCTGGGTATTTTTAGTTGTGTCACCTACATGACCACTTTACAGTGTGGGCTGGGTGTTTTTTGTTGTGTCACCTACATGACCACTTTACAGTGTGGGCTGGGTATTTTTAGTTGTGTCACCTACATGACCACTTTACAGTGTGGGCTGGGTGTTTTTTGTTGTGTCACCTACATGACCACTTTACAGTGTGGGCTGGGTGTTTTTTGTTGTGTCACCTACATGACCACTTTACAGTGTGGGCTGGGTATTTTTAGTTGTGTCACCTACATGACCACTTTACAGTGTGGGCTGGGTGTTTTTTGTTGTGTCACCTACATGACCACTTTACAGTGTGGGCTGGGTGTTTTTTGTTGTGTCACCTACATGACCACTTTACAGTGTGGGCTGGCCACTTTTTGTCATGTCACCATGGGCTCGTAACTTTTTACAAAACCATTACTAACATTCTCTATTGACTGTAAATCATTATTTAATGTCCTTTTCCATGCTAGCACAGGTTAGCTGGGTCTTCCCTTCAAGCAGAGCTACTGACCTCTGGGAAGGGCCGAGTGTCCATGCTCTACTGAATGCATTTAATCATGGAACCAGCACTAGAGAAATTGTCATTTCTCTGATAAAGCTGAAGAGCCCTCCTGATTTTTTGTTTGGCAGGTTTTATTTTTTATTGACCCAAGGACAAAAGGCAAAGCTAACCATGGCAGATTGTGAAACCAGAACCTTGGTTATAACTAAGTATCAATGCTCTACCATCTTTTTGTGTGACAAATGTACCATCAACTTGCTGTGCTGAATTCAATCTCTGCTGTGGGATTATAACTGGCAACAATGTGTTGTCCCACTTACACTTGTATCACCACCACCCTAAGAGTTCTTAATCTTATTTAAAATAACTTCTACTATGCCACTGTTACTACATCCACCAGGGCAGTGGATTGGCAGAGTCATTAGAGCATTGGACAAATTCTTAATAGTATTTCTGAGTTCAAATCCTGCCAGAATTAACTTTGCCTTTCATCCTTCCAAGGTTGATAAAGTACCAGTAAAGTACTGTCGTTGATATAATTGACTTTCTCCTTCCCACAATTGTTGATTACACTCACCACTACAACTACAACCACTATGACTACACCATCTATGAAGAAATAGATGATAAAACTATTTGATGAAAGGAGGAGTATGACCACCATATCAATCAGCCAAACAGTAGTGTGGAAAATAGGACATGGCAGGATGGAGAATTACATTTCAAACCTCTTCCACTAATTGAATCTTTTTAAATTATTTATTTATCCATGTTATTCATTAATTTATAACTAATTTGATTACAAGCCAATAAGGGGGCCCTCTTTACACAGTCATTTAACTTACTAGATATAGCAACTAAATTTCTTTTAAAATCACACCTTAATGTAGTCCTAGAGATATTATACCTAACAAAATAGATAAGATATAAGGATAGCCAAGATCTTGTTTAATCAAAGCTGACTATGGACTAAACTAGTTGTCCAATTTAAGACCACCTTAAGAGCCTTTTAAAAATCACTTTGCCACAAGTAATCAGACCAGTTTTCTAGTTTGAGAATACCTTCCTCTCCTCCTCCCTGCCACCATTCGTGGAGGTCCTTAAGATGTTCATGGATATTACTGTTCCCTCTCTGATCAAACAGTAAAAAATATATAAATAATTCAGTAATTCTGAAAGAATTATGAAAACTCTGTGACATAAAAGTCTTTATATCTTTATGTAAAGCTACTGTATATGTATATCATCATTCATTTTCCCATGCCTGAATAACTAGACAAATCTTCAGTATTACATATCACTGACCTTGATAATTCTCTATCATCTCATCTGTAAAACCATAACCCTAACCCTGAAACCTGACACACACACACTGCTCTACGCTTAACCACATGCATTCTAAGTATCATATTACATTCTTAAAAACTGATATTAGAGAGAGGTATACCTATGTACGTGAAATTCTACATACACATACATACACATTCTTGTAGAAAAAGTGGAAGGGCTTGTAGAGAAAGGGAGGCAGTAGTAAATATGATCATAGTCTTGTCACACTTCATGGTATGGCCGTAAGAGCAACTGCTTGGCTCCAGGTACAATGATATGGTGGTACAACTGCAAACAGCTGAACTACAATGTGTGGAGTCACTACATGTGTGGATGCAGATAGCGCTGGGAAGTGTTGGGGAGGCGGAATTAATGTTGGGAAACATTTAACAACAATGGCGCTCAAGCACAGACATGCACAAAAGAGATGCAAGCTCACATGCACCCTCAAGCAAGAGTCATGAAGTGTTGTATGTCAATGTGTGATGCCTGAGGGCATGCACATATGTATGCAGGCATCTCAATGTGGAAGGGGGGTGGAGTGAGTGGTGATGATGGTTTTATGAGCATGGACGGCTACATCTGCATGGTGGGACCGATGGATCCAAGAGAGTGGATATGCATGTATGAGTAGGAACTTGCAGGTTGTGTATGTGTGTGTGCAGAGGTATATATGTGTGTTGGGTGGTATATATGAATATTGTGAATGTATACATTGGTGTGATGGCTGGAGTCGTGTGTGTGTGTATGAGCAAGGATAAAGTGAGGTTACAGAAACTGGAGTGGGGGGAATTGAAGCCTTTCAGGAAAGAAGTTCCATGGTGAAAAATTAAGTTCTGGTTAGTTTTGGAGTGAATAGTTGGGGATCTGTGGTATAAAATGATGCCTGAGACAGAAAGGTATTGAGTAGATTGGTTGGAGGAGCGGAGGTGACAGGCGACAGGGTGTCTTTTCCAGGTCATATGTCCCTCATATTAACGATACTAATATAGATGGAATTTTAACAGATAGCTCATTAAACTTACTTTACACACACACATATGAAGGACAACAGCTATATAAAAAGCTGACCTTGCACAATTGCACCTCTCAAAGACAATGACACAGGTTCGAGATCTTTGGTGTTATGCAGTAATACGGACTCAAACGTACACGTAGTCGGCACCTCTTAATCCACTATACCCCTTTCCATACACCCCGACACCGCCCTCTCACTTCTGCTGACACCACCCTTACACTCTGTAAACTTATGTTGGTGTCACAAAAACATCCAGCCCACACTGTAAAGTGGTTGTGTAGGAGACAACAAAAAGCACCCAGCACACACTGTAAATGTGGTTGTGTAGGAGACACAACAAAAAGCACCCAGCACACACTGTAAATGTGGTTGTGTAGGAGACACAACAAAAAGCACCCAGCACACACTGTAAATGTGGTTGGCGTTAGGAAAGGCATCCAGCTATAGAAATCTAGCCAGAAACAGTCCTATATGAGCACAACATGGTCACCTGACCCAACTTGCCTCAAATGGGACAAAACCACCTAACCCATGCTATATACATATATATGTACATATATATATATATGCATCATCATCACCGTTTAACATCTATGTTTCAATGCTGGCATGGGTTAGATGAGTTATCCTATTGTGAGCAATGCCAGCTCAGGTGGCTATGTCTTGCTCAGGCAGAACTGTAAACTTGACAGGGATTTTTACAGCTGGATGCCCTTCCTAACACCAACCACATTTATAGGGTGGAAATGGATAGCACCATTATGAGGAGGGACAGGCCAGTTGGTCGCGCTGAACCCTGCTCACAACTGAATCCATAGTTGGGATACTGGGTGATTTCACTATGAGGGAGGTCTGGCCATGCCAAGCCTTACACAGTGGAGCCGTGTCACTGGAAAATCTGGCCAGACCAAGCCGTACTTAGCACAATATCGAGACTGTTGCTGTGATTTGGGATCTGGGTGGTTCCATTATAAGGGAAGTTTAGCCAGTTGGCTGCAGCAAGCCTTACTCATAGTAGAGCCCTGGGTGGCGCCTTTATGGGGAGGTTCTGACCAAGTTGGCCACGCCATACCCCCCTCACATCAGAACCATAATATGGGCTGTGGGTGGCCTCCTCTATGAGGGAGGTTGGGCCAGTTGGCCACACCAGGCCTTACTCATAAAGGAGCTGTGTTAAAGGATGGCCACACTGTACCTTACACATATTGGGACTGTTACTGTATTTTTGGATCTGGGTGGTCTTATTATGAGGGAGGTCTGGCCAGTTGGCCACACCAAGCCTTACTTGAAGTGGGCCCTGGGCGGAACCATTATGAGGAAGATCTGGCCAGTTAGCCACGCCATATCCCACACATATTGGAACCATTTGGGAACTTGGTTGGGCCAATTAGGCACGCCAAGCCGTACTCATAAAGGAGCCATGTTACTGGGTGGTCCTGCCGTCATACACGTTTACAGTATGAGCAGGGTCCAGGGTTGAGTTGTCGACACAGGTCTTTTGTCATACGTTGTTACACTAGAGATCTTGGTGCTGTGTCATCTCTGTTGGGAGGTTCAGTTGAGCCAGATCAGTCTTTATAATTTTATCCTATGTCTTCCTCTTTATATATATCTTCTTCTTTGCCCATTTATTCCTGAGATGGTCATGGGGACAGAGTCCTCAAACACTCCTTCCAGAGGGTCCTGTCAGAAGCAACCATTTCCAGCTGGAACCCAAATGAAACCAGCCAAGTTCATGGATGTTATCCAACTATCTTGCTTGCGATCTATCCCTGGGTCTCCTGTCCAGTGATTCTTTCCTGAGACATTCTAACCACATTTCTATAGTATCAGAGCTATGATCTCTCAATTCAGAGAAGTAGCAACTCTACCTGGAGTGACTCTCTGATCTCCGAGCTACACACTTTGAGTAACATTACTCCAAAGACCCTTCGGAGGTACCCCCATTTTGGCCACTTGTATTCACAATCGTATTCTTTTGGTCATTACCCAAGATTCATAAGGGTTGGCATGAATAGCAAATTGAAGATGGCGAGTTTGGCTTTTACACGCACCTCCCTTCTTCTGAAGTCAGGACTTGGTATGCAGATACTACTGCATCCAAATTTAGAGAACTCCCTGAGCAAACTGAGGATGTTGAGACAGAGTGGAGATTGTTCAGCTCAGCAGTTTCTGCTTCAGCTGTTGAATGCTGCAGGCAAAAGAGACTTGGTTTGGTGCAGAATGGCAGGAAGACTCCGTGGTTCAATCAAGAGGTCAAAGATGCCATCCGAGCAAAGAAGGCATACAAAGCTTTGCTTGGAAATAAGTTCTCCTTGTACTTGCAGTACAAGGAGGCATTAAAAATTAAAGCAGAGACAGTAAAGGTGTCCAAAGTTAAGATATGGGAGGACTTTGGGGTTAAGCTGGAATCCGACTGCAGATCAGCAAATAAAGTGTTCTTTATAATAATAAGTCCTCTACACCTGCTATCCAGAATGTGTCTGGAGTTCTCTCTTCAGAAAGGTGCATCTATATATATAAATATATATATCATCATCATCATCATTTAACGTCCATTTTCCACGCTAGCATGGGTTAGATGGGTTGACCCATTAGAGGCAAGTTGGGTGACCATGTCTTGCTTGTATCAGGTGACAATGTCTGGATGCCCTTCCTAACATCAACCCCATTTACAGTGTATGCTAGGCGATTTTTGTCGTGACTCCTACATGACCACTTTACAGTGTAGGCTGGATGCTTTTAGTCATGACACCTTACAGTGTGGGCTGGGTGCTTTTTGTTGTGACTCCTACACAACCACAGAAACAACCCTATATGCGTAAGATACAGTCACCTGACATAACTTGCCTCAAATGGGACAACCTGTGTAACCCATGCAAGCATGGAAAATGGTCATTAAATGATGATTCATACATACAGGGTGCGGACGATATTTGTTCGCAATTTTCAACTGCTAATTTTATGCAAATTTATTTTACTTCCGTTGTCACTCTTGTCTTCATAAAAACAGTGACTATATTTCCATTATTTATTTTCAGAATAATTGATTATGAATAATTTTGAACCTCAAAATTTGTGGAAAAGACACAGAGTTCTTCTTGGAATCCGCGCCGGGAGGACAAATAAGGAGCAGAAGATCAACTCCCAGAACAACAGGTGGCTCGCCGTCTCATCCAAAGACGTGCCCACCAGAGTTATGCAGACAAAGTTTCCAGCGACAACATTGGTCTTAGGTGTCGTCAGCAGTCAAGGTGTCGTCATGCCACCTCACTTCTTCCCTGAGGGCCTCAAGCTGAACACCGATGGCTACATCCGGGTTCTGAGGGAGGTAGTAAAGCCCTGAATCGACCAGGTAGCTGCAGGTAGGCCATACGTGTAGCAACAAGACTCAGCGCCCTGCCATACCAGCCGAAAGACCCAAGCCTGGCTGTCAGAGAACTTCATCGACCACACTTCACCTGACGTCTGGCCTCCCAGTTCGCCTGACTGCAACCACCTCGACTTCTTTGTGGGGCGCAGTGGAACAAGACACCAACAGATCTAGCTGCAATACGAAAGACGATCTGAAGGCCAGGATCACAAGTGCCTTTAGGGGCCTAAGTCGGGGGACAGTGACGAAGGCCTGTAGCCGGTTCCGAGGCCGCCTTGAGGCCATCATCAAAGCCAATGGCAGGTTTATCAAGTGAGATCGAAAGAACAAGTCATGAAGACAAACTGACCCAAGTTTGATAAATATATCTTAAAAAATAAAAATACTGTGTTATTTTTTCCTAGACAGTAATCTTGCGAACAAATAGCGTCCGCACCCT
>OZ024742.1:103955095-103997595 GCA_964016885.1 Eledone cirrhosa
CGTTATCCAATGTGTACGTAATTTTTTAAGATGGGAGGTATGATTTGTGGAAGATTTGGCTGCTATTTGTAACAGACTGACTAGCCTCATAGTCACCCTCTTTATTTCGGTAAGACAACGAACTATCTATAAGAGGTTCGCGGTGATGTAGAATCGAAGCTGCCGGTGAATCAAGTTCGAGGCCAGTTTCCATTCCCAGGAATAGCCAATCCACTTCGCTAACACTGTTAATGTAATTGGGAAAGCATGGAACTTTTCCTATATACATTTTATTCAGTGCCTGGGCTCTTTCCCTCTGTGAAGGAGTTTCGTGGATATTAACGATCGGATCGTAACCGTGTGGCGAACTTGGATCGTGCGGAGATTACTTTACCAATCAGGCTATTATATATATATATATATATATATATTAGTAGGTATGAAATCTGGAATCTTTAAAAAGCAAACAGAAATTACTGTGTATGCATACCTTAAGGAAAAAGTATTAAGCAACGTAAAGAAAGTGAAATTGTTCCAACCGGAAATTGCCCACTGTTTGCCGGAAGCAACACTTTTCGGTACGTGCCAATGATTATGATTAATTCTGGATAAACAAAATGACATATTTGTTTGTCAAATATATTCCTAATGAGTATAGTTTTTTCGAAATAGACTTTTCTTCCAAGACCGAATCGGTCATGTGTATATTTACATGTGTATATTTACATATAGTCTGCACGACAACCGCCTTAACTCAGAAATACAACCCACACGAGACGGACCTCATAACAGCATAGAGTGCTTCGGAGGTGCGCCGCCCATAACTGTAGTGAGTTACACACCTAACTAATATATATATACATACACGACCCGATTCGGTCTGTATGCGCCAAGAAATTGCAAGCCACACGCGCTACAGCCGTAATATATATATATATATATAATATATATATATATAGTTATGCTTTGGGAGGGTCACGTTGCCAATAAGAAACACACGCACCAGATGCTTTCACTCCAATTTATTATAAATTTCCGGTTGGTTGGTTAGTTGTTCATATATTATCAAAGTTCTTTCGTCACACATTCTGTGACCTCTTCAGTGACTGGGGATTCTTTTCTTTGTTTTTGTGCCTCTCCTTTGTTCCAATATATGAACAACCGTCCGGAAATTTATAAATTTAATTTATAATAAATTGGAGTGAAAGCAACTGGTGCGTGTTTCTTTTTGGCAACATGACCCTCCCAAAGCATAACAATATCGGTTTCAACACACGTTTTCAGATAAAGAATCTTGCTAAACAAATTCAGAAACGAAATATATATATATCGGGGTGGGAGGTACTGATCAACAAACGGCTTAACAAACAGACCAAACCCCGACATTGTCGCTATTTCACACCAAGAAGAATAAAGGTGAATTTTGCATTGTGGGTTGTAGTCAACAGAGTCGAACTTAATATATACTACTAGTACTGGCAAATATTGACACGAGAGAGATAAAGAGAAAAGTTGACCCCGGTGGCATTTGAATACAAAAACCTAAGAACTCAAACTTCATATACCAAAAAATGTGAAACCTGTTGGTTTTTAAGAAATGGGAACGTGTTGGGGCGTAAATTTGTTCGTAATAAAGAAGCAAAACCTTCAGATGTAGACATAACATTCCATATTCCAGGAACCTAGATTATGTGGTGGAAGGGGAAATAAAAACTCCAAATGAAATCATAAACATCTGTGTGGTTGTTGATAGACTACTAACATAACTGATGAAGTAAATCTGCGGAAGGAAGCATTGATAGTTTAACAGATATCGATTTAAAAAAACAGAGGTTCAGGAAAGGAGATGAGTACAAATAGTTTTAAGTTAGACGTCAATAAAGGGAGTTTGTAAGATCGGAGATTAACATCCGAAACATTCTTCCTGACTGACAGGCACAACACTTAAAAACACATTGATTTTTCTTATGCTTGAAACACGATACAGCTGAAGTTTAAACGGATCGAACTCGGGCAAATAAGCGGCATTTTAAAATAGATACTGTGAATGAACGAACGTTCAACATTAATCCCTTGAACTCTACCCAATAAAATATTTTTCATCATTAAACAAATTAATGTATCATTAGACAAAGACAATTAAAGCAGCCATTTAACCTAATTTTCAAATAGCATTGATGAAATGGTAACATTTCCATTCAGAAAAAAAAAAAGAAAGGATTCCACAAAACAGTACAAGACCCATATAATATGGTAACAAAGTATCAGTGACGAAGCTGTTCTCTTATAAGTTCAGGACCTTTTAAACCCTTCTCAGAAACTGCTAGATAGAAAATAACAGTAATTCGGTATCAGTAGAACGGACTGAAACCCTGGGAAAATGGTCACACAGAACCTCACTGTAAACATACTCTATCGAGGCTAATTAATTAGCTCGAAGTTAATTATTAGAAGATAGTAACCCAAATATATGATCCCATAGCTGAAACCCTTAACAGTAGGGGGTGAGGTCATAAGATTTACTAATCTATCATCCTTGCAACAGGTTTTCGGTCTGCTCATAGCATGACCTACACTTCGTACACTAAGAAACAAACACTTTCGCTCTATGAGGGCGGCGTTGTATTACAAAAATAGCAACACGATTATAAGATATTATCTCTATGGTACATATAAAATTGACCAATATCTCAAACCTGACACAAATATGCTCCATCTATTTCGGGGGTAGGGGTGTAAATAAAAAACAGTTACTATCGATAGTTGCCGCGTAAAGAAGCCATCACCTATAGAAATTCTATTGAAACATTAATGCTATATTTTCCAAAACTTGAATTCCTTTATATTACACATACAAAACGTTGGGTTTTTTTCTCTGAAAAGAGATGCAGTCGCAGTACCTATGGAATGTTAGTCAAATTAACTTCATCATTCTATTTTGTCACATCAATTATGCGTGTACGGTCAACATTAGTCACGATTCTCCAGCTGAGTTCACTAAGTCTCCAAGTGATGGAAGAGAGCCAAGTTTACCAGTATACGGACAAATCATTTATTTCATATATATATATATATATATATATATATATATATTATAGGCTGCCCGATACTCAAGCTTAAACCGTTTCGATATCAAGATGGGAAGTTGAATAATGGGTCTTACTAATTTTAACTAGTAACATCTTATACACCCATAATATATATATATATATAGGAAAAAGTATGACCCCGACGGCAGAGTCAAGTCGTTTCGACGGCTATTTCTGGACTGACTTCAGAAATAGCCGTCGAAACGACTTGAGCTCTGCCGTCGGGGTCATACTTTTTCCTATTTCCCACTCTACTACCCTAAGTATTGAGTACTCTGGTGCGTTATGGCTCATCTGGTTCCTTACCACAATTCCTTTGTTATATATATATATATATATATATATATATATCCCTGTGTATGTGTACGTGAGCGACTTCGGCTAGGACATTATTCATAGTAGCACTCCACAAAAACTAACCGACTTCTTTGCAAGTATTTCTTCTGTTTTAAAAATAGCACAACCATTTCCTCTCCCTCTCCTCCGACCTCCACATTCATCATCCTAGTTATATCAGATGAATTAAGGACACATGCATGGGCGGGGTGATGCAGAGGGGATGCAATTTACTAAACAAATGGTTACATTAAATCGCGGTGTGAACGGGCGTTAGAATTTAAAGGAGTGTAGTGATTAAAGAGATGAGTGAAATACCGTGTATTTTGTGAAGTGCAGAGCAATAATAGAAATGATTATAGGATGGGTAAAACAGGCGATATAAATGTTATAGAAGGAGAATCCATGAAGGGGAATCCATCCAGATCATGGAGGAATTTTCTAAATAAAAAAAAAGTGTATTTGAAATGGAGAAGAGAGGAAATATTTAAAAAGGTGAGAAAATGTGGAACTCGTCTGTCGACTGAAATAAAGTAAAGGGTTAAAATCTGACATCTGTGGTGTCACTGATGTAGATTAAAAATTGCTGTTTATAGCCCCAGATCAGTTTTCATTGAGCAGGTATGATCAAAATCCTTCAATCGGTGACCATCACATCTTTTTGGTAGGGGTGGGGCCTGATGTAGATTTGGCTGCTATTCCTAGCAGGTCAAGCAGCTGCATTGAGGATACCTCAATGTTGTCTTCTTTAGTATCAAGTGGTAGGATAACAAACAGATTTAATATTATAACGACAGAGAAAATTAACTACCAAAACACGTGTATGTGGGTGATGTGGTAGAAAACTCCGAGCGGCGGTTTACATCACCAATATATATAGGCATGGACGTCACAAGGTTCTTCTATGAGTTTAGGACAAAGATTTCCGATATTAGATATGCATGGTTAGAAAAACTAAGTTCTATGTATATATCAAGGAGAAACGGAATGGTGACATTCGTGTATTTTCCAAAACCATTACCAAAATATTTCAGTTGAGTATGGGAACCCAATTCTGCAAGATCTTACCGCAACACTACTACTCTCTTCAAACACGTACACACGCGCGCGCGTCATTTCGACTTCACCATAAACTATAAAATTCCAGTTTTATTATATAAACGTCAGAATCTACTATAATTAGTAGACAAATATCCGTCGAAGTTCATCTTTACTAGTCTGACCTGGAGCCCTACAAACAACTGCACATCGGATATACCCCGAAACAAATGTCTAATGTGGAGAAAGAATTTCCTCGTGTACTTTCACACATATAGAATGGAAGAGTCGAAAGTCTAAATAAATAAAGGGAATAATCAGTGGCTGAAAAAGAAAAGAGTATTAAAACAAAACAAGGTGTTGCAAAGACTTACCATAAGTCCATCCAAATTAATATTTGAGGTAGTAGTTTTTATTTCCCTCTCCAAGTCCTTAAGACGTTGGTATAGCTTGGGATCTTGTAGGAGAGACATGATGGTTGTATGTGGTAGACACGATGCTAACAAGAACTCCCAGTCACAAGAATAAATTATATATTTAAAAGACGGGGAATTTAAAAAAAAAAGGAAAGGGCACTAGTATTTTAAAATTGATAGAATATGTCCATTTTAAAATAGAAAATATATATATATATATCTTCCACGGTATATAAAATCACCACCCGTCAAATAATATTTCTATATTGACGGGGTGGGAAAGTGAGAAAATCTCGTTTAACTAACTAGCTATATTTGCAAGGTAGTTTAGATATTGAATAACAATAGAGACGAGGTGCAAATATAACAAAGGTTACGGCCATCCTCGCCGAATCATCCACCCTATCTGTCACTTCGAAAGGAATGAAGTGTATGTGAACTAGTTTTGGTGAATACAAGACTAAAATAACTACACCGCCTTCCTTACAAAACTAATATCTATATAGTTTGTATCTCCTTTATTAAATACTTTCAGTATTTTTTATATTACCACAGAAATCTTAATATACATTTTTAGTTCATTTTTCCAGCCTTTAGTCATTACTGACCGGAAACAGTAGGGCAGAAATACCGGATATAGACAAAACCGGGTGTTGACTATGCATGTCAAATAAGCTAACTTGTTTGAAAAAACGTAACGTATTTGTGGGTCCTCAAGATGAATGTTCTTCTTATTGCAGATGTAAACATATAAATTACATGAATCAGTTATACATCTGTTCTTTATATATTATAGTTCTATCGGGTAAGATTGTAAACTAATTTCAAAAACAGTTCCTAAGTGTAGGACTACAAACAAAATGACTTCCGTTTACAAAACCGTTGTTTTAACAATACAATAGAGATGTGTAAGAAATTATATATAAATAGTAACCCTTAGTTAGAGTTGGCTATTCCTGTGCGTATTTTAGGGGCAAATCTGCAACTATAAAAGTAGGCCCCACCCCACCTTAGACGACACTTTGCTCTTCCTTCTCATTCAATAACTTCAAAGCAATATAAATAAATAACCACAACAATAATAAATGATTTCTCAATAAGGAACAGTAATCCAAAATGTTGTGATTCCACAATGTAGATGTTGGCGTGTATAATATATCCAGAAATGGAGGGTTTAAATATTTAGCTAGCAAGTGGCACACGGGCAGGATCCGGCTTTAGTTAAAGTCATCAAGCCATTATCACTGTAAAAAATCCACCAAGTCTTCTCCTGTTTTAGGTCTAAAGCTTGTTTTTAATTCAGCGGCTCCAATAGATTTCAATCATTAGAGTTAAAACAACGTTAAACTGCTACACACTTGTATTAATGACTGTTTTGGAAAAAACCTTCATACAATACTACTATCTTTTAGAGTAGATTTGTTTGTTTCCTGATGGCTGAGGCGTGTGACTGTATGCTTCAAAACACGCCACTGTACATTTAGATTTCCTCTGTAGGCGCCATCACAGCCGTAATAATGGCCACCACCTATGCGACTTTATCTGCTACCACTACTCTCACCTTGTTTACTACTCTCTCTGTCACTCTCACGTTCACTACTACTCTATCTGCTACCGCCACTTCCACATTATTTACTACTCTATCTGCTACTCTCACGTTCACTACTACTCTGTCGCTACCACTACACTACGTCACTCTCACGTTTTATGTCTACCTTTCTTTCTCTTTTATACCGTCTTTCACTTTTACTCTATCTTATACATTGTCTCCGCTATTATCGCAATTGCTGTATCTGTCATCAGCTTTCAAGCCTAATTCTCTCTCTTTTTTCTGTTTAATATTTATTTCCTTTTTTATCTGTTATTATAGCAGCCTCTCGATCTGCCGTCACCAACTTATACAACTACTACAACAACTACCTTTATTACAGAATCTGTTCTCACACTACTAACGACTAATAGTAGTAATAATAGTACAACTACTACTATTTACTACTTCCACTGCAATGAAATTATGTAGGATAGCAACTTCTGATTACACAACCCCAACCACTAAAGTCTAGATTGAGGTGGGAACTATGAACTATTGGTAGATAAATCAAAGAGGTTACATGAAAATACTAATCAACTTCGAATATTTAGTAAAAACAGAAAGACTCAGTTATAGACCGAGTAAGAAGAGGTGGGTGTGGTGAATAAACAAATAGAATAAGAAAGTGGTGAAAAAGAGAAAGAAAATGGTAAGGAGGACGGGGAATGTCAAATTGGTTAGACAGCAAAAACGAGGAAAAAATGAAGACTGATAAATAAGAACGAAATTGCAAGAAAAAAATATGAAATAGTAGGTTTCACATGATCAGCTAAATATCAACAATAAAGCAATCATTTACAAGTTGAGTGACTCATGGAAATGCCAAGATCTTTAAATTGAGACATTAGAAAGGAAAGGTTTAAAGAACTTCAATTGGAAGATTCTTTGATTTAAAGAATGACTCCTGTGATTAAATTTGCAGACAACATGGTCTAATATCTGCGTAATGGGAAAAGAATGGTGTACATTTAAGCAGTTATGGGTCTAGCTCATGGTTAAATATTTTAAAGAAGCTGATTGATCTAAAGGGGAGAGCGAGGCTGACTTGAAAGACGGGAAGATAGAATAAGACTTTGGAATATTGGCGCCAGAATAGGTATTAGTTAGTCTATATTGCCTGAAGATGATTCTTTCGTTAATTAAAAACATTGAAAGGTGAAAAGAAAGAATTAAATATTTTTATCATTATTATTTTTTTTTTCTTTTACAAAGATATCTTGCAAAGTTGTCCCCCATAACTTATGGAAAGCTTGAAGTGAATGGTGTGATGAATGAGAAAGAATGATGTAAGTTTGCAAAAGAATAAATATAAAAAATATATAAATCATTGCTTGCTTCAAAAATTATTAGAGGGAAGCTCCAGCGCCCCTTGTGACTTGTGTTTGTGTGGGTCATCTCCTCCTCTTCCATACACTTCTTTATTTTTTATTATCCCTCCTTGTTTTAGTACTGTATAATTGTGTGTGTGAAAGAAAATGTATAAATAAAACAGTATAATTGGAATAAAAAGTAGTTAGTACTAGAGTTGAAAAATAAACCATGAAATTTCTTTTGTTTTAGGAACTAAACTGAAATGTCTCATCACTTACTGTTCAGGACAGTTTGGTGAGGAAGAGGTATCATTGATATTTTGTTATAATTCAGTGGTTACTGCAATTCTCCTTAAGTTAATACTTTCACACTGAAATAGCTACAAAATCAACTTAACTCTTTCATTAACATATTTCTAGAAAAAAAAAAATTTCCTATAGTTTTGTTGAATTTGAAAATAATCAAGAATTTGAACGGTTTTTGAATTATAACTTTGTCATTATTAAGATGCTATATGGAATATAACTTAAAGGTTCTTAAGATGAAAGCTTTTTAACTGGTTGATATCCTTTATTCTCAGTCGAAAAGAGGTAGTCATGGTTCTAGGACAGCATTCTTCACTCTATGAGATGTCATCTGGTGTACCACAGGGATCTGTTCTTGGTTCTCTTTTGTTTGTTGCATATATTAATGGCATAGATGCCACAGTGCTGAAATAAGCAGATGATATCAATCTGTACCTTGAGATAAAAAGGACAAATCCTGAACACTATAGATCTTTCCTGCAATCAGACCTGGACACAATGCAGCAATGGATCACGGACTGGTAACTCAGGCTAGCTGTGGACAAGTGTATCACCATGCATTTTGGGAGGAAAAACCCAACGTTCACATACTCCCTCCACAACACTAATATCAAGACATATTCTTGTGAACGTAACCTGGACATTACTGTCAGCAGTGATTTGCATTGGACAAAGCACATCTCTAAAATTGTCAAGAAGGCTGAGGGTGTCTTGGCATCACTCAGCAAGACCTTTGTCAGCCGCTCTCTAGCTATCTATTTAAAGTTGTATATAACTATGATCTGGCCACACTTAGAATTTGCATCACCAGTCTGAAACCCTTATCTTGCTCAGAACATTGACATCCTGGAAACTGTTCAGAGACGTGCAACCAAGCAAATACCTTACATCAGGCATCTACCATACTCTGAACGCTTTGCTTCCCTGGGTATGGATACATTGAAGCTCCGGTGTCTGGTAACTGACTTGGTAAACACCCACAAAATTATTAACCAACTTGTCAAAAACAACCCTGAGCACCTTTTTGAATTCCATGTATTTAACACCTGTGGGCATGCCTATATACACTATTATTTCTGAAATTAAGATGGGAGGGTCAGGAATGGAATACTTGCTGAGACCGGAACTGACATATATCTAAAAGACAACAACAACTTCTGCTTCATTGCACATGAAATATCTGTCCTCAATAATTGTTCTAACACCTACCTTTCAATAGATCATTGTACACTCCCATGCTCTATAAGTCCGTAAAGCATTGCTATAACTTCCTTGCAGAAAAAGAAAACCTGATATAGTCATTGTTATAGCTTCACCATCCCATTTCCTATGTGCGTGTGTGTGTGTCTGTGTATGTTTGAGTTATATATATATATATATATATATATATATATATATATCATCATCATCATCGTTTAACGTCCATCTTCTACGCTAGCATGGATTTTGACGGGAATTTTCCCACTTGAGGCAAGATTGGTTGTCTTGCTCGTATAGGACTGTCTGGCGGGTTTTCTACGGCTGGATGCCCTTCCTAACACCAACCACGTTTACAGTGTGGACTGGGAGGTTTTTACCATGTTACCTACATGGCCACATTACAGCGTGGACTGTGTGTTTTTTTTTGTTTGTCGTGACACCTACACGACTTCATTTGTTTTGGACTGGATGTTGTGGTACCAACATAGCTTTACATTGGAAGGGGTGGTGTGGATGGGGTGGGGGTAGTGGGACGGGGTGTATTTTTGTTAGAGGTGCCTACTGACTGTAGGTTTCGCTTTGTACTTAGGCAAGGCGGATCTCATCAGATAAAATAGGGAGACATGATATGAAGCTTAAAAAACACTAGCAAGCAGTGAAGTATTAAATCAACATATGAAAAATAAAGTAAGATGGATATATGAGATTGGGGGAAAAAAAAGGAGGGAGGGGGAGGGGAAGGTAAGGAATCGGAAGAAAGAAAATAAAGGATGACGGGGGAGGAGTATAAGAAGGAAGGATGAGACAGGAGGAGAAATTTTGCATTGTTTTATTGTGCTACAATAAAACTCACCTCCTACATATATATATATCATCATTTTCATCATCATTTCATTTTACATCCGCTTTTTCCCTGCTTGCAAGGGTGGGACGGGAACTGATTCTGGCTTGATTTCTACAGCTGGATGCCCTTCCTAACACCAACCTCATTTAAAGTGAGTGCTGGGTGTTTTTTTGCCATGGCACCTCCACGACCACTTTGCAGTGGAATGATAGGGACCCCAGTCCTATCATCTCATTTCTACAGCTGAGTAAACTGAAGCAATGTGAAATAAAGTGTCTTGCTCAAGGAAACAACACATCACCCGGTCTGGGAATTGAACTTACAACCTTTTGATTGCAAGGCTCTAACCACTAAGCCATGTGCCTCCATGAAATATATATAAGGGTAAATTAGAGAACATAGGAATAAAAATAGAATCTACAAACAGAAAAGACGCAATGTTTAGACAAATCACAGAGGCAATAAACATAAATAAACTCCAACCAAAATTAAATAGAAAACATATATATATATATATATTAATTCAAAATATTAACAAAATAGATATTCTTGTGATCAATTATATGTTATTATACATATTTCAGAGGTACTGAGTTAAGTTCAACAGTACGTCCTCATCAAATAAAATAAAATGATACATGACATACCCTGACAGTAGATGGTTAAGATTCAGTCATGGTAGTGATTTTATTATGACAAAACTCAATATTTATACCTTAATATTGAGAACATGATATAACATAATACAAACAATAGAGAGGGTGCGTGTAATAGAGTTTAAGAAATACATGGCATCAATATAACAGTTATAACATTTTTTAATTTAAAAAAACTACTGGAGAAAGAGGAGGGAAAGGAAAGCATAGAGGAAGAAACAGCTGATGTGATAATCA
Organism: Eledone cirrhosa; assembly: GCA_964016885.1. NCBI lineage: Eukaryota > Metazoa > Mollusca > Cephalopoda > Octopoda > Eledonidae > Eledone > Eledone cirrhosa. Next base: position 103,966,098 of record OZ024742.1, read on the forward strand.
GGTATAAATATTGAGTTTTGTCATAAGTTAATCACTACCATGACTGAATCTTAACTATCTACTATGTCAGGGTATGTCATGTATCATTTTATTTTATCTGATGAGGTCGTACTGTTGAACTTAACGCAGTACCTCTGAAATATGTATAATAAAATATAATTGATCACAAGAATATCTATTTTGTTAATATTTTGAATTAATATTAATAACTCTGGAAAACCTTTTACTGTTGAGTGCTTCCAATCTATTGTAAAACTCATTCTTTGATGTATTCATTGAACCTTGTTTAACTTTTAAATATATATATATTTCGTTTCTGAATTTGTTTAGCAAGATTCTTTATCTGAAAACGTGTGTTGAAACCAATATTGTTATGCTTTGGGAGGGTAAATGAACACTGGCGAGAGCTTCAAGATAGAAAAGAATCATCTGTACTTCACCAACATGCTAAAATAGAACATAAGGGTAAATTAGAGAACAAAGAAATAAAAATAGAATCTACAAACAGAAAAGACGCAATGTTTAGACAAATCACAGAGGCAATAAACATAAATGAACTCCAACCAAAATTAAATAGAAAACATGAATGGAATAGCAACATCACAACTTACAATTAAGGACAAAATGAAAACACACACACATAGAATAAACAACCAACCAGTAACATGTAAATAACAAATATAAACACACACAGATACCCGGATGTAACACATCCGCAAACTAAGCACACAACACACACAAAAACAAGATGGCATAGGAGAGAACAAAGGAGAGGCACAAAAACAAAGAAAAGAATCCCCAGTCACTGAAGATGTCACAGAATGTGTGACGAAAGAACTTTGACAATATATGAACAACCGTCCAGTTGTGGAACCAACCAACCAACCGGAAATTTATAAATTTAATTTATAATAAATTGGAGTGAAAGCAACTGGTGCGTGTGTTTCTTATTGGCAACATGACCCTCGCAAAGCATAACAATATATATATGTATATGTATATGTATAAATATATATATATATGTATATATATATAGAGAGAAAAAAAGATGAAATCGAAAATGCAACTGGAGTCTTATTTTTTTTAAAATATATATATTTATTCGGTTCCTTTACCGGTTTCGCAGTTCTTTTCAAAAGTAGAGTTGAGATGGAGGGTCTGTGGTTTTTCTCACATCTATCTATATATATATATATATATATATATATATATATATATATATATATATATACACACACATATGTACATTTGTGAGTGAATATACACACATTTATACACATACCATAACTATATTTCCTTATTTTATTTTTATATATCTCTTGCATTACTTTTATTTATATATTTTTTTGCCCGTTAAACTTTTGCCTTTCTTGAGGAGATTTTTCAAATATTTCACTATGTTTTAAATTGCCTTGTCCGACGAACGAATGAGGACGTTTCTTGTATTCGTCTTATTCAGGAAACCTCTGGTAATGAGGTAATTATATTGTATTGTTTATTATACATTAAATTTAGCTCTGGTACTTACATAGAGCACTCTTCACTCCTATGACTTTTTTCAATTTTCAACGGAAACTTCAATACTTATATATATATATATATATATATATATATATCATAAATCGCGTCTATAGAATCAATCAGATATTAAAGTATATACTATTTCTTCTTCTAATCAGCAAAATTAACCATATACATAATCAAATCTAGCAAGCTTTAAGAATAAATTTTCTAACGGGGAAATCTCCGACAAATATATATATGAATTAAGTAGGTTTTTTAACCAGCCTTAATCCTTCCTCTTTCTAAACTCCTCTATTTACAACTTTAATATTCTTCTCATTGGTCATCTAGATTGTAATCCCTCCCACTGCTTACAAATATTGTATCTATACTTGGTATATTTACTGTAATTCATGATTTTATTCTTTTCTTTATTTATGATTTTTGTTTACTATTTCTGTTATTTGTATATTATATTTTGATTCTGAATTTCTCTATATACCAATGTTTTGTACTTTCGCTTTGTCAGCAGTAAGTAATGGTTATTGCAGAAATGTGGTACCCACACCTCAGAGTATAACCAATGTTTTTCTTCCTCCCTGTTAACTTCATCCTGATGAAGTGCAATAATAATTATTATGTAATGCATATGATTAAGCATTGGACTATGCAATCAGTGCATGTAGACGGTTATGTAATTGTACAGAAACATTTGTTAAAGATTGAACACTTAATAAATTTCTCCTTCTGACCACTTCTTCCTGTAGACCAGCAGTCGCAAGCGGTGGGAGGGACCGTCCTGACGAAGGCCAGTTAAGCCTGAAATGCATAGACGGTTGTCTCCCTTGCTTCTACTGGACATCACCAGAGGGCGTTAGCTCCCCCCCCCTCCCGGTGTTTGCATAGCTACGGCTTCCTAAAAGTGTATTTCTTTGGAGATACAAAATATTTATACATATTGTATAAAGCTATGCTTGAAGCGAAATCCTATTTCTTTTATATTATAAGTTGAGCCAACTTATGCAGCTTCATATGCAAATGAGATTAAACACCTCATTTACACAGACGAGAAAAGTATATATTCTCGCCTGTCTTCTAGTCCAGCAGTCGCAAGCGGTGGGAGGGACCGTCCTGACGAAGGCCAGTTAAGCCTGAAGTGGATAGACAGTTGTCAATTGATAGAGTGGTCAATTAATTTAATGCCTTTATAGTTTCCTCTATCTAGAGCATCTCCTTTACCCTTGTAGCAGTTAATGATGATGCTTCTACGCCAGTCATTTGGTATGACCCTGTTCTGTATGACTTGGTTTACTATCCGTGTGACGAGAAAACAGAACCCAGATCCTCTCAGGGAAATGGCCTTGCTCAGTATGTAGGAAAGGTGTAGGTATGAACTCCATTCTCTGCCCCAAATGCAAACAATAGGTACACAAGAGATGTAGCGGGATCTCAGGAAGCTTAATTAAGAATGTAGGCTTCACATGTAACAGCTGTGCTGGGACAGTAAGCAGCAAACAGCCACAGGAAACAAGTACCACCAATCTCTGGGAGGGCTCTGTAGAAACCGTAGACAGCTTCTGCTACCTAGGTGACCGAATTAGCAGCGGAGATGGGTGTTCAGAAAGTACAATAACTAGGGTAAGAACGGGATGGAAGAAGTTTAGGGAACTACTGCCACTGCTAGCTGCAAAAGGCTTCTCCCTCAAAATGAAAGGCAGACTGTATGATGCGTGTGTCCGAACAGTAATGTTACATGGTAGTGAGACCTGGGCGCTGAAGGTGGAAGACTTAGGTAGATTAGAAAGGAACAAAGCCTGCATGCTCCGATGGATGTGTAATAGTAATATACGTGAACGGCAAAGCATAAATGAATTGAGAGAGAGACTGAGCATAAGAGGAATCAAATGATGTGTGCAGGAGAGGCGGTTGCGTTGGTATGGACATGTGATGCGTATGAAGGATGACAGCTGCATAAAAAGGTGCAGAACAGTAGAAGTTGATGGAAACCGCAGAGTGGGGAGACCCAAGAAGACCTGGGATGAGGTGATAAAAGCCGACCTTACTCAATTACACCTCTCAAAGGCGATGACACACGACCGTGACCTCTGGCATCACGCAGTAATACAGAGTACCCGACCTCCCATGGGTACAAGCTGAAGCATATAGACAATATGCCTCCCACACTCTCCCACTGCAAAGTGGTCTTGGTGGTGCCATGGCAAAAAAGCACCCAGCCCGCACTGTAAAGTGGACGTGTAGGCGCCACGGAATTAAGCACCCAGCACTCACTGTAAATGAGGTTGGTGTTAGGAAGGGCATCCAGCTGTAGAAATCAAGCCAGAATCAGTTCCTGTATGAGCAAGGCATGGTCAGCCGACCAGACACTGCCCACAACAGGACAACCTGTCTAACCTATGCTAGCATGGAAGAACGGATGATGATGATGATGACCATAGTGTGTCCCACCGTTCCAGATGCATTCAGCATTTCAGCAACTATCTCCAAAGGCCCAGCTGCCTTGCCTGTCTTCATATCTTTGATTGCCTTACTTATTATACTACATTCAACTTGCACTACTGGTCCCTTTATTGGATCAATGTGGAGCAGACTATCTTTGTCCCATTTATTCTCCTCATTTAGTAGCTTTTTGTAGTGACACTTCCAAGCTACCTTCTTATCGGCGTCAGTGATGGCAAGTACACCATCATCATTACGGACACACTTCTCCCCGACAATATCACGGTTTTCCTTGACACATTGCCTAGCAATCCTGAACACCTCACGTTTTGGTTCTTGCGAAGTACACTTGTCTCCTAGCTTCCCTCCTGGCCACTTGATAGTCTTCTCTACTTCCCTCATCCCGCCATACTTTCCAAGCCTGCTTTTTGGCCTTGATTGACTCTTCCACCTTACTGTTCCACCACCATGTTACTCTCCTCCTGCCTATAGGTCTGCTCCAGCCACAGATTTCATCTGTCGCCTTCAGCAGGTTAACTTTCAGGAATTCCCACTGTTCCTCTATATTGTACAACTCTAATTGCTCTTCCTTACTGTCAAAAGCATCAAGTAATATGCTTTTAAATTTGTTACTGGCTGTGGGGTCCTTTAACTTTCATATTCTTCTCCTTAGGGTAGTCCTCCTCTGTTATCGAGTACGTCTCGTCCTGACTATGAGGCTATGTTGGGAGGTGCATTCTTCATGGGGGAGGGATTTAGTGTTTACAACAGACACCCTGTCACATCTTCTGGTAAGGATATATATATATATATATATATATATATATAACGGAGCAAAGAAATCGCGTATAATCCTGTAATTAAACGACCTCAAAGGAAATAGTTTTCCTGGGCACTTTAAAATACAATATATAGAGGGGAAAGACACAGAAGAGTGTGTTTTTCATTACAGGAATTTCAAACCACCAGCGTGAAGAGAATATAAGCTACTAGAGGCATTGGTAAAACATTAAAATTAAAAGTATAAATTGAAATGAAACCATCCTCACCTAAATCACACATGTACACACTCACCAGGAGCATGTTTCTCCATTTTAGTGGGAAGGGTGGTTTATTTTAGTTCTCTCTAGTAGTGCGGACAATATTGGCCTTCCACATGCTGATGACCCACCGGGCCGTATTGGAACCCACTAAAATGGTGAAACATGCTCCTGGTGAGTGTGTACATGTTTGATTTAGGTGAAGATAGTTTCATTTCAATTTATACTTTTAATTTTAATGTTTTACCAATGCCTCTAGTAGCTTATATTCTCTTCACGCTGGTGGTTTGAAATTCCTGTAATGAAAAACACACTCTTCTGTCTTTCCCCTCTATATATTGTATATATATATATATATATATATATATATATTGTTATACTTTACTTTGGAAGGGTCATGCTGCCATTTAAAAACATGCACCTGTTGGTTTTCACTTCAATTTATTACAAATTTTCAGTTGGTAGGTTTAATAACTGGATGGTTGTTTATTTATTGTCAAAGCTCTTTCGACACACATTCTGTGACCTCCTCAGTCACTAATTTATTATGTTGTGTTCTCCTTTGTTCTGTCCTACACCATCTCTTTTTTGTGTGTTAAATAAGAAATCTTGCAAAAGAAATACGAAAATGAAGTATATACATATATAGTGTATGTGATTTGGTGAATTACTGGTGGTGCTATGAATAAGAGCACTCAATGCACAGGCAGAGTGTATAAAAAAAAAACAATGAAATTTTGTTTAGACAAAAATGATTTTCAGAAAAAACATGTGTCTATGCAGTCAGCCATATATATATACATGGACCCATAACTCCCGGTAGAGTCATATTAATGTATGGTCTCTCATGGGCATTTTGTGTGGGAGCTTAGCCATGTGGTTACTTTGTTTATACCTAATATCAAAGTTGATGTTAAACATGATGATGTTAAACTTGAAAAAAATACTGCAACGCATTTTATCTGATGTTCTGATGACTGCCAATTTGCTAGCTATATTCACACACTGTAAACGTGGTTGGTGTTAGGAAGGGCATCCAGCTTGGATGCTTTAAGCTGGATGCTTTAAAAACTCCAGCCAAAATATAGTTCTGTTTGAGCAAGTGACCAGATTTGTCTCTCTTTACATGGTTGACCCAGCTAACCCATGGAAACGTGGGAAAATAAAACGTTAAACAGTGATGATGATGATGATTTAGACATTTCTTACATCTGATCTCTTTCATTATATTTCAAATAGTACGATTATGTTTCATCATGGAATTCAGGATATTGAACATCTGTAGATAGTCAGGTGGGATAAATCTGAAAAGCTTGAAATATTTCTGTACACCTCTAATGACCTTAACTTCAATTATTGATGTTTTGTAGAATGTTCCAGATGATTAAAACATACAAAAGCTGTGGTCTCCTGGCCTGAATTGTCTCATAAAGTGACAACCTCTTTAACTCATGCAAGTGTCAAAAATGATTGTTAAACGATGATGATGATACATATATATATATATATATATATATATACTAGCAGTGGTACCCGGCGTTGCACAGGATAAGGTATTTTGAAATGTGGGCCGCCAACAGACCTAATCGTGGAAAAGCTGCATGCCTGGACAATATGTAAAGAAAATAAACCGAATACTCTGATGGCTGGATAATCTTTAAGGTTTTCCTCAATGAAGCAGGAAAAATGCAGGTTTTCACCTAATGCGGGCCCTAGGGGATCAAGAAAATGAATTTTTTTTTATGTGCATAATATGCCTTGAAATTTCGGAAAAATCGGCTACACGTAACACCTCAAAAAAGCCCTAAAAAGCTGAAAAAATGAAGTTTTTCACCTAATGCGGGCCCTAGGCCATAAAAAAGTTGGATTTTCTTTGCTCACGGTATGAAGAAGAAACTGAATAATACATACTTACAATTTCAAGGAAATCGGTCTGATGTAACACCTCAAAAAAAACCTAAAAAGCTGAAAAAACGCAGTTTTTCACCCGATGCAGGCCCTAGGGGATCAAAAAGTTGATAACATAACACTCACTGAAACATAAGTAATACACATGTAAAGTTTGAAAAAAATCGGTTTGGTGTTTTAGGGATTCAAACTCACAGACACACACAGACATCCTCAGTTTTATATTTATAGATATCATCATCATCATCATCATCACCATCATTTTGCGTCCGCTTTTTCCTGTTTGCAAGGGTGGGATGGGAACTGATTCTGGCTTGATTTCTACAGCTGGATGCCCTTCCTAACACCAACCTAATTTACAGTGAGTGCTGGGTGCTTTTTGCCGTGGCACCTCCATGACCACTGTGCAGTGGAATGATAGGGACCCCAGTCCCTATCATCACATTTCTACAGCTGAGTAAACTGGAGCAATGTGAAATAAAGTGTCTTGCTCAAGGAAACAACACATCACGCGGTCTGAGAATTGAACTCACAACCTTTCGATTGCAAGCCCAATGCTCTAACCACTAAGCCATGTGCCTCCATATATATATGAGAAAGAGTTAGGACCCCGACGGCTGAGCTATGGCCATTTCGACAGCTGTTCGGATCTAGCTGTCAAAGCAGCCGGAGCTCACCTCTCAGGGTCCTGACTCTTTTCCTATTACCCATTCTACTACCCTAAGTATCGAGTACTCTGGTGCATTATGGTCCACCTGGTTCCTTACCACACTTTCTTAATTTTATATATATATATATATACATACACACATATATATGTATGCAAGATATCTGTACATAAAAGGTCAATGAAAACAATGTTCAATCTATTGCAAAAGAGCATATTTAGCATAATTAAAATTTCATACACTTAACATATATGCATGACTAGGTTTCAGGGTACAGTTATGCCCACCACTGTAGTAGAGGAGTCACTTCAAAGCTGGCCTCTCATCTTTACTGATGGTAATTTTGTCCTAGCACCCAATGAAAAGCCAGCTTTGAAGTGGCTCCTTTACTATACAGTGATAGTCATAACTAGACCCTAAAACCTAGGGTTGTGCATACATGTTAAGTGTATAAAATTTTAAATATACTCTATATAAGTTGTAAATAAGAACAGTCATTGACTGACTTCTCCATCATTTCACAACCATTCATATTTACAAGCTTCCAAATTTTTTCGCCATGTTACATGGCCTATTCAGACATTTTGTTTACCCTATTTCATATCTCCTATTATAAGTTCAGTTAAGGATCTAATACAATTACCTCACTCTATCTCCCTCCCTCCAATCCCCTCATAAACCAATCAAACCATAGCAATACATATACCTTGACTCAGTTTGTAAAAATAACTACTACTACTACTATCATTCCTATTCTTCTTGGAGATTTTTGTGTTTATTACGGATGGACTACAATGATAGAACAACCCAAAATATGAATATGAATCCAGGTGTTCCCAGGTCACTGTCTTTATAGATACAGAAATCAAGCACCCACTGCCGCAAGCATCCAACCTCATCTTCCTTCTCTGCCTCTTATAGCAAACTTCTAAACTTCAGGAGTGGTACCATCAATGTGAGCACAATTAAAGGAAGATCAGGAGAGATTCTAGAGATGCTAGAGCGAAAGAAAATTGATGTATGTTGTGTGAAAGATGGAGAGGAGATGAGAGTCAGCTAGTCTCCTTGTTGGTAAAAAACAGTGCTACACATTTTTCTGGGTGGGCAATGACAACGGGCTGGAGGAAGTAGGTATTTTATTAGCTGAAAAATTGATAGATAAAGTAATCTCAGTAATTCGAGTGAACAAGAGAATCATTAAACTTAAACTACTCCTAAATAGAACAATGGCTACCATTATATCTGCATATGCACCTCAATCTGGGTTGTCAGACAAACTAAAAGAAAGATAGGTTTTATGAATCCCTAATGCACACTACTACCTTAAAGAATGACAGTGATTTCCTAATAATTGCAGGGGGCTTTATGGACATGTTGAACAACACAGTCATGGTTTCTACAGAGTTCATGGAGGTTACAGGTTTGCTGTGAGAAACGAAGAAGGTTTCAGGCTTCTAGAATTCTGTGATGTCAATGATCTATCTCTATGCAACACAAACTTCAAAAAGTCTAACAACCACCTGATCATCTATAGATTTGGTGAGCATTCTAGTCAGATAGACTTTATCCTTACCAGAGGATGAAATAGAGTGACGGTTGTTAACACAAAATCTTTTGCTGGTGAGGAGTGTACCTACCAAACATATACTAGTAGTTAGCAACTTCGCTGTTTGGGCTAGACAAACATGCAGACGGAAGGCAACCTGGAGAACTTGCTGCATAACTATGGAAGCATCTTCATCTTGTTGAGTCAAACAAAGCCGTACGTTAAAATTATCCACAACGCAGAGTACTCTCAACATCTAACTGGATTACCTATAACGATAACTTATCCCATATATATTCTTTTGTAACTGTTTACCTTCGTCCTATTTCTCTTCTTTGATATATATATGTTCAGCGATTCTTTCCTGAGACATTCTAACCTCATGTCCATAGCATCGGAACTGTGATCTCTCAATTCGGAGAATAAACTTATACTACAATATATATATATATATATATATATATATATATATATATATATATATATATATATATATATATATATATATACACACACACACACATATATATAATAGAAAACAACGAGGAAATTTCGTTTACATATGAAAAATGATTCATCACATAATTATCTCCCTTCATACCGTCGAGTTTATTGTTTACAACACAAGGGAGGTAATTCGCAAAAAACATCGTTACTAGATTTTTTTTTTTGAGATTATTTTTAATTTCTAAATATGTCTTCTATTCAAAACAATAAGGTCTGATGCGTAATTACTGGCGTAAAAAATTTAATTATATTTTCATGTGTATTCTCTAACCGTGTCATTTGAAAAAATCAACAATAAACAAACAAAAATGTATGTAGATGAGCCACCGAGTGAGCTTCTATGCCGATGGATGTTCGACCGGCCATAAATAGTAATAAAAACATTTTCCAAAGCACACCGCACTGTTGTTTTAAATGTAAAAGTACAGGAATGATCGATAAACTCTTTTTTTCAGCTTCTGGCTTTCGAGACGTTTGCGGAGGCTGGGCCGTTGACAATGAGGTTTTTGGCGTCTTGCCTCACCGGCGAATCAGATGATGCTCTGCTCGCGAGGGTACTTGATTATTCATGTATCTTAGCCTCAGAAGGTATTACAGGGAAACTCTTTCGTTTCTTGTTGAGACATGCAATTGAGTGTACATTGTTTCTTCCATTCTTCCCCCTCTTTTATATTCTTCTTCTTCTTTCTGAGAGGGTCGCGGAGGCAGCAGTGTCCTCAAACACATCTTCCAGCGATTCTGTCAAAAGCAACTGTCTCCAACTGATCCAGCTGGATCCCCAAGGGAGCCCAGCTTATGTATGTTATCCAACCATCTTGCTCGCGGTAATGGCCAGCGACACACGTTTCAACAGCCACCCCACCTCGCAATGCTCCTCCTCAGACAGGCTGATATCGAGCCGATTTTACGGAGCTGCTCAGCTGTCTGGGGTCCGAGGATTCCCGAGGTCTCCACGGCGACCGGTGCAAGGAAGAAGCGATCGGACAAGCTCCGGTACTTGCTTGTCTTCTTGTCCTTTGCATTGCGAGCCACGGTACCAGGTTTAATGGCCGAGGTGATTAAGAACGTGTAACGGCATGTCGTGTCCCAGATGAGGGATTTACCTCCTTCGAAAGGAAAGAGGGTAATTCCGTCGGGGTGCTTGCCGTCACCATGGTCGAAGTCTAATGGTTCCAGTTGTGACGAGAAGTCGGTTGCGTCAAGGCTCTTTCTCATTATGACGTTGAGAGTGGAATGTCTGGGGAACTGGCATGCACTCTGGCGTCATGATAAAGGGTACAGGTCGAACTCATCGACGACAACTCTTCAGCGGTATTTATGTGGCTCACACACGCGGAGGCTGAGGCGTTAAGACAACTACAATGCGAGTACACTCGTCGTCAAGAAGGGTACTGGTTGATGAACAACATGCCACTGTTTGACTGCGAGGTGGAACGGAAGCAGGTGAAGCAGTGTTGGTTCAAGCCAGATTTCATCCGCCTGAAGGTAGACTTGCATTTGATTTCGTCCCAGTTTGACATTTGTATACAGAGGGACGGAAAGGCCGTCGCTCGTCCAGTCGGCCAGAACCTACTTAGGTCACGTCAGATCCTGCCATCTTACTGAGTACTTCGCCGAAGAGTGTGACTGGATGTTATGTTTACAATTAAACGTTATTTCGTAAGTGAGAGAGAGAGAGAGAGAGAGAGAGAGAGAGAGAGAGAGAGAGAGAGAGTGTGTGTGTAGGTGTATATATACAAGATAATTGCGTCAGTAGGCAGTATGCCGGGTGAGTAGTCGATGCTGTCGCAGAGAAGGTTATGTAGCAAGAGTTGCCTCCCTTGTTGTGACGATCACATCACCAGTAGAGTAACGCTCTCTAGACAAGAAGTAACTGGAGTTACTTCCCGTTGTGGTTGTCCTTCCGTCCAGGGGCCCCTATAAAGGAGAGAACTTTCAGCTCTCTCACTCTCTTCTAACTAGCCTGGCCCTTCGGCCAGGCCCGTTCGCCGAGTCTTTACTTTCTGGCAACCCTAACATGGTCTCTTGCGAGCTCACTTCAAAACGGTAACAAATAACTTTACTTCATTCTTTCATCTACTCTTGACATGGCAGCAATTCTGCACTACATAACTTCAACTTGTTAATTAAACTTTATACACACAACCTAGTGTCTTGTTATATTCATACACACCAGTACACTGTTATAAGTGGACACTAGGTTGTGTGTATAAAGTTTAATTAACAAGTTGAAGTTATGTAGTGCAGAATTGTTGACATGTCAAGAGTAGATGAAAGAATGAAATAAAGTTATTTGTTACCGTTTTGAAGTGAGCTCGCAAGAGACCATGTTAGGGTTGCCAGAGAGTAGAGACTCGGCGAACGGGCCAGGCTAGTTAGAAGAGAGTGAGAGAGCTGAAAGTTCTCTCCTTTATAGGGGTCCCTGGACGGAAGGGCAACCACAACGGCAAGTAACTCCAGCTACTTCCTGTCTAGAGAGCGTTACTCTACTAGTGATGTGATCGTCACAACAAGGGAGGCAACTCTTGCAAGGCACACAGAATCATTGTTGCATCATAATATTAAATATGTTATGATGCAATACTAATTCTTTGTTCCTTTATTCTTATACTATATATATATATATATATCAAGGGCGAAGGGTCCGTGCATGCAACGCATCCACTGCATGCGTTATAGAATCTTGAGTTGATCAATTGCGTCGGTTGAAGCAAGCAGAATTTTGGCTGCTTGCTAAATCGTAGACACATAAAAAGTTAACACACACACACACACTAGATAACACTAAATGCGGCTTTGACCGGGAGGGTCATTTAGAGGGAATGGGGGGGGGGGGGGGGTAAGGCTGCACAGCCCGACTTTCCGCCATGGCGATTAGACTGCATGCCCTGCTTTCCAGGTTACTCTTCGCCACTGATATATATATATATATATATATATATATATATATATATATATATATATATATCACATTTGCAACAACACAGTACGCCATTATTCATTCCTATGTGTATATATATATATATATATATATATATTATAATAACAGTTTCTTTAATAACAGGTATAAATCGACGTTGTAGCAGATACTAATCGAAGTGTTCGAGGCAGTCACAATGACGCGAAGCGTTAATACATTTTCGTCCAGAGTAAACACAAAGTTAAGAATGTTTTCCTCCATAAAATTAGAAGGAGTATATCCCGTTTAAGGAAGGTACCCTTTGAGGTTGAGCGGTTAATGCAGCGGGTGTCGATGATATACTCGCTCAATGCCTTCGCCAGTGTGTCCGCGGAGCGCATTTTAGATATACTACCTATACAGGGTTGTAGAATCTACCACACTTCCCCCACTTCTCTTACTTTTGCATTTTAATTGTTCTCTTTTTTATTGCAAACATTATACAGAACCTCGCAGTGCGAGTGCCCTATTGTACAAATAATTTGCTGTATGAATCGAGGTTCGTGCGAAGTTTTGTCTTGTAGTATGAGTGGAATACCGCAGTACAGTGGAAATCCGAAGTCTTCTTGTGAACGTGATCTAGGCATTACTGTCAGCAACGATTTGCATTGGACAAAGCACATCTCTAAAATTGTCAAGAAGGCAATTGTCATCAATCAGAAAGACCTTTGTCAATCGATCTCCAGCTATCTGTTTAAAGCTGTATATGGCTATGGTGCGACCACACTTAGAATTTGCATCACCAGTCTGGAACCGTTATCTTGCTCAGAACATTAACCTCCTGCAAACTGTTCAGAGACGTGCAACCAAGCGAATACCCTCCATCAGGCATCTACCATACTCTGAACGCCTTGCTTCCCTGAGCATAGATATAGGATATAGTGAAGCTCCAACGTCTGGCATCTGACTTGGTAAACACCCACAAAATTATTAATCATCTTGCCAACAACCCTGAGCACCTTTTTGAATTCCATGTGTCTAATACACGTGGCCATGCCTACAAAGTCAGAAAACAGCACAGCTCCCGTAATTTTCGGAAACATTTTTTCACGCTCAGAGTTGCTGAAGCATGGAACAAACTACCTGCATTAGCTATTAGCTGCTGAGACACTGCATCCTTTAAAACCTTCATGCTTCCTGAAATTCGCCAACACTACACCTGATATTCTCCATCCATACACGTGCACACATGTATATCATGACTCATACACTGTTCAATTTCCTGACATTTGTACATTATTCTGTGTACTATACATGCACATTTTATGAGTTGTAGTGCACCTGAGCACTGTACACAATAATTTCATTATGATTACAGGCGAGTTTCATACAATTAATAAAACCAGTTTACATGTTTCTTTTGCATTCTCTTTTATTATGTTTTTATATTGTTATTTCCCTTGTAACTGCATCTTTTCTGTTTTAATATCCATAAAAAATGATTTTTGGGTGGTTTGGGGAGACTGGTACGGATTATTTATATTTTAATTTATTTCAATGGGGAACATTGATTTGTAAAACAAGTAAATCGTAAAACGAGCCTGGTCATGGAACGAATTAAACCTCGTACTACGAGGTATCACCGTATAATCTACTTGAAATTTGTTGAATAAGAAAATGTCTTTCCTTTCGGTGACAGTTACTTGAGGCAAGGTTTCTTCTGCTATCCAACACTCCTGAGAGTTTCTTACCACAGTTATAATTTAAACATTTCAATTTAAGAATTACCCCCCTTGACTTTTTATCTTGAATTATCTCCCTTATATTTTCTGATATTTAAAGCAACAATATGTACTAATAATGATAAAAAAGGAAGGTTAAGAGACAACACGTCTGTAGGCCAAAGGCTGGAGTGTGTCGGTGAACAACTTAATGCTAATTATTCAAATGTCCTTTTGGTTGGTGTATAGGATGTCTGAGGCGGCGAATTGGCAGAGTTGATAATATGTTAGATAGAATGTTTTGCAGTATTCATTCCGACTCTCTGTGCTCAAATCTCGACGAGGACAACTTTACCTTTAATCCTTTCGAGGTCGATAAAAAAACGTTTCTCTCCTATACTACTATTGATTCTCTCTCTCTGTCTCTCTCTCTCTCTCTGGAAGAAGTCGGATGTGTTCAAACCTGTATAGAAAATGAATTTTGCTAGGTTTAAAATGCCCCAAACATCCCAACGTCTCCATCAGGAATTACGGTCTATACAAACATAGATTATTCTGTCATTAAACCTTGTGCTGGATTTAGGACAAATGAGGCCCTGAAGGAGGTAATTTTTTTTTGGTAGGAAGATGCTCCCCATCTCTGGCCAACGGAACGCTGTGTTTAAGCACACCTAAGCACAATGGTAAATCTGGCTTTGTTTTTTCTACTCAAGGAATATGAAGAATACATAATTGGCTCACAGGAGGACAAGAATACAAATCTAATCCATAACTTCTTTGTGGATCACTCTATGCCAAGAACATAAATGGGATGAAGAAAAACCTTGACCTGGTTACGACATTCTCGAAAGATATAGGAATGGAGTTTGGCCAGGATAAAGGTTCATATATATGGCTGTAAAGCGAGGAAAAAATACAAGCCAATCTAGCAACATTTGTATCAATGGCCTAACTGTTTCACCGATATCTGATGAAGAGTGCTACAGATACCTGGGGATAGATGAGAATATATCCTATGATGGTATTTGTAACAAGGAACACGTAACCAGAGAATATTACACCCAATTAAGAAAAATATGGTCATCTGAAATCTCTGCACACAATAAAACACTGGCTCATGATGTGTTTCTGTGCCTGTCCTAACACCAACATTCAGAGTACTCGATTGGATGATAGATGAAATCCAAGCTATCAATGTTAAAACCTGAAAAATCTTAAACAACACCGGAAATGTTCACATCAGTAGACTGCCTCTACCTGAAATGTAAACAGGAAGGCAGAGGCTTAACATCAATCTAGACAGCATTTGAGTGTTGCATCATATCGCTCCTACAACATCTACAAAATACCAAGTGTAGGAGCCCATCTACAGAGCAAGTTTGTCTGCATGAGACAGATAAGATCATGAGAGTTGGGAAGGAGCTCCTTGAAGAATACTCCCTGCATGATAATTAAAAACTCACAACCAGGGAAATTGCCCAGCAAAACTGCAGTGAATCCATGGATGAAAAACTGCATGCTTATCAGCAAAAAGTCATGCATGGATATGTTGCCAGGAAGCTCCAAAGTGAGAGTAATATAGATAAGTAAACTAGTCTATCTTGGACCAACAATCACTGTAGGATATGCTTTTGCAATCCGAGAACAGGAAATCAATACAAAATACCTGATTCTCAAAAGAGATAGGGATACAGGCAAAATACCTAGGTGTGACAACAAATGCAGACTGTCCAAAGATGTCATCATGGTACTATCTACCCATGAGGCATGATGTAGTGGCCAAAACACTATACAATGCAATCTGTAGAAAAGATAACCCCGACAATAAACATATTAAAAGTAACAGCGATGTGGAAGACATATAATATGAAAGAGTACTGATGGAATGTTACAGTTAAAACCCCAGTAAAATGCAAGCATAACAGACCAGATATCGTAATATGGGACAGTAGTGGAAGTCAGCTACCCAGCAGATGCAAATATGATGTTAAAGATTAGGAAAAAGAGAACATCTATGCAGAACTAATGAGGAATCTGCAGATACTCCACACTGACTATACCTTCAGATTTATACCTGTGATCATTGGAACAAGAAATAGAATTAGCTGTATACATATTTCTTGTTCAGGCCAAGTCAGCTTACAGTTCCACAGGCAAATAAGGCTAATCAGCACATGTATGCAGTCAATAGGCGTCAAAACTAAATGTTTCTGCCTATATTGAGTTGCAGCAGAAAACGAGGTACAGGGGAACATTACTTTGATAACGATGATCAGTCAGAAATGGCCGTTGGTAATTTCCCCCTTGCATCTGCTGGAACTCCACCAGCTTCCAAAATTCATAGTTATAGGCTTTGAAATGTTTATTCATAAACATACTGTATATCATTCGATATACAAAATACACACACATATATACATATATACATACATACATCCTTGGTAGCGTGGAAAATAGACATTAAATAACTCATATACATATACATACTCATATACATATACATATACATACACACACACACGCATATATATATATATATATATATATATATATATATATATATATATATATATATAAACGGAAAAAATGAAACGAAATTTCATTTCTCACTCTTAATACGGCTGTTACTTAAATATAAGTATGTATACGTACATACATATATGTATACAGACGTACAGTAGTATGTATATATATATACATACATGCACACATATGGATTCACTGCACATTTATTATAATGCTCGGTGTGTTTGTAAACAAACATCCCGTATTAAGCCGTAGTGTCTAGCAACCATCGTTGCTCATTTGTTCAACACTGACAAAGGAACGCTGTACTAGTTTCAAGCTTATTAGCTATCGTCAGCAACGTATACCTTCCTGCCAGATGATTGAACGTCTGAAAGTATATACTTTCCTTATGCATATTAACGGCTGAGCAGCCTAATTTGCATATCGAGTGAGTTAATCGGCCGGGGTACCGAACACGATAAACGGAAAAAATGAAACGAAATTTCATTTCTCACTCTTAGTACGGCTGTTACTTAAATATAAGTATGTATACGTACATACATATATGTATACAGACGTATATACTTCCAGACGTTCAATCATCTGGCAGGAAGGTATACGTTGCTGACGATAGCTAATAAGCTTGAAACTAGTACAGCGTTCCTTTGTCAGTGTTGAACAAATGAGCAACGATGGTTGCTAGACACTGTACGGCTTAATTCGGGATGTTTGTTTACAAACACACCGAGCATTATAATAAATGTTCGATGAATCCATACGTACATATATATATATGTGCATGTATGTATATATATATACATACTACTGTACGTCTGTATACATATATGTATGTACGTATACATACTTATATTTAAGTAACAGCCGTACTAAGAGTGAGAAATGAAATTTCGTTTCATTTTTTCCGTTTATCGTTTTCGGTACCCTGGCCGATTAACTCACTCGATATGCAAATTAGGCTGCCCAGCCGTTAATATGCATAAGGAAAGTATATACTTTCAGACGTTCAATCATCTGGCAGGAAGGTATACGTTGCTGACGATAGCTAATAAGCTTGAAACTAGTACAGCGTTCCTTTGTCAGTGTTGAACAAATGAGCAACGATGGTTGCTAGACACTGTACGGCTTAATTCGGGATGTTTGTTTACAAACACACCGGGCATTATAATAAATGTTCGGCGAATCCATACGCACATATATATATGTGTGCATGTATGTATATATATATACATACTACTGTACGTCTGTATACATATATGTATGAACGTATACATATTTATATATATATATATATATATATATATATATATATATAAAATAAAATAAATAATTCAAATGTTTAAAATTTGGCTTCGTTTATTATTGCTATATATATTTCGGTGACAGCCATCTTTGGCTGTGACCTCTTCAGGCAGTCCGAATTAGTGTGGTAGAGACGAGTACACATGTTGTTGAGGTGTTTAACTTTGTCAATACTCTGATATGCCCAGTTCCTGGTTGGGTTGTTATTTCACTGAGGAACTGGAATCATATAAAAAAATATATATATATATATCATCATCGTCCTTTTTTAACGTCCATTTTCCACGCTAGCATGGGTTAGATGGGTTGTCCCATTTGAGGCAAGTTGGGTAAGGTGATCGTGTCTTACTCATATAGAACTCTTTCTGGGTAGGTTTGTTTCTACAGCTGGATGCCCTTCCTAACACCAACCACATTTACAGTGTGTGCTGAGTGCTTTTTGTTATGACTCCTACACAACCACTTTACATTGAGGGCTAGATATATTTTGTTCATAGTTTAAGGGTGATGTGCAAGGGTGGGTTATAGTGGTTAAGAGCTATTTACTAGACGTATATTTCAGTATATATATATATATATATATATATATATATATATATATATATAAGGAAAAGAAGTCGAAAAATGCAACTGGAGTCTTTTTAAGAATATTTAGTTGTTTCCTTTACCAGTTTCACAGTTGTTATGCTTTTCAAAAGTAAAATTGAGATGGAGGGTTTGTGGTTGCAAGACAAACAAAAAACCCTCCATCTCAATTTTACTTTTGAAAAGCATAAGAATTGTGAAACCGGTAAAGGAAATAAATAAATATTCTTAAAAAGACTCCAGTTGCATTTTCGACTTCTTTTCCTTATACTTTCACCCGTGTAGGACATCTTGTTTTTTTCTTTTTCTTTTGATTTTTTTTATAAAAAAAATCTCATTTTCTTATCTATATATATAAGGAAAAGGAGTCGAAAATGCAACTGGAGTCTTTATAAGAATATTTATTTATTTCCTTTACCAGTTTCACAGTTCTTATGCTTTATATATATATATATATATATATATATATATATATATATATATACCTTAATTCCTTAATTCTATCGTATTTTCAAAACAAAACAAAATCCTTCTTCTTCTTATAAATTCTTTTAAATATATTTGTTACTTCGAGGACCGTACCTAAACTCTAAATTCCCGCTCCTACTATCTTCTCCCCTCCCCTACTTCATGAGGGTTCGCGGTCAGACACCCCATTCTACATCATGCGGCCAAACCTACCCCCCCCCCATCTCTCTCTCTCTATCTATATATATAAGATAAACCCTTCAAGTAAATCACATTCGCCAAATTCATCGCTGCTTTCTTCACGGTATATCATGTAACGTAATGTACACATTTTGCTACCATTTCCACACTCCACTCGTATCCATAGTCCAACCCTCCGACAATTCTATAGCATTTTCTCTTCCCCGAATCCAATCTTGCCTAATCCTCCTGTAGTTTTGTCGTATTTTCCAAAACAAATCTGTATTTTTTGTTATTGCTTGTTAAATACGAGGTTTTTGTCGTGTTATACAAAACAAATCTTGTATTTTTGTTATCGCTTGTTAAATACGAGGACCTTATTCAAACCCTACCTTCTCGCTAACAACTAAACACCCCTCCCTCTCGCCCCCACGCACCACCATTATTATTACGTGGACCAATCATAAGCCAGAGGCCTATACCATCGCTTACCTGGTTGCCTTTCGATATGATGGATGGATGGACTACGGAATTCTGGAGAGTGGAAGAGAGAAAAATCTGGACGCTCAGCGACAATGCCAAAGATAAAGACAAATTCACCTCGTGGACGAGAATGCGAGCACTCCTCTTTGTTTCGGCCGCGGATGGCTAACATAACCCCATCTCCCCCCGCTCCCACCCTCCAAACGCAATCCCAAACTTCAGAGTTGGTACCATGAATGTAGGCACCTTAAAGGGTCGCTCTAACGAGGTTGTAGAAATGCTCGAACGTAAGGAGGTCGATGTTTGTTGTATAGCGAAATACTAGTGTGTATGAATGTAACAATGCGTATAATATTTAATTAACAATCATGGATATATATAGAACAGTATAGTTGCCATGTCAAAGAAATAGATGATAGAATGAAGCAAAGTTAGTAGTTACCGTTTTGATTGCCAGGCAAACGCGGCTGGCAGAAGACGCCTGGCGAAGGCCAGGCGCCGGAAGGGCAAATGAGAGAGTGAGAACTTAAAGTTGTTAGTTTTATAGGGTTCTGACCGGAAGTTACAGAAAGGGTTCTACTTCCTGTCTAGATGGTGTTAATCTATTGGGGTTGTGAGTGTTCAAACCAGGGAGACAACTCCTGCTACAGTTGTATTAAAGAGACCAGGTGGAGGGGTGGGTCTGCTAGATTCATTGAGGGTAAAAAACGATGCTATAAGCTTTTCTGGGTGGGAAATGACGATGGGCTGGGTGGAGTAGGAATCATGGTAGCAGAAAAGTGGGCAGATAAGATAATAGACGTAAATAGAGTGAACGACAGAATAATTAAAATACGACTTGTCCTCAATAGAACTACGGTGACAGTAATATCTGCGTACGCACCCCAATCCGGACTGCCCGGCACTATAAAAGACAGATTCTATGAGACACTGATGCTCACTACCTCCCAAATAACCGACAGTAACTATATAATTATTGCAGGCGACCTAAATGGTCACGTTGGACAACATTGTGACGGC
Source organism: Eledone cirrhosa (assembly GCA_964016885.1). NCBI lineage: Eukaryota > Metazoa > Mollusca > Cephalopoda > Octopoda > Eledonidae > Eledone > Eledone cirrhosa. Next base: position 103,986,911 of record OZ024742.1, read on the forward strand.
TACGACGAAATCCATGGAGGCTATGGGTTTGGTACTAGAAATGAGGAAGGCTCCAGAATCCTGGAATTCTGTGACGCAAATAACCTAACTATCTGTAACACTAACTTCAAAAAACGTGACAATCACCTGATCACCTATAGACCGGGGGAACACACAAGCCAGGTAGATTATATCCTTACCAGAAGACGTGACAGAGTGTCTGTTGTAAACACTAAATCCCTCCCCCATGAAGAATGCACCTCCCAACATAGACTGATAATTAGCGACCTAATAGTCAGGACGAGACGTACTAGACAACAGAAGAGGACTATCCTCAGGAGAAAAATATGGAAGCTAAAGGACCCCACAGCCAGAAATAAATTTAAAAGCATACTACCTGATGCTTTCGACAGTAAGGAAGAGCAATTAGAGTCGTACAATATAAAGAAGCAGTGGGAATTCCTGAAAGCAAACCTGCTGATGGCGGCAGACGAAGTCTGTGGCTGGAGCAGGCCTGTAGGCAGGAGGAGAGTAACATGGTGGTGGAACAGTAAGGTGGAGGGGTCAATTAAGGCCAAAAAGCAGGCTTGGAAAGTATGGCGGGATGGGGGAAGTAGAGAAGACTATCAAGTGGCCAGGAGGGAAGCTAGGAGACAAGTGTACTTCGCAAGAAGGGAAGCAGAGGAAAGAAAGTTCAAGCATGTTCTACAACGCGAGGACCAAAAACGTGAGGTGTTCAGGATTGCTAGGCAATGTGTCAAGGAAAACCGTGATATTGTCGGGGAGAAGTGTGTACTTAATGATGACGGCGTACTTGCCATCACCGACGCTGATAAGAAGGTAGCTTGGCAGTGTCACTATGAAAGGCTACTAAATGAGGAGAATAAATGGGAGAAAGACAGTCTCCCCCACATCGACCCAATAGAGGGACCAGCAGTGTTAGTCGAGAGTAGTATAATAAGTAAGGCAATCAAGGATATGAAGACGGGTAAGGCAGCTGGGCCTTCGGAAATAGTTGCTGAGATGCTGAAGGCATCTGGCACGGTGGGACACACCATGGTCACCCGGATAGTTAACCAAGTCGTACAGAATGGGGTTGTTCCGAAGGACTGGCGTCGCAGCATCATCGTTAACTGTTATAAGGGTAAAGGAGATGCCCTAGATAGGAGGGAGTAACTATAGAGGCATTAAATTAATCGACCAGGTCATGAAGGTCACGGAAAAAGTAATAGTGCAACTAATCAGAGAGAGAATTGACCTCGATGAAATGCAGTTCGGGTTTGTGTCAGGCAAAAGTACCACAGATGCTCTTTTCATTGTACGACAACTACAGGAGCAGTACCTAGCTAAAAGTAAACCCCTATACTTAGCTTTTGTCGACTTGGAGAAAGCCTTCGACAGAGTCCCCCGTTCCATTATCTGGTGGGCTCTTAGAAAACTAGGTGTCGACGAATGGCTTGTGAGAGCTATACAAGCCATGTATAAAGAAACAGTCAGCAAGGTTAGAATTAACAACGAATATAGTGAAGAGTTTAACGTAAAAGTTAGCGTCCATCAGGGCTCTGTTCTCAGCCTCCTACTATTTATTATTGCCCTTCAGGCTATAACAGAGGAGTTCAAGACCGGCTGCCCATGGGAACTCCTATACGCAGATGACCTAACACTCATAGCTGAATCAATGGCCGAGCTAGAGAAGAAATTCCAAACATGGAAGCACGGCCTAGAATCAAAAGGCCTTAAAATTAACCTGGCTAAGACCAAAGTTCTAGTTTGTAGGAAAGAAAATAAGGTGGCGGTCCCTTCCGGGAAGTGGCCATGCTCAGTGTGTAGGAAAGGCGTAGGTAGAAACTCCATTTTGTGTCCCAAATGCAAAGTATGGGTGCATAAAAGATGTAGTGGGATCACAGGTAAGCTAACTAAGAACATAGATTTCACATGTGGCCGGTGCTCTGGTGCAATAAGTAGCAGCAAGTGCCCACAAAATACTAGCTCTTTCAACTGCGCAGAGGGCTCTATAGAAATAGTGGACAGCTTCCGTTACCTGGGTGACAAAATCAGCAGTGGGGGAGGGTGCTCTGAAAGTACAGTAGCTAGAGTCAGAACTGGATGGAAAAAGTTCAGAGAGCTTATACCACTATTAGCCGCTAAAGGGTTCTCCCTAAAAATGAAAGGCAGGTTGTATGATGCCTGCATACGAACAGCAATGTTGCATGGCAGTGAGACCTGGGCATTGTGTGCAGAGGATATACGCAGACTAGAGAGGAACGAAGCTTGCATGCTCCGCTGGATGTGTAATAGTAATATACGTGAACGGCAAAGCATAAACGAACTAAGGAAAAAATTAGAAATAAGAGGGATCAGATGTTGTTTACTCGAGAGAAGGCTACGTTGGTATGGACACGTGATGCGCATGAAAGACGATAGCTGTATAACAAAGTGCAGGGCAATAAAGATAGACGGTAGCCACGGAATAGGCAGACCCAGAAAAACCTGGGACGAGCTGATAAATTCCGACCTCACACACTTACACCTCTCCAAGACAATGTCACTGGACCGAGACCTTTGGCGGTACTCAGTAATAGAGAAGACCCACCTTACCTAAATACATAGTAAAACCTACTACAGTCAGTAGGCATCTCTAACAAAATACACCCCCGTCCCACCACCCCCACCCCATCCACACCGCCCCCTTCTATGTAAAGTTATGTTGGTGCCACACTATCCAGACCGAAACAAATGAGATCGTGTAGGTGTCACGAGAAAAAAACACACAGTCCACGCTGAAATGTGGCCGTGTAGGCAACACGGTAAAAACCTCCCAGACCCACACTGTAAATGTGGTTGGTGTTAGGAAGGGCATCCAGCTGTAGAAAACCTGCGAGACAGTCCTATGCGAGCAAGACAATCACTCTTGCCTCAAGTGGGAAAACCCCCGTCCAAACCCATGCAAGCGTGGAACACGGACGTTAAACGTTGATGATGATGATGATGATGATGATGATGATATATATATATATATATATATATATATATATATATATATATATATATATATATATATATATATATATATATATATTCGTCTGCGACTTCACAGAACTTATGTTTACCGAATTCGCAGACCAGACCCCTTCTTCTTCCCCCCGTTAGACCTGTGCGAAATTCCTTCCTTGCTCACAATTCAACCAGGTTTGATGGTCTTTTGTCTCTTGTTCACGATTACACCGAGTTTATATTCATAGAAATCTGGGACTTGTCTCTTTCTTCTCACTTTCTGTTGCTTAAACCATTTTGTTTGTTCACCCTAACGTCCCCTTTATTTACGTGTCCCAACGACTTTTTTTAGCCGTTGTTCGCACCAACCTGAGGCATATGGCCCTTAAAGCGATGAAATGCCTGGGACGGTTGGAGGGTCACTGATTAAGGACTTACTTTTTCATATATATATATATATATATATATATATATATATATATATATATATATATATATATATATATATATATATATATATACAATCAAATTATAAATGTAAACATGTAAGTATGTTTTTAAAACGGTGCGCGAGTTTGAAAATTAGAAATTAGTCTAAAATACGGTGAAAGCTTATAATTTCTAATTTCTAATATATATATATATATATATATATATATATATATATATATATATATATATATATATATATATATATATATACATATACATACATATATATATATATATATATATATATATATATATATATATATATATATATATATATATATATATATATATATATATATATATATCATGGCCTCAGCCGGATGGCTGAAACAGGTAAAAGAGTAATATATATATATATATATATATATATATATATATATAGGGAGAAATATGTATGCAGTAGATGTACAGGAAAATTAGACAGTAGAAGTCACATTGATAGACACATTTTTCAAATGCAGGTGGGCGCTATAGAAATGGTGGATAGCTTCCGGTACCTAGGAGATCAGATTAGCATGGGACGAGGGTGTTCCGAGGCCATAGTATCTAGAATAAGGACGGGTTGGAAGAAGTTTAGGGAGCTGCTTCCTCTGTTGACGAAGAAGGGTTTCTCCCTGCGTACGAAAGGCTGGTTGTATGATGCCTGTGTGAGGAGCGCGATGCTGCATGGTAGTGAGACATGGGCAGCAACTGCAGAAGATATGCGACGGCTGGAGAGAAATGAGGCAAGCATGCTCCGTTGGATGTGCAGTGTAAATGTGCGTGAACGACCCAGCATAAATGTGTTGAGAGAGAAACTGTGTCTGAGAGGGATAGAATGTAGTGTACGGGAGAGGAGACTGAGGTGGTATGGACATGTGATGCGCATGGGGGATGACCAATGGGTGAAGAAGTGCCAGGAAATGCTAGTTGAAGGAGGTGGTGAGAACAGACCTCAGATCATTGAAGCTCACGGTGGAGATGACGAAGGACCGTGACGAGTGGAGAGATGCTGTGCTGAATAAGACCCGTCCCACTCTTGCAAGCAGGGAAAAGCGGACGTAAAATGATGATGATGATGATGATGATGATATATATATATATATATATATATATATATATACACAGTTCAAGAGTAACCAATCTTAAAGAGAGAGATGGAGATAGGAGAGGAGAGATTGGTGAATAAGTTAGAAGCCAAAGCGTAAAGGCATGTGCTCAATGTGCAATATGCAGTAGAAAGCAGCTAGGTGGCTGGGTTCATGCAGAAGTTAGGCGCGCAGAGCTGGAAATATTCATTAGTTAAGCAAAACAAGACCACAAATTTCACAAGGAAGACATTATTAAAATATTGTCAACATATTTTAGTTTGATGTAAGGAATGTAGAGAATAATAATAATAATATTAATAATAATTGTTTCTAATTTAGGCACAAGGCCAGCAATAACCCAGTGCATTACTGGTACTTTATTTTATCGACCCCGTAAGGATGAAAGGCAAAGTTAACCTCGGCGGGATTTGAACTCAGATCATAAAGGGAGGTAACTCTATGCTTCAAAGCATGGCGTCCGACCCTCTACCGATACTGCCAATCCACCAATAATATTAATAATAATAATGTCCGTTTACAATTATTATTAATATTATTATTATTATTCTCTACATTCCTTACATCAAACTATGTTGACAATCTTTTAATAATGTCTTCCTTGTGAAATTTGTGGTCTTGTTTTGCTTAACTAATGAATAGTATATATATATATATATATATATATATATATATATATATAGGTATAAAGAAAGTGCTGAAGCGTAGACATGCTCTAAAGATAGTTTATAAAATAGAGTAAAAACCCTTAAAAGATGTTGCCATCGGCTGCAATGAGGAATTGAAACCCCATATTTTTAAGATACCAGCTAGATGCTTTCACCATTAAGCTAAGGACAATTCCCTTCCTGTCATTTTAAACTAGATAACTGGTCAACAGCTTTCAGATGTCAGCAGGCAGGCAGACAGACAGAATTACAGACAGACATCCATATGTAAACATATAGAACTTCTTATACAAAATCTCTGAGGTGTAGATTACTGTAAAAGCATCTTTACCCAGCGCTAAAAAATTATCCTTACTACAGTTTCAAAATCCAAAGAAAAACTGATACCCCGTCAATAGAATGATAGAGCCATCGTTAACAGAATGGATATTCTTCAGAGGATATATTCTGTAAAGTATAAGAAAATAAAAATATATATACCTGCTAATAGAATTGTGTTCATTCTTCATTGAATCTGCGTGGTGTAAGAAATTAATCCTGTCTGTTTATACAAATATTTACCTTATTGATAGCTCTACGCACTAAGGTGCTGAAAACAAGCCCCATCACATTGGTTGTAAATCTTCAAGTTTGGAATTTGACAAACATCAAGCATATACAAGTAACTCTTTAAACATAGCTTTATCAATGATTAGAAAAATGTGGACAAAATAAAAGCTTCTGAAATGATGACCCTACTGTTATCATCAAAAAGGTGATGCATTCAAGGAGTAATTATTTTTGGAAAAAAATTGAAGGTATGCTCACTATATTGGTGGATGATGAAATATAAAACATCTCACTAAATCAACTTATAACTTATAACGAACGACCAAGGAGATACTTACAAAGAAATAATTCAGAAGTATTCACATTCAAGCAGAGATTTATTCTAAAGATTCAAACACTGACATAACACTATGTCTAGTGAAATTACAAGTAAAGACACACAAAGAAATTAAGTGTATCATCAAGCATGGAAACTAGCTTTACTAACATCTATTCAAGGTAGATGAAACAGGTCTTTTCTGGCAATTTCATCTCCAGAGTGGAAAAAATGTAAGGTTTCTTGTTTCAAGGTTGAAGCAGCCCATTTATACTAATATTTGGCAATAATGTTTCAAGTGCCTTCAAGCTGAAGCTAGTGTTTGTTTATCATTCAGAAACACCATGACTAATGAGGGATATATCATAAATGCATTGGCCTATGATCTAAAAACAGCTGGGTGACAATAAAAATGTTCATATTGTGTTCATACTCTTGTCTAACTGAAAACATTTTGCAAAGAACACAACCTTAGGCATTGTTGACTATTGATAATACTCCAGTCCAGGCATGTCAAACATGCGGCCCTTTACAAGCTCACCTGTGGCCTGCACAAAGGTTTTTACAGTGCGAGCATGTTTTATCTTCGTAATATAAAATTAAAACAATTAGTTGTAATGTGCACAATTAGTTGTCGTGTGTGGCCTGAGACCTCACATATGTGACCCATGTGGCCCTCAGGGGACCCTCAGTTTGACATGCCTGCTCTAGACCACACCTAGAGTATCAACATCCTTCAGACATTGTGAGGTTGTGATTTCAATTAGCAGACTGAGCTATGCATTATGTTCTTGAGCAAGACACTTTATTTCACATTGCTCCTTCTGCCTGGATTTGTGATCAACAGATAGTATTAGCAATTGTAAAGACCAATGGAAACATTGCTTCCTCGGTCCGATTTGATGAGCTCCACTCCACTCGTTAAGTGAATGGGGTCTGGGATCTTGTCAATCGACTGTCTCTCTCTATATATATATACTAGCAGAAGTACCCGGCGTTGCCCGGGTGTAAGTCGATCTTTGCTCTGTTGTTAAAATGTGTGAAAGTTACTTCCCGCACATCACAGGTGCAAAAACCTTCGAACCTCAAGGAAAAAAACAGAGCTTAGTAGACGCAGGTATGTAATTGAGCATAAATAATGGATCAATTGTATATTCACAGTGTATCGTTGAAATTGTTCTTTGCACGACTGACGGAAGTCAAATTCACTTGAAATTGAATTTTCAGTTGATTTTTAAAGCAGGGTGAAAACGTCGATTTTTTCAGTTTTTTTTTTTTTACAATTTTCGCGCTCACATCTGCAGAAGAAGAAATAAAAGGGACTTTATCTGAACCGCGGCATAATAGCGAGTCTTTTGCGACAGTTTTCAAGAAAATCGGACGTTTCTGTAAAAAGTTTTCCCATGTGCAACTTTGCCTTGTTTTTTGCGCAAAGTCGAACCCCCGCTTCAGTTTTATTGATTTTTTACATGAATGCGTGACCTCTGAAGTAGATTAGAGTAGCTAAAAACCTGTCCCGGTAAATTTGCTATAGGTGAAAAAAAGTTGATCAAAATTGTGTCTAGGGTTATTGGCTTTTGCAACAGCCTCAACGTGTCTTCAAGTATGGTTTGTTAATTTGTTGTGGAACTACATCGACTTTCGTCAAATCGGACCGAGGAAACAATGTTTCCATTTGTCTTTCTAGCTGGTGTACCCGGTTACACTCGGGGTTATAAGGCGCTGGATTTAAACGGGTCTGCGCTAAATTCCAGCAGGATTCTTTAACCGAAATAAATGAAGAACAAACGTTTCTTTTTGTGCTCCAATCTGTGATATTGGTATTTTGAAAAAATAGTCCACAAACATCCATGGAGCATGTGTAACGCATGTATGAGAAAAAGGGTTTTCGATTCTCCATTCATAAGATTCCAAAAAATTGCACGCAAATAAACCGGGATTTTAAGGCACTGCCCAATTCATAGCTGAAAGGTAAGAATCAAGTGGAATAATGTTTTGCGACATTGTCAAATGTACAACCGTACAAAAGCAAAGGATATAGCCATTGAAATCTAGGTAGACCAAAGAATTTGGTGGGGTTGTATATCAGAGGATTGTTTTCCTTGTGATTAGCGTTTAGCCTACAAAGTGAAGTTAGATTATTGTAGTCGGTGTTGTATCAATAAAAAATAAAAGCATACGGAAGACTGAACACTTACGAATTAAGTGAAAATCACGTTGATATTCCTATCGGAGCAACATGTGCCGAAAAACCTGACGGACTGTTGTGTCAATATTGAAATCGTAGAAATTGCGAATCCCGACTTCTAAGATGCCTTGGAGGTCAAGAGGAAGAATTGGTACAATTGTTTTGCTGAACATGTTGACCATTAATTTAAATAGACTTACGCAGCATCATCGTGCGGTTTTGTTGTTTATCGCCTAGAATGAGGGCCGGTTAAACGCGGCGGAAAAATAAGCCATGCTAATGATGTTTAGGGGCGTCGCAGGGAATAGATGCGGCGTTGTGAGTCAATTGTGAGGACAGTGGAAGGCACGCTGATCGCTTGAGAAGACGCGATGCTACACAGGATGGTTCTCGGCCATAATTGACAGAAAGGCATTTCAGGAGAAATGAAAGAGTTGCTATTCATCCTTTGCTTAGCATGATGAACATGTAATTAAAAAGATTTACCATGGACTATCGTGCACGTTGGTATTGTGTTTAGCCTGCGAAAATCGGTGGTCAAATGGGACAACAATAAGCCATGCTGATGACGTTTAAGCGGGTGGCAAGGAATTGATGCGGCATAGATAGCCATGGGAGTCTTGAAGGAACACGGCGGTCAGGCAAGAGAAAGGGCAGAGGAGGGGATGGTGGCTGACAGAGCATGGATGCGGCATCCTGAGGCATAACGATGCAGTGGGACGACGGCCAGCAGGCAAGGAAGAGGGCAAGAGTGGACGGTGGCAAGGATGCCGCATGGTGAGCCATGGCAGTCTTGAAGGAGCACTGCGGGCATGGAAAAGAAAGGGCCGAGGAGGGGATGGCGGCTGACAGAGCATTGATGCAGCATGGTAATGCATGACGATGCAGTGGGACGACGGCGTGCAGGGAACGGAGAGGGCAGGGGTTGACGGTGGCAGGGATCCGACTTGGTCCCTCAAGACTGCCATGCCTAGGCAGTGGAAAGTGTCGGGGAGTGAATGGCGGCTGACAGGGCAGGGATGCAACATGATGAGGCATGACTAAAGGGCAGGGTGCATGGCGGCTGACAGGGCGTAGATGCGGCATGCCAATTGAGTTGCACCTCGGGAATGTAGAGAGCACCGGGGGGGGGGGGGGGGGTACGATGATTGTTTGAGAAAACCGGGTGCAAGGCAGGATGTCTATCGGCCATACATGATCGGTAAGCTTTGGAGGAGAAAGGGATGAATTTTTGTTTAATTTTGTTAAATATGGTCAAAATGAATGTAAAAAGACTTACACAGGATCGTCTTCATGTTCGGTGCTCTCTTTGTCTGAGATAATGGGCGGTTATGTGCGGCGCAGGAATAAACCATGCTGATGACATTTGAAGGGAAGGGAGATGGCCGGGATTGACGGTTGCAGGGATTCCGCATGGTGAGCCATGGCACTCGTGAAGGACTAAGGCGTGCGGGTAAGGGAGAGGGCAGTGGAGGGTGGCGGCTGACAGAGCACGGATGCGGCATGGTGAGGCATGACGATGCAGTGGGACGACGGCGTGCAGGGAAGGGAGAGGGCAGGACTTGATGGTGGCAGGGATGCGGCTTGGTTAGGCATGGAAGTCTTGAAGGAGCACGGCAGGCAGGCAAAAGAAAGGGCTGAGGAGGGGATGGTGGCCGATAGGGCAGTAATGCGGCATGGTGAGGCATGACGATGCAGTAGGATGACGGCGTGCAGGGAAGGGAGAGGGCAAGGGTTGACGGTGGCAGGGATGCGGCTTGGTCAGGTATGGAAGTCTTGAGCTCTCCCGGAGTGTAGGCAATGGAAATGGGCAGGGGTGGACGGTGGCAGGGATTCGGCATGTTGAGCCGTGGCAGTCCTTAGGGACCACGGAGGGCAGGCAATGGAAAGGGCCGGGGAATGAATTGCAGCTGACAAGGCAGAGATGCGCATGGTGATGCACAATGATGCAGTGGGTCGGCGGCGTGCAGGGAAGGGAGAGGGCAGGGATTGACGGATGCCTCATTATGCTACGGTAGTGGGACCACGGGAATGAAGAGAGCGCATGGAGGCTCGATGATCGCTTGAGAAGACTGGGCGCAATACAGGATGATGCGCGGCGGTATTGTCTTGATAGTCCTTATATAAAAAATGGAAGAATCGGCATAAAAGGTTTGCTGAATATGGTGAGCGTTAATTTAAAGAGACTTACGGTGGATAATCCTGATAGATTGAACGTTTTTTGCATGGCGGGAGTCGCGACAAATGGAAGCAAGAAGAATGGCGTTTTTCGGTTGCCGGATTTTTCCCACGTTGATCCCCGCATCAAAATACATACCTACGTCAAATTTCATTGGAATCGGACAAATTTCGTAAATATCGAATTTTGCCTCTGGTGTTCCAATTATAGATATCTGTACATTTCGAAACTT
>OZ024742.1:104002595-104047595 GCA_964016885.1 Eledone cirrhosa
TACATATGTCTATTTACATTGACTAACTGTATTTGGTCTTAGTACATATGTCTGTTTACATTGACTAACTGTATTTGGTCTTAGTACATATGTCTATTTACATTGACTAACTGTATTTGGTCTTAGTACATATGTCTGTTTACATTGACTAACTGTATTTGGTCTTAGTACATATGTCTATTTACATTGACTAACTGTATTTGGTCTTAGTACATATGTCTATTTACATTGACTAACTGTATTTGGTCTTAGTACATATGTCTGTTTACATTGACTAACTGTATTTGGTCCTAGTACATACGTCTGTTTACATTGACTAACTGTATTTGGTCTTAGTACATATATCTGTTTACATTGACTAACTGTATTTGGTCTTAGTACATATGTCTATTTACATTGACTAACTGTATTTGGTCTTAGTACATATGTCTGTTTACATTGACTAACTGTATTTGGTCTTAGTACATATGTCTGTTTACATTGACTAACTGTATTTGGTCTTAGTACATATGTCTGTTTACATTGACTAACTGTATTTGGTCTTAGTACATATGTCTATTTACATTGACTAACTGTATTTGGTCTTAGTACATATGTCTGTTTACATTGACTAACTGTATTTGGTCTTAGTACATATGTCTGTTTACATTGACTAACTGTATTTGGTCCTAGTACATACGTCTGTTTACATTGACTAACTGTATTTGGTCTTAGTACATATGTCTATTTACATTGACTAACTGTATTTGGTCTTAGTACATATGTCTGTTTACATTGACTAACTGTATTTGGTCCTAGTACATACGTCTGTTTACATTGACTAACTGTATTTGGTCTTAGTACATATATCTGTTTACATTGACTAACTGTATTTGGTCCTAGTACATACGTCTATTTACATTGACTAACTGTATTTGGTCTTAGTACATATATCTGTTTACAATGACTAACTGCATTTGGTCCAAGTACATATATCTGTTTACAATGACTGACTGTATTTGGTCTTAGTACATATGTCTATTTACATTGACTAACTGTATTTGGTCTTAGTACATATGTCTGTTTACATTGACTAACTGTATTTGGTCTTAGTACATATGTCTGTTTACATTGACTAACTGTATTTGGTCTTAGTACATACCTCTATATACATTAACTTTTAGCAGGATTGTAAATAATGATAATCATATTTGTATCAACAGGGGTCACCAATATAGCAGTTTAATTAATTGTTACCAGTTTAGCAGAAAATATTTTGCCATGTAATAATAATATCAATATTTTGTGGTAGCAGGAAAGGGTATGGTTTTGTTATATCAATAAATGTAACGGTTTTGTTAAGTGTGAGAGAAGTGAATGTTTGTGGAATTAGCTGTAAAGTCTTCATAAACATTTTTACATGTTTTATTCACAACTAATTACAAAGAGTTAAGTTGAGTTGACATGTCAAACAAAGGAATAAACAGATTAAGAGTTAAGAAGTGAATGTGGCATTGTGCCAGGCCCAAGGAGACCGACAGGCCAAAGTGAAAATCTCACCGTTACATAATGTCCCTTCCCTTCAAGGTCCAAGCAGCATGAGAGAAAGTATATCGAAATAAGCGGGAAAAATCTTTGTTTTGGCAGAAGTTGATAAAATATATTCGTGCATGGCTCACGATTGGCCTGACTTAGCCAAATCATGCACGAATAGTTTACAAATGCGCCAAAGGCTTGCTACAGACTAACTGTATTTAAGAATATATGGATGGGTCCTTTTCAGCACAGCATCTCTCCATTCACTGCGTTCTTTCGTCATCTCCTCTGTGAGTCTCAATGATTTGAAATCAGTCCTCACCACCTCTACCCAGGTCTTCTTTGGTCTACCTCTACTGTGGCTTCATTCTACTGGGATCACCTGGCATCTCTTCATACATCAGAATTCACTTCTGTATACTCTAGTGTACATATGTAACTTTGTTTGTAAGTTTTTACCAAAGGCGGGTTAAATGGTTTTCATTTAAATTAAAACTTTCCAACATAATTTTAAATAAGAACATTTTATTACATATACCATCTTACTGAAATTATAATCTTAGTGAATCCTTCCCAAATTCTTAATTAATCAATTAATTAAATCACAAAGTTTTTTCAAAGTGTCTTTTATTCACAGTTGTATACAAAATGTAATAATATAATTGTAACAGAATGAAAACACAAACATATATAATATATATGAATATAAATGCATAAAAGAGTGATAAAAAAACATAAAAAAAGAAGAAAAAAAAGGGGGATGGCAATTGACCACCAAGTGCAACAATTGGCTGCACATCACATCTTAGGGGTTAACTAAACAATTTCAGGCAAGCCAATACGCTCGCAGCATTACCATGAGTGATGCCAAGGCTAAGGCACTGAAGCAACCAGGCACCATCACAGGTATCACCTGACACCTCAGTAAGGCAAGCTGTCAGCAATGACAAGAACATCACTGTCAGCGGCCCAACTCCACCAAACTCCACCAGCGGCCCAACTCCACTACAGGCTGGAAAAAATAATTATTAGATAAATCCAGGAATTTTATTCTGTTCGGCAACGGAAGCAGTGACCTCCACATTTACCGCAGCATCCATGGTGTGGGAGGGAGCAAAAGAGTCACTGACTGTGGCATCACAGATGAGACACCTACCTCTTACCCAGGGACAAAAGGTAAGGCCATCTGGTCTCTTCCCAGCAATATTAAATCACAAAGTAGTTTATTAGAAATATGGTGATGAAAGGGTTTAAGAATCATTGTTGGAAACACAATTCTTTTAATAGCTCGTAAAGGTCTTCCTTGGACATGAGGGGGCAGACATTATATATTGAAATAGATAGTTCCATCCATGGTGGTGGTAGTGGTGGTAATGGTGGTGGTAGTGGTGATGGTGGTTGTGGTTGTGGTTGTGGTGGTAGTGGTTGTGGTTGTGGTGGCAGCATTGTCTACATTTGTGTTTGTGGTGGTAAAATTGTTGTAGTTCAACCCTAGGTCAACTCTAATTGAGCAGACCTATGATCAAAGTTGTTCCAGCCATGACTATCCCAATGATAGTGGTGGTGGTGGTGGTGGTAATATTGTTGTAGTTCAACCCTAGGTCAACTCTAATTGAGCAGACCTATGATCAAAGTTGTTCCAGCCATGACTATCCCAATGATAGTGGTGGTGGTGGTGGTGGTAATATTGTTGTAGTTCAACCCTAGGTCAACTCTAATTGAGCAGACCTATGATCAAAGTTGTTCCAGCCATGACTATCCCAATGATAGTGGTGGTGGTGGTGGTGGTAATATTGTTGTAGTTCAACCCTAGGTCAACTCTAATTGAGCAGACCTATGATCAAAGTTGTTCCAGCCATGACTAACCCAATGATAGGTGGTGGTGTTGGTAGTGGTAATATTGTTGTAGTTTAACCCTAGGTCAACTCTAATTGAGCAGACCTATGATCAAAGTTGTTCCAGCCATGACTAACCCAATGATAGTGGTGGTGGTGGTGGTGGTAATATTGTTGTTGTTGTTTAACTCTAGGTCAACACTGATTGAGTAGATCTCTGATCAAAGTTGCTCCAGCCATGACTATCCCAATGGTAGAGGTAGTGGTGGTAGTGGTAGTGTTTACAATGATCCTTATGATAGGAATGTGAATAGCTATAACTGTGATGATGGTGATGATGATATTGAAGATAGAGATAATTGTAATGGAGAGGAGGGGGTGTTTGCGTGCTTCTAGTTAAAAAAAGGTGTTTGAATGGTGTTAAATAAACCATTAAAGACAGTTGGAGCCGTAAACATTATATAAATGTATGTGTTTCTGTATGTGTGTGTGTAACTAGGTGTTTATATTTGTCTATGGGTGTATGCGTGTGTATAAATGTAGGTGTATGTGTGTGTGTGTGTATATATATATATGTACACACACACATATGGTCACAGACAAATACATGCACCTAGTTAAACACACACATAGACATATTCTGGTGTGCAAGTATTAAAAAGGGAGAGAGAAAAAAAAAGAAAGAAGGATACATAGATAAAGAGACAGGTAGAGAGAGTGTTGCCAAATATTATTCCCCTCTCTTTCTCTCCCAGTCACCCAGAAACTCGAATGTCGCCCTTAGCTCACCGGACAGGTTACACAGAGAGAAGATAGCAGTAAAGAAAGATATTCTCTAGCAGCAAGTTTTGGAATAAACACAGCTGTCTTTGGAGAACAGCTTTACACAAGATCTAGTCAACTGGAGAACATGAATCAACTGAACAGTTACTCTTCGGGTAGAACATTCCCTGTTGAAACAGAATGTACTGAACAAGGCAACATATCTCATACCATCAACATAAACTTACCCACTGAAATAACTTCCAAGAACTTGCAGGTCGAGGGAATGGATAATGTAGAGAACTCTTTGGTGGATCTCAACTCTGTGAAGGATAAACAGCAAAAAGAAGAAAATGAGTTAGAATTAGGTGATGAGGAATCATTTAAAATGTCTCCCACTTGCTCAGTAGAAGAGGATAAAGACTTAGTACAGTCTTTTGAATCAGACAATGATACAAAAAGACAAGAAATACAAGCCAATATATGTTATTCTGAATTTAGTGAAACAGGAAAGAAAATGGAAGAATGTTCATCTATTTGTAGTGGTTCTAACCATCTTCCTGTGTCTGACTCCATGAGCATTTTGGATGAAGAAGATAACCTGACACAGGTTTCTGATAACAGACCATCATCTAGTGAAGGAGAGTCTTCCAGTTTAAAGGACGGTGATATGCCATTGACTGATATTTCTAAAACTGATTCAATAGATAACTCTGAAGACATGAATTCTGCTTCCAATAACCAGGATAGCCAACCTGAAGATGTATTATATAATAAAATGGAACAAGAAACTGCTTTTATAAGTGCTGATTATGAATCTTCTGAGAACTGCTGTGTTGGAGACTCTAGCTCTGAAAACAATATTAAACCATGTTCTTCTGGTTGTCAATATGATGAAATATCAATGCAGAATGGCTCAAACTGTAACAAATCTCCTTCTAATACAACTAAACACTCTGTTAGTTCACCAGTTCATTTTGAGAAAAAAACAAAAAAAAGGGTAATAACACACATTCTTACAAAAACTCCCCAAAAATGTAAAAAGAAAACACTGGACACGGTAAAAAAAGATACTTTAACAACTGATGGAGACATGTCTATTGTTGTAGAGGAAGATAATTCTTCACCTATTATTGCAAATGGATTGTATTTAAATGGAGACACAAGAAAACGTTCTAGTGAATCATTATTCACTCGTCATCAACAAAATTCTTTGAAAGATGCCAAGAAATCTAAATATGTTTCAAAGACATCTAATACTGGCAATAGAGAGCAAAACTTCCTTGTTTCATTAGAAAGTACTTCCAGTGACTCAGAACTTTCCAATTCATCTGATGAGGATTACTATAGTCCACAAAAATACCAACAATGTAAAAAACATACCCTAAACATTTTTGTTTTGTTAGCGACTGTCTTTGCACTTGTTACAGGAGCATGTCTTCGGTCTGTGATTTCAGCAAAAGATTACCGTACTATTCTCTACATACGATTTCCAGGCCAGTTATTTTCTAATGTATTACAGATGTTAGCCATACCATTGCTTGTCTCTAGCCTCATATCGAACCTTTCATCACTCAGTATAACAGTATCACGTCATATCTGCCTACGTACACTGTTGTATTATCTTGCCACTTCATTAATAGCATTAATGACAGGAATCATTCTAGCAGTTACTATCCAACCAGGGACATTCAGCCTCAATTTGCCCATTGTGAAGCAAAGTATTCCAAAGGTCAACACTCTGGATATAATATTAGACATACTCAGGTAAGTAAAACATTTCGTTCATTTAAAAAAAAAATCCTTCCATTACCATATTTCTCACAAAAATCGTTATCTATAGACTTCTAAGTCATTTAAAATTTTAATATTGTTACAATGATTTCAAATCTGCCTTGCAACTCAATTCACATATCAAAACAAAATCTGAACCAGATGAACAGAGGGTATAATATAACTTACTTTTCCTACCCTTAACTCGGAATGAGTGATATATGGTACCTGCAGTGGTATATGGTACCTGCAGTGGTATATGGTACCTGCAGTGGTATATGGTACCTGCAGTGGTATATGGTACCTGCAGTGGTATATGGTAACTGCAGTATTATATTGTCACTGCAGCAGCAGTATATGGTTTCTGTAGCAGTATGTCCACTGTAGTGGTATATGGTCATTGCAGCAGTATAGATTCATTGCAGCTGTATATGGTCATTGCAGCAGTATATAGTCACAGCATCAAATTACGACAGTGACTTGTAGTCAGTGCATGTAGTCACTGGAGGTGTGTAGCTTAGTGGTTAGGGTGTTTGACTCGCGTTCATAAGGTTGTGAGTTTCATTCTCAGTGGTGAGTGTGTCCTTGAGCATGATACTTTATTTCCTGTTGCTCCAGTGTACTCAGCTTGTATCTGTGGAATGCTCAGCCACTTGCATTTCATGATCAGGCTGTTTTGTTTGAACAAAAGGAACACTCATTCTTGGAACCAACATAAGTCCAAAAACATTGCACACATAGCCACTACAATAACAAATAGTAGTAGTAGTAGTAGTAGTAGTAGTAGTAGTAGTAGTAGTAGTAGTAGTAGTAGTAGTAGCAGTAGTAATAGTAGTAGTAGTAGTAATTTAGTCCCAGATCAGCTTTGATCCAGCAGATACTATTATTAATTCAGCTGGTACTACCTTGTTTTATATTTAGACTAAATAATATCAAGGACTGGATTATTAAAAGTTTCTTTTTTATTCTTTAAATAGTGGACATGATTTAAAAGAGATTTGGTTTCTGTTTCTAACAGATTGAACAACCACTTTTTCTTTGACTGGTCAATTGACAGGGTCACTTCAGTGCACTTGGTTAAAACAATGAAATGAACTACACTATATAGCACATGGTCAAGGCAGTGGTCTGTTGTTATTGTTTTGTCATAAAAGGGTTGTGGATTGGCAGAGTTGTTAGTATGTTAGACTAAGGCCTAGCAGTATCTATTTAAGTTCTGAGTTCAAATCCTGCTGAAGTCAACTTTGCATTTCATCCTTTTGAGGTAAATAAAATAAAGTATCCATACAGTACTGGGGTCAGTATAATGGACTTTTCTCTCCCCAGAAATGTCTGACCTTGTGCTTAAATTAGAAACCATTCTTTAGTCCCAAGGCCAGCTCTGAATGAACAGACCTATAATGATTTCTCATTTAGGCACAAAGCCAGAAATTTATGGGCAGGCGGTGGTCATTTATATTGACTTCCAGTTCTTTACAGGCATTTTATTGACCCCAGAAGGATGAAAGACAAAGTTAACCGTAGCAGAAATTGAACTCAGATTGTAAAGAATTGTAAATGCCATAAAGCATTTTGTTTGATACTCTAATAATTTTTCTGCTAATCTGTTGCCCAGAGTAGTCTTATAATCAAAGGTAATCTAGCTATGACAATATCATCTTTTTTATTAAGCAGTGTCCACTGAGGATCATAGGATCTAACATGTTCCTCACCTTTTTACATGGTGTATGGGCATGTCAGATGTAGTGTGAGGGTTATTTGACTGATTTTTCTAGAAGGCTGAGCGACTGCACTGGGGATCTTTCATATAGTTAATTAACAAGGTTACTGCAATTGTGTGAAATACAGGCATGAGATAACCAGTGATATTATCATCATCATCATCACCATTTTATGTCCGTTCTTCCACGCTAGCATGGGTTAGAGAGGTAGTTCTGTTGTGGGCAGTAGCCAGTCGGCTGACCATGTCTTGCTCATACAGGAACTGATTCTGGCTTGATTCTACAGCTGGATGCCCTTCCTAACACCAACCTCATTTACTGTGAGTGCTGGGTGCTTTTTTTCCGTGGCGCCTACATGTCCACTTTACAGTGTGGGCTGGGTGCTTTTTTGCCATGGCACCTCCATGACCACTTTGCAGTGGGAAGGGGTGGGGCATATTGTCTATATGCTTCAGCTTCAGCTTGTACCCGTGGGGGGTCGGGTCTTTTGTATTACTGTGTGACGCCAGAGGTCACAGTCATGTATCATCGCCTTTGAGAGGTGTAACTGGGTAAGGTCGGCTTTCATCACCTCATCCCAGGTCTTCTTGGGTCTCCCCACTTCGCGGCTTCCATCAACTTCTAGTGCTCTGCACCTTTTTATGCAGCTGTCATCCTTTGTACGCATCACCTGTCCATACTAACACAACCTCCTCTCTTGCACATAGCATTTGATTCCTCTTATGCTCAGTCTCTCTCTCAATTCATTTATGCATTGCCGTTCGCGTATATTACTATTACACATCCATCGGAGCATGCAGGCTTCGTTTCTTTCTAATCTATGCAAGTCTTCTACAGACAGTGCCCAGGTCTCACTACCATGTAACATTGCTGTTCGTATGCACGCATCATACAGTCTGCCCTTCATTTTGAGGGAAAAGCCTTTTGCAGCTAGCAGTGGCAGTAGCTCCCTGAACTTCTTCCATCCCGTTCTTACTCTAGTTATTGTACTTTCCGAACACCCACCTCCGCTGCTAATTCGGTCACCTAGGTAGCAGAAGCTGTCTACTGTTTCTACAGAGCCCTCCCAGAGTTCGGTGGTGCTTGTTTCCTGTGGCTGTTTGCTGCTTGCTGTCCCAGCACAGCTGCTACATGTGAAGCCTACATTCTTAGTTAAGCTTCTTGAGATCCCACTACATCTCTTGTGTACCCATTGTTTGCATTTGGGGCAGAGGATGGAGTTCCTACCTACACCTTTCCTACATACTGAGCAAGGCCATTTCCCTGAGGGGATCTGGGTTCTGTTTTCTCGTCTACTGACAAGGACCTTGGTCTTTGTCATGTTGACTTTTAGACCCCTTCTTTCTAGTCCCTGCTTCCATGTTTGAAATTTCTTCTCTACATATAGTCACAAAATCATTTGTGATCACTTCTCATGGTAATTACTATAATGATTTCTAATTTAAGGCACAAAGCCAACAATTTTCAGGGAAGGGAACCATCAATTATATTTACCAAGCCAGTACTTGACTGTTGCTTTATTTATTGAGCTCGTAAGGATGAAAGGCAAAGCTGACTTCAATGGAATTTGATCACAGAACATAAAGGGTCATAACTGCTGCAGGACATTTTATCCAATGCTCTAATCACTGTCTATTCACTGCCCTAGTCACTACTATAATTGTTTCTGATTTATGTACAAGGCCAGCAATTTTGGGGGAGGGGAAAGTCAATTAAATCGATCCAGTGCATTACTGGTACCTTATTTTATCGACCCCATAAACGAAAGGCGAAGCTAGCCATGGCGGGATTTGAACTCAGAACATAAATGGCCATAACTCTATGCCACGAAGCATGTTGTCTGATGCTCTACTGATACTGCCAATCCACTGCCTTTTACTGTAATGAGATATATTCAATAGATGAGATATGCTCAATACACATGGACATTGCAGAAAGATGTCATTGCATATGTTCCAATTATGAAGAGTGGTCATTGTACATACTTGATACACTGATATTTGGTCAGTGAATGGTACAAAGATGGTTGTTGTTATTTGGTTTAGGTCCGAAACTGCCCCTGGTTCTGTGATACAAAGCTGTTTATTTTAAAGTGTTTATATTTATCTTAAAACCATCCATTATAATCTTATGCAAGAATCCAAACCCCAGGTAAATAATGAGAAATTTAGTTACTTTATTAAATTCATCTAAATTCTTGATTGTCTTCAAAATTATTTGTAAATTGTAGGTAGCATATTTCTCTAGAAATATGGTAATAAAAGGGTTAAAGGATAACATATTCCTGTACAAAATTCTTGATTATTTTCTCAATTCTGCCAATCAACCACCCTGGATCAGTACACTATTTTATCAACCCTGGGAGGACGAAAGACAAAGTTGACCTCAGCAGGATTTGAACCCAGACCATAAAGAACTGGAATAAATACTGCAAAACATTTTGCCAGACCCTTTAAAGATTCTGCCAATTCTCTGCCACAGGAGTTATCATCATCATCATCCTTTTTACATACATTTTTCCATGGAGTTTATGTTAATTTTGTATCGGTTAGATGGGTCCATTTCAGCACAGCATCTCTCCCCTCATTGCATTTCTTCATCATCTCTGCGAGTTTCAGCGATTTATGATCAGCTCTCACCATCTCTGCCCAAGTCTTCCTTGGTCCACCTCCACCATGGCTTCCTACAATTGGAATTTCCTGGAACTTCTTCACCCAGCAATCATCATCCATGTGCATCACATGTCTGTACCAGTCTTCTCTCTTGCCCACCACTTTAGATTCCTTTGAAACTCAGTTTCTCCCTCATTAATCCAGGCTCTGCCTTTCTCTCACATTTACATTGCACATTCAGCGAAGCATGGTACTTTCATTTTTCTCCAGCCTTTTCTAGATCAACAAAAGTTAGATATAGTGGCTTATTCTTGGCTAGGAACTTCTCTTGTAGCTGTCTCACTAAGAAAAGGGTTTTTGTAGTACTTTTCCCAGACATAAAACTAAACTGTATCTCATCTAATTTTACTCTTTTTCAAATTAGCTGTGCTAAAACTCTTTCTGTCCTTTTCATAACTTGGTCCATTAGTTTTATTCCTCTGTGGTTATCTCCTTTCTAGAATATCACTTTTACCCATGTAACAATTTATAATTGTACTGCTGCACATTAGGTATGACTCTGTCCTGTATTACCTGGTTGACTATACAGGTTACAAGCTTGGCTCCTACTTCTGATGCTTTTAGCATCTTGGCAACTATCTCTGATAGTCCTGCATCTTTACCTGTCTTCATCTTGATTGCTTCATTAGTTACACAGACAGTATTTACACAATTGTTGTTGTAACCCTTAATTAGAGTTTTTCTTGAGCAAGGTTAGCCTTAGTCAAGACCTATGATCAAAGACATTTAAACCACCATTCCTGTCTTTTCACATTACAATATCTAATATGCACTTCCTATTTTTAAAGTCAAGAGGGAGGTTCTGACTGCTATTTCTAGGAAGTTCAGTAATTGCATTGAAGATTCAGTACTGGTTTGAGATTAAAAAAAGCCCATTACTTGGTGAAACCAGCTTATCTTTTGTTATATTAAGTATTCATTCTCCTGCATATGCTTCCTCTTTTAAGGGTTTGATTTGGAGAAGATTTGACTGTTATCATGGCTGAAATATGCTTGGAGCTGGATTAACCATTAAGCAAATTAAACACATGCTTAGGATATCCAGGGAAGAGTGGCACCATTTTATTAAAATTAAATATAAAATTAAATTAAAATAATTGTTTCTACTTTTGGCACAAGGCCAGCAATTATCCCAGTATATTACTGGTACTTTATTTTATCGACCCCGTAAGAATGAAAGGTAAAGTTAACCTCAGCGGGATTTGAACTCAGAATGGCAAGGGTCGTAACTAAATTAAAATAATGAAAATTATTGTGTAAAGTGCTCAGGTAAACTACAACTCATCAAAGATGCATGTATAGTTCATAGAATAATGTACAAATGTCAGGAAAGTGAACAGTGTATGAGTCATGATATACACACAGACACATGTGTGTGTTTGTACGGAGGGGAATATCAGGTGTAGTGTCGGCGAATTTCAGGAAGCATGGAAGTTTTGAAAGATGCTGTGACCTGACAGCTAACAACTGATGCACGTAGTTTGTTATATGCTTCAGCAACTCTGAGCATGAAAAAATGTTTCCGAAATGTATTTGTCATTCCCCCAAATTATTTTTGCAGACATTATATATGGAGGGGGGAGGGGGGGAGGACCTTAATCTTTTAAATGCTTAGGACCTCAAAAAGACAATGTAGCCCTGACTTGAGTGGTGCAGGATTCAAGACTTATGGTTATTGCAGTAAAATAAATTCTACATTCGCAGCAAAAACAGAAGCACATCGACTTTTATAGAACTGATATTGCTTTAAAAAAAATTCCCCAAATAAATATGTTTCGTTGGTAAAGTAGCAAGGGCTCTTGGTAAAATATTAAAGTTATTTGGTGTTGTCATTAAAAAAAAGGTTCTGCAGACTTTATATATGGTGGCGGCCTGGGGGAGGGGGGTATATTTTCAGTGCTTAGGGTTCGAGAAGGACTTAATATGGCCCTGTTTGTTATTATAGGTGATCCATTGTTGGCTTGATTAATAACACAGCTCTTGATGGAAGCAGGAACATATTCACACTGATTTTATATGTTCATGTCAGTTCCTGAGATAGACCTTTACACCTTATCATTAAATGTTGCAGTACTAGACATTCTTCGCATTTTCTCACACTCTTCTATTGAAGTTTACCATTGCAACTAACAAAATAAATAAATCTATATATATAAAACTGTGGTTGTCTGTCTGTCTATCGATTTTTGGCACACATCTCCTCTTAGAATCTCTCACGGAATTGCACCGAAATTGCTATACTTGTACATTGAGCCCTAGCGAAGACATCGGAAAAAAAAAATTTCAAATTGACCCACCCTATGTGACGAAATCGAATATAATGTATCGATTTTTGAGCGTAAGTTATCAGTTATTTCCCTTTGTTCTGTTTACATTGAGCGTCTTACGTAAAAAATTACGCTGGCTTTAACAGTTGTCGAGCCAGCAAAATATTGACCTGCAAAATTCATCAGTTCGAACACTAAGCTTCCGTTTTGCTTCATTTCCATTTAAAAGCATTTTAAAACAATATTTTTACTTGAAAACAAGTCTATTTAAAGACTACGTAAAACAAGCAAATATTTCGTCGTTAGGCGTGCAGACAGACAGTCGTGCAGACAGACAGACAGTCGTGCAGACAGACAGTCGTGCAGAGAGGTGATATAGGCGTGCAGACAGATAGTCGTGCAGAGAGGTGATATAGGCGTGCAGACAGACAGTCGTGCAGAGAGGTGATATAGGCGTGCAGACAGACATAACTGATAATTTGGTTACGCTAATGTTTTTCTCTGCGTTGCAGTGTTTACATTTTCGATCTTTGTTAATAAATAACCAGTGCCGTTTCTATCCCCAGCATCCTCTTTTGTTATAACATTCGGGTTATCATTATGTTTTCTTAACTTCATAAGGCATATTGTTGGTTGAGGGAATATTAATCAAAAACACCACATGCAAGTCTGCACAGTAGACACTACAGTTTTTAAGCTAAGAAAGAAACTTAACATTGTAACTTTAACACAGCTACTGAGCGACCCCGAGCAACGCCGGGCTTTACTGCTAGTTAATTAATAAATGAATAAAAAAAATACAAAGTGGGAGTTTACTAACCAATCTTCAACTCTGTATTCTATGTACATACCAATAAACTATTTATTTTTCACACAAGTGAAACAAATAGTTAATCCTTTTGTCACTGTATTTTTAATGAAATACACTGCCTATGTGTATCAATAAATTTTGAAAATTTGAAGAATTTAATTAAATAACCAACCTTTTTATTAGTAAGCTGATGTTTGGAACATTACTTTAAAAATTTCTTAAATAAAATTATGATGGAAAATTTAAATCCAAGTAGGAATATTTGATTTACTTAAGAAACATTGAAAAAATTTGAAATTTGAAATGTAGTCAGCCCAACGTAACTCACTACAAGAATAGTTAATCACTGTAAATAAAAGTAAAAGACTCTCCTTGGTCATGAAGGATCATGGGATTTGCACCTAGAAAGTTGCCCTCTGAGGCACAAGTCCAGGTAAGGTTGTTTGTAAAAGACCAGCAGTTGCCCATGCATACCAATCTCCTCTCTCCACACCATCGATGTTGTCGAAGGGAAAGGCAAATGCTGATACAGCTTGGCACTGGTGATGTCGCAATTCATTTCTACAGCTGAGTAAACTGGAGAAATGTGAAATAAAGTGTCTTGCTCAAGAACGCAATGCAAACTCCGGTCCGAGAATCAAAATCACAACCTCACGATAGTAAGCCTGACACCCTAACCACTAAGCCATGCACCTTCACTATAAATAATAGTTGAGCAAATTTGTAAAGTACCTCTGGGGATGAAAAAAGTTAACAGAGGCATCGCTGTTCCCTTTTTTCATCTCCTGGGGCACTTTTCACTATATTCTCAACTATTATTTACAATGATCAAATATTATTATAATCATTTCAAATAAATATGAACATTTTAAAATGAGCAGTTGCATATCATAAAACCAGGGCAGTGTTTGGTGGGTTGGTATCAGAAGAGTTAAAAAACAAATATCTGTATTTCTTGTTTAACTGTTGATTATCAATGGTATCCATTAATGGGAGATTTAGTTTATGAATTATAATAGAAAATAAATGGAAACTATAGTGTTCCTGATTTTTTCAATGACATTAGTGCCAACCACTTGAAACGTGTATTGAAACCTACTTATAGATTTGGTTTGTTAGTAGCTTACCTCTATTTTATAACATTCAAATATTCAAAAAACTATGGACCTACATATTCACCCTTTCATTGCTATATTTCTAATGAAATACACTGTATTTCAATTAATCAATGAAGAATTTGGAAGATTTCCTAAAGTTATTAAGTATAGCATTATTAAGATGGTATTTGAAAGTTGACTATTTGAAGTTGACTAAAGGATTTTATGAGAAATTATGTGAAAAGGCCTTAATTTAAATAGGAACTCTTTAAAATGGGTGGTTTTATTTCATAGAACCAGAGTTGTAGTTGGCCAGGTTTATATGAAAAAGTTTAACCTGTAAATTAATTTCTATTTAATAATTAGATTTTATGTGTAAAAATAATTTTGGAGGGTACTCTCTCTATTGTAAGCCAGTTTTCAACTGAGACTTTGATGTAAACCAACTCTCTGCAATATGATAAACTTGGTTAACAAGTCAGACTGCTTGCTGGACACTGATTCTTTTCCAGACACCTCTATATTTATGGAGACATTACTCTTCAGAGTAATAGTGTTTGTTTTAGTTGACTGCAAATGTCTGCGTATAGTTTCCTCGTTGTTAATGCTATTTGTTTAAATAAACAAGGAACAATTAAAGAAAAAAAATTTAAATAAGAAGCGTGTTTTGTAGTAAGGAGGTTAATTAGCAATTTTAATGAGTTTATTGACTGTTAAACTGACTAAAATTGTGTGTTTTAAACACGATCACTTCATATTATGGGTTATAGTGAATATTCTCTAGAAACTCAAGAAACGAAAAAATAATCAAATAAATAAATAAAGCTACTTAGATATAACTTGATTATATCTAAGGTATATTATATAGTTCACAGGTGTGCTTGAGCTACATAGAATTTACATTCACTATTGCAACAATATTAGCCAGAACCTGGGAATATCTGAGCTAGGTCAGAGTTGTAGCAGAAATAAATACATTATATTTAACATTACTTACTGCTACTATCACCACTGTGGTTTGTGCATATCTGATATACATCTGAAGCATATTCAGGGCTGAATTAAGTCCTTTTGAGGCCCTAAACATGGGTTTATTTTGCTTAATGGTTAATCAGACACAGGGTATCTCGGACTACATTATCTAATGTGTCTTTCCTTGTTGATGATGTTGATGTTTAACGGATGGCCAGTCATGATCCAGCAGCTAGACCTATGATAAAATCAGGATTGGATTAAGTCCTAAAAGATTATGGTGCTTTCCCCTCTTCCCTATATATAAAGTCTGCAAAAAAAATTTTTTTGTGAATAACAAATACGTTTAATTTGAATAAACGAGTGTTTCCTTTTACCTTAATGCCCTAAGCATGTCTTTAGTTTACTCAATGGTTAGTCTAGCCCCAAGCATATATCTGGTATAAGCACGATATATTTCAGGTGCATGGTATTTTGATTGCTATTGTGTAGATCTGAAATATAGCAGAGATATGTTCAAGATGTATCTTAACCCTTTAGCATTTAAACGAGCCATATCCAACCAGAATTCTCTCACTTCTTTCTGTTCAAACCAGCTGTAATCGGCCGCTCATACCAATGTTAAGGTATTGTTCTCCAAATAAATACCATCAAAATCTCAGAGCTTCGATATTATGGGAGATAAAGCCTTTACTGTGAAATACAATAGTAAACATAGAGTAATGTAAATGGTAAAGGGTTAAATTTTCAAATCACAGCAAAGATAGTTTAAGCATCTCTACTGTGTACAGCTATTTCTGTGATAGTATGACAGGAAAAATATCGAGGGACACCTGTTGCAGGAAAACATAATAATAATGTTGATACAGTAAGCCAAATTGTGATTAATTAAAATTATACTCTTAGTGTAAAGAAAGCTGTTGACTGAACATTTGAAACGTGTTTATATCACTACAAATTAGCATAACAATAGTTAATCATTATAAATGATTTTCTCAAATATTATCATGGTCTTTTACGTTGGGATGCACACATTTCAAATTTATACTCTTAGTGATGTGAACAATAATTTATATGACTAATTCTAGTAATAAAAACAAAAGAAAAACAAGTCCGGGAAGACAAACTTGAAATCCGAATTTTGCAGTAGGCATCACAGGATATTTTCTTCAATCATTGTGGTGGATTGGCAGTATCAGTTATGGTCCCTAACCTTCTGAGTTCAAATCCCGCTGAGGTTAACTTTGCCTATCATCCTTATAGGGTTGATAAAATAAAGTACCAGTAATACACTGGCATAATTGCTGGCCTTGTGCCAAAGCTAGAAACAATTATTCTAAATTGTTACAAAGGTGGTGGATTGACAGAATTGGTAGACCGTTGGATAAAATGCCATTGCAATACCTTTTCTGGCTCTTTATGTTCTCAGTTCAAATCTTGCCAAGGTCAACGTTACCTTTTGCCATTTCGGGGGGGGGGGGGTTTATAAAATAAAGTACTGGGGTAAATTTAATCACCACCCCCCGGCTCAAATTGCTGGCCTTGTGCTTAAATTAGAAACTATTAGGGTAATGGATTAGCAGAATTATTAGTGTGTCAATGAAATGCATTGTAGTATTTTATTTGGGCCCTCTAATCCTGCAGAGGTCAGCTTTGCTTTCCCTCCTTCAAAATAAAACATCAGTTATGAACTGGGGTTGATATAATTGACTTTCCACTTCTCCTAAATTGCTGGCTTTGTGCCAATGTTAGAAAGAATTATAAGTTGCTAAGCCATTCAGTGTTTATTCACGAAAGACCTATATGTCTCTTGTATATCTATATTATTGCAGTTACAAGTAGACTTTGCTTTACTGATGAGGTCTAAAACTGAAACAATTCATCTTCCACTGCATTCTATGTTTAATTAAATTGATCAAGCAGGTCTATGATTAATCCTTTTAATACCAAACCACCTGAAACGGCCTGTGGATCTCTGATACAAAGCTGTTTATTTTGAAGTAACTGTATATATATCTAAAGACCTTTGTCAAGTTATCTTCCAAATACCAGCTTATCACAAAAAAGGTTATATTATTAAGTGAATTGGCAGTATCGGTAGAGGGTCGGACACCATGCTTTGACGCATAGAGTTACGGCCCTTGCCATTCTGAGTTCAAATCCCGCCGAGGTTGACTTTGCCTTTCATCCTTATGGGGTCGATAAAATAAAGTACCAGTAATACACTGGGTAATTGTTGGCCTTGTGCCTAAAGTAGAAACAATTATTAAATCCCTCAAAATTCACTATTATTCAAAATAATTTAAAGGTCATAGGCAGTGTCTTCCATTAGAAATACGGTACCGAAAGGGTTGAAGTTCTTATATCTATCTAAAAACCTTCCATCATAATTCTGTGTGAGAAACTTTGTTAAGCTATGCTCCAAACACCAGCTTAATAATGAGAAAGTTAGTTATATTACTAAATTCCTCCAAATTCTTGATTATTTTCAAAACTATTTGAAAATCATAGGCAGTGTCTTTAATTAGAAATTTGGTAATAAAAGAATTAAAGTATTTATATGTATCTAAAAGACTTCCATAATAATTTAATGTAAGAACTTTTTTAAGTAATGTTTCAGACACCAACTTAATACTGAGAAATTTAGTTATATTACTAAATCCCTCCAAATTCTTATGTTCAAAATGGTTTGAAAACCATATGCAGTGTCTTTCATTAGAAATTTGGTAACAAAAGCTTTCCAAAATCATTTTATGTAAGAACCAGCAACCATACTAATCTTGCTTGGTGAGGAGGAGGATTTTTGGACAGACTGCTGAATGAAAAACAAAACCCATCAAAGTGCAGAGGAATTCGAGAGAGTCAACGACCATCCAATAGTATGTAAAAAAAAAGATTGGGTAGACAAAGCTTGATAGTATTGGCTGGCAGTCTGTCTAGGAGAAGGACAACTCTGATTTCAAAAGTGGGGTAGATGGGATTCCTTAACACCTTGATGAGAACCTTTGAAGTGGCTAATGGCTTGTGATGAAGATGGATGAGCTGTGGCTCAGTAGCCAGTTTCTGAGTAATGGTTGGATGAGGATTTGGGATCCACTGACATCACTTTTTTCCTGATGAGAATTATGGATATATAGCATCATATAGGTTAGCATTGTTGTTACTCTCCATGTTCACCAATCATTAACAATGAGGGTGGGAAGGGACCAGACAAAACAGTACTATTATGACTATTATGTTACCAACACTACAAAATCCAGTAATACAAATATTACTGCAAATATCAAAACACTACAACTATCACTACTCTATGCACAACTACAAGAGAAAACAATGTCCCAATTAGTTTGTTTTGTTGTGTCTTTCCCCATCACTAAATACTACTGTATTCTCTACACAGCTTCCTCCCAACACTACCCATCTCTCTCCCATCCATCCTCATATCACCTCACAATTATCCTACAATGACAGAACTCAAATGTGGAGGGGGTGGTCAGCTGGGTCAGTTGACGATGGCCTACTCCTTTTGGTAAATAAATACTTACTTGTATAAATCATTCTAGTGTTGTTCTTCTACTTTTTTTTTCTTACTAAGTCTAAGGTCTGTTTTTTGTATGTTCTGAGTTCAAATCCCACCAATGCCAATGTTGCCTTTCATCCTTTCAAGTATCGATAAACTAAAGTATGAGTTACATACAGGAGTCGATGTAATTAACTTCCTCTCCCCATAAATTGTTGGCCTTGGACCTAATATAGGAGGGGGTGTAAGGGCAGTGAATTGGTAGAGTTGTTAGAGAGTTCAACAAATGCTTAGTAGTATTTGTTCTTGCTCTTTATATTCTGAGTTCAAATCCCAGTGGTCAACTTTGCCTTTCATCCTTTTGAGGTTGATAAAATAAAGTACCAGTAATGTACTTAGGTCGGTATAATCAACTTTCCTTTCCCTACAAACTGTTGGCGTTATGCCTAAATTAGAATTCATTATTAAGTCAGGAAGGGAAAGCCAGTTACCTATGAACCTTTTTCAGTGCCTCCATTACGGGTGGGAGAGAAGAAGGTTTTCTCAAACTGGAGACCTGGCCCTGAATGCTTGCAACATGTTGGACTCTACTTAAAGGCACCCAAAGGTCAGGTGGTGGTTTTAAACCAGGCAAAAGATTAGGTCTATTACAAAAGTATGTCACAGCAGGATTTGAACTCAGTATGCAGTGAGGTGGAACAAATACTGCAAAGTATTTTGTCTTCAAATAACTTTGCTAATTCCCCACCTTGCATATATATCCTATACACTACATTGCCATCACCATCATTTTACATTTGCTCTTCCTTGCTTACATGGGTTGAATGGGTCTTTCCCAGCACAACCTCTCTCCACTCACAACATTCCTGTCATCTCCTCTGCAAGAATCAGTATTTTAAGATCAGCTTTAATCATATCTTCCCAGATTTTGCTCAGTTTTTCTCTTGTGTAGCTTCCTTCCACTGGGATCATCTGGCACTTCTTCATCCATTGATCATCATCCATATGCATCTCATGTCCAAATCAGCATAGTCTTCTCTGTTGCACACCACATCTAATTCCTCTCATACTCAGCTTTTCTTTCAGTTCAACCATGCCCCGTCATTCATGTACATTAACATTGCACATCCAATGGAGCATGGTCACTTCATTTCTCTCCAATCACTGTATATCCTCTGCATTTACCATCCACATCACACTGCCATATAATATCATCCTTATTATGCAGGCATCATATAATCTGCCCTTCACTTGTAGAGAAAATCTGTTTTTTGTCAACAGAGGTAGTAGCTCCCGAAACTTTTTCCAGCATGTTCTACATATATACCAATAATCTATTCATAAAATATATGTATTTAGTACTGATTACTAAAATATTTAATAGGGAGTTTGAAATAGGGCCTACATTTCATATATGGTTTGGGTCTGCATACAACCTTATAGTCACTAGGCAAGTTATCCTCCAACCCACATTCACCATTCCAATTATATAAAGAATTCAACATCTCTTCACTTGCGACCATCGGTTATCAACCATCTTTCTCCTCCCCCACTTCACATGAAACCACTTCTCCAACTGTCATCTTCTCAAAATCACCACCCTATTCCTTACATTACACCTCACCACCTCTGGTATATTTCATCATATTACTTGCCCTTGATGAGCACTTCACAACTAAGGTTAACAATGTAATCTTTTCTTCGGTTGATTCAATTGTTGCGCTTAATAGATAAAGTGTGAAGAGTGGAAAAGTGATGAGAGCATATGTGTGTGTATGGGAGTGTGTGTGTATATGTGTGAGGTGTGGTGGATTTTGCGTTTCACTGCTTCAACCCCCACCTAGACCTCTCGAGCGAAACCACCACTTGAAGTAAAGTGTTATGTCAAACTGGAATGTAGCTATGATGTTTATTTTATGTCAGCTGAATCAAACAAAAAAATGTGTTGTTTAAACTGGTCTATTTTACTTGAAGCACCTTTGCAGCTGGCTTAGTTATTAGTGCTGGTCTATTGTTCAATAGGTCTACTGTTCCATCAATAGCACTGCTCAGAGCACTTTGTAATGGTGTAATCTTCAACAGCTCAAGCTGAGTGCTGGTCCCATGATAAAGTACAGTCTTTTGATCTTTTGAAAATGTTCTCTAAATCAATTCAACATAAACCAACTCAACAGAGAGATGTGAATGCTATATCTAACAGCCACAGCTCCCCTAAATCATACCCTATTAACCTTAAAAAATGTCTGATTGAAAAATGAAGCAGCCATGGCTAGAATAACATTGCCTCATCTCATCAGAATAAATTATAAGAAAGCTATGGGTATTGCTCTATATCATCAGCTTATAATACAAACATTACAGGGTTTCACTGATTGGGAATTGTGGTACACATCTAGTAGTGGTTGTATAAAGTTTGTGGTAGGGATATTCAACCTATTGTGGTGGTATACAGTTTGTGGTGGTGGTATAGAGTTTGGGGTAGCAGTACATAAACTAGAGTGCTATCAGGGCCAGTGCTTCCATTAGGTCAACTAGGCAGCCATCTAGTGTGTAAACATTACAGAGTTGCAATATTTGAACCTTAGTTATAATGATTTAGTAGAAAATATCTAAAATCAGATTTGTTAATTCAAATGTTCATAATATCTTTACAAGTGGATAGATCTTTTTGAAAATTTGAAGTAAACTAAGGTAATGTGATGCAGTCTTAGTGCTGTTTTATACATTTTAAGAATGTTTTGCTAATGCACTTTCATGTAGTTAAGAGTTAAAGGATTACAGTTTTATACAAGTTTGTATAATAAAATATGATAAATATTAATAATTTTCTTTGATCAATAAATAAACATTTGATCAATAAATAAACATTTTTGTTATACAGCAAAAATATCTAAAACAGTGGAAAGGGCTGATGGTAGAATGGCCTATCACATGATTTGGTATGATGAGTGTGGACTGTGTAGTGGAAAATGCAGGATTAATAATGTTTTTGAGTATGGTCAGAGTAAGAAATGTCAAAAACTTAGTTCATCAGCTTGAAAGGAAAATGAAATTTACAGCTCACATCTACACAGGTTTTAGCTGGCCTCCTTCAAAGTCACATCTCATAGAAGGTTTCCTGAGTGTTTTAATGATAGGGGGCTCCAGTCCTAATATGAAAGACAATCTGAAATGAAGTCTTAGTCAAGAACACAGTGTGTAGCCCGGCATAGGAACTGAACCTACAACATTACAATTATGAGTCAGCAATTTAACTATAAGGCCATGCCTTCACAGTTCATCAGCTTGCCAAATTGTAAATCTTATTTATTTTATTTGGGAGAAAAAGTGTGCACATTATAAGACACTGGCTACTCTGGTAATGGTACATACCATAAGTTGGTATATAGCCTATGATTCTTGTAAATAGTCTTAAAATAAATGTAGTAGAGATATTCTACATAATCTCTATTGTTTTAATAAAAAAAATAATGCTTCTTTTTAGAAGGCTACAGCAATGTTGTTGTTACAGCTCACACCTAGCAGGTTTAGATGGCCTCCTCCAAGGTATATCTCATTGGAGAGGGGTCTTGGGTGATTTAATGATAGGGACCCTAGTCCTATCATCTCATTTCTACAGCTGAGTAAACTGGAGCAACGTGAAATAAAGTGTCTTGTTCAAGGAAACAACACACCACCTGGTCCGAGAATTGAACTCACAACCTTTCGATTGCAAGCCCAATGCTCTAACCACTAAGCCATGTGCCTTCACAGCAATGCAAATAGGATATTAAATGTTTAAAATAATCAAAACAAAGTTGCTGGAATGTTACATTGGACATGTTTAATTAGTCTTTAATATTCGGTTTTTCATTTTTTTTTTTTTACTACAAATTCACTACAAATACACTGGAAAGCTCCCACTCCAAGATATATGAAGTGCAAAGCCTTCAAAGCTACGGTCAAAACCATCTTACTATATAGTTCAGAATCCTGGACTCTCAGTGTCACTCACTCAAGGAGACTTGATGGTTCCTATACCAAGATGTTACATGAGGTGTTCAACATTTTGTGGCAAAGTCACACAACCAACAATGATGATATGTCATGAGCTTCATCGAAAATTTGATCCTGTCACTTATCTTTTGCTGGTTATGTTTCCCACCATTTTGAACTTGCAGAGAAACTGCTTCTCTGGTCACCAGATGCAGAGCGCCAAGTGGGATGGCAGGACAATGGCCTCACTGGATGGGATCTTGCTGCAATGAGAGATTGGGAAGTCTGGAACAAAAACTTTGTGCATACTTCACTTTTGATGGAGAGATGACTCAAGAAGAGAACAAGAAGAATATTCAGGATAAAAAAAGTTAAAAAAGAGGTAAAATTCAAAAATGGCAGCATAAGAATAACATAAGGTATCCAGTTCCCACTTAACTCTTCTTTTGACAAAGGGATTTTTATTCTGAAATATTATGTACTGATTAAACAACTCCATGATAATGAATCTACGAGATTTTGATATTATTTATTTTGAGAACAATAGCTTAACATAAGTATGAGCAGCCGGTTATGGCCGGTTTGAACAGAAAGAGGTGAGAAAATTCTGGCTGGATACATCATCATCATCATCATCATCATTTTATGTCTGCTTTACAGTTGGTTTAAATGCTAAAGGGTTAATGAATAGGTGGTGAATTGGCAGAGTTATACCATCAGATAGAATGCTTTGCAGTATTCATTCTGGCTCTCTGTGCTAAGTTGAAATCCCACCAAGGTCAACTTTGCCTTTCAACTTTTCAAGGTTAATAAAAAAAGTACAAGCCCAGTATTGAGATTGATTCTTTCTCTATATCTCTTTCTCACACTCTCGCTTTCCTTCTCTGGATGAAATTGGATGTTTTCAGACTAGGGACAGGGATGGGCTCCACCAGGTTTAACTCTTTAGCATTTACATTACTCTATATTTACTATTATATTTTTATGGTAAAGGCTTTACCTCACATAATTATCTCACATAATATTGAAGCTACGAGATTTTGATATTATTTATTTTGAGAACAATACCTTAACATCGGTATGAGTGGCCAGTTATGACTGGTTTGAACAGAAAGAGGTGAAAGAATTTTGGCCAGATATGGCCGGTTTAAATGTTAAAGGGTTAAAGTCCCCAAAGCACAGTGTATGACATGACAGTGCCTTTACAATACCATAAGGAGTTACAGGTCCATACATACAGCATTTAATGTCTTATTTGCATTCCCGTAACCCTCTAAAACAGACATACACCCACTATTTTCTATACTTTCCACAATTCTTCAAGCAAACTATAACAGCGACTTATCTCTATTGTTTTTACTTTCAATGTGTGTGGAATGTTTATCTTATGTTTGTGATGATTGGTTATATTTGATGTTTTACTGGTAAGTAATGAGATGAGGGAATTCAGTAGATGTTATTTTTAGTCTGTTTGTTTGGAGCCAACTTTTTGGGTGGTTGATGTTGGGTTGTTCTGTAGCTATGTCAAGTAAATGGTTGGAGAAGGTAACAGAGATGTCATCTATATATATAGTTCTGTGTATGTTTTCTGGGACTGTTGGGATGTCATATAGGTACAAGTTAATAAAAGTTGATGAGATCACAAATTCTTGTGATGCTCTGTTGAAGAAATTTTAAATTTCAGCTATGTTGATATTGTACTCTTGCGTAGAGTTGTTGACCTGAGAGATAAGTCATCAGCCAGTGTTTTATTTTGTTTCTAAAGGTGTTTAGTATTTTATTTACATACACTCACACACATGCACACACACACACTGGCACACTCATGAGGTTGTGTAATCAAAAGCTGCAAAAAGGTTCGTGCAGATAAGAAACCTATTGGTACACTGATTTTTAAATTTTTTTTACCACAATCCAACACAACTCTCTCTCTCTCTTTCTCCTCTCTATCACTCCCCTCTCTCTCTCTCTTTCTCCTCTCTCTCTCTCTTTCTCCTCTCTCTCACTTCCCCCTCTCTCTCCCCCCCCATCACCCCCCCCCCTCTCTCACTCTCAGATGAAGAGCAAGGACCCAAAACATTAATATATTCACACTTCATAGAAATTGAACTTTAAGTACTCTTTTATGAATTTTTGCTGACACAAGAAAGAGGAATAGAGAGAGAAAAGGGGCAAGAGGGAAATGTAGAATAGTCAACGCCACTGGTACATTATTGATCAACTACAAAATGACATAAAGGTATAGTTGACCTCAGTGGGATTTGAAGTCAGAGTGCAGAGAGAGCTGGAAAGAATATTACAAGATATTCTTTCCAACATTCTAATGACTCAGTAAATTTGTCACCTTTGTCCATCATCATCATCATCATCATCATCATCACCGTTTTATGTCTGTTCTTCCATGCTAGCATGGGTTAGACGGGTTGTCCTATTATGGGAAGTGTCCAGTTGGCTGACCTTGTCTTGCTCATACAGGAACTGATTCTGGCTTGATTTCTACAGCTGGATGTCCTTCCTAACACCAACCTCATTTACAGTGAGTGCTGGGTGCTTTTTTTTTCATGGTGCCTACATGTTCACTTTACAGTGTGATCTGGGTACTTTTTTGCTGTGGCACCTTCACAACCACTTTGCAGTGGAATGATAGGGACCCCAGTCCCCATCATCTCATTTCTACAGCTGAGTAAACTGGAGCGATGTGAAATAAAGTGTCTTGCTTTGTGGAGTTGAAATCCTGCTGACTTATGCTTTGAATTTCATTGTTCCAAAGATACATCATGGAGTCATTTGTCTCAGTGATAATCACATAGGTGTAAAGTTTGTTATCTCTCTAACCTTATACACCCACTTCCATCACTGCCCCCACAGCTTGACCAAGGCTACAATAAGCACTCCAGTGTCCTAGTGCGGTAGTGCTGGATCCCCAATAAATTACTTCCAGCTCACTCTGTAAGATGTTAGTGGTGATACCATGATTTAAAAAATCACCTAGTCCACTCTATAAAGTGGTAGTGTTGGTGCCATGATAAAATGGTTTCAGTACAAGTGGTTGGAAATGTATCCAGCCATAGAAACCTTGCCAAAAATGGAACATATGAGCAAGACTTGATCATCTTACCTGACTAGCCTTAGAATGTGACAATTCATCTCACCCATACAAGCACAGAAAATAGACGTTAAATGAGGATGATGATGATAATGAAGCAATATAAATTGATCTCTTGGTTTCAACAATGAGTAATCTATTTTTTTTTATCAACTGAACATCTTATTCATTTGAAAACTTTATCAAATATTTTGTCTTTTTAGATTAAACATACAGAAATAAAGAGAACAACTTTTGATGTTGCTTAGTCCTAGATTAGCCATATGATTAAAAACGTTCCAATTGTTACCATTCCATCTTTTTTTCCAAAATTATCCAATTTGTATTTTTCCCTTTTGTAGAGACAGTAAAGTATAATTTGAGAAAGATTTGACTGTTATTTCTAGCATGTTGAACGACTGTGGAGAGGCTTCCTTGTTGGTTTGAGAGAATCATAGTCATGTTGTGGGCTTAAACCAATCTATATAAATCCCTCTCTAACAAATCCCCGAATTTGTCTTCACGAAGGGAAGTCTTTTCAGTCATTTATGAAGACATCTTTCTTCACATTTAAGACAGTTATATATATGGTGCTGTAACTCCTAAGGGAGTCATAGGGGCATTGTATTGACATGCATCATTTTTAGGGCATTTTAAAACCTGGTGGAACTCATCTCCTCTCCAGGTCTGAATACAGCAAATTTCTTCCAAAGAAGGATAGAGAGTGAAAGAATGGAAGTGAAGAAGAGATACAGAGGAAGAATCAACCCCAGTATTAGACTGGTACTTTTTTTTATCAGCCTTGAATGAATGAAAAGCAAAGTTGACCTCGATAGGATTTAAACTCAGAGAGCAAAGAGCTGAAAGTAATACCACAAAGCATTTTATCTGATGCTCTAACGACTCTGCCAATTTGCCACCTATTTAAGACAATTAACATTGTTTACATGCCACTCTGTTGAAGAACCTCTATTCAAAAACGTAAAATAATCCCCCCTCCTCATAGCAAACTAATTTATTTCATTTTATTGTTGAAAAGTGTATGTGTGGGAGGGAGAGTGAGAGTGAGAGAGAGAGGGAGAGAAGGGAGAGAGAGAAATTTGACGGAAATTAGTTTTAGAATATATCAAAAATGTGTGGCTATCTGAGATAAAGAATCCAGAATCCTCATTACTGTACACTGATATATTCATGCAAATGTCCTCATTATGGTTGTTATAATCACAATGTTTTGGTCACTGTGCTGGAGAAGACCAAAAGACTGTGACCAGTTTCAATGAGTGTTCCAGTTGTTTGATGAATGAATCAGCATGCTCATGAAATTAACATGTAAGTGGCTGAGCATTACACAAACCATGTGTACCCTTAATGTAATTTTCCAAGAGATCCAGCACGGCATTGCGTAATAAGGCTTGCCTTTTGAATTACAATCCATCCAACAGGCTTCCAAACACTTTCCATCTAATCAATTTCACTCACAAAGCATAGCTTGACACAAGACTATGGTATATGACACTTGCCCACGATGCCACATAGTGGGATTGAACACAGGACTTAATTATTGCAAAGCAAATCTTTTAACCACTGTAACTATAACAATTAAGATATATATACTTCTTCTTGAGTCATCCTTCCATCAAAGGTGAAGCAATTTGCTTTTTCTAATGGCTAGAATATATATGGCTTGCTACATCTACATTTTCATAGATTTCTCCACTAACTGGAGCAGACATGCCAAACCATTGTTGAATTAATAGTCAATCATCTGTGAAGCTACTGGTGTTTATGACACTAAGGTCATCTAATTAAACTGATGATAGTCGTAAAAGCTATTGCTAGATATGCAAGATTGTTATTGAGGCTTACCTTTCTAGATCCAATCTGTTCTACTAGACTATCCTATGATAGCCATATCAGAGGCACCTTGAGTAGGATGTGGCTTTTCACCAAATGAATCAGTGTATAATCTTCTTTTTCTTCACCCACTTATACCAGAGAGGGTCATGGGGGCAGAGTCCTCAAACACTCCTTCCAGTGGGTCCTGTCAGAAACAACCGTCTCCAACTGATCCAGCTGGATCCCCAAGCGTTATCAGCCAAGCTCATGGATGTTATCCAACCATCTTGCTAAAAGTCTACCCCTGGGTCTCCTGTTGGTTGGTTTTGCCTGTAAAATCTGTCCAGCAATTCTTAATGAAACTAGAAATATTTTCTAATATTTGTAGAATTTGTATTTTTCTAAAATCGGTGTTTACTCTTTTTCAGGAATATATTTCCAGATAATTTAATGGTGGCCTTTTTTAAAAGAGTAAGTAGTATCACATATTATAAAATTGGTTCTTGTCATTCAGCCCAAGGTGAACTCTGATAGAGTAGTTACAAGTAAATTCCACCCTAGAAAATTCCCCCTCAAAGATTCTACCCCAGAAAACTCCTCTTCGAACATTCCACCCTGAAAATTCCTCTCTCCACAAAAATAGTTTCTATAATTTGAATAAAATAAATAACTGCAACCAACATTTTAAAGATTTATTAAAATCAAAGAAAATAATTAATCTATTCAAGTCTATCTCCCTATGATCAAAACATTATCATTGACATGAAGTTAACTGACTGCATACTTTAAAATGTTAATTTTGTGCAAACTCATTTAGTTCGTATGCAGTGAACATTTTCAAGGGGAGTAATTTTTATAAGGTAAAATTTTTTAGGGTGGAATTTTCCGAGTGGAATTCTCTGTGGAAAAATTTTCCAGTCACCAACAGAGCAGACCCATGAGTAAAGTCAGTAGTTGAGCAATGAAATAAATGTTTTCATGTTTAATGTATTTAGTTAAAGCTACATGGAGGTGGGACGGTGTATTTGCAGATTTGTTAGAGTGTTGGACATGTCTAGCAATATTTGTTCTAATTCTATACATTCTGAATTCAAATCCTGCTAAGAATAACACTACCTTATCACTAAAAAACTTTAGCAGTCAAGTACATGGAGTCAATTTTATTGACTTCCAATCTGTGCCAACATACAATGTCTTAGGAAGGTACAATAGATTCAAATTCCCACCCACCAGTGGGGTTTGATGACAGGTGAAGTGACATACTAGCTGAAATATACTGACATTACATTGATATTATCTATCTGTAACAACCTATATTGCCAAAACAACACATACACCCACACACATTCTATCATTCCCTTACACACATGCACTCTCTCTAAAAGCAAATTATTAAAATTGACAGCATGTAAGAAAAATATGTATTTAAGCCATATGGGCATAAAATATGTATAGTAATATATTGTTGTAAATTCAATTGTTTGATATTTTTACCAAGAAAGTTAGTTTTATCATTATGTAAAGAAAAAAAACATCATGCTGGTGTTGTAGTTATTTAACTCCATGTCAAACTGGATCCAGTAGCACCTATGATCAAAGGTAAGCCAACCCAACTGTGAACATTTCATTTTGTTTTCAGACATAATATATTTTGGACTACATTGTTTAGTGTAACTTTTTCTTTAACCCTTTCATTACTGTATATCTAATGAAATACACAGTATTTGAATTAATTAATTAATTAAGAATTTGGATAGATGTACTACAATTATTAACTATTTCATTACTAAAATACTACTTGTAATATAACTTAATAAAAGGTTCTTATATGAGAGTGGTCTGAAAAGTTCATAGGCTGACTATGAAGGAGTGATAATAGAATTGGGAAATCTTGCATGCATACATTTCAACTCTTCTTATTAATAACTGAATTGTTTCTTTCCGGGGACTATATTAAAAAATAAACCTTATTTGGTCATTCTATGAGAGTATCTTGGTCAGCCTATGAATCTTTCAGCTGACCCTCATATTAAATTATGTTTGAAGGTTTTTATTTATGTCGGAACACTTTGAAATGGGTGGATTTTTTTTCACAGAAACAGGCAGTTTTGGGTGTGTTGGTATCAAAAGGGGGTAAACAAGCCAAGAGATTGTATAGAAGCCCTCCTATTTTTCTCAAAAGTAGGGGGTCAATTAGGCAGAAACATTAGAGCATTAGATATTTGCTCTGGTTTCTGTGTTCTGAGTTCAAATCCTGCTGAGGTCCACTTTGTCTTTCATACTTTTGGGGTTGATAAAGAAAGTACCAGCCCAGTGCTGGCATAGCCCTCTTTCCTTACACTTGTGTCACATCCTGGATGTTCCACTGGATCATAAGAAGGTTGAGAGGGTGTCTGTGTCTGCTCAAGATCCCATTGGCCCCTAAAACCCTTAGTGAAAACAAGTCATACTCGATTGTGAGTGATGGCTGTCGTAGTTTTTTTTTATACAATGCCCTGTGCATAATGAAGTGATTATATTAAGGTGTATATTTTAGGATTGATATAATGTACTGTGCCCTTCTTCATTATTTGCGACCATGTATCAATGCTGTTTCTGTTGTTCAGCCATAAGTCAGTCCTGATATGGCACACCTATAATCATTGGAATTCTAGTCATGATCATGATCATTATTTAACATCCATTTTCCCTGCTGCAGATCTCTTAGGCCGTGGGTTGCATCGTGCTCACATACATTCCTACACTCTACATGATAAAATGCAACCAGTACACTCCTTAACCCTGTAGCATTTAAACTCTCACCTCTTTTTGTTCAAACCGGCCATAACTGGCTGCTCATACTTATGTTAAGGTATTGTTCTCAAAATAAATAATATCAAAATCTCGTAGATTCAATATTATGTGAGATAAAGTGTTTACCATGAAAATACAATAGAAAATATTGAGTAATGTAAATGTTGAAGGGTTAAAGTGGAAGTGTTGGTGCCATGATAAAATGCACCCAATACACTCTGTAATGTTGCATGCTGGTGCCACAATAAAATACACCCAGTACATTCTGCAAACTTGTTAGCACTATGGAGGAGATTCCAGCTGCAGAAACCATGCCAAAATAGAATATATAGGGAAAGGCGTGATTATCTGGCTTGTTTAATCTCTGGATATAACAACCCGTTCAACTCATGCCAACATGGAAAATGAACGTAAAATGATGATGAGGTGGATGGTGGTGATGTGCAAATTTATTCTACTTTTTACCAACAGTTCAGGACAGAACAACTGGAAGTGACTAATAACAATAGCAGCAACAACAACAACCATACTAAGGCTACTTTTGGTACTACAGGAGCTAGTATAGTATCAGCACAGTCTTGGAGTCAGTCTCACATGACTATTACCACTACTGTACCTGAAGATGTCTCCAATGGAACTAGCACCAATAACACAAACACCAACATTAACAACAAACAAGAGGAACCAAATACAGAGAATATGTATATAACAACCTCAGTTATGGATGCTTTACAAGGTAAATCAGAGCTATTATATTTACTCCATTTTCCTTGCTTTTTTACTCCCTCTCTTCTACTTCCCCTCTTCATCTCCACTTCACTTCTTTCTCTCTCCCATTCTT
Source organism: Eledone cirrhosa (assembly GCA_964016885.1). Taxonomy (NCBI): domain Eukaryota; kingdom Metazoa; phylum Mollusca; class Cephalopoda; order Octopoda; family Eledonidae; genus Eledone; species Eledone cirrhosa. The sequence goes on from OZ024742.1 coordinate 104,034,071, forward strand.
CATCTGTCGTTCTTTCACACTGATAGACTATAAATTGGCAGTTGATAAAACATGAGATAGAATGCTTTGTAGTAGTCATTCCAGCTCTGTGTTCTGAGTTCAAATCCTGCCAATATTCATCTTGTACTAAGGATTCTGTATGGTCTGGCATGGGAGGAGAGCACAGGAACTTGTGACTGGAAAGCAAACTTCTTATTGTAGCAACACGACTGAGATAAATGTATTGTGTGTATGTGTGTGTAAATTTTAAAAATTGACAGATGTATACATATCATCATCATCATCGTTTAACGTCCATCTTCGATGCTAATATATATATATATATATATAATTATATATAAAAAATGTCAGTACACTGACCTCACCATTCTTGCTCTTGTATTGGCATATAAACAGAACGTTCTCAGATTTACATTTCTTGTATTCAGCCTTGTAGAGCGATAAAACTATTTGCTAGTTATTTGACTATAAGCCAGCCATTAATTGCTCATATACATAAAACTGACTGGCCTGTCTGCTAATATGTAAATCTGATTGATCAGACTATCTGCTAATATGCAGATCTGATTGATCAGGCTGTCTGCTAATATGAAAATATGAAACAGTGTACAGTACTGATGAAGGGTAATAACCAAGAAACATTAGTGTTTGCTGTTCTGTTTATATGCCAACACAAGAGCAAGAATGACAGAGTCATTCTACTGATATGGTTTCAAGAGGCTGTTTGCATAATTGCAAACAAATCGAATATTACTATTAATATTAAAAAAACTCAGATTTACATTTCTTGTATTCAACCATGTAGAGGGATAAAACTATGTGTTATATATATATATATATATATATACATACATGTTTGTCTGTGTGTATATATATATATATATATATATATATATATATATATATATATATACACACAGATATATATATATATATATAACACGTGAAGCGCCAACCCAGAGACCCTCCCCTACGAGTGTCGACAAATGCCCAAAACTCCGAGTTGGTACCATCAATGTAGGCTCAATGAAAGGAAGAGCAGGAGAAATCGTAGAAATGCTAGAGCGAAAGGAAGTTGATGTATGCTGTGTGCAAGAGACTAGATGGAGAGGAGGGTCTGCTAGAGTCCTTGTAGGAAAAAGCCAGTGCTACAAATTTTTCTGGGTGGGAAATGACGATGGGATGGGTGGTGTAGGTATACTATTAGCTGACAAGTGGGTAGATAAAGTAATCTCAGTGTACAGGGTAAATGCAAGAATCATTAAACTTAGACTAGTCCTGAATAAGACAATTACCACAATAATATCAGCTTACGCACCCCAATCGGGGCTGCCAGACGAACTTAAGGATAGGTTTTACGAGTCCCTAATACACACTACTGCTCTAACAGACGACAAGGACTTCCTAATCATTGCAGGAGATTTTAACGGACACGTAGGTAAACACTGCGACGGCTTCAATAGAGTACATGGAGGCCATGGAGTTGGCACAAGGAATGAGGAAGGATTCAGACTTCTAGAATTCTGTGACGCCAATGACATGTCGATATGTAACACAAACTTTAAAAAACCCGACAACCACCTGATCACCTATAGATCAGGGGAGCACTCTAGTCAGTTAGATTTTATCCTCATCAGAGGACGTGACAGATGGACGGTCGTAAACACAAAAGCCTTCCCTAGTGAGGAATGTACATCCCAACATAGCTTAGTTGTCAGCGACCTCACGGTCAGAACTAGACGAGCCCTGAAACAGAGGCCAACCTGGAGAAGAAAGATCTGGAAGCTGAAAGTCCCCTCAACCAGTAACAGATTTAAAGATATTTTACTCAACGCCTACGACAGTAAAGAAGAACAGATAGAGACATTTAACGTAGAAGAGAACTGGGAGTTCCTAAAAAATAACTTACTAGAGGCGACGGATGAGGTTTGTGGCTGGAGTAAGACCTCAAGCAGGAGGAGAGTGACTTGGTGGTGGAACAATAAGGTAGATGAAGCAGTCAAGGCCAAGAGACAGGCATGGAAAGAATGGAAGAACGGGGGGAGCAGGGTACATTACATAGAGACCAAGAGGGAAGCTAGGCGACAAGTATACTTAGCTAGGAGGGAAGCAGAGGATAGAAAATTCAAGCATGTTTTACAACGTGAGGACCAGAAACAGGAGGTATTCAAGATTGCGAGGCAGTGTGTCAGAGATAGTTGTGATGTCATTGGAGAGAAGTGTATCCGGAATGATAAAGGTGAGCTTGCCCTCACAAGTGCTGAGAAGAAAGATGCATGGAAGAGTCATTATGATAGATTACTAAATGAGGAGAATGCATGGGAAGAAGAGACCCTACCCCACGTAGACCCTATAGAGGGACCAGCAGTACAAGTCAGCGGCAGCGTAGTAAGTAAGGCAATCAGAGATATGAAGATAGGGAAGGCAACCGGTCCATCGGGTATAGCTGCCGAGATGCTGAAGGCATCTGGGTCTGTAGGTCACACTATAACCACACGTATCGTTAACCAGGTAATACTAGAGGGGGCCATACCAAAAGATTGGTGCAGTAGCATCATTGTCAACTGCTACAAAGGTAAAGGCGATGCACTAGATAGAGGAAACTATAGAGGTATAAAGTTGATGGACCAGGTCATGAAAGTAACAGAAAGAGTTATAGCACAGCTGATTAGGGACCGGGTGAATATAGACGAGATGCAATTTGGGTTTGTACCAGGGAAAGGCACCACTGATGCCCTCTTCCTTGTGAGGCAATTACAGGAAAAGTACCTAGCTAAAAGTAAGCCACTCTACTTGGCATTTGTCGACCTTGAGAAAGCCTTTGACAGAGTTCCACGTGCAGTAATCTGGTGGGCTCTTAGAAAACTAGGAGTAGATGAATGGCTTGTGAAAGCGGTACAAGCCATGTATAGGGGAGCAGTCAGCAAAGTTAGGATTGGCAATGAGTATAGCGAGGAATTTAGCGTACAGGTTGGGGTCCACCAGGGCTCTGTTCTTAGCCCTCTCCTGTTCATCATAGTCCTGCAGGCAATAACGGAGGAGTTTAAGACCGGATGCCCATGGGAACTCCTGTATGCTGATGACCTCGCACTCATAGCTGAATCTATGGTAGAACTAGAGAATAAATTCCAAACCTGGAAGCAGGGACTAGAGAGAAAGGGCCTCAAAGTCAACATGACAAAGACTAAGGTCCTTGTAAGTAGACGAGAAAACAGAACCCAGATCCCCTCAGGGAAATGGCCTTGCTCAGTATGTAGGAAAGGTGTAGGTAGAAACTCCATTCTTTGCCCCAAATGCAAACAATGGGTACACAAGAGATGTAGCGGGATCTCAGGAAGCTTAATTAAGAATGTAGGATTCACATGCAGCAGCTGTGCTGAAACAGCAAGCAAACAGCCACAGGAAACAAGTACCACCAATCTCTGGGAGGGCCCTGTAGAAACAGTAGACAGCTTCTGCTACCTAGGTGACCGAATTAGCAACGGAGGTGGGTGCTCAGAAAGTACAATAACTAGGGTAAGAACGGGATGGAAGAAGTTTAGGGAACTACTACCACTGCTAGCTGCAAAAGGCTTCTCCCTCAGAATGAAAGGCAGACTGTATGATGCGTGTATCCGAACAGCGATGTTGCATGGTAGTGAGACCTGGGCGCTGAAGGTGGAAGACTTACGTAGATTAGAGAGAAACGAAGCCTGCATGCTCCGATGGATGTGTAACAGTAATATACGTGAACGACAAAGCATAAAGGAATTGAGAGAGAGACTGAGCATAAGAGGAATCAAATGCTGCGTGCAGGAGAGGCGGTTACGCTGGTATGGACATGTGATGCGTATGAAGGATGACAGCTGCATAAAAAGGTGCAGAGCACTAGAAGTTGATGGAAACCGCGGAGTGGGGAGACCCAAGATGACTTGGGATGAGGTGATAAAAGCCGACCTTACCCAACTACACCTCTCAAAGTCAATGACACACGACCGTGACTTCTGGCGTCACGCAGTAATACAGGGTACCCGACCTCCCATGGGTACATGCTGAAGCATATAAACAATATGCCCCCCCCCCCCCCTCCACCGCAAGGTGGCCGTGGAGGTGCCACGGCAAAAAAGCACCCAGCCCACACTGTAAAGTGGACGGTTAGGCGCCACGAAAAAGCACCCAGCACTCACTGTAAATGAGGTTGGTGTTAGGAAGGGCATCCAGCTGTAGAAATCAAGCCAGATCAGTTCCTGTATGAGCAAGGCATGGTCAGCCGACCAGACACTGCCCACAACAGGACAACCCGTCTAACCCATGCTAGCGTGGAAGAACGGACGTAAAACGGTGATGATGATATATATATACACACACACACAAACACGTGTGACATATAATTATAGTTGATAAAGAAATAATTACTTCATAATTTTCTGTAGCCTAAACTCTTGAATTAATTTACTGCTTTCTGTCATTAAATTGCAGCCACGATGGGGCATCACCTTGAAGGGATTTAGGATGTTATATCAACCCCAATATTTATTTGTCCAAATTTGGTATTATTTTATTGACCTCGTTTTGTCAAACTGCAAAGTTACAAGACATAAACAAAATAAATGTAAACACAGACATGGTAATCATTTTATTGTCCTCAGAAAGATAAAAGGCAAAGTTGACCTTGGAGGAATTTGAACTCAGTTCATATAAAGAAATACAAAATACTACAAGATCTACCAATTCTGCAAGTTGCCATATATTCATGATTAACCATTTTAGTACCAACATGGCCAAAACCAACACAATTTTATCTAATAATATTTTGTTATGTTACCATCTTAGAATATAAGCCGGCCCCTATCTTATGTCTACGAAATAGACAAAAATCCAAACCCTGTTTACAAGCCAAAGCAGGTACTCAACAAATTATGTTTAGATGGTGCTGTTTTTAAATTCTCATGAGTGGAGAATATATTTATGAAGTTTTAATACTTTGATATTTAAAATATTTTAAGTGTCATTTAAAGAATAGTTTTGGTTTTATAACTCCATTATATAATTATATTTTTTACCAATTTCTGACTGTTTTGAAGGCCATATTAATTCAAAACACATAAAAAAAACAATAGGAAATATGAATTTCACATTGAAAGTGAAATCGGTGTAATATTCATCTACAAAGTGAAAATATTATAGCACCTCATTTATGTAGAATTTTGAAATTGATGAAATTTGGCAAAATATTGACCTCAAATATAAGCTGACTCACCATTTTACCATCGATTTTTTGTCTCATATTTCTCAGTTTATTTATGAATATATACGGTAATTGATTATTTTAGTAAATCATTCAAAATTTTTCATTAGCCTTTTAGATACCACCCAGCCAAAACCGGCACTGATTCTATGACCCCCCCCCCCTTTAAAAGGTTTTTATCTAAATTAAATCTTCCAACTTAATTTTATATAAGAACCATATGTTAAGTTACTATCACAGTAATGAAAGAATTAATAATTTTAGTAAATCCCTCAAAATTCTTCATTAATTAATTGAAATAGAGTGTATTTCATTAAAAATCCAGTCAGGAAAAGGTTAATGCTAGAACTAAAATTCAGAATTGTAACACTTCTTTGTATAAAATCAGAAAACAGTACAGCTCCCATGACTTTCGGAAATATTTTTGTAGATGAAGAGTTGCTGAAGCATGGAACAAACTACCTGCATCATCAGTTGTTTGTTGTCGGGTCACTGCATCCTTCAAAACTTCCATGCTTTCCAAAATTTGTTAACTCTACATCTAATATTTCCCCTCCATACACATGTATGTATCTGTGTGTATATCATGACTCATATATTGTTCACTTTCCTGACATTTGTACATGATTCTATGTACCATACATGCACCTTTGATGAGTTGTAGTGCACCTGAGCACTGTACACAATAATTTTCATTATTATATTGGCAGTATTAGTAGAGAGTCGGACACCATGCTTTGATGCATAGAGTTACGGCCCTTTCCATTCTGAGTTCAAACCCTGCCAAGGTCAACTTTGCCTTTCATCCTTACAGGGTCGATAAAATAAAATACCAGTAATGTACTGGGTAATTGCTGGCCTTGTGCCAAAAGTAGAAACAATTATTATATTATTATAATTTACCAAATGTCTTTCACTGCTTCACAGGTTCCTCTCCATTTCCAGACCACCCTAGTAGATTTGAACCATTCCTCACCCAGATTGATGGCACCAATTTTCTGGGTCTGGTAATGTATTCTTTAATGATAGGTGTGGCCATCCATTGTGTTGGGGACCAAGGCCGATTGCTTGCTGATATTTTCACAGCTTTTTACCAAAGTACTTTGAAACTAATAAGTTTTATTACATGGTAAGATATACTTTACATGCTTATACATCATATTTTCATTACATTATTCCACTGTCTCAGGGTGTTGATTATCAGACTTGTTAGAATGTCACTTTTCATGCTGGCATGTGCTAGATAGTTTTGAAACTGCTTTACTGCTGAATTCTCTTCTTGATGCCAACCATTTTAGTCATTTCTTATGACATGCAGGGATAAAGTGTACCTATACTAAAAAATGGGACATATGTAGTAATTACATGTTTCATTACATATTTTTTATATCATATTTTCATTACAATATATCAGTCACCCGTTCTTTGCATGTTTCATCATCATCATCATCATCATCATCATCATCATCATCATCATCACTATTCTATGTCTATTTTCCATGCTTGCATGGGTTAGATGGGTTGTCATGTTCTGAGAATAGATAAGTCAGATAAATATGTCTTGTTCATACATTCCATTCTGGCATGGTTTCTACAGCTGGATGCCCTTCTTAACACTAACCACTTCACTGCATACACTGGGTGTTTTTTATCATGACACCAACATTACCATATAACAAAGTAGACTAAGTGTTTTATATCATGGCACTAGCACTACTACTTTACAGAGTGGGCTTTACATCAGATTTTTATTACATTATATCACTCATTCATTACATATGTAGTAAAATCCTGCTTTGGTGAATTTTGTTGTTGAACAAAACTACAGTGTATTTTCATATCACATTAAATATTCATCATTTCTAACATAAATTTACCATGACATCACCTATAGCTATAAAGGAGCAAACAGACAGCAAACGTTTGTTCTTGTTTGACTGCAATGATAGTCACCAAGCAGCTGCTAGCCTTCTCTGGCCAAAATTGGCCAGGAAAGCCTATCATGGCTCTATTTCTTTACTCTTTCACAAACATCTGTAGCCTGTCTCTCTCATGTTTGCAGGTACACTACACATCACAATTCACACAGACATAATCTAGTGTACAAACTTTGCTTATTTCCACCTTTTAGTTCATAATATTGCTGATACAACCTTTAATTATTTTTCTGTAAACACAAATCATCCAAACATTTGAACTGTGTTTCAAATCTTAGATTGATGTATGAATAACTCTAATTCTACTCAATAAATGTTTTAATTTTCTCAATTCCCTTTTCATCAATATCAAAATTGAGCAGATATGATTGAGATTTTGCTGAAGACTTAAAACAAGTTTTGGGGTATAACTCAATTTACCCAAATGAACTTCAAACACTCCAACAAACCAACAAACAAGTCCTTACATCAACACATATTGAATCTTTCACATTCAATACTATTTTTCAACTCAAAATCTTTTACATCTTTCTTCATATCCATTTTTAATATCACATTTTCAATATATTTTATTAACCTTTGATTATATATTTTTTATATTATGTTTTCATTACATCACTGTTTCATTACATGTTTTTTTATATTCATCCTTTCATTACATGACAACAGAGTCAGTGAATTAGTGAAGGAGCTGATATGAGGTCACTTAACCCTCGAGCATTTAAACTGGCTGTATCCAGCCAGAATTCTCACACCTCTTTCTGTTCAAACCAGCTGTATCTGGTTGCTCATACCTACATTAAGGTATTGTTCTCACAATAAATAACATTAAAATCTCGTAGATTCGATATGTGAGATAATTATGTAAGATAAAGCCTTTACTGTGAAAATACAATAGTAAATATAGAGTAATGTAAATGCTAAAGGGTTAACCTATGGAAAATTGCAGCAGAATCTTCCCAAAGTATTATGCTATCAGCTTACAAAAAGGAAAGACAAATTGAATAATATACTCCTATATAAACTATGACTGGAAAAAAAAAGATTGGATAATCATGACTGAAAAAGTATATCTGCTTGATCAACAGCAACTACTAAAGGAACTCACTGTGTACCCTTCTGTATATAACATCATTTTGAGGTTCAGCATTTTGAGACCATCTCTAACCACCTCAGCCCAGATTTTTCTTGGTTACCTCTACTGCAACTCCCTTCCACTGGCATCTTCCAGCACTTCTACACTCAATAGTCACATTGCTTTAAACCTTGGGCTAGAGACTACTGTTCTATCATTCTAAAATGGTTTGGGTTATTCTACATGGTCACTGAACTTGCTAGAAAAAGCAAGCAAATCTCTTTGAAATCACAACCTACCCTCTTAGAAAAGATCAATCATTCAATCAATTTCCTGTAACTGGTGCAGCCAGTCATTAGCGTGCCACACTAGACCTTTGACTGTGTGTCCATTATAACATTTTAGAAGGCCTAAAAAATGCTTGGCAGTGCCCATCTCCTCTTGAAGCATCCAATCTCTCACTAAGTTTAGCCTGCCAGCAGAAGCAGTTTCTGGGGTGCAGCTGAAAAATGTCCCTAAGCCAGAAGTGAGAATCAAGTGAGTGCCTGTGTACCTGACTATCTCTAATGGATGTCACTCTTGGACATCCTGGTTTTAAGATAATGTTAGAAAAGAAAACTTTGGGTAAAGGTGGTAAGAATTGAATCTCACAGAGGATATGACAAAGGAACACAATGCATGGAGGGAAGCTGTGTTGGAAAAGGCCCATCCAACATATGTAAGGATGATAAAGATGATGCTGCATAATTTGGTCCTATGTTCAATCATAATTGTCATTATCATCACCATTTAACACCCATTTTTCCACACTAGCATGGGTTAGACAAGTTGAGACAAGGAAGGTCAGATGACATGAACACCCCTTTGGTTGGAGTCTCATTGAAAGTCTCATGTTTTGTAGTCAGAATTGTTAGTACTCCTGCATTGTAGAAAATATAACCTGTCAAAAGGACTATACAAATTTTATACACATTATTTGACCTTCCAATCATTTAAGTTTGTTATAACAAAATATTGTCTTTTTCTCCCACCTCATTCTATAGGTATTCTCCAATAGGAATATTTTTCCTGCTTACAGCTACTGTGATTGAGCTAGAGGAACCTTCCACAACTTTCCATCAATTGGCTCTGTATACAGGAACAGCATTGGTTGCTCTCTTAGGCCATGGAATGGTGTTATTACCATTGGTATATTTCTTAATGACACAGAAAAATCCAGTAAAATTCCTGTACAAGAACTCACTGAGTTTATTTACAGTATTTGCTACATCAAACAGGTATGAACCCAAAACATCTCTAAATCACAGTTTACAAAACTATGTTTGTGTGTGTGTGCACGCATGTGCATATGTGTGAGTGTTTGTATGTGTGCGTGCATGTAGGATTGATTACCCATGAAATAATCAAACATGCATACCATAATTGCTAAATAGCTTTGTCGAAGAACTGATTATAACTAAAAGTTTGAAAGTAGAGTGCAGCTATTAAAGCTATATCGTGGTGGCAAATTGGCAGAGTTGTAAGGGGCATTGGATTAATAATACCTCAGTATTTGTTCTTGCTCACGACGCTCTGAGTTCAAATCCAGCCAAGATTCAATTTTTATCATTTTTATTATCATCATCATCATCATCATCATTTAACATCCACTTTCCTTGCTAGCAAAAATTGGACGTAGATTACCAACACTAGAGAGATTGTTGTGTCACTGACACAACTCAAGGGTCCTCTCAACCCTTTTAGGCATGGTTTCTACGGCAGAGTGCACTTCTTGTCACCAGCCACCCTTATGGAGTGTACCAGGTGCATTTTTGTGGCACTGTTACTAGAGAGGTTGCTGGTCATTGTCCCAACTGAAGGGTCCTCTCTGGGGAGGAGGCAATGGGGAGGGAGCTAGGTATGAAGTTATAGGTGTATGAGGTGATTTAGCAAGGCGATGAGTAAGGGGAAAAGGTGACTGATAGTGTATGGGGAGAGGGGATGTAGTGGTGGGGTGGTGTGGTTGACAGAGTGTGTGGGCAGTGATGGAAAGATAAGTAAGGGGTGGTAGTTTGGGGGATGAACAAGGAGTAAAGAGAGTAGCTACTAGGGTGCAATAGTGAGGATATCTAAGGATTTAGAGGGGGAGTAGCTAAGGAATGTTTCTGTAGGGGGCATGGGTAGTGGATGCAAAAGTCAGATACAGTGGCTTACTCTTAACTAAGTACTTCTGTAGTTGCCTCACCAGAAAGAGAGCATGGGTAGTACCCCCTGCCTGGCATAAATCCAAACTGCATCTCATCTAACCCTTTCAACAACTTTCATGACCTGGTCCACCAACTTGATGCCTCTGTAGTTACTTCTCTGTAGTGCATCTCCTTTGTCCTTGTAGCAATTTACAATAATATTGCTGCACCAGTCATTTGGTATGACCCCATCCTGAACTACTTGGTTAACTATGTGTCTGACTAGCTCATACCCTACCATGTCATGCTTTTATTATCTTAGCAACTATACCAGATGGTTCAGCTGCTTTCCCTACCTTCATGTCCTTAATTGTTTTATTTAGCACACTGTTGTTAACTTTTATTGCTGGTCCCTCAGTTAGGTCTGCATGAGGTAGGCTCTCACTGTTCCATTTATTCTTTTATTCAGCAGTCTCTCATAGTAAATCTTCCACGCTTCCTTCTTTTTGGCATCAGACAGAGCAAATGCTCCACTATCAATTCGAATACACTTTTCCCCAAACCCCATTTGGAGTTGATAAAGAAAATATCAGTCCAGTACTGGCACAAAACTTCTCTCCTAGCTGTCACATCTAGGATGTTCTGCTGGATCATGGGTGAGCGGGTCCAAGAAGGTGTCTGTCTTTGCTTAAGATTACATGGGCACTTAAAATCCCTCATTGAAAGCATGCTACATCCTACCAAGTCCTACATGATTGTGAGTGATGGCTGTAGTTTTTTTTTATGTAAGTGGGTGATAGTAATACTGTATTATTATAAAACTGAAATGAAGGAAATTCATGTTGAACATGTGTGTCAAAGTAGAAAACTTGTAAAAGTAAAAATATTTTTCTATAAAGATAATCAATTCTTTCCCCCATGTGTGTGTGTGATAGTTTGGGAAAAAGTAATAATCAACAATGTGTTCAATAATATGTAAGTAAAGTACCCTTAACTGGATGGGGTCATAGCTGACTTCTTACAGAGAGAGAAATCAACAGTACAGGACTAGTACTTTATTTATTGATCTCAAAAGGATGAAAGCTATAGTTGACCACCCCAGTTTTTATCCTTGTTCTCCTTGCTCTCCTTTTCTCTCCTTTTCTCATTGCTCTACTTGCTCTCTTTTTATCCTTGCTCCCCTTTTCTCATTGCTCTACTTGCTCTCCTTTTATCCTTGCTCCCCTTTTATCATTACTCTACTTGCTCTCCTTTTCTCATTGCTCTCCTTGCTCTCCCTTTCTCATTGCTCTCCTTGCTCTCCCTTTCTCATTGCTCTCCTTGCTCTCCTTTTCTCATTGCTCTACTTGCTCTCCTTTTATCCTTGCTCTCCTTCCTCTCCTTTTATCCTTGCTCTCTTTACACTCCTTTTCTCATTGCTCTGCTTGCTCTCCCTTTCTCCTTGCTCTCCTTTTCTCATTGCTCTCCTTGCTCTCATTGGTCTCCTTGCTCTCCCTTTCTCCTTGTATCTATGCACTTGTTTATATACAAATACAATGAGAAAAGGGGAGCAAGGAAAAATATGAAAGCAAGGATAGTAAGGAGAGTATATATATATATATATATATATACATATACGATATTAATAAATGGAAACTATATTTATAAAACCATATTTATTTCATTATACATATTTCAGGGATACCAAATAAAAATATGGTATGCCTTCATCAGACAAAATACAATATATAAACAGTTTTATAAATAATTTTGACGTACCCTATTAAATGGAACCATTATTTTTGGAAGCTATCTGGATAGTGAAATGTTTATATTATTTTATTAGTTATAGTGTTAAGCACAATTAGAAAAAGACGGAGAGAAAGAAAGAAAAAAAGAAAAAAAGACGGAGAGAGAGAAGGAGAGAGAAAGAAGGAGAGAGAGAAAAAGAAAACCTGGATAAATATCGGAGAGAGAGAGAGAGAAATGTATGTAGAAAAGAAAGAGATAAATAGATAGGAGGAAATAAAAAAGAAAGAAAAAAGGAAGAAATAAGAAAAACAAAGGAAAGCAACAGAGAGATAATAAGTCATCATACAGATAGAAAAACTCAAGAGAGAGAGAATACTATATAGAGAGAGGAGGAGATAGTGACAACTTTACGTCATGTCATATTAAGTTGAGTTAACAATTTATATGAAATGAATAATAAAGATATAAATATCAATATTCATAAATGTGACATAGATATATAATATGAGAAAATAACATTGTTCAATAATGACCATATGTTTAGTTTAAAAACTTGAGATCAATATACCAAAATCTGAGTTAAATCTTTCAAAAAGTACCCTCTTTATAAAAAACAGGATACAAATATGTATATATATATACACACATATGTACGTTCTGAAAATAGAAATTATGTCTACTCAAGCCAATAATATAGACACACAAAGCGCAAATGATTTCACTTGATCACTGCTATACACTCCTTGTGTTATAAAGATCACAGTATATATACATAAATATACGATTAATATTCATGTCCTCATATATACGATTACCGTTCATGTATTTAATATTATGCATATCTGCAACACACATCACATATACACCCACACATATATATGTATAAATAAATATCTGCGTGAGTCCTCCAGCATCGCTCATGTATATATACAGACATATATACAAACACATAAATAGACCCTATAACACTTTTATATGCATGTTAATACACACATATGGCATTTGTATAGAGATAATCAAATATCAATATATTAATATAGAAATATCAAAGCATTAAAATCTTTAAAACACTATAGAGTATCTCAGGTTAAAATAATATGTTTTATATATTTAGTATAGAAATTTATCCTACCTATATCTCAAACAAGATATTGAAAGATCCAAACAAAAAATCTTCAACTTCGCTGTCTAACCTACTCTGGCACCTTAAACGAGATAATATTAAATATTCGATGAATTGGAATATTATTTCAAAAGCTACTACGTTTAATTCCTCTTCAGAAAATTGTGATCTTTGTATAGAAGAAATATTCTTTATATTAAAGTCCAAAAATTCCCTTAATTTAAGGAGCAATTTATTCAGTTGCTGCAGACATAGATTGAACTCAAC
>OZ024742.1:104052595-104117595 GCA_964016885.1 Eledone cirrhosa
TTTTATATCGGAGTTATCCCAGTTTCCTGAGTTGCCTTCTCCTAGAAGAATGCCCTGACAAAGGCTAGGGGTCCTTGACTCCCAGTGGTTTAACCGTGTGATCGGGTGTCCAGTCCGACTATTTGTATGTCCCTGCGCATATACATACACATGCACCCATGTATATACACATATACATATACATACATATATACATGTGTATATACATATTTACATACATTTGGATGGCCGTTGACTTTTATGAGTTCTCCCGCCTTTCCTCAGGTTTTATTTTTTTGTCCTGCAGGGTGTCAAAATCAACATGCGACAGGTTGTACTGGGTTACATGTTACCAGTAGCCCTCAAGAGTGACTCAACACATATATATATATAGTTCAGAGAGCTTATACCACTATTGGCTAAAGGTTTCTCTCTAAAAATGAAAGGCAGGCTGTATGATGCCTGCATACGAACAGCAATGTTACATGGCAGTGAGACTTGGGTATTGTGTGCAGAGGATATATGCAGACTGGAGAGGAACGAAGCTTGCATGCTCCATTGGATGTGTAATAGTAATATACGTGAACGGCAAAGCATGAATGAACTAAGGGAGAAATTAGGAATAAGAGGGATCAGATGTTGTTTACTCGAGAGAAGACTACGTTGGTATGGTCACGTGATGCGCATGAAAAACGACAGCTGTATAAAAAAGTGCAGGGCGATAAAAATAGACGGTAGCCACAGATTAGGCAGACCCAGAAAAACCTGGGACGACTTGATAAATTCTGACCTCACACACTTACACCTCTCCAAGACAATGTCACTGGACCGAGATCTTTGGCGCTACACAGTAATACAGAAGACCCGCCTTGCCTAAGTACAAAGCGAAACCTACAGTCAGTAGGCACCTCTTAACAAAAATACACCCCCGTCCCACTACTCCCACCCTATCCACACCACCCCTTCAATGTAAAGTTATGTTGGTACCACAACATCCAGTCCGAAATAAATGAGGTCGTGTAGGTGTCACGACAAAAAAAACACACAGTCCACGCTGTAATGTGGCCGTGTAGGTAACACGGTAAAAACCTCCCAGTCCACACTGTAAACGTGGTTGGTGTTAGGAAGGGCATCCAGCCGTAGAAAACCCGCCAGACAGTCCTATGCGAGCAAGACAACCACTCTTGCCTCAAGTGGGAAAATTCCCGTCCAAACCCATGCAAGCGTGGAAGATGGACGTTAAACGATGATGATGATGATGATGATGATGATGATGATGATATATATATATACATACATATATATATGTGTACATACATGCATATTTATATATATATATACTGTGAGCCAGACCAAATACCAAAACATTTTTAATCCAACATCCTAAAGATTGTCAATTCACTGCCTTATACAATAGTATAGAAGTTTCAAAATATATTCAAAGATAATTGAGTATGTTATCCTTCCTATGATATGTAAATCCTCTTCACTATTATCCTACTTCACCCTGTTTTATTCTGCAACTTGTACCACTTTCTTTTGCAGTATTACAACATTACCAATGATGCTACAGTGTATTGAATGTAACACAAAACTCCACCATCAAGTGACACACCTCACATTGCCTCTTGGTGCCATTATCAATATTAATGCTGGAGTTTTATACAAGTCAGTAGCCTGTATATTCATTGCTCAATATGAAGGAGTACCTTTAACAATAGGAAGGTTGATAATTATAAGGTGAGATTGCTTACTGTCTCAAACATTCCACTTACAAAACAATGTTATCTTGTTTTTTAATTCTTAACTTCTTGTAATGGTTTAGTAGAAAATATCTAAAAACAGGTTTGCTAATTCAAATGTTTACAGTGACTTTACCAGTGAACAGATTGTTGTGAAAATTTGCAGGAAACTAAAATGTTTACACTGACTTTACTAGTGGACAGATTGTTGTTAACATTTGCAGGAAACTAAAATAAAGACTTCAATATTTAATATGATGCTGCACTTTTGTACTTTTCAAGAATGTCTTGCTAATGTGCTTTCATATGGTACAGAACAATAACTCTTAATACCCTATGATTTAGCAGAAAATATTGAAATATTGGTTTCTTAATTCGAAAGTTTATAGTAACTTGGCTAGTGGATAGATAGATCAGTGTGAAAATATATAATATTAAAGTAAGGACTTTAATTTTTAATGTGATTCAGTTATAGTGATGTTTTGTTCTTTTAAAGAATGCCTTTACTAATGCAGTTTCATGTGATAGAAGACATTAAGAGTTAATATTGTTTCTTCCTCTTTACCTACTGCCTGTGATTATCATAATTTTAAGGCGGTGGATTGGCAGTATTGGTAGAGGGTCGGATGCCATGCTTTCCAGCATAGTTACGTCCCTTAAGGATCTGAGTTCAAATCCCGCTGAGGTTGACTTTGCCTTTCATCCTTACGGGGTCGATAAAATAAAGTACCAGTAATGCACTGGGTAATTGCTGGCCTTGTGCCAAAAGTAGAAACAATTATCATAATTTTACATCTGTTTTCCATGTTTGCATGAGTTAGATAGATCCTCTCCAGTACAGCCTGTTTCCATTTGAAACATTCCTTTGTCATCTCCTCTGTGAGGTTCAGTGACTTGAGATCAACTCTCACCACTTCTGCCCAGGTTTTATTTAGTCTTTCTCTACTACAGCTCTATTTCAGTATTCAAATTTGAATCTATTTAACTATCTATCTGCCTACTAATCTATAGTGGCATTATATTAAGTGTAAACTATTGTTGCATTTCCCAGTTTGTTGAATATACAAGTATACTGACATCTTGTTGACTGCATGTTTAATATGGTATGGTTAACAATTCATTGTAGATAATAATTTATGGTTGTATGTTTAGTGCTGGTGCAATGATAAAATATACCCAGCCTACATTGTAAAGTGTATTGTTGGTAGCATGATAAAGATCCCTAGTCTACCTTGTAAGATGTGAGCACTGATGATAATAAAAAGGCACCAGTCCATCCTGTAAAGTGATAGAGCTGGTACCATGATAAAAAACATCCAGTCCACCTTGTAAGGTGGGAGTACTGGTGCTCCAATCAAAGACAACCCGTTCACCCTGTAAGGTTGTAGTACTGGTGCCACAATAAAATGCACCTAATACATGCTGTAAGGAGATTGGCATAAGGAAGGGTATCCAACAATTGAAACCAAACCAAACTAAAAACAATGTATGAAGAAAGCGCTGTCGCCCAACCTATCTAGTCTCAGAATGTAACAACCCATCTAACTCATGCCAGCATGGAAAATAAATGGTAAACAGTGATGATGATGATGATGATGTTTAGGTGATTATTTTATCTCAATATATTTGGTATATAGAAACAGATTTAGTCTTCATGTGAAGGTAGGAAATTAAAAGACAAGAGTTATGGATCCTAATAAAGTCACATAAGTTCCAGATCAGTTGAAATTCTATTTAGATATAGAAATCTTTAATAGAAGTGTATATGAAGGTATATATGATATGTCTATGTATAATAAACATACAAGAGTCTCACTATGAAATATAATGAAAATTATTGTGTACAGTGCTCAGGTGCACTACAACTCATCAAAGGTGCATGTATAGTACATAGAATAATGTACAAATGCCAGGGAAGCGAACAGTGTATGAGTCATGATATACACAGACACACACATGTGTGCATGTATATATGGAAGGGGAATATCAGGTGTAGTATTGGCGAATTTCGGGAAGCATGGAAGTTTTGAAGGATGCAGTGTCTCAACAGCTAACAACTGATGATGCAGGCAGTTTGTTTTCATGCTTCAGCAACTCTGAGCTTAAAAAATGTTTCTTGAAAGTCATGGGAGCTGTGCGGTTTCCTGATTTTGTAATGCTTTAAGCTGTGATCATCTTACAGCTATCTTAGTATGATCACAGCTGAAAACATTCATAGCAGAACTCTTGTATGTTTGTATATGCCTTCATATATACCACTATTATGAACAGGCTATGTTAGTGCTACTACCAATTAATCCTAGCCAGTCAAACTCACACTATGTAAATGAGAACCTCCAGTTGATGTTTCATTCACATTATATACAAATGAGAATTTCCAACTGATGTTTCATATGTTTCATATAAAAAAGTATATAAGCTATAGCTTATTCTTGTCTCAGTACTGAATGAGTAAACATCACTGATGATGGATAAAAATACAGAATCATGTGTAAGATGTTTCACACAACTACAGAATTAGCTGTGGAATGATCACAGCTTAAAACTTCAAAGTGAAACTTTTGTATGTTTATTATACATAAACATAATGTATATGCCTTTGTTAGTGTTACTGCTCGTAAAATTCTTTATTTAATTTTATATATAGACAGTGTTTGTTAAATGATTGTAGTTCTATAAAAAGTATAAGTGAGCTATTAGGTAGTCATTTAACCTGCTAGAAATAGCAGCCAAATTTCCTGAAGATACACACTACCAACTTATACACACAAACACATTTTGAATAATGAAACCCTAGATACTTAATGTTTCCTCTGCCTAGTATAGGATGCCTTTTTTTTCTGTTTAGTCAGGGAGGGAAGGGTCTCGGAGACTGCTAGAAGGAAGAAAGTTGTCCTCAAGTCACAGACCCTGCCCACATACAACTGAGTGAACTGCACTAAAGGCACACAAGGCTTAGTTAGTGGCATTAAATTGAGTGACATATTAAATATATTCTGCACTATCCAAGAACTCATAATACAAAGAGCCAAATCAGATATTGTAAGCCATCTCATTCAACACTTTAATCCTTTCAATACCATCTTGTGCCTAAATCAGAAACCATTATTACAGGGGTCGATAAAATAAAGTACCAGTAATGCACTGGGTAATTGCTGGCCTTGTGCCTAAAGTAGAAACAATTATTACATGACAGATATCTATTAGATTTCAGTAGTTAAATGTTTGTCTTTTGTTATTAAGTTGAAAGTTAGTTATTTTACTAAACCTCTCATAATTATGTTTACAGTTTTTGACAATGTTGCCAATATAGCTGTGTTGACTATCTTGACAATATAGTTGTGTTGACTGTGTTGAGTATATTGACAATATAGCTGAGTTGACTGTGTTTGTAATTATGTTGACTATGTTGTCAATTGTGTTGACTATGTGGACAATATAGTTGTGTTGACTATGTAGACAATATAGCTGTGTTGATTATGTTGTCAATATAATTATGTTGGCCATGTTGACAATATAGCTGTGTTGACTGTATCAACAATATAGTTGTGTTGATTATCTTGGCCATGTCATTAATATAGCTGTGTTGACTATGTAGACAATATAGTTGTGTTGACTGTGTTGACTATGTTCATTGTTGTATATTAGTATTTAAATTACACCGTTTCTGTTTACTTTTCAGCTACGCAGATCTATGTTTACTATTAATAATGTTCACATGAATATAATGTTATCTAAATATTATGAAACTAAAGATATTTCTGTCCATATTGAATGTATGTTAGCTTAAAGTAAGCTGCTTCAAAAGCCTCTAGAATTGGAAAGTCCACTTTTACCATTTCTAAGGGTGAATATGAACAACTTTGACTATTTTTCATAGTATAAAAAACTGCACTGAAGAAGCGAACTCTAAGCTAACATACATTTAAAATTTCCTCAAAACATCATAAATACAACTGCGTCAATGTCTGTTTATGTTTCAGTATCACATCGGCACTTGTATCAATTGGTACGAGAAATCTACCCCAGAATGGTAATTTGGCTCTCCTCGCAGTCCTCAATGCTGCTAGTATCCCTAATGAAAATGTCTCCTTAGTTTTGGCAGCTGACTGGGTCTTGTAAGTAGATTTCTGCTGTAAAATGCTTTCACTATTTACCACTTTTTACATTTTCAATTCAGTGTGCCATTCTGAATCATCCCACTGGGTCACTTTTCATCCTTTCAAGATTGATATAAAAAAGTAGAAGCCCAGTACTGGGGATTGATTCTTCCTCTATATCTCTTTCTCATTTCCGCTCTATCACTCTCACTCTCTCCTTCTCTGGAAGAGATCAGCAATGTTGAGACTTGAAGAGGAGATAGGCTCTGCCCAAGACATGCTGTATGTCACTACAGTGCCTCCTATGATTCCATTGAGAGTTATGAGTCTATACTTACATGTACATGTGTAGTGAATTAGCAGAGTCATTAAAATATCAGATAGATTGCTTTGCAGTATTCGTTCTGGCTTTCTGTCTTCTCTAAATTCAAATCCCACCAAGGTCAGCTTTGCCTTTCATCCTTTTGAGGTCAATAAATAATGTGCCAGTCCTGTATTGTAGTTAATTATTCCTCTAAATCTCTTTCTCACTTTCTCTCTCTCCTTGTTTGGAAGAAATCAGCTGTACCATATGTATGTACATACATACATACATAAACTGCATGTACACATGTACAGATACATGGCATATACACATGAACACATATAACTCAAAACATACACATCTACACATATAATAACATCCATACTTGCAGACATATCTACCTAGTTGATGTTGTCTAAATTCCAATGAAAAAGTCTTGTGTCTATTGGTATAAATTTATAAAATTATAAAACCAGAAGAACATACATACACATATATTAACTTTATTTTTGTTATTTCTCAGGAATCGAGTCGGTGTCACTGTAAATACCATTGCTGATGTTGTTGGAGTTGGTGTTATAAATCACCTAACACCCCTAGGTGATATAGTGTGACTATTGTAAACTAAGATGGAAAACAAGACCTTCTGCTTTATTTTCAACACCAATTTCAAATGATATCTTCTGTCTCTTTCATTGTTTTATTTCGTTTGTTTGTTGGTTTTTAAAAATATTTAAAAAAATTAAAGTTTTATTGAAACATGAAATATTCTAGTCAGCATTTTCTTTTTGATATTTTTAGGCGTTTTGTTGTTGTTTTTTTAACCCCAAGTCAATCCTGACTGAACAGAGTTATTATCGAAAGTGTTTCAGAAATGACTATCTATCCCATTCCACTATTGAACATTGTATATTTAGAACTCAATATCCAATGTATCCTTTCCATTTAAATGTTGTAGGGTGCTATTTCTAACAGGCCAAGAGAGCAGATAAAGGCTATGCCATTAGCTTTGTGCTGTTGCTGTTGTCAATAGCCAATACTAACTATAATATATCTCATACACCAAAATTATCTCTCTGAACTCCTTTTCTACAGAATTGTCGCCCAATAATATAACATAACCCAAACAGCACATGCTCTATACAATAACCACTTGATATTATAACACATAATAGAATTATACGTGAATAACAAATCATTGATGAGCTGAGAGATAAATGGGGTATAAGCGGAATCAGATATAGTGTGCTAGGAAGAAGACTGAGTTGGTGTGAATATATGATGCTTATGAATAATGGTTATTGGGTAAAGAAGAAAATCCCAGTGGAAGGTAGCAACAGCAGAGGATAACCAAGGATGACCAAGGAAGACCTGAGTTAAGGTGGTGAGAACTGATCTCAAAGCACTGCGGCTCACTGTAGAAATGACAAAGGGAGACAATGACGGATGCTGTGTTGGAGAGGATCTGTCCAACTCATGTAATCATGGAAAAGCTGAAGTAAAATGGTGATGATGATGATGATAATTACCATCCAACAAAATAATGGTTTCTAGTTTAGGCACATGGCCAGCAATTTGGGAGAGGGAATAAGTTGATAATATTAGCAGTAGGGCTTAACTGGTACTTTATCTTATCAACCCAAGAAGGATGACAGGAAAAGTTGACTTCTGTTGGATTTGAACCCATAAAGGGTCGTAACTAAATGCTGCAATGCATTTTATCCAATGCTCTGATGATTCAGCCAATTCACCACCCTGTCATCCAATAAAATAATGATTTCTAATGTTGGCACAAGACCAGCAATATTTTGGTGGAAAGGGAAAATCAATTATATTGACCCCGTATTTGATAGGTACTTGCTTTTATCAACCCTAGAAGGATGAAAGGAAAATATCACTTCTGTTCAATTTGAACTCAGTACTTAAAGAACCAGTCCAAAAACCATAAAGTAATTCTTCCAATTTTCTAGATATTTTGCCTACCCAGTGTCTTTCCCTCACCCAAAATAATGATTTGTAATTTAGATAGAAGGCCAGCATTTTGAGGGGAAGGAAAATTCAATTAAAACAATAATGATTTCTTTATTATTTAATATTTATGTAGTTTACTCAGCTGTAGAAATGAGATGATAGGGACTGGGTCCCTATCATTCCACTGCAAAGTGGTCGTGGAGGTGCCACGGCAAAAAAGCACCCAGCCCACACTGTAAAGTGGTCGTGTAGGTGCCACGAAAGAAAAGCACCCAGCACTCACTGTAAATGAGGTTGGTGTTAGGAAGGGCATCCAGCTGTAGAAATCAAGCCAGAATCAGTTCCCGTGCCACCCTTGCAAGCAGGGAAAAGCGGACATAAAATGAGGATGATTTTGTCCCAGTACAGATGACTATAGTAATAATCAATCACTAAAATGGTTGAAAAATTTGGAGACTGTAAATCAGAGCTGGCACTTGGTTGTTACTTTATTTTATCCACTCTAGAAGGATGAAAGGCAAAGTTGATCTTAGCAGGATTTGAATTCAAAAAGTAAAGAGCCAGAACCAAACTGCTAAACATTTGTCCAATACTCAAATGACTCCTCTATCAACTCACCATCCAACAAGATGATACAACTCATATTCTACTTGTTAAATAAATGCAACATTCATAGTCCCACACTCCAAAAGACAATGCTAAACATGCCACAGGAACATGACAGCGAACCTAGTGGCACAATAGAAGCTTGCATTAAACTGTTGAAAACATAATAATTGATTAAGGCACAAGGACAACAATTTTGGGGGAGGGAAAAGTCGATTAAATTGACCCCAGTGTATTACTGGTACTTTATTTAATCGACCCCGTAAGGATGAAAGGTGAAGCCAGCCTCAGAACATAAAGGGACATAACTATATGCTGCGAAGCATGCTGTCCGATGTTCTACTGATACTACCAATCCACCGCTCTTGAAAACATACTATTAATAATAATAAAGATAATAATAATAACAATAATAATCCTTTTTCTTCTTTACCATAGGAATGACAGATAAGGCGGGTATTAGAGCCCTTAACTCCTGATACAGCATGTCTTGGGCACTTTGAACCTGGTAGAGCCTATCCCAATCCTTGGATAACACAGTCAATGTCTTCTAGAGAAAGAATCGACTCCAGTACTGGATTAGTTCTTTACTTAGAGACACTGAAATGATGAAAGGCAAATTTGACCTCTAAGGAATTTGAGCTCAGAGCTCAGAGAGCCCGAAAAATTACTGAAGCATTTTTAATTTGATGCTCTAATGACTAACTGGTCACTTATAAAGGGTAAAGACCCACTTTGGTCACAAGTGACTATGGGATTTGCACCAAGAAAGTTGCCCCCTGAGCCACAAGTCTGAGCAAGGTTGTTTGTGGAAGACCAGCAGTCTCCCATGTATACCAGTTTCCCCTCTCCATGCCACCGATGTTGTCCAAGGGAAAGACAAAGGCTGATACAGCTTAGTATCAGTGACATCACAACTCATTTCTAAAGTTGGGTAAATTGGAGCAACATGAAATAAAGTGTCTTGCTCAAGAACACAACACACTGCCCAGTCTGGGACTCAAACTCACAACCTCATGATTGTAAGCTTAACCACTACGCCATGCACCTTGGTCACTTATAAAAAGGTATCAAAGGGCCTAATAACAAAAAAAAAAAAAATGGTGGATTGATTATCAAAAAACAGACATGGAAAACAACAATAGGAAACTGAACTGGAATGTCCCAATATAACTACAGTCATTTCAGATTACTCTTATTGTTAAGGACAAATACTTACTCCCAACTCTTCTCTACAAATATTTACTGATAGTAGATCCATTCTTCCACAGGGCTGGATTAAGTCTTGAGGTTTTGAGGTCTTAAGCACTTAAAGATTATGGTACTCCATATATAGAGTCAGCAAAAAAATTTTGTTTTTCTTTTTTGAATGACAAATTTATACAATTTGAATAAAATAGTGCCACTCTTCCCTTGATGCCCTAAACATCTGTTTATCTTGTTTAATGGTTTATCAAGCCATGTCTTGCAGGGGACAAGGCCACAATAAAATGCACCCTGTACACTATAAACAGGTTGGTGCACAGAGACAACAATGAGTAGTAAGGACAATTTAGTCTTGTCAAGGACATGGCAACTTCTCTACTGCTGGAATGGCAAATACATACAATTTGAATAAAATTGTGCCCTTCTTCCTTTGATACCTCAATCATGTGTGTATTGTGATTAACAATTAATTCAGTCCTGCTTACCCACCTTTCAGTAAATTTACCAAAAAACAGCACCGCCTCTCGCCAAGTAGAATGAAGAAATTGATGAGGGCTTGACCAAAGAGGAAAGTGCTTGTCTTTAGTTCTTTCAATGTTACCCACCATGAAATCTTTTTCACCATAGGCATCAGGAGGAGAGAAACTGCCAACCTTGCTAGGTTGAAGAAAAGCAGTAAGTCAATCCATACAGTAAACTGGATTGATAGCTGGAGCTGTCCTTCATATTATATCAGTTGTTTGACATAACAAATCAGCACCAATATTTGGACCATATAAGGTGGAAGTGTTTGTACCATGACACAAAGCACCCTGTCTACCCTGTAAGGTGGTAATGCTGGTGCCACAACACAAATTATACAGTCCACCCTGTAAGGTGAACATACTGGTGCCACGGCACAAAGCACCCAGTTCAGCCTGTAAGGTGGTCGTACTGTTTCCATGACACCTGTTAGGTGGTAGTGCTGGTGCCATGATGAAATGCTCACAGTATATGTTGTAAAATGATTGTTAAGAAGGGCATCCTGTAAAAAACCAAGCCAAAATTAGAGTATATGAACAAGACGTGATCACTTGACCTGCCTAGCCTCTTGTATTCTTTCAGTCATTACCCTGTAGAAATCCCAAGGAAAATTTGATGTCAGAGGAATTTCAACTCAGAAATTAAAGGAATGCAGCTAAATACATCAATAATAATGGTTTTTGATTTAGGCACAAGGCCAGCAATTTTTTGGGAAAGACAATTAAATTGACCCCAGTGTATGACGTGATTTATTTTATCAACCCCATAAGGATGAAAGGCAAAGCTAACCTCGGCGGGATTTGAACTCAGAACATAAAGGGCTATAACTCTGTGCTGCAAACCTTGATCTCTGACGCTCTACCAATATTGCTAACCACCCACCCTAGAAAAAGTTAAGATGCATTGGCTGGGAAGGAACCCGGGCTGCCCGCATGGTAGGCTAGCATTCTACCACTGAACCACTGATACATCAATAATACTGATGAATATGATAATATTGTCCAACCCTTGCTAGCAGGAAAAACAGATGTTAAATGACAATGAACAGCCCAAGATATAAGGGACAATACAAGGTAGAAAAATAACACAAAGTGGGGTTTACATTAATTAAAGGAAAGGGGAAATCAACAAAGGGAAAATAGTGTAACAATAACAATAATTGTAATAGTCATAACAATACAAGACAATAACAAATGTTAACTAGGAATAGTTCCCAAATAGTTGGAGAGAGGACTGTGCTTTAGGGAAAACCCCCACACAAAACCCCAGATTACTCTGCTACCTCACAGGCACTAAAAGTTACATCTATCGGTTTCTTTTCCTCTTGCTTAGAAAAGCATAGTCAGTGTAGGCCCATTCAGCCTCATCAACCTCGCTGCTCTCACCCATCTTTCATAAAATACCTGAGGAGGCGGCAGCACCCCCTCTCTAAATAATTGTTTCTATTTTAGGCACAAGACCAGCAAATTTGTGGGGAAGGGTAAAGTTGATTAAATCGACCCCAGCACTTAACAGGTACTTTATTTTACTGATCTACAAAGGATGAAAGGCAAAGTTGACCATGGCAGGAAGAAATACTGCTAAGAATTTATCTGACACTCTAACGACTCTACCAATTCACCAGCCTTCCCGCTCTAAATAATAATAATAATGATTTCTGGTTTAGGCACAAGGCCAGCAATTTTTTGGAGGAGGAGAAAGTCGAGTGAATTGACCCCCATGCGTTACTACTACTTTATTTTATCGACCTCGTAAGAATGAAAGGCAAAGCTAACCTTGGTGGGATTTGAACTCAGAACATAAAGGGCCATAACTCTATGCCGCAAGGCATGTTGTCCGACGCTCTACCGATACTGCCATAATAATGCTTTCTTTATTAACCACAAGGGTTTATATAAAGTAGACATTAAGGACAATACAGGACGATACAAATGGGCATTTCTGCGTGTAAAAAACAAAAACAGAGGATGTAACAAAAAAATAACAATGAAAAATTCCCCAATAGGGGGAGACTTCGGAGGGACATTTGTGGAAAAAGCCCATTAAAAGGCCACAGTGACCCTGACCACCAAGGCAAGTGCCCTCTTCCAGTTTTCCACCCTTAATTTACAGACACATACTCAGAGTAGGCCCGTTCACTCGGGCCATTCTTGCTTCTCTCACCCATCTTTCAACAAAATGCTGGGAAGAGAGCACTTCCCTCTCTACCCTGATTTTCCTTTTCAAATGAAATTTGAAAAAGTCAATCAGGGCATCACCGAAGAGGTAAGTGCTCGTCTTCAGCCCTTTCAAACGTGTCCACCATACTATCTCTTTCGCCATGGCCACCAGACAGATAAAAACTGCCTGCCCTTCCCGGCTAAAGAAAGAGGGCGGGGCAATCCTTAGCCGGATCCGTCCTACACGCGACAGCAGGTGTTCGACATAAACCCACAAGTCAGCAATTCTCGGACACTGAATGAGTGCGTGCAGGACGGTTTCGTCGCCCTGCGCGCATCTCGGACATGCCCGGCTGACGGCACTTCCATGCCTGTAGAGTTTATCTCGAACTGGCAAGACTCCTCGGTAGCACTGCCAGGCCAGAGATTTCTGGAAGTTGTCCATAGATCCCGGCCCTAAAGTTCTTCCGAAGAGATTGGCTAGTTGATTTTCGTCGAGGCCTAGAGTTTCCTCAAGTACGTCGTCGCTCTTCCCCTCCACTAATCCTCTATAGAACGCCGAGGTGGAGTTTCCACCGATCACATTGCCCGATTGGTCGAGGGCTGTGAGCGCCTGAAGACATTCCAGTCTCCAAGCGCTCCCTCTCGGTCTTCGCTTGACCCAGGACTGCAGCTCCGTCAAGGAAACGAGTTGGGGAAAGACGCGTCTAGCAAACGGCGACCACACCTGATTACCGTCGAGGAAGAGGTGGAGATGTCGTAGCCTGAGCGCGTGTCTGCGCATCATCAGCCACGGCATGCCCAGCCCTCCACGTAGCGGGTGTTGACAACAGATGGACCGCCTGACCATCGGAGCGCGTCCCTTCCACAAAAAGCGAAAGAGCAAACGCTCCAGCGCAGTCAGGCGGGGCTTAGGACAAGGTACGACGGTCAGGCGGTAGCAGATGACGGACGCGATGTACGCGTTAGCCACCTCCGCTCGACCTTTCAGGGATAGCTTCCTCTCCGCCCATTTCTGGGTGAGAGAAGCCACCCTGCTCGTCACCTCGTCCCAGTTTTTGTCCGTCTGGAGGTCCGGACCGAACCAGACCCCTAGCAATTTAACCGGCCCGTCCGTCCACGGCGCTGTTGGAGGGCATGGACCTGCCTCTCAATAATAATTACTATTACTAGTACTAATTTGCTAAGGCACAAAAGCAAGGCAATTGGTAAAGACTGTATAATCAACTATATAAACTATATTATACCTTATATTACTGGTATTTTGTCACGTCCTATCCAAGAATGGAGGCAGTTGCCAATTGCTTAACACCATAAAAAATGTTGTTCCAGCTGTTAGCTGCACTTTCCAGCAACCACAATGAATAATTGGTAAAATAAACATGGCAAGTCAGCTGCATGTGAAATAATTAGCAATCCAATATCAATGTATTTATGAATATATGGACTCGTAACTGCTGGTAGAGTCACAGGGGCGCTGTAGTGACATAATTGGGCAATTTAAACCTGGTGGAGGCCATCCCTCTCTAAATCGGAATACACCTGATTTTTTCTAGGGAAGAAGGGAGAGATAGACTGATAGCGAGGAAGAGATAAAGAAGGATAGAGGGAAGAATTTACCTCTGTAAAGGTCTGGTACTTTTTTTTATTGACCTCGAAAGGATGAAAGAACGAAAGGACAAAAAGAAAGTTGTCCTCTGAGAGCCAGAACAAATACCGCAAAACATTATATCAGATATTCTAGCAACTCTGCCAATTCGTCATCACATCAAGGTATGTAATTTAATTTAAAAATAAAAACTATTTTTGCAGAGTCATTCCCCTTGCTTCATTCATCGAAAAAAATATATTTGCCCTACCACTACCTCCTCCATTGCTATATTAATTGACTTCTGATAGTGTGTTTATGTGTTAGTGTGTGTATATATATATATATATATATATATATATATATATATATATATATATATATATATATAAATTGCAAATAATTTCCTTATTAGGGGACTAGTGGATCAGTGCCATCAATATTGATAGCAATACCATTGAATGTGTTTCATTCTTGGAGTCTAGGATTGGTATGCCATATATACCAGGATTAATGGTATATATGCTAGTGAGGAAGAATGGACTTAAAACGGTGATGATGATGATGATGATGATGATGAACAGTTATACAACCGGGCACGCAGCTAGACAATAATAGCCTGCGCATTGGCGTTTCCTTGAGGCTCGGCCTCCGGATCTGCGAGCCACACCAATGTCCCTGCGGATCCACCGTGGACCCTTTCGGCCTCCACCCGCTTTCCTGTCGCCACAGTGCCGGCCGCCTTCCACGCCATGCTGCCCTCAACGAGGCCATAAAGCATGGCTTTGACGCTGCAGGCTTCCCTTCCCAGCTCGAGCCGGTGGGGCTGGACCGAGGGGACGGCAAAAGGCCAGATGGCATGACCATCTTCCCGTTCCGCGTTAGTAAACCCCTCGTCTGGGATGCCACTTGCACCGACACTTTCTGCAGCCGCAACCTGGTGCAGTCTGCGATTAACCCTGGTTCTGCTGCACGGCGGGCTGAGGAGGCTAAACTCCTCAAATACCGGTCGCTCTTCGACAGGTTTGCGGTTGTACCCCTGGCAGTGGAGACTTCTGGTTTCCTCGGTCTATGGGCTACCGCCCTACTCACCACCATAGGCGCTGAGTTGGCCAGCCTCAGGTGTGAGCTCCGCAAGTTAGAGTGGCTTTTCCAGCGTGTCTCCCTTGCTGTCCTCCGGGGAAACGCCTTCTCCATTCTGACCGCCGGAGCTGTGGCGGGGCCCCATCGCGTATCATTCCATATTTAGTTGTGGTCGGTGTGTATGTTTGTATATATTGCTTTTGTTTTCATTCAGCATCATGTCATTCTTCATTGCTTTTCTCTTATATATATATATATATATATATATATATATATATATATATATATGAATAAAGTTAGTCCTTCATCAGTGATCTTCCAACCATCATTGGTATTTCATCGCTTTAAAGACCATATACCTCCGGTTGGTGCGAGCAACGGCTAAAAAAAGTCGTTGGGACACGTAAATAAAGGGGACACGAGAGTGTAAACAAACAAAGATGGTGAAGCAACGAAAAGTGAGGAAGAAGGAGTCAAGTCCCAAATTTCCATGAATATAAGTTCGGTGAAATCGTGAACGAGAGAGAATAAAGACCATCAAACCTGGTTGGAATGTGAGCAAGGAAGGAATTCCGTACAGGTCTAACGGGAGGAAGAAGGGATCTAGTCTGTGAATTCGGTGAACGTAAGTTCTGTGAAATTGTAGACGAGAAAGAGAAAAAAATCGTAGACGAGAGAGAGCTCTCTCGTCTACGATTTCACAGAACTTACGTTCACCGAATTCACAGACTAGATCCCTTCTTCCTCCCGTTAGACCTGTACGGAATTCCTTCCTTGCTCACATTCCAACCAGGTTTGATGGTCTTTATTCTCTCTCGTTCACGATTTCACCGAACTTATATTCATGGAAATTTGGGACTTGACTCCTTCTTCCTCACTTTTCGTTGCTTCACCATCTTTGTTTGTTTACACTCTCGTGTCCCAACGACTTTTTTTAGCCGTTGCTCGCACCAACCGGAGGTATATGGTCTTTAAAGCGATGAAATACCAATGATGGTTGGAAGATCACTGATGAAGGACTAACTTTATTCATATGTAACCCATTAGCAACCACGCAGCACGTTTATTCTCATATTTACACACATATATATATATATACATACTTCGTTTTTGAATTTGTTTTGCAATATTTCTTATTTGAAAACGTGTGTCGAACCTGGGAAATTTGTGATTGGAAAATGAACTTCTTGTAGCAACATGGCTGAGGTAGGAAATGCATAGTGTGTATGTGTATAAATAAAAAAAAAAAAAGGGATTAAAAGCATTTAAATTTCAGTTAGAGCTTTTCCTAGCCAAAAGTGCAACTTTTTTCCTTTGATTTTATTTCCCTTCACCTTCAATTCTTTCACTGAGACGTTAAGAAAAAAATCTACAAAAATATGTGAGAACGACAATGAAGGTATATTGGGTTGCAATATAAAATTCAGCTCTTGTTGTTGGCCACAGTAAAAGTAAAGCTTGAAAACGTTGCACTAGATAGCATAACATACTGAAATATTTGGTACCCTACGAGGGTCAGTTGAAAAGTTCATAGGCTAACGATGATACTCTCATGGAATGACCAAATGAGGTTTATTTTTCAACATAGTCGCTGGAAAGAAACAATGCAGTTATTAATAAGAAGGGTTGAAATTAATGCATGCCAGATTTCACAGCTCTAGCATCACTCCTTCATAGTCAGCCTATGAACTTTTCAGCCGACCCTCGTAGATAGTCATAAGCTGGTGTAAGCATAATGTAGTGACCCCAACCCCAAAGAAAATAAACAATTCTCAATAAAAATTACTGGAGAGAAATATCATATATAAGATTTACTTGATAAAAATTATTGTCAAAAAAGGGAAAGGATGTAATAGCAAAATTTTATTTGACTAAACATTAAATGAGAAGATGTAGTGGGGGAATGAGATTGACCTTTGCTGGGGCGGTGGAAGCATTTCTGAATTGGAGTGGGGGGTCTAAATTTGGTCAATTTAGTTGTAGTGGTTAGTTTAGCTCTTTGCATTCTAAAATGGTCAGAAACTTTGATATGCGATAAACATAACATGTACATAAATTGTAGCGCATATACAAATAGATATATTTTGGTAGTTTGGGGAGAAACAGAATTATTGGGGAGGCCATGGTCCACCTGGCACCCCTGCTTTGGTAGGCATGGTAACAACTCTGGACATATTTTGGTCATATTTAGGCTTCCTCAGCAATAATGATTTTTTTTTTATTGGTCACTAGGACCGAAAACATTAAGGACAATACAAATAAGCAATGGGGATTTACATAAAATGAGTAAAAAAATACAGTTAACAAAGTAATGGTAAATTTAAAACAACAGAGTTCCCCAATAGAGGGAGTATCATGCAGGGATAATTGAGCTACTCCACAGATCCGAGATTTCTCTGATCACCAAGGATACCATAGGCAAGTTCTTCCTTTTCCTCCATTCTTTCTAGCATACAGACAAATACTTAGAGTAGGCTCAATAATCTGAGCCATTCTCACTATGTTAACTCATCATTTAAGAAATATACTCTGAGGCAGCACATCACTCTCCACATTCACCTTCCTTTCAAGTGGAACTTGACAAAGTCTACCACACAACCTCTTTCTCCAAAGCCACCAGTCAGAGGAAAACTGCCTACCCTTCCTGACCAAAAGAAGATGGCGGGGCAATCTTCGTGATGAAGTTGGCCATTAGCCAGATCTGTCCTACATGCAACAAAGCTGTTTGACAAAATTCCACAAGTCAGCAATGCATGACTGGATAAATGTGTGTGAAATTGTTTTATCACTTTATGTGCATCTTGGACAGGCCCGTAAGACAACACTTCCATACCCGTAGAGTTTGTCTTGAACTGACAGTGCCCCTACCCATTCTATAGCACTTCCAGGCCAGAGATTTCTAGAAAATATCCATAGTTCCCAAGCTGAAATTCCTTCGGAACAGACTAATCAGTTTATACCGGTTGATACCAAGGTTTTCCCCTGAGAATATCGTCATTATAGACTACTGCTTGTCCTCATTAATAAATCAGAGCAATTTATCTATGAAATTTGTGGCAACTTTAACAATATCATTATTTTTCATTAACGAAAATAGAATAAATAAATGAATAATAATAAATCAGTGAAGTTTCCTCATTGACAAACCTCTCTACAGTTACTGCGATAATATATTAATAACCAACAGATCATTTTTATCAGTGGCACAGTTGATAAGTGCTTAGTAAATAGCACGAAGGGTTTGCCTGGGCAATAACACAAATATAAAACTATAGCTACCATAGTTAACCTTGTTAATAAACCCATCACTGATATTAGGCCAAATGAGTCATTTACATAACATTCTAGATATATAGTAGTATATCATGTCAAGCATTATAGTATGCCACGAATATTTGTATATAAGGTTTCTGTGTTGCGAGAGTCTCTTTATTTACCATGGGATGTTCCCATAAAAAGTGACAAGTTGTAGTCAGCAGAGGTAGTAGTAAACTGTTATATGGGTAGGCTGTGTTATACAGGTGAAGTGGCAGTGAACTAAGTGATGCTAGAACTACATCACTGTACATTTATAATGACTGCTAGTTACCTTACTGATGGCTCTAGAAAATGTTCTCCTTTCATACAATTGCCGCCATAAATCCTTCCACCAGGGAAATTTGTCTACTGTCTTCCCTGCGAGGTCGCAGGTCACTCATTTGCTGTTCGTGTCCATAAGGGGAAAAAAACATGGTTGGAAAACATTTCTTTTGCTGCATATATATGGCATACAAACCTTGAACTCCACAAGCTAAATACCTTCAATGTTATTGCTGCATATATATGGCATACAAACCTTGAACTCCACAAGCTAAATACCTTCAATGTTATTGCACCATATATATGGCATACAAGCCTTGGACTCCACCAGCTAAATACCTTCAACATTATTGCACCATATATATGGCATACAAACCTTGAACTCCACAAGCTAAATACCTTCAATGTTATTGCTGCATATATATGGCATACAAACCTTGAACTCCACAAACTAAATACCTTCAACATTATTGCACCATATATATGGCATACAAACCTTGAACTCCACAAACTAAATACCTTCAACATTATTGCACCATATATATGGCATACAAACCTTGAACTCCACAAACTAAATACCTTCAACATTATTGCACCATATATATGGCATACAAACCTTGAACTCCACAAACTAAATACCTTCAACATTATTGCACCATATATATGGCATACAAACCTTGAACTCCACAAACTAAATACCTTCAATGATATTGCACCATATATATGGCATACAAACCTTGAACTCCACCAGCTAAATACCTTCAACATTATTGCACCATATATATGGCATACAAACCTTGAACTCCACAAACTAAATACCTTCAACATTATTGCACCATATATATGGCATACAAACCTTGAACTCCACAAACTAAATACCTTCAACATTATTGCACCATATATATGGCATACAAACCTTGAACTCCACAAACTAAATACCTTCAATGATATTGCACCATATATATGGCATACAAACCTTGAACTCCACAAACTAAATACCTTCAACATTATTGCACCATATATATGGCATACAAACCTTGAACTCCACAAACTAAATACCTTCAATGATATTGCACCATATATATGGCATACAAACCTTGAACTCCACAAACTAAATACCTTCAACATTATTGCACCATATATATGGCATACAAACCTTGAACTCCACAAACTAAATACCTTCAATGATATTGCACCATATATATGGCATACAAACCTTGAACTCCACAAACTAAATACCTTCAACATTATTGCACCATATATATGGCATACAAACCTTGAACTCCACAAACTAAATACCTTCAACATTATTGCACCATATATATGGCATACAAGCCTTGGACTCCACCAGCTAAATACCTTCAACATTATTGCACCATATATATGGCATACAAACCTTGAACTCCACAAACCAAATACCTTCAACATTATTGCACCATATATATGGCATACAAACCTTGAACTCCACAAACTAAATACCTTCAATGATATTGCACCATATATATGGCATACAAACCTTGGACTCCACCAGCTAAATACCTTCAACATTATTGCACCATATATATGGCATACAAACCTTGAACTCCACAAGCTAAATACCTTCAATGTTATTGCTGCATATATATGGCATACAAGCCTTGGACTCCACCAGCTAAATACCTTCAACATTATTGCACCATATATATGGCATACAAACCTTGAACTCCACAAACTAAATACCTTCAACATTATTGCACCATATATATGACATACAAACCTTGAACTCCACAAACTAAATACCTTCAACATTATTGCACCATATATATGGCATACAAACCTTGAACTCCACAAACTAAATACCTTCAATGATATTGCACCATATATATGGCATACAAACCTTGAACTCCACCAGCTAAATACCTTCAACATTATTGCACCATATATATGGCATACAAACCTTGAACTCCACAAACTAAATACCTTCAACATTATTGCACCATATATATGGCATACAAACCTTGAACTCCACAAACTAAATACCTTCAACATTATTGCACCATATATATGGCATACAAACCTTGAACTCCACAAACTAAATACCTTCAACATTATTGCACCATATATATGACATACAAGCCTTGGACTCCACCAGCTAAATACCTTCAACATTATTGCACCATATATATGGCATACAAACCTTGAACTCCACAAACCAAATACCTTCAACATTATTGCACCATATATATGGCATACAAACCTTGAACTCCACAAACTAAATACCTTCAATGATATTGCACCATATATATGGCATACAAACCTTGGACTCCACCAGCTAAATACCTTCAACATTATTGCACCATATATATGGCATACAAACCTTGAACTCCACAAACTAAATACCTTCAACATTATTGCACCATATATATGGCATACAAACCTTGAACTCCACAAACTAAATACCTTCAACATTATTGCACCATATATATGGCATACAAGCCTTGGACTCCACCAGCTAAATACCTTCAACATTATTGCACCATATATATGGCATACAAACCTTGAACTCCACAAACTAAATACCTTCAACATTATTGCACCATATATATGGCATACAAACCTTGAACTCCACCAGCTAAATACCTTCAACATTATTGCACCATATATATGGCATACAAACCTTGAACTCCACAAACTAAATACCTTCAACATTATTGCACCATATATATGGCATACAAGCCTTGGACTCCACCAGCTAAATACCTTCAACATTATTGCACCATATATATGGCATACAAACCTTGAACTCCACCAGCTAAATACCTTCAATGTTATTGCACCATATATATGGCATACAAACCTTGAACTCCACCAGCTAAATACCTTCAATGTTATTGCACCATATATATGGCATACAAACCTTGAACTCCACCAGCTAAATACCTTCAATGTTATTGCACCATATATATGGCATACAAACCTTGAACTCCACAAACTAAATACCTTCAACATTATTGCACCATATATATGGCATACAAACCTTGAACTCCACAAACTAAATACCTTCAACATTATTGCACCATATATATGGCATACAAGCCTTGGACTCCACCATCTAGATACCTTCAACATTATTGTCCCATTACTAATGACACTGATGATGCACATTGTAATAATGATTTCTACTATAGGCACAAGGCCAACAATTTTTAGGAAAGGGAAAGTCAATTAAATCAACACCAGTGCATTACTGGTACTTTATTTTATTGACCCCATAAGGATGAAAGGTAAAGCCAACCTCAGCAGTATTTGAACTCAGAATGTAAAGGGATACACATTGTAATAATATACAGTCATATAACATACATAGTAGTATAACATGTATAATATAAATTGTAGTATAATATATATGTGGAGGCACGTGGCCTAGTGGTAAGGGTGTTGGACTTACGATCGTAAT
This sequence comes from Eledone cirrhosa, assembly GCA_964016885.1. Lineage (NCBI taxonomy): Eukaryota > Metazoa > Mollusca > Cephalopoda > Octopoda > Eledonidae > Eledone > Eledone cirrhosa. The sequence goes on from OZ024742.1 coordinate 104,074,871, forward strand.
GTCGTGGGTTCGATTCCTGGGTTGCGTGTTGTGTTCTTGAGCAAAACACTTCATTTCACGTTGCTCCAGTATACTCAGCTGAAAATGAGTATCAGCAATAGCTGCAAGTTTAACCCTGCGATGGACTGGCGTCGTGTCCAGTGGGGGAGTCTGTCCTCTCAGTCGCTTCACGCCATGAAACCAGGATAAGCACCGGCCAAATGAGCATTCTGGCTTAAGACAGACTTTAGATTTAGATAATATATATAATAATATAATATATATATATTATCATAATACATAGTAGTATCTTCTTCTTTTCCTACTTATTCCTCAGAGGGTCATGGGGACTGAGTCCTCATGATAGATACTGATCTGGCTGGATCCCCAAGTGAGCCCAGCGATGTTCATAGATATTATCCAACCATCTTGCTTGGGGTCTACCTCTCATTCTCCTGCCGGTTGGTTTTACCCATAAAATCTGTCCAATGATTCTTTCTGGAGACATTCTAACCACTTGCCCATAGTATCGGAGCTGTGATCTCTCAATTTGGAGAAGTAGCAGCTCTACCTGGAGTAACTCTTTGATTACTGAGCTATGCACTCTATTGAGTAACGTTTGGTGGAACCCTATTTCAGCTGCTTGTATTCGCAATTGTATTCTTTTGGTCATTATCCAAGATTCATGACCATAGGTCGGCATGAATATCGAATTGAAGATAGCGAGCTTGGCTTTTACACCTACCTCCCTTCTTCTGATTATCGAATGCTGAAGCTGTCACATTACTGTACAAACTCCTGCAAGTCTTGCACTTAATTCAGCCTCCTGCCTTCCATCACTCATGAACACGGCCCTGAGATATTTGAACTTCTCCACCTGCTTCAGTGGAACTCCATTCACACATAGAGTCTATTGCGCAGACTTCCTCGTGTTAAACACAATTTATATATTATTATATCAACAGATTTTATATTTCAAAACTTATAGTCATTCTAAAGATTTTAATCACAGTTGTATAAATAATGTTACAAATTGATTATAATTCTTACAGAATGAAAATATAAATGCAAATAATATGTACGATTAATTTAAAACAATGTTGTCTCTGATCGAGACAAAGCAAGAGTGTATTTGATAGAATACATATAAAAATGAAAAAACTGATCGCTAGAACAACCATTAAAACAGGTAAATGCTGTCAAGAGCAGCAATGGGCAAAAATGTCTCAGATGACAGCAGCCAGTGGTCAACAGAGAAACAATCCATAAGGTAGGAGACAGGCAGATGAAATATAGAAAGGATTGAAAGAGGAGGAGGACACAGAAGTGATTGAAAGAAGGAAATAAAGAAAGGTGATGTACAAGTCAAGTTTACACACACATCTTCATTCTCATCAGCTCTCAAACCAGCAAAATGGTTTCACATGATTTTTATTGCTCAGAATCTTATTAAAAAGTAGAAGACATGCACACTCAACCACATGTAACAAAAGGCACTCAAGTTTCCTTTAGATAACTTTTGAGGCAAGCCAACAGTATATTATACGTACAAGACATTATTTCGTATTGTCTTTTAAGTATTCCAAGAAATTCGACAATCTCTGTACATAATTGGGCAATATAACTTAACTATAGTAAAATAAATATGCAATTGATATTAATGAATGTAAAATTAGATTGTTTGTTAGTAATGTTTATGAAAAAAATGATAGTAATTTTATTTTCAACATTGAAGGAATGAATGTATTTGTTGTAAAATGAAATTAAGTTAGATAGGATTTCAATGAATGTAAGATGAAATTAACTGTACCAAGCTACTTTCCTTTGGCGCATTTATAAACTATTCGTGCGTGATTTGGCAAAGTAAGGCCAATCGTGAGCCCCGCACGAATATATATTACCAGCTTCCGCCCAAACAAAGATTTTCCCGGTTCTTTCGTATATACACTCTCTTGCTGCTTGGACGTTGGGAGATCTTCGCTTTGGCTTGTCGGCCTCGCACAATCCCTTCTTAACTTGTTTATTCCTTTGTTTGCCATGTCAACTCAACTTAACTCTTTGTAATTAGTTGTGAATAAAACATGTAAAAATGTTAACGAAGACTTTACCACTAATTCCACAAACATTCGCTTCTCTCACACTTAACAAACCGTTACATTAAAACTAAACCTCTAACTGCTATACTTTAGCCTAACAAAAACCATACATTTCCTACAACACAAATACATATTATTATCATTATCATCATTATTGTTATTGATATAAATAATTATTCTTCTGCTAAACTGGTGACCCGACGTGGGAATATTTCCGTACGAAATATTCCTTTAAATAAATTTAAAAAATAGCAGTATTAAAAAAAAAACAACACGCAACCTTTCTTATTCATATTGTATCAACACACCATTTAAAACGTTCTTATTGATATTATGCCAACATGGCATGGTGTTGTTTTCCTTCTATAAATTGGTGAACCCGCCGTAGGAAATGTTCCTTTAAAAAAAAAATAGCAGTATTCCAAAAAATTACAGCACGAGGAAATTTTTTTTTTCAAAATGGCTTCCATTAACATCAACAACTCTGATAAATCACTACCATAAACCACACGGGAAAAACGGTGAGATCTTCGCTTTGGCCTGTCGGCCTCCTTAGGCATGGCACAATGCCACATTCACTTCTTAACTCTTAATTTGTTTGACATGTCAACTCAACTTATCTCTTTGTAATTAGTTGTGAATAAAAATGTTAACGAAGACTTCATGACTAATTCCACAAACATTCGCTTCTCTCGCACTTAAACCGTTACATTAAAACTAAACCTCTAACTCCTATACTTTAGCCTATCAAAAACCATACCTTTCCTACAATAAAATTACATATTATTATTATTATTATTATTGAATGCCATGGTTGACGGAGGCTCGGCTCTGTAAGGTATAGTAATTTTTAACCGTTAAAACAATTGTAAATTGTTTAAAACTTGAACCAAATTGTTGATAAAGACACCCTCCTCCTCGTGAGAGGGGTCTTTCTGTCCGTTATTTGGCCCTTCGGGGTTGAATAACCAGTTATTGGGGTTTTGTACCCAATATTCATTTTAAACAAAAAACAACATGGCTACGAAAAAGAAATTTCATACGTCACTCCCACTCATTCCGTCTTCTTCTTCCTCAATCATCACTACAGCAGAGAGAAGATTGTCTCTCTCCCTCCCTTCTTTAAATGTGTCTCTCTCCCTCCCTTCTATTTCGCAAGTGACGAAAGAAAAGAAGTCTCGTGCAAAGCGTGCAAGGTTTCTCCACGACGACAGCGACGAAACAGGTGTGCGGGAAATACGAAAACCCAGTTCATTCGTCTGACGTCAGGAATAATAGCAGTAGCAGCCGTAATAACAACAGCAACAGTGACAATGAAAACAACAGTAGCAGCCGCAACAGCATCACCAGCAGCATAAACAACAACAGCATTAGCAGCAGCAACACCAACAACAACCACAGCAACAGCGGCGGAGGCAGTAGTCGTAGTACCTGCAGCAACAACAAAAGTACCAGCAGCTCTGACGACAACAACAACAGCAGAGAAAAACCAATCTCATTTGCAGGTATTGCGAAAAACTTGGAAACAATCCTCATAACAAATGAGGAATTAGAGGAAGCGAAGAAGATGGTGACAAAGAACGGACACCGAGCAATCTGCAAGGCAGCGGAAACATTTTTCGAAACCCAAGAGCACTGTACGGTCACGTACCGTACAGTAAGTACAAAATCCCGTAGGGTGGAAAGAGCCACAGAGGCCCAAATACAAAAAGCCTTGGGGTCTGTGTGGCAGCGGAAAACGCACATCACCCGAGGCAAAAAAAAATATGCCACCGTAGACGTACTTTTTGCCACACCCCAGGAGGCAAAGGCCCAATCAGTAGTGACCCTAAGGAGCGAGGAAATGGTGTTGGTGCCCTCCTACTGCGGGAAAAAAATTGTGAGGGTCAAACTGACCCACGTCCCCCCCGGAATGACCCCTTCTTGGCTGGCCGCGTCTGTCCTCGTCGGAATCGAGGACAAAACAACTGTACTGCAAGTACAGAAAAAAGTAAGAGAAGATTGGGTCGGCTCCTCCATTGAGATGCTAATCCAAACCAACCAGGAGTGCATCGAAGCTATCCCGGATGTGATAGACTTCGATAACGGCACTCAACTGCCCATAAGTGTTGAGGGCAAACGCCCGAAATGCTTTCGCTGTGGATCGAAGACTCACCTCAGGGCCTTCTGCAACGAGAAGACCCTGAGAAAGGAGAAAACCCCCCTCCTTCCGAATCCGGCTCCACGGCTACCAGCAACAGGACAAGCGGCAACCAGGAACGATAGGTCCGTGGCACCCATACCCACGCCACGGAAATCAAAAACAGCAGCAGCAGTGGAAATATTAACAACAACAACAGCAATACCAAATGCAGCTGCAACAGAGACTCCAGTGCAAACATCACCAACAACAACAAGTGAAAGAGTGGAGCTGGTACCCCTCCCCGACCTCACAGAATCAGACATGGAGTGTGAGGTGGGAGAGGGATGGCAAAAGGTCGCAAGAAGGCACAAACGCAGAAGCAGCGCATCGTCGCCTTTGAAAAGGGAGGAAAGAAATGAGAAAAGGGTAAAGTCTACTGCAAAGAGACCCACAGCAGCAACACCACCAACACCATCACCACCCACACCAGCACCACCATCACCACCGCCAACAACACCTTCAACACCACCACCACAAGCACCAACATCGCAAACACAACAACAAAACACACACACCCAGCAACAACGACAAGAAAATAGCAGAACCACACCCCACCCCCAGAAAAACAAATGCACGGCAATAAACACACACAACAAGAAACTAATGACTTACATAATTGAACACACAGACATTTCACAACAGGACTACATAATACCAGCACCAATCAAAACGCCAACTAACATAAGACTGCTAAAAATAGCTCAGAAACAATACACAAACATTAAAACGAAATTCCCCAACGCAGTTGGTGATTTCAGGGACCTAGGAGGAACCATCAATCGAAGAGTATATTCAGACATTCTCTTAGAAGAGCCGACGACCAGCCGAAGGGACGATTCAACGGTCCCTTCACCAGACGATCAAGTGAAAAGGGATGTAAAAACCATCCCTCCTCTACCAAAAGTACGGTAAGTGGTCTTTCCCATCTTTTCCACTCTATTTTAAACATGACCTCACTCAGAATAGGCAGCATAAATGCGCGTGGCTTGGGGTCGTCATGGAAGCAGGGTCACCTGCTCAACGACCTCAGGTCACTAAACATAGATGTAGTGGCCATCAGCGAGACCAGAATCTCCGAAGCACGGGCCTTCGCACCGATCTTCGGCGGCTACGATGTGTACGCATCTCCCAGCCGTCCTGGATCGGGTGGAGGAGTTGCTGTGCTTTTTCGGAGAGGTTTGGATCTCGCCATACGGGCCATCTTCCTGGACCCAGAGGGTAAGATGGTGGTGCTGGACGTGACCAGCGGAGACGGGCAAGCTTTCAGGCTAGTGGCCGTCTATGCCCCGACAGGAGCAGGGCGGCCTGATTTCTTCCGGCGTTTGGAGACCTTTCTTGGAACGTCCCGCTCTTTAGTGTTAGTGGGCGACTGGAACGGGATCTTAGATGCACGCTGGGACTGTGTGGGATTAGCGGATAGGGGTGGAGGGTGCAAGAGCCTCACCAACCTGCTCAGGCGTTTTGAACTGTCTGACAGGTACCGATTGGATTTCCCGAATGTGCCAATGTGGACTTGGACAAACCGCATAGGGTCATCCAGATCATATCTAGATAGAGTATTTTGTAGGGAAATAGATAGGTCTAGCATAGGCTGTCCACAATTCAAGATAGTCAGCTACACGGACCACAAATTCGTGACCTGTGTGCTTGACTTAGATAGGCTTCATAGACGAGGACCCGGCTACTGGAAGCTAAACGCGTCCTTACCAGCGCGCAAGGCCTACAGAGACCGGATTAGCGAACTAGTTAAGCGGGCGTTGACGGGGGCCATCGTCAACAACAAGTGGTGGTTTGCTCTGAAAAGAGCGATTAGAATAGAATCGATTAGGTTTAGTAAGGCTTTAGCAATAGAGAAAAATAGAGCAGAGGGAGAACTAGTTAGAAAATTAGACGAGGCGCTTAGCAAAGGCATTGCGACCGACATGCTTGCGGCGAAATTGGCCCTTGACCAATTCTTCAATGCAAAGCACGAAGGCTGCGTTGTCAGAGCTAGGGTGCGTGCTCTCAGACACGAGGGGACGAAAGCCGTTCAATGGGCCCGAGTGGCGGAGGCGCGTCGTGGCAACAAAGCCACGATCCGGTCTTTGGTGGACCACGACGGGCGCATGCTACTCGATCCCGGGCAAATGTGTGAAGCTTTTCAGCAACACTTCGCTCAGCTGTTCGGGGGCAGCGGGGGGCCGGGTAGAGGGATGGACTTTAGTGTCTACCTCGACGGACTGCCGCGGCTCTCGGCCACTGAGGCGAAGTGTTGCGAAAAGCCGATAACAGCCGCTGAAGTAAGGGAGGCAATGACTGGCTGCACAAGGGGTAAATCGCCTGGTTTGGATGGTCTGCCCTATGAACTTTACGTACAGATGCCAGACTTGTTCGGAGGCCTCTTGGCGGACGTCTACTGCAACTGGCAACAGAACGGGAGAATTCCCAGTTCTGTGAGCCGAGGAGCGGTGGCACTGCTGAGAAAGGATCCGAACAAGGGGGATAACATAGAAAATTTCCGGCCCATAACTCTGCTAAACACAGAGTTTAAGATTTTGGCCAAGGTGCTAGCAAAGAGGTTGGCGCTTGTCGTTGGTGGTCTGGTGGGAGAGGCGCAGACATGCGCCATTCCCGACAGATCCATCCACGACTACCTCCACCTCATGCGATACATCGTAGAGAGGGTAGCTAGGGAACCTGGCACGGGTGGGTCCTTGATCAATTTAGATCAGTCGAAAGCTTTCGATAGGGTCGACCATCGTTACCTAGCGGCAGTCCTGAGGGCGGCTGGCTTTGGGCCCGTCTTCAGAGGCTGGATCGCTGCCATGCACAGCGACATCTGCTCTGTGGTGAGAGTGAACGGTCACCTGTCGGAACCGTTCAACATCATGCGCTCGGTCCGCCAAGGATGTCCCCTCTCGTCCCTCTTGTACGTATTGACTCTCGAGCCATTACTGCACAAACTGGAGACGTTGAGGGGAGTCCCGCGCGAACTAGGATGCGGAAGATCCGTGTCAGCATATGCGGACGATGTCACCGTAGTGGTGTCGAACGCCAAACACATCGAGGCGATCGGCACTACACTAAGAGAATACGAAGCGGTGACAGGAGCAATGATCAACCAGGAAAAGTCAGTGGGCCTACAGCTCGGCACCTGGAGAGGCAGGTCCATGCCGTCCAACAGCGTCGTCGGACGCTGGACGGACGGACCGGTTAAATTGCTAGGGGTCTGGTTCGGTCCGGACCTCCAGACGGACAAAAACTGGGACGAGGTGACGAGCAGGGTGGCTTCTCTCACCCAGAAATGGGCGGAGAGGAAGCTATCCCTGAAAGGTCGAGCGGAGGTGGCTAACGCGTACATCGCGTCTGTCATCTGCTACCGCCTGACCGTCGTACCTTGTCCTAAGCCTCGCCTGACTGCGCTGGAGCGTTTGCTCTTTCGCTTTTTGTGGAAGGGACGCGCTCCGATGGTCAGGCGGTCCATCTGTTGTCAACACCCGCTACGTGGAGGGCTGGGCATGCCGTGGCTGATGATGCGCAGGCACGCGCTCAGGCTACGACATCTCCACCTCTTCCTCGACGGTGATCAGGTGTGGTCGCCGTTTGCTAGGCGCGTGTTTCCCCAGCTCGTTTCCTTGACGGAGCTGCAGTCCTGGGTCAAGCGAAGACCGAGAGGGAGCGCCTGGAGACTGGAATGTCTTCAGGCGCTCACAGCCCTCGACCAATCGGGCAATGTGATCGGTGGAAACTCCACCTCGGCGTTCTATAGAGGATTAGTGGAGGGGAAGAGCGACGACGTACTTGGGGAAACTCTAGGCGTCGACGAAAATCAACTAGCCAATCTCTTCGGAAGAACTTTCGGGCCAGGGCCTATGGACAACTTCCAGAAATCTCTGGCCTGGCAGTGCTACCGAGGAGCCTTGCCAGTTCGGGATAAACTCTACAGGCATGGAGGTGCCGTCAGCCGGGCATGTCCGAGATGCGCGCAGGGCGACGAAACCGTCCTGCACGCACTCGTCCAGTGTCCGAAAATTGCTGACTTGTGGGTTTATGTCGAACACCTGCTGTCGCGTTTAGGACGGATCCAGCTATCATCTGAGTCCATCGTGATAATTGCCCCGCCCTCCTCCTTTAGCCGGGAAGGGCAGGCAGTTTTTATCTGTCTGGTGGCCATGGCGAAAGATATAGTATGGTGGACACGTTTGAAAGGGCTGAAGACGAGCACTTACCTCTTCGGTGATGCTCTGATTGACTTTTTCAAATTTCATTTGAAAAGGAAAATCAGAGTAGAGAGGGAAGTGCTCTCTTCCCAGCATTTTGTTGAAAGATGGGTGAGAGAAGCAAGAATGGCCCGAGTGAATGGGCCTACTCTGAGTATATATCTGTAAATTAAAGGTGGAAAACTGGGAGAGGGCACTTGCCTTGGTGGTCAGGGTCATTGTGGCTTTTTACTGGGCTTTCTCCACAAATGTCCCTCCGAAGTCTCCCCCCTATTGGGGAATTTTTCATTGTTATTTTCATTGTTATTTTTGTTACATCCTCTGTTTTTGTTTTTTACACGCAGAAATACCCATTTGTACCGTCCTGCATTGTCCTGCACTGTCCTTAATGTCTACTTTATGTAAACCCTTGTGGTTAATAAAGAAATCATTATTATTATTATTATTGAATGCCATGGTTGACGGAGGCTCGGCTCTGTAAGGTATAGTAATTTTTAACCGTTAAAACAATTGTAAATTGTTTAAAACTTGAACCAAATTGTTGATAAAGACACCCTCCTCCTCGTGAGAGGGGTCTTTCTGTCCGTTATTTGGCCCTTCGGGGTTGAATAACCAGTTATTGGGGTTTTGTACCCAATATTCATTTTAAACAAAAAACAACATGGCTACGAAAAAGAAATTTCATACGTCACTCCCACTCATTCCGTCTTCTTCTTCCTCAATCATCACTACAGCAGAGAGAAGATTGTCTCTCTCCCTCCCTTCTTTAAATGTGTCTCTCTCCCTCCCTTCTATTTCGCAAGTGACGAAAGAAAAGAAAAGTCTCGTGCAAAGCGTGCAAGGTTTCTCCACGACGACAGCGACGAAACAGGTGTGCGGGAAATACGAAAACCCAGTTCATTCGTCTGACGTCAGGAATAATAGCAGTAGCAGCCGTAATAACAACAGCAACAGTGACAATGAAAACAACAGTAGCAGCCGCAACAGCATCACCAGCAGCATAAACAACAACAGCATTAGCAGCAGCAACACCAACAACAACCACAGCAACAGCGGCGGAGGCAGTAGTCGTAGTACCTGCAGCAACAACAAAAGTACCAGCAGCTCTGACGACAACAACAACAGCAGAGAAAAACCAATCTCATTTGCAGGTATTGCGAAAAACTTGGAAACAATCCTCATAACAAATGAGGAATTAGAGGAAGCGAAGAAGATGGTGACAAAGAACGGACACCGAGCAATCTGCAAGGCAGCGGAAACATTTTTCGAAACCCAAGAGCACTGTACGGTCACGTACCGTACAGTAAGTACAAAATCCCGTAGGGTGGAAAGAGCCACAGAGGCCCAAATACAAAAAGCCTTGGGGTCTGTGTGGCAGCGGAAAACGCACATCACCCGAGGCAAAAAAAAATATGCCACCGTAGACGTACTTTTTGCCACACCCCAGGAGGCAAAGGCCCAATCAGTAGTGACCCTAAGGAGCGAGGAAATGGTGTTGGTGCCCTCCTACTGCGGGAAAAAAATTGTGAGGGTCAAACTGACCCACGTCCCCCCCGGAATGACCCCTTCTTGGCTGGCCGCGTCTGTCCTCGTCGGAATCGAGGACAAAACAACTGTACTGCAAGTACAGAAAAAAGTAAGAGAAGATTGGGTCGGCTCCTCCATTGAGATGCTAATCCAAACCAACCAGGAGTGCATCGAAGCTATCCCGGATGTGATAGACTTCGATAACGGCACTCAACTGCCCATAAGTGTTGAGGGCAAACGCCCGAAATGCTTTCGCTGTGGATCGAAGACTCACCTCAGGGCCTTCTGCAACGAGAAGACCCTGAGAAAGGAGAAAACCCCCCTCCTTCCGAATCCGGCTCCACGGCTACCAGCAACAGGACAAGCGGCAACCAGGAACGATAGGTCCGTGGCACCCATACCCACGCCACGGAAATCAAAAACAGCAGCAGCAGTGGAAATATTAACAACAACAACAGCAATACCAAATGCAGCTGCAACAGAGACTCCAGTGCAAACATCACCAACAACAACAAGTGAAAGAGTGGAGCTGGTACCCCTCCCCGACCTCACAGAATCAGACATGGAGTGTGAGGTGGGAGAGGGATGGCAAAAGGTCGCAAGAAGGCACAAACGCAGAAGCAGCGCATCGTCGCCTTTGAAAAGGGAGGAAAGAAATGAGAAAAGGGTAAAGTCTACTGCAAAGAGACCCACAGCAGCAACACCACCAACACCATCACCACCCACACCAGCACCACCATCACCACCGCCAACAACACCTTCAACACCACCACCACAAGCACCAACATCGCAAACACAACAACAAAACACACACACCCAGCAACAACGACAAGAAAATAGCAGAACCACACCCCACCCCCAGAAAAACAAATGCACGGCAATAAACACACACAACAAGAAACTAATGACTTACATAATTGAACACACAGACATTTCACAACAGGACTACATAATACCAGCACCAATCAAAACGCCAACTAACATAAGACTGCTAAAAATAGCTCAGAAACAATACACAAACATTAAAACGAAATTCCCCAACGCAGTTGGTGATTTCAGGGACCTAGGAGGAACCATCAATCGAAGAGTATATTCAGACATTCTCTTAGAAGAGCCGACGACCAGCCGAAGGGACGATTCAACGGTCCCTTCACCAGACGATCAAGTGAAAAGGGATGTAAAAACCATCCCTCCTCTACCAAAAGTACGGTAAGTGGTCTTTCCCATCTTTTCCACTCTATTTTAAACATGACCTCACTCAGAATAGGCAGCATAAATGCGCGTGGCTTGGGGTCGTCATGGAAGCAGGGTCACCTGCTCAACGACCTCAGGTCACTAAACATAGATGTAGTGGCCATCAGCGAGACCAGAATCTCCGAAGCACGGGCCTTCGCACCGATCTTCGGCGGCTACGATGTGTACGCATCTCCCAGCCGTCCTGGATCGGGTGGAGGAGTTGCTGTGCTTTTTCGGAGAGGTTTGGATCTCGCCATACGGGCCATCTTCCTGGACCCAGAGGGTAAGATGGTGGTGCTGGACGTGACCAGCGGAGACGGGCAAGCTTTCAGGCTAGTGGCCGTCTATGCCCCGACAGGAGCAGGGCGGCCTGATTTCTTCCGGCGTTTGGAGACCTTTCTTGGAACGTCCCGCTCTTTAGTGTTAGTGGGCGACTGGAACGGGATCTTAGATGCACGCTGGGACTGTGTGGGATTAGCGGATAGGGGTGGAGGGTGCAAGAGCCTCACCAACCTGCTCAGGCGTTTTAAACTGTCTGACAGGTACCGATTGGATTTCCCGAATGTGCCAATGTGGACTTGGACAAACCGCATAGGGTCATCCAGATCATATCTAGATAGAGTATTTTGTAGGGAAATAGATAGGTCTAGCATAGGCTGTCCACAATTCAAGATAGTCAGCTACACGGACCACAAATTCGTGACCTGTGTGCTTGACTTAGATAGGCTTCATAGACGAGGACCCGGCTACTGGAAGCTAAACGCGTCCTTACCAGCGCGCAAGGCCTACAGAGACCGGATTAGCGAACTAGTTAAGCGGGCGTTGACGGGGGCCATCGTCAACAACAAGTGGTGGTTTGCTCTGAAAAGAGCGATTAGAATAGAATCGATTAGGTTTAGTAAGGCTTTAGCAATAGAGAAAAATAGAGCAGAGGGAGAACTAGTTAGAAAATTAGACGAGGCGCTTAGCAAAGGCATTGCGACCGACATGCTTGCGGCGAAATTGGCCCTTGACCAATTCTTCAATGCAAAGCACGAAGGCTGCGTTGTCAGAGCTAGGGTGCGTGCTCTCAGACACGAGGGGACGAAAGCCGTTCAATGGGCCCGAGTGGCGGAGGCGCGTCGTGGCAACAAAGCCACGATCCGGTCTTTGGTGGACCACGACGGGCGCATGCTACTCGATCCCGGGCAAATGTGTGAAGCTTTTCAGCAACACTTCGCTCAGCTGTTCGGGGGCAGCGGGGGGCCGGGTAGAGGGATGGACTTTAGTGTCTACCTCGACGGACTGCCGCGGCTCTCGGCCACTGAGGCGAAGTGTTGCGAAAAGCCGATAACAGCCGCTGAAGTAAGGGAGGCAATGACTGGCTGCACAAGGGGTAAATCGCCTGGTTTGGATGGTCTGCCCTATGAACTTTACGTACAGATGCCAGACTTGTTCGGAGGCCTCTTGGCGGACGTCTACTGCAACTGGCAACAGAACGGGAGAATTCCCAGTTCTGTGAGCCGAGGAGCGGTGGCACTGCTGAGAAAGGATCCGAACAAGGGGGATAACATAGAAAATTTCCGGCCCATAACTCTGCTAAACACAGAGTTTAAGATTTTGGCCAAGGTGCTAGCAAAGAGGTTGGCGCTTGTCGTTGGTGGTCTGGTGGGAGAGGCGCAGACATGCGCCATTCCCGACAGATCCATCCACGACTACCTCCACCTCATGCGATACATCGTAGAGAGGGTAGCTAGGGAACCTGGCACGGGTGGGTCCTTGATCAATTTAGATCAGTCGAAAGCTTTCGATAGGGTCGACCATCGTTACCTAGCGGCAGCCCTGAGGGCGGCTGGCTTTGGGCCCGTCTTCAGAGGCTGGATCGCTGCCATGCACAGCGACATCTGCTCTGTGGTGAGAGTGAACGGTCACCTGTCGGAACCGTTCAACATCATGCGCTCGGTCCGCCAAGGATGTCCCCTCTCGTCCCTCTTGTACGTATTGACTCTCGAGCCATTACTGCACAAACTGGAGACGTTGAGGGGAGTCCCGCGCGAACTAGGATGCGGAAGATCCGTGTCAGCATATGCGGACGATGTCACCGTAGTGGTGTCGAACGCCAAACACATCGAGGCGATCGGCACTACACTAAGAGAATACGAAGCAGTGACAGGAGCAATGATCAACCAGGAAAAGTCAGTGGGCCTACAGCTCGGCACCTGGAGAGGCAGGTCCATGCCGTCCAACAGCGTCGTCGGACGCTGGACGGACGGACCGGTTAAATTGCTAGGGGTCTGGTTCGGTCCGGACCTCCAGACGGACAAAAACTGGGACGAGGTGACGAGCAGGGTGGCTTCTCTCACCCAGAAATGGGCGGAGAGGAAGCTACCCCTGAAAGGTCGAGCGGAGGTGGCTAACGCGTACATCGCGTCTGTCATCTGCTACCGCCTGACCGTCGTACCTTGTCCTAAGCCTAGCCTGACTGCGCTGGAGCGTTTGCTCTTTCGCTTTTTGTGGAAGGGACGCGCTCCGATGGTCAGGCGGTCCATATGTTGTCAACACCCGCTACGTGGAGGGCTGGGCATGCCGTGGCTGATGATGCGCAGGCACGCGCTCAGGCTACGACATCTCCACCTCTTCCTCGACGGTGATCAGGTGTGGTCGCCGTTTGCTAGGCGCGTGTTTCCCCAGCTCGTTTCCTTGACGGAGCTGCAGTCCTGGGTCAAGCGAAGACCGAGAGGGAGCGCCTGGAGACTGGAATGTCTTCAGGCGCTCACAGCCCTCGACCAATCGGGCAATGTGATCGGTGGAAACTCCACCTCGGCGTTCTATAGAGGATTAGTGGAGGGGAAGAGCGACGACGTACTTGGGGAAACTCTAGGCGTCGACGAAAATCAACTAGCCAATCTCTTCGGAAGAACTTTCGGGCCAGGGCCTATGGACAACTTCCAGAAATCTCTGGCCTGGCAGTGCTACCGAGGAGCCTTGCCAGTTCGGGATAAACTCTACAGGCATGGAGGTGCCGTCAGCCGGGCATGTCCGAGATGCGCGCAGGGCGACGAAACCGTCCTGCACGCACTCGTCCAGTGTCCGAAAATTGCTGACTTGTGGGTTTATGTCGAACACCTGCTGTCGCGTTTAGGACGGATCCAGCTATCATCTGAGTCCATCGTGATAATTGCCCCGCCCTCCTCCTTTAGCCGGGAAGGGCAGGCAGTTTTTATCTGTCTGGTGGCCATGGCGAAAGATATAGTATGGTGGACACGTTTGAAAGGGCTGAAGACGAGCACTTACCTCTTCGGTGATGCTCTGATTGACTTTTTCAAATTTCATTTGAAAAGGAAAATCAGAGTAGAGAGGGAAGTGCTCTCTTCCCAGCATTTTGTTGAAAGATGGGTGAGAGAAGCAAGAATGGCCCGAGTGAATGGGCCGACTCTGAGTATATATCTGTAAACTAAAGGTGGAAAACTGGGAGAGGGCACTTGCCTTGGTGGTCAGGGTCATTGTGGCTTTTTACTGGGCTTTCTCCACAAATGTCCCTCCGAAGTCTCCCCCCTATTGGGGAATGTTTCATTGTTATTTTCATTGTTATTTTTGTTACATCCTCTGTTTTTGTTTTTTTACACGCAGAAATGCCCATTTGTACCGTCCTGCATTGTCCTGCACTGTCCTTAATGTCTACTTTATGTAAACCCTTGTGGTTAATAAAGAAATCATTATTATTATTATTATTGAATGCCATGGTTGACGGAGGCTCGGCTCTGTAAGGTATAGTAATTTTTAACCGTTAAAACAATTGTAAATTGTTTAAAACTTGAACCAAATTGTTGATAAAGACACCCTCCTCCTCGTGAGAGGGGTCTTTCTGTCCGTTATTTGGCCCTTCGGGGTTAAATAACCAGTTATTGGGGTTTTGTACCCAAAATTTCATTTTAAACAAAAAAACAACATGGCTACGAAAAAGAAATTTCATACGTCACTCCCACTCATTCCGTCTTCTTCTTCCTCAATCATCACTACAGCAGAGAGAAGATTGTCTCTCTCCCTCCCTTCTTTAAATGTGTCTCTCTCCCTCCCTTCTCTTTCGCAAGCGACGAAAGAAAAGAAAAGTCTCGTGCAAAGCGTGCAAGGTTTCTCCACGACGACGACGACAGCGACGAAACAGGTGTGCGGGAAATACGAAAACCCAGTTCATTCGTCTGACGTCAGGAATAATAGCAGTAGCAGCCGTAATAACAACAGCAACAGTGACAATGAAAACAACAGTAGCAGCCGCAACAGCATCACCAGCAGCATAAACAACAACAGCATTAGCAGCAGCAACACCAACAACAACAACAGCAACAGCGGCGTCGGCAGTAGTCGTAGTACCTGCAGCAACAACAAAAGTACCAGCAGCTCTGACGACAACAACAACAGCAGAGAAAAACCAATCTCATTTGCAGGTATTGCGAAAAACTTGGAAACAATCCTCATAACAAATGAGGAATTAGAGGAAGCGAAGAAGATGGTGACAAAGAACGGACACCGAGCAATCTGCAAGGCAGCGGAAACATTTTTCAAAACCCAAGAGCACTGTACGGTCACGTACCGTACAGTAAGTACAAAATCCCGTAGGGTGGAAAGAGCCACAGAGGCCCAAATACAAAAAGCCTTGGGGTCTGTGTGGCAGCGGAAAACGCACATCACCCGAGGCAAAAAAAAATATGCCACCGTAGACGTACTTTTTGCCACACCCCAGGAGGCAAAGGCCCAATCAGTAGTGACCCTAAGGAGCGAGGAAATGGTGTTGGTGCCCTCCTACTGCGGGAAAAAAATTGTGAGGGTCAAACTGACCCACGTCCCCCCCGGAATGACCCCTTCTTGGCTGGCCGCGTCTGTCCTAATCGGAATCGAGGACAAAACAACTGTACTGCAAGTACAGAAAAAAGTAAGAGAAGACTGGGTCGGCTCCTCCATTGAGATGCTAATCCAAACCAACCAGGAGTGCATCGAAGCTATCCCGGATGTGATAGACTTCGATAACGGCACTCAACTGCCCATAAGTGTTGAGGGCAAACGCCCGAAATGCTTTCGCTGTGGATCGAAGACTCACCTCAGGGCCTTCTGCAACGAGAAGACCCTGAGAAAGGAGAAAACCCCCCTCCTTCCGAATCCGGCTCCACGGCTACCAGCAACAGGACAAGCGGCAACCAGGAACGATAGGTCCGTGGCACCCATACCCACGCCACGGAAATCAAAAACAGCAGCAGCAGTGGAAATATTAACAACAACAACAGCAATACCAAATGCAGCTGCAACAGAGACTCCAGTGCAAACATCACCAACAACAACAAGTGAAAGAGTGGAGCTGGTACCCCTCCCCGACCTCACAGAATCAGACATGGAGTGTGAGGTGGGAGAGGGATGGCAAAAGGTCGCAAGAAGGCACAAACGCAGAAGCAGCGCATCGTCGCCTTTGAAAAGGGAGGAAAGAAATGAGAAAAGGGTAAAGTCTACTGCAAAGAGACCCACAGCAGCAACAACACCAACACCATCACCACCCACACTAGCACCACCATCACCACCGGCGACAACCCCACCGCCAACAACACCTTCAACACCACCACCACAAGCACCAACATCGCAAACACAACAACAAAACACACACACCCAGCAACAACGACAAGAAAATAGCAGAACCACACCCCACCCCCAGAAAAACAAATGCACGGCAATAAATACACACAACAAGAAACTAATGACTTACATAATTGAACACACAGACATTTCACAACAGGACTACATAATAACAGCACCAATCAAAACGCCAACTAACATAAGACTGCTAAAAATAGCACAGAAACAATACACAAACATTAAAACGAAATTCCCCAACGCAGTTGGTGATTTCAGGGACCTAGGAGGAACCATCAATCGAAGAGTATACTCAGACATTCTCTTAGAAGAGCCGACGACCAGCCGAAGGGACGATTCAACGGTCCCTTCACCAGACGATCAAGTGAAAAGGGATGTAAAAACCATCCCTCCTCTACCAAAAGTACGGTAAGTGGTCTTTCCCATCTTTTCCACTCTATTTTAAACATGACCTCACTCAGAATAGGCAGCATAAATGCGCGTGGCTTGGGGTCGTCATGGAAGCAGGGTCACCTGCTCAACGACCTCAGGTCACTAAACATAGATGTAGTGGCCATCAGCGAGACCAGAATCTCCGAAGCACGGGCCTTCGTACCGATCTTCGGCGGCTACGATGTGTACGCATCTCCCAGCCGTCCTGGATCGGGTGGAGGAGTTGCTGTGCTTTTTCGGAGAGGTTTGGATCTCGCCATACGGGCCATCTTCCTGGACCCAGAGGGTAAGCTGGTGGTGCTGGACGTGACCAGCGGAGACGGGCAAGCTTTCAGGCTAGTGGCCGTCTATGCCCCGACAGGAGCAGGGCGGCCTGATTTCTTCCGGCGTCTGGAGACCTTTCTTGGAACGTCGCGCTCTTTAGTGTTAGTGGGCGACTGGAACGGGATCTTAGATGCACGCTGGGACTGTGTGGGATTAGCGGATAGGGGTGGAGGGTGCAAGAGCCTCACCAACCTGCTCAGGCGTTTTGAACTGTCTGACAGGTACCGATTGGATTTCCCGAATGTGCCAATGTGGACTTGGACAAACCGCATAGGGTCATCCAGATCATATCTAGATAGAGTATTTTGTAGGGAAATAGATAGGTCTAGCATAGGCTGTCCACAATTCAAGATAGTCAGCTACACGGACCACAAATTCGTGATCTGTGTGCTTGACTTAGATAGGCTTCATAGACGAGGACCCGGCTACTGGAAGCTAAACGCGTCCTTACCAGCGCGCAAGGCCTACAGAGACCGGATTAGCGAACTAGTTAAGCGGGCGTTGACGGGGGCCATCGTCAACAACAAGTGGTGGTTTGCTCTGAAAAGAGCGATTAGAATAGAATCGATTAGGTTTAGTAAGGCTTTAGCAATAGAGAAAAATAGAGCAGAGGGAGAACTAGTTAGAAAATTAGACGAGGCGCTTAGCAAAGGCATTGCGACCGACGTGCTTGCGGCGAAATTGGCCCTTGACCAATTCTTCAATGCAAAGCACGAAGGCTGCGTTGTCAGAGCTAGGGTGCGTGCTCTCAGACACGAGGGGACGAAAGCCGTTCAATGGGCCCGAGTGGCGGAGGCGCGTCGTGGCAACAAAGCCACGATCCGGTCTTTGGTGGACCACGACGGGCGCATGCTACTCGATCCCGGGCAAATGTGTGAAGCTTTTCAGCGACACTTCGCTCAGCTGTTCGGGGGCAGCGGGGGGCCGGGTAGAGGGATGGACTTTAGTGTCTACCTCGACGGACTGCCGCGGCTCTCGGCCACTGAGGCGAAGTGTTGCGAAAAGCCGATAACAGCCGCTGAAGTACGGGAGGCAATGACTGGCTGCACAAGGGGTAAATCGCCTGGTTTGGATGGTCTGCCCTATGAACTTTACGTACAGATGCCAGACTTGTTCGGAGGCCTCTTGGCGGACGTCTACTGCAACTGGCAACAGAACGGGAGAATTCCCAGTTCTGTGAGCCGAGGAGCGGTGGCACTGCTGAGAAAGGATCCGAACAAGGGGGATAACATAGACAATTTCCGGCCCATAACTCTGCTAAACACAGAGTTTAAGATTTTGGCCAACGTGCTAGCAAAGAGGTTGGCGCTTGTCGTTGGTGGTCTGGTGGGAGAGGCGCAGACATGCGCCATTCCCGACAGATCCATCCACGACAACCTCCACCTCATGCGATACATCGTAGAGAGGGTAGCTAGGGAACCTGGCACGGGTGGGTCCTTGATCAATTTAGATCAGTCGAAAGCTTTCGATAGGGTCGACCATCGTTACCTAGCGGCAGTCCTGAGGGCGGCTGGCTTTGGGCCCGTCTTCAGAGGCTGGATCGCTGCCATGCACAGCGACATCTGCTCTGTGGTGAGAGTGAACGGTCACCTGTCGGAACCGTTCAACATCATGCGCTCGGTCCGCCAAGGATGTCCCCTCTCGTCCCTCTTGTACGTATTGACTCTCGAGCCATTACTGCACAAACTGGAGACGTTGAGGGGAGTCCCGCGCGAACTAGGATGCGGAAGATCCGTGTCAGCATATGCGGACGATGTCACCGTAGTGGTGTCGAACGCCAAACACATCGAGGCGATCGGCACTACACTAAGAGAATACGAAGCGGTGACAGGAGCAATGATCAACCAGGAAAAGTCAGTGGGCCTGCAGCTCGGCACCTGGAGAGGCAGGTCCATGCCGTCCAACAGCGTCGTCGGGCGCTGGACGGACGGACCGGTTAAATTGCTAGGGGTCTGGTTCGGTCCGGACCTCCAGACGGACAAAAACTGGGACGAGGTGACGAGCAGGGTGGCTTCTCTCACCCAGAAATGGGCGGAGAGGAAGCTATCCCTGAAAGGTCGAGCGGAGGTGGCTAACGCGTACATCGCGTCTGTCATCTGCTACCGCCTAACCGTCGTACCTTGTCCTAAGCCTCGCCTGACTGCGCTGGAGCGTTTGCTCTTTCGCTTTTTGTGGAAGGGACGTGCTCCGATGGTCAGGCGGTCCATCTGTTGTCAACACCCGCTACGTGGAGGGCTGGGCATGCCGTGGCTGATGATGCGCAGGCACGCGCTCAGGCTACGACATCTCCACCTCTTCCTCGACGGTGATCAGGTGTGGTCGCCGTTTGCTAGACGCGTTTTTCCCCAGCTCGTTTCCTTGACGGAGCTGCAGTCCTGGGTCAAGCGAAGACCGAGAGGGAGCGCCTGGAGACTGGAATGTCTTCAGGCGCTCACAGCCCTCGACCAATCGGGCAATGTGATCGGTGGAAACTCCACCTCGGCGTTCTATAGAGGATTAGTGGAGGGGAAGAGCGACGACGTACTTGGGGAAACTCTAGGCGTCGACGAAAATCAACTAGCCAATCTCTTCGGAAGAACTTTCGGGCCAGGGCCTATGGACAACTTCCAGAAATCTCTGGCCTGGCAGTGCTACCGAGGAGCCTTGCCAGTTCGGGATAAACTCTACAGGCATGGAGGTGCCGTCAGCCGGGCATGTCCGAGATGCGCGCAGGGCGACGAAACCGTCCTGCACGCACTCGTCCAGTGTCCGAAAATTGCTGACTTGTGGGTTTATGTCGAACACCTGCTGTCGCGTTTAGGACGGATCCAGCTATCATCTGAGTCCATCGTGAGGATTGCCCCGCCCTCCTCCTTTAGCCGGGAAGGGCAGGCAGTTTTTATCTGTCTGGTGGCCATGGCGAAAGAGATAGTATGGTGGACACGTTTGAAAGGGCTGAAGACGAGCACTTACCTCTTCGGTGATGCTCTGATTGACTTTTTCAAATTTCATTTGAAAAGGAAAATCAGAGTAGAGAGGGAAGTGCTCTCTTCCCAGCATTTTGTTGAAAGATGGGTGAGAGAAGCAAGAATGGCCCGAGTGAATGGGCCGACTCTGAGTATATATCTGTAAACTAAAGGTGGAAAACTGGGAGAGGGCACTTGCCTTGGTGGTCAGGGTCATTGTGGCTTTTTACTGGGCTTTCTCCACAAATGTCCCTCCGAAGTCTCCCCCCTATTGGGGAATTTTTCATTGTTATTTTCATTGTTATTTTTGTTACATCCTCTGTTTTTGTTTTTTTACACGCAGAAATGCCCATTTGTACCGTCCTGCATTGTCCTGCACTGTCCTTAATGTCTACTTTATGTAAACCCTTGTGGTTAATAAAGAAATCATTATTATTATTATTATTATTATTATTATTATTATTATTAAGGGCGGTGAATTGGCAGTATCGGTAGAGGGTTGGATGCCATGCTTTCCTACATAGTTAGGTCCCTTTACGATCTGACTTCAAATCCTGCCGAGGTTAACTTTGCCTTTCATCCATACGGGGTCGATAAAATAAAGTACCAGTAATGTACTGAGTAATTGCTGGCCTTGTGCCAAAAGTAGAAACAATTATTATTATAAATATTATTATTATCATTATTGTTATTGATATAAATAATTATTCTTCTAAATAATTATAAATTAACTACGTTCCATTGCCAATGTACAGAGATTGCAGAGTTTCTGTCATACTTAGAGACTTAACACAAAATAATGCCACACAGTGATAATATGCATACACTATTTTCAAGTTTGTTAATTCAGATGCTTATAGTATCTTCGTTAGTGGACAGATCGTTGTGAAAATTTGTAATATTAATCTAAAGTAAAAAACTTTAATATGATGCTGTGATAGTCCTGTTACATATTTTTCAAGCATGCTTTGCTAATGCAGTTACGTGTGGTATAGGATGTTAAGAGTTAAATCACACTGTACCGTCATAAATATTGAATGGGTACATTAGATAATGTAGTTCTAAATGCCATTAAGAAGGCAGGATAGTCACTGCTATTGATAGTGTAACTACAGAATTAGGGTTGACATTTAACGAAGGGTAAAAATGAGAATTTGTTAGATGAATTAACACAATTATTAGATGAATAATAACAATAAAGATTTTAGTTTATATATGGTTTATTTCACGTGAATCAATTAAAAAGTACAATAAAACAGTTACCAAAAGTTGAGAAAGTTGACGTTGTCGTCGTGAGTCTGAGACCATAGTGAGTGAGAGAGAGTAATGGTTTGTATACCTCTGAATGGTCTGTAGTAGTTGGTTGACGTTGTCGTCGTTAGGCTATTTTCTCTGTATTTCTGTAGACCACTGGTGTCTGTTGATAGCGGTGAATCTTTACATGGCTTGTTGTAATTCGTAGTACTCCGATGTCTCTGTGTTTCTGTAGACCTCAAGGGCCTGAAGGTAGCGGTGAATCTTTACATAGTTAGTTGCTAGCGTAATGCTCCGATCTTTCTGTCTTTCTGTAGACCACTGGGGTCTGTTGATAGTGGTGAATCTTTCACATAGCTTGTTCTGTAGTGGGGTGCTCCGATGTCTCTATGTTGAAGGTGGGAAAATATAGGCTTTATATACCTGTCGCTTTCTGCCTCCCACCTTTAGGAGATAGCCAACGCATCAACCTGTTCACACCAAAAGGGTGGTGACCTAGAATTAGACCTTTAGGTGTCACTCAAGGTTCAAGGCGTGGACAGATCTCGCTGCAGACATGCGAATAAACAAAGGTCAATAATAATTTGAAAGAATTGTTCCTACTCCCAATGTTGACAACAAAAGTTTCTCCCTACGTACAAAAGGTCGACTATATGATGCCTGTGTGAAAAGTGCGATGCTGTATGGTAGTGAAACATGGGCTGTGACTGCGCAGGACATGCATAAACTGGAAAAAACGAAGCAATTATGCTTCGTTGGTGTGCAATGTAAGCGTGAGAGAAAAGCAGAGTTTGGTGTGCAAGAGAAAAGACTGCGTTGGTACGGATACATGTTGCGCATGGATGATGATCGCTGGTTGAAGAAGAGCCAGGGAATCCCAGTGGAAGGAAGTTGCAGTGGAAGTAGACCAAGGAAGACCTGGGCAGAGGTGGTGAGAGCTGATCTCAAACCACAGACTCATGCAAGCGTAAATAAAATCTGTATAGTTTAATTTTAAAAAACTGTCTCAAAAATACTGTAAACGTTCATACAAATAATTTGAAAACTAAATGCAAAAATATCTGTTAAAACAGCCAAATGTCATCAATGACAGCATACGAGTCGGATAAAAATACATCAAAAGACAGAAATCAGTGGCCAGGGTCGATAAAGAGAAAAGCAAAGCTGTGAGGTGGGTGAGAGGCAGATGAAATATAGAAAAGGACTGTCGCCCTTTGAGAACCAGTAAATAACATGATTATATTCATTGTTTTGTTTGCATCCCAGTCTGAATAATCTGTCACAGAGAGATGTGTTTTTGATTTACTTAATTACTGAAAATCTGCAATTAAATATTGAGGATGAATAATGTAATGTACTGTTTTTCTTTTTCTTTTTTTAATAAATCGTGATAGTGTTCTCCCGAGACGGGTGTAACAGTAAACAACAACAACTAATTTTAAGGGTAGTTAGTTGAGGGGTTTGGTTAGAATTTCGAAGGTGAAATTTATTTTTCCTGTGATTCTTTTATGTATTTTGAATGAATATGGCCTTCAAAACCGTTGTAAAACAAGAAAATAGAAAAAAGAAGAATAAATCAAACAATGAAATAAAGAGGAATTTGAAGGGAGGAGCAAACTTTAAACCCCAGGTTAGGCGGTTATATCGCAGCTGAATACTTTGAAAAAGATATTGTCATGCAAGACAAATTGAAGTTTAAAAGTGACATAGATTACTGTTTGTCAGATCAACATTTTAAATTTAATGGAATGAATTTGCGACAGGGAGATAACTGAATTTGGTTAATTTAAGTTATAAATACAGTGCAATATAAATGAGAAATACTAACGAAAAAGATAGAGAAAAGAAAAAAGAAATCAAAGCAACGACAGAAAAGGAAAATGCACTTGAGGTCGCCCTAGTTGCGTTGGACATTTGTATACTGGGGAACGGTGAGGTCTTCGTCGATCCAATTGACCAGAACTGACTCCAGTTCCCGGTCCACGCCTGGTTCTACTGTCTTGATGAACCTCGCAGATGAGGGTGCGACCTGAGGAGATTGAAAATAGGTAGGCCAGTAGTGCTATGTCAGAAGTAGGCCACCAAATTTCAAGGGGTGTCTCGTCTCTTGCCAGCCGGCGCTGTCGAAACTAACATTGGCGATGGAGGCATCGAATTCAAAGAGGCGAAAAGGTGCACTGCACAGCGTGAAGAGGAGTTTGGGGAGGGTGAAACAATTCTTCAGAAGGAATAGCTCTGAGTGAGTGTCAATGAAACGCAATATCAATGAAACGCAATGTCTCCGATATACTCGTTAGGTCAGAATGCTTTGTTTCCAGGCACACTCATATGACTTTCCGAGAATGTATGCATTGTCTTCCGGTGTTAACTGTGCCACAGCCAGGACATGCTGGATGTTAAGTACAGTGTCTTGAAATTCAGTTTCACCGAAGCTCACATTTATCTTCTCAGACTTGGTGAGATGATCTTAAGTCCAAGGAGCGATAGGGCTGAGGTGACTTGCTGAAGGTCGTTGACAACAGACTCAACCGAGCTATCGAGTGTTTAGCCGTCCGGGTACCAGACATTGAAGGGTGAGTGGGAAATATCGTCAACACCCAATGCAAAGATGACCGGGCTGAGTGGGCCACCTTGCTGGACATCTGTGGCAGAAGTGATCTTGTTGCCTGCAGCAATCAGTGTTCTGGGTGTCCCATAAGAGAGATGTGTTTTAGACACGTCCCAAAGATGTGATATCGCCTTACACTGTTAAAAGCGTTTCGCCTATCCAGCTTCACCATAAGGCTAGGTGACGAAGGAGTGTGTCCTCAATGAAGTATCTGGCCGCATGAGCAGCCGCCTCACATCAGCACTTAACTCATACTCCGAACACAGCTCCTCGCTTAGGTCCACCATGACTGACCTGCAGGCTACTTTGGCCGCAAGTCGCCGAAAAACTTTGCCTCCTGCAATGGGTCGTATCCATCCCCACCCCCGTTATTCTGCTTCAACGCAGTAAAAGTTATATGTGCATTTATTTCAAAGTTTATTTTGATCACACGCAACTTGGTACATAGTTTTTGTTTTTTTTCATTAATGGCAGCTGAGGTGCTGCCCGTGAGGATGTCTTGTTATTCCAGCGCCGTAGATGTCGGCTTGGTCGAAACATTCTCTGTTGAGGTGAATAATTGAGTGTGCACGTGCAAGTGAATAATTGAGTGTTACCAACACGAAAAAATAAGGAGATTCTAAAAAATAAGGACATATCTATGGAGATAAAAACAAAGACAGCTTATTCTGTCTGAAATCATGTTGATTTAATCTTAGTTTCGGATCTTGATGTGGTCTTATTCTGTTTAGAAGCACTGTTGTAGATTTTAACTGCAACTTTTGACAAAGTAATTCCTTTGTAATTAACTGGTTTTTCTTATACTCAAACTTTGTTATTCATAGTTGTATAAAAATATAATAATATAATTCTAACAGAACGAAAACACAAACACATATGATATATAAAAGAGAGAAAAAACATAACAAAGAAGAAAAAGAGGGAGGGGTAATTTACCACCAAGTGCGACAATCGGCCGTAGGGGTTAACTAAACACTTTGAGGCAAGCTAATACTTAACTTCCAAATCAGTCAGATTATATTCATGTAAAAGATTCAACTATAATTCTCCATTTCTGTCTGTATTGACATGAAAGTAAAATCCTTTAAGCTTGCTTGTCTTGTCCAATCTTTGCGCTAAAATCTCACGCGACGAGAGTTTTGGGACTTCACGTATCAAACCTGAAAGTTCATCGTAAAAATCTCTAATTCTATTGTATTTGTAGGACTGTAACAACAGATTATGGTTAGATTTGGATTTCCATTGAAAGTTGCTATTATTCTTGGTGTTATAGACTCAACACAGAGCAAATATTCTTGTGCTTTTGCATTTAAACCCATGTACTCCAATAGTTGAATTATTTTGAGCCTTCTCAGCTGAATTAGACACAAGTTTCCAGCCTTTTCTTAAATCAAACAATTTTGAAAAAAATCGCAAAACCCGTACCTGTATTCTTTTTCAAACAATCCACACCACCCGAAGACATTAAACGAATCAAATACTTAGTTGTGCTTGTTCCGGCTCTTTATGTTCTGAGTTCAAATCCCACCGAGGTCAACTTTTCTTTTCATCCTGCCAGGGTCGACAAAATAAAGTACCATTCAAATACTGGGTCGATATAGTCGACTTTTAAATTCGAACACCGAAATAACAAATGCTACTTTAATACGGTCCCCAAACTATACCCTGTCTATCACCTCAATCACCATCACACATCCCTTACTTTTACACTCTTGAAACAAAAGGAGCCAATGTCTGTTTTAGAGAACTGCCTTATAGTTGAACTTTCAGTTATAAAATCAATTGAGGCAGTTTTTGTTCTTTAGTTTAGAGTGAGTTAGAGAATGCATGACGGGAGCACGGAGTAAAACATGGTATCTACTTCAACACCCCAACCCACGAAATTCTACATTGTTTCGCTAAATTTTCCTCTGTCGCCAATATTCTATTTGGGTCATACCTGTCCAGAACATTTCCTCTCCGAATTTATTCAGTTTTCAGCCATCTTGTCGTATCGCTACCTTGGAATGTAAGATTAACATTTTTTTCTCTGTACGAGGGAAAAGTATATTTGTATGGTACACAGTAACATTTTAGTATGTGCACCGAGTATTCGCTTCGAGAGATAATTTGAATTTCGAGTAGAGTAACGATTCTCTCCATTATGATAAATACCAGATCCCAGTTAGTAAAATTCTGCAATAGAATTTCATGCCTCAGTACAACTTAGAACTTATTTATTCATAAAAAGAATTTATAGATAAGCCTTGTCGAAAATGATACAAAAAAAAAAAAGAGAAAAATGTTCAGTTAAATCATATTTTTGGTCACAAAACAAGTCAAAATAACTTACAGGAGAAACTGGACTTTTTTTTATAATGGGAATACTTTCCGTCTGAAGCTTCCAGTTACTTATGCGCAATGATAAAAAAAACAGAAGCCCAGTTGCTTATCTCTTAAAGATCGACTACAATGTATTTGGTGATTGGGAATTGGTAGACGGAAACTGCAGAAGCCCACCGTATTGATATATTAGGAGATTTGAAAATTAGTGTCTTTATTCTTTTAAATGTTCGCTCGAGGATTTGATAATGTGCCCATTTGGTTTGTTCGCCTTATTTGCAAGGCATGACTTATTATGGCTTATTTTGTTTATAATTTTCCAGGCTCTTATTGAAGTTCCTCGCTGTTTGCTTGTTCGAGATCTACTGCTTGTTGCTCAATGATTTCCTTTTGTCTCCAAGATGAGAATCCTGGACCTGTTTATATAGGTCTTTTCATCGTTGATTTGATGCTAAAGTTTTCTGTTGATTTTATCTCTTCTTTGCCATATTTCGTTTTGTCACAAGACGTATTGTCGTTTCACTTACCCAATTCTTTTGAGAAGATCTTTACAATTTAACAAGCGTAGTAAGGAGATAAGTTCACAATGCAATTACTGGGACAACCTTGAATTAGAAATATGGCAATGAAAAGATTAAGTAATCATATTGATGGCCTCCCCACAGCCCCGGCGGACAGAATGGAGAAGGCGTTACCCCGGAGGATGGTAAGGGAGATGCGCTTGAAGAGCCATTCCAACTCGCGAGGCTCACCAATCACCCGTTGTGCTACTTCTCTAATTATGTCGACTGTGTTTGTACGGACTATTTCTGCATCGCTTCCTTCAAGTGCTTCAACATGATTTTGCAACTTAAACTGATAGATTCATCGATTGTCGGCATCTTCGATGACTTTTGTTCAGTTGCATTTTTTTCTTTCTTCTTCGACTTTCTAAAGTGAATGTCGAAACGTGCATTTACAACTCAGTGGTCTGAGCCGAGCTCCAGAGTGTTGTAGGCTTAGCAATTGCTAACTGATCTCATCCAGCTGGTACTTATCAGAATGTGGTCAAGGTGAGGTTTTGATGCGGAAACGTGACTCCAAAATTATTCCATTGCGAACTACTAAAAAAATATTGGGTAATTGATTTTGCAAATACAAATGGTCTGTTGAAAACGATTTGTCAGAATTTTTAGTATGTTTTGTAAATAGTTCACATTAACCAGGGTGTTTTTGTATTACACACACATATATACATATATACACACACACTATATATATATAACACCATCCATCCGTAACTCTTTAAAATGTACACAAACACACACGTGTGTGTGTAACCAACCGTCTGTAACTCTTTAAATCTTTAAACCTTACACATATATATACACGCAATGCATTTCCAATACCAGTCATGTTGCTAACCTCACGTTTGTCCTTGTAAATAGTTATTTCTCCAAATTTACTCATATATTCAATCTTGAATGTCATTTGTACATGCTGAACATTCATGTAATTATATCCTATAAATAAAATAATAGATTATTTTTATCTTTAATCACTTCCACATGTCAGCAATCAACATAAACTACGCAAACCATAAATTTCTTATGTAAACAATAAATTTATCAAAACGCAAATTTCCCAGTTTGATGGTTGTTCATATATCCAGTAATCCTGGTATATATGGCATACTAATCCTGGATTCAAAAAAATGAAATATATTCAACGCTATTGTTGATCTCCTATTATAAAATATTTTTTAACGTTAGTGGCCAAGTGTTGGGAATTCTAAGCAACTTACATCAAGAAAAATGTTATTCCTGCCGATACTGTTTGTTTTCTACTCAGTTTACGACCAGCATTAATTACAAACCTGGTATCTATATTCATACATGTACACATATATATGAAATGGACCTCCATCGGTTTTGAAGATAAGTGTGCTAATTGTTCGATCAACGGAACAGCCTGCTCATGAGATTAATGCAGACCTGTCAACTCTCCCCGTCCGACGGGGAGATCTTCCATCCACTTTGAGAGTGGCTGAAAGATGTCCTCTCTTGTGAGAATGAGTATAGCTTAAAATCTCCCCATTTTGCCTCATTTCTCCCCGTTTTGGGGCACCTTTTTTCATGGTACTCCCCGTTTGGGTTTTTAGAGGTTGGCAAGTCTGTTAATGTGTACGTGGCTAAGCATGCCACAGACACGTATACCCTCAACGTAATTCTCGGAGATTCAGTGGTGACACAGTGTATAACAATGCTGACTCTTTGAATTACAGGTACAGTCCTTCCGACGAGCTTCCAAACAATTTTACTCACAAATCATGGATAGACCCGAGGCTATGGTAAATGACATTTGCCCAAGATACCAAACAGTGGAATTGAACCATTCGGCCATGTTGCATCCACACATACGAGGGTCGACTGAAAAGTTCATACATAAAAATTGACCCCTTTGGTACCAAACTGCTCCTGAATCTATAATACATAGCTGCTAGTTGTAAAGTGTTTATTATACAATGGTCGGCTGAAAAATTCGTAGGTTAACTATGAAGGAGTGATACTAGAACTGTGAAATCTTGCATGCATTAATTTCAACTCTTCTTATTAATAACTGCATTGTTTCTTTTCAAGGTTTATTTTGAAAAATAAACCTCATTTGTTCATTCCATGAGAGTATCTTGGTCAGCCTATGAAGTTTTCAGTCCATGAACTTTTCAGCCGACCCTCATATGTACATTTGTGCATATATAAAAATATGTAAATGAAAATATATAAGACGGCGAATTAGCAGAGTCGTTAGAACGTCAGATAGAATGCTTTGCGGTATTCGTTCTGGCTCTCTGCGCTCTGAGTTCAAATCCCACCGATGTTTCAACCTTCCGAGATCGATGAAAAAAAATACCAGTTTAGTACTGAGGTTGAGTACTTTTCTATATCTCTTTTTAACCCTCCCCCCTTTTCTCTAGAAGAAATATGCTGTGTTCAGACATAGAGAGAAAATGGGTTCTGCCAGGTTTAAAATACCCAAGGCACACCGCAGATTATGACGGCGCTCCTGCAATTCCATCTGGAGTTACGGCTCCTTACATATATGTATGGTATGGCATGGTCCCGTAACTCCTGGTGGCCGCCGTATTCACATACGACGTTATTTGGGCATCTTAAGCCTGGTGGAGCCTATACCTCTCTAGGCCTGAGCGCAGCAGATTTCTTCCAGAGAAGGATAGAAAGTGACTGAGAGGAGATGAGAAAGAGATACAGAGGAAAAAATAGAGCCCAGTACTAGACTGGTACTTTGTTATCGACCTCGGCGGGATTTGAACTCAGAGAAAGCAGAGAGCCTGGACAAATACCACAAAGTATTCTATCCGACGTTCTAACGACTCTGCCAATTCACCGCCACATACATACATAAATACAAATGTGAATATATAACATAGGGAAGAGAAATATCTATCTTTACTGTAGTTTCAATTACTGAAGTAAGTTCTACATGGTCGGGGGATAGAAAATAGATTTAGTTTATAAAAATGTCTTGATAGATTAAAACTATGTCTGATAAACTTCAAGCAGATATTCAGATAATAGTCATTGTCAACCCACAATGTTCAAGTACTGCTGTGTGTGTGTGTGTATGTGTGTGTGTGTGTGTGTGTGTGTGTGTCCTCCTGTTTTAATTATATATATATATCTATCAGCAAGTTATTTGTCTCTAATATAGTCAGATTTTGGTTTAAGTTAGATATGTTTTTACACACACACGTACACACACACATACATACATGTATACGTGTGGAATTTGGCAAACGTCAACCATATATGAGCAAGTCTTTAAACATGGCCGCATCAATGATTAGAAAAATGTGGACAAAATAAAGCTTCTGCCGTGATGACTCCCATTGTTATCAGCAAAGATGGGACTTGTTCAATGAATAAAGTTAAGAAAAAACGAAAAATATGCTTACTATATGAGTGGTTAGTGGAGGTGCGTGGCCTAGTTGTAAGGGTGTTGGACTTACAATCATAATGTCGTAGGTTCGATTGGTGGGCTGAGTTTCGTATTGTGTTCTTGAGTTGCTCCAGTATACTCAGCTGTAAATGAGTACCAGCAATAGCTGGGGTTTAACCCTGTGATGGACTGGCGTCCTGTCCAGCTGGGAAGTCTTGTACTCTCAATCGTTTCACGCCATGAAACCGGGATAAGCAGCGGCCTAAGACAGACTTTAGAAACAGGCGTGTGTGTGCAAAAGAGAAAGATGGGGGTGTATGTGGCTCAGGTGTGTGTGCATCTGTGTGGGCCCGTTTAAGTCTACCAACCGCAATGGTCTCTCTGGATCCCTTAATGTCTACAGTGAAATGTTTATCAGAACGAGCTAATACACGGTAGGGTCCAGAGTACGGTTGTGTGAGAAGTGGTCTCACACCATCGTTTTCTCACGAACACATGGGTCCACGAGGCAATATCCCTCGGGACTGCAGATTTTACAGTTTGTTTCCTCGTATACATCGGCGGCAGGTCCTGAAAATAAGAACGCAGACGGGATACGTAGGAAAGCGGATCTTGTGCAGCAAGATCGACAGGGGCAAGCATTTGCCCAGGTAACGCTAGAGGAGCACCATACAATAATTCGGCCGGAGAGAACCCAAGGTCTTCCTTTATTGATGACCGAATCCTCAACAACACAATAGGGAGGTACTTGCTCCAACGCGTTGAGTCAGGAGAAGTCCGTAGAGCGGCTTTTAGTTGTCGGTGGAAGCGCTCCACCATTCCATTAGATGCAGGATGATATGAAGTTGTTCGGATGTGTTTAGCGCCAATGATCTTCGTCAATTCGGAGAAGAGATTCGATTCGAACTGTCTTCAACGGTCCGTTGTAATCGTGGTTGACACTCCAAAGCAGGCAATCCATCCTGATACTAGGGCACGTGCTGTCGTTTCAGCAGTGATGTCTTTCAAGGGGATGGCTTCAGGCCATCGCGAAAAACGATCAATAACAGTCAATAGATAAGTATGACTACCACTGACTGGCCAAGGTCCCACAATGTCCACATGAATGTGCCGGAAACGGGCGTCCGGTGTACTGAAAGTACCAAGCGGAGCCTTAACGTGTTTATGGATCTTCGATTTCTGGCAAGCGACGCAGGAAAGGCATCAAGCAGTAATATCGCGCCTCATATTTGGCCAGAAGAATCTGGTTGTTATGAGCTTTACTGTGGCAGAAGATCCTGGGTGGGAAATGCTGTGTAAAGCAAGAAACACAGTACAACGTTGGTTTAGCGGGACGAATGGTCTCGGTGAATCCACGGAAACGTCGCAGAGAATCTGTCCGTCTGCGGTGGGCAATGGCAGGTATTTCAAATTATTCGTCTCAAATTCGGCTGATGTAATATCTAACGATTCCAGTGCAGGCTGGTCTGCTGCCAAGTGATTTAAATCGATGTCGTGGGATGACGCAATTGAACTGATCGGCAATCGAGACAGGGCGTCAGCCGCTGTGTTCAATGAGCCTGGAATGTGTTGGATGTCGTTTTTGAATTGCGAGATAAAGTCGAGATGCCTTGTTTCTCTGGGCGAGTACTTGTCGGACTTTGCCCTTAAAGCGAAGGTCAAAGGTTTATGGTCGGTATAGATTGTAAAACACCTCCCTTCGAGCATATGTGAAAAATGTTTCACGGAAAGGTAGATGGCTAAGAAGTGGTGGTTTGGGTGTGTAGCACAGAGATCAGCTGCCGCCTTCAGTGACTCTGGTCTGCGTTTCCCGAAGTTGAATAGTTACACGGTGGCCGGTAGTGTTTTGCTTTATCAGCGAAGGTGGCATGATACCAGCAAAAAGACGAATTGCTGGCGGGCAAGCTGGCGTTACGGCGCGAAGTTGCGAAGGAACGCAAACGACTTCTTGGCCGCCTGGGAGATGGCCTACTCTCCCTACATAATTTCGCGACTTGACGCGTCAATCGCCTTCAACATGGAATCCTCGTGTGTCGAGACGGGTTGGTTCGGAAAAGTCGAAGAGGCAACAAGCGAGTCCGACGAGGTAGCTTTCCTAGAGAATTCCACAATTCGATCGGCAGACGCAGCGATCTGCTCCACCAAGCTCGAGTCCACTATGGTAGCCAATATAATCTATACATTGTTTGGCAAGCGAGAAAAAAAAAAAAAGCTTTTTGATAAATAAACTATCCTCATCGGGCGATAACTGAGGTCCCGAATGTGACGTAGAAATTCGGACGGCGACCTGTCGCCTAAACACTCGTCCTCCATTAAGGCACGAAACCTGCTTTCAACAGAACGGCAGTTTCTCCTTAATATTTCCGTCCTCAACGAATCATACGAAGTACCGGTTGGCGGTTCCGTTATTAAATCTTTCACCGTGATGGCGAGCGACGAAGGTATATCAGTAATCGAAACATTGAGTTTCTGCTCTGTTTTAATTCCATTTGCAGCAAAATATGCATCCAGTTGCGCAAACCAGAGCTTGGACTCACCGGAGAACACAGGTAAATTAGGACTACTCATCATTAGCATGTATCAGTTCCACATAAAAAATAC
This sequence comes from Eledone cirrhosa, assembly GCA_964016885.1. NCBI lineage: Eukaryota > Metazoa > Mollusca > Cephalopoda > Octopoda > Eledonidae > Eledone > Eledone cirrhosa. Next base: position 104,108,128 of record OZ024742.1, read on the forward strand.
TAAATGATATCCAAGTAAAGAAATGCAACGCGTGTTAGATGTTAGGAACAACGGGAAAACAACACAAATTTTCTTCAACATCCATGAAGAAAGAAGAAATGCAAAATCCGGAATCGACAAGTCACAATAATTCAAGGCAGAAATTAATTTTTTTTTTTAATTGGAGAAGGAGATGGCATCACATGATGCGTCTCAGCCAATCAGATGGCTGCATTTCGGAGAAGAAAGACAATTGGCGAACCAGTCAGCCATTGTGAATTTTTTTTTTCTGTGTTAAACGAACAATTTTCAATTTCGTTATTTTCGCATAGTTGCAAGAAATAAAATATTAGTTTCGTCAATTTTGTTTTCTATGTTTCTCTAGAAGTTTTTAGAAGTATTTTAGAAGTTTTTGTAGAAGGCTGTGTAATGCATAATCGGGGTCTTTAGACGACGTGTATTTGTGTATTTATGACTTGCAAAAATATTCAGAAGAATACGAATAGCTGGTGCGTGTTTGTACAATCAGCTCCAAGAAAAATGCGTGTTGTCGCTCTGCATCTTTTTTTTTGCCGGAGTGTCTGTGTTATTTTTAGGACGTCCGTTTGTGACGTCAGAGCTATCACTCCACAGGTGTCGCTTCGCTACAGTCCTTTATTGGAAGATGGAATGTGAGAGAGAAGAAATAGAAAAATAAACGAAAGTAACAAAAGAAAGAAAACGGAATTTTATTTTCGGCAGTAGTGTGTAGTTAGTAAGCCATTTTGGAAGATGAAACATGTCTTTTCCGGAGAAGAATGACATATAGCACTTTCATCTTGTTTCACATTCGTTTACATAAGTACTTAGTAGTCATGTCACTCTACATCCAACTAGATTCAGACGTCATCTTTTGTGAAATCTATTTCTTCGTTCATCTGAAATATGCGATGAAAGATCCTTGCCTCGAATCTTCAAAATCACATTCTACCACCACACCGTACAGAAGGTTATTTTGGCATACGTCAAGACGGGCGGTCTGAAAAGTATGAAATTTGTAGAAAAAAAAACAAACAAATTTCTACAAATTTCATACTTGATGACCCAATAAAACTGCCGGTGGCTATTCCTCTCTACAGCCGATTTTTTCCAGAAAAGGAAAGAGAGAGAAAGAGGGAAGGAATGAGAAAAAGATATAGAACTGCAATCAATGCTTCGGTAAAAAAAATAACGGCATACGTCAAGACGGGCGGTCTGAAAAGTGAAAGTAAATTTATTTTCATTTCGAACGTCGTGTTTACATTTTGTGTGTGTGTTCAAACGAAATATGCTGGATGCTGGCGACGAAGCTTCTTCTTTGCACGGCTCCATGTGTTCTTTATGAGCTGTGTGTGCACATCAAGGTCCGCAGGATCTACAAAGTTCCGTTCGTGCACCACAACATCATGAACGTAAATCCCACCTTCAATTTCCGAATAGGAAGCCCAACCATCGGAGATGATGCAGCTGCCTGGCAAAATCCCTGCTGAATGATGGGGACGAGAGTGTTAGAGCTACGATTTGGGACTTCTGCAAGGCAGCAGCGTCTAGAATGGCGGACTCACCATTCTGCAAGCCTCATTACAAGATTACTTCGGTATTGAGTACTCTTCTCTCAACCGTCAACTACACACACACACACATATACATATATATATAATCAGTTAGAACGACAGAGGCTCTGATTCTGTCTTTAATCTCAGAAACTAATTTAGATCTAAACACACACAAAATGTAAACACGACGTTCGAAAATGAAAATAAATTTACTTTCACTTTTCAGACCGCCCGTCTTGACGTATGCCGTTATTTTTTTTACCGAAGCATTGATTGCAGTTCTATATCTTTTTCTCATTCCTTCCCTCTTTCTCTCTCTTTCCTTTTCTGGAAAAAATCGGCTGTAGAGAGGAATAGCCACCGGCAGTTTTATTGGGTCATCAAGTATGAAATTTGTAGAAATTTTTTTTTTATTCTACAAATTTCATACTTGACGACCCAATAACATGCCCAGGACACGTAGTATGTCATGACTGCGCTCATACGATTCCATTAGTGATAGGCTTCAGAACTTTCTATGAAACTACAAAATTGAATATCGCAAAGGTGGTAATTCTTGATGATACAAGGAGTTATTTGTTTCCATATTTCTTCTCCAAGACCGACCTTTTCTATCACCACCAGAACTATGTCTAAACCTCTCGCAGGCTACAACTATACCTTGGTGGCCGTACTGGTGCCATGATAAAATACCCAGTCCACCCTGTAAGGTGGTACTGCTGATGCCACGAAAACATGCACCCAGTACACGCTTTAAAGTGGCTGGCGTTAGGAAGGGCATCCAGGCGTAGAAAGCCTCCTCCAAAATGGGGCGTACGAGTAAGATGTGAACACTTGATCTGTCTAGCGAGACAGTCCGTCTAAGCTATGCAAGCATGGAAAATAGAGGTTAAAACGTTGACGATGATGATGATATTTTAGCAGTATTAGTTATAGAGTAGTCGTTACTTTAACAGGGTAGATGATTGAAGGTCGTTAGTTGCCAGTGTGGTAAGTGATAGTATCCTCGTTGGATTATCTTGTTGACATAGACGTGAGGGAAGGTCCCTCGATCTATTTACCATCTATTTACAATATTCCTTTCGTCAGGTCGCCAATTCCAGCAGCATGGATTATAGATGTTATTGAGACACGAGTAACATAATAATGATTTCAACAGCAGTAATTAGAGATGAAATGTTTGTTTATTTTTGATGTAGTACAAACAATGTTTGTTAACTTATATGGTTGAAGTTACAGATAAAAAGAGGTTACAAAAGGGAATGTGCCATTGCGCCGTTAAGCCGGCGAGGCTAGGGTGCAAATCTCACCGTTACATTATGCGTGTTGCTGGCTTGAAGTTTCCGGTACAAGAGAGAGATTCTTCAAATCTTCGCGGGGAATTTCTTCCTCAGGGCGCGTAGGGATACATCCTCTTCTACTGGCGCTGATTGGCTGAACTGAGCCAAATCACGCACAGAGAATGTATGTGAGCCCGCGGAATGTAGGTCACTACAATATCATTATGAGGTAAAAATATGTACTTTATTTTACTATTATCACTGACAAGCTAGTAATTACCTGTCGTTCAAAAATTAGTTGCTCCTTCACATCACCAGCAGAACGTTTGGTATATACGTATTTCTTTGAATGGTAATAATAAACTGGTAACTGATCCATTATGTTTTTTTTTTTTTTTTTTTTTTTTTTTTTTAAATTTACTGACGTGTTGACTTGCCAACCACCACTTCCATTAAACGGTGCGGACTGTCTGCATTTCTGCAATACAAAAAAAAAAGTTTCGTACTTTATTAATGACCATATACGGCGGCTCCAGGCGACGAATCGATAGAGTCGCTAGAACGTCGGCGACAATGCTTTATGGTATTCGTTCCGGCTCTCTGAGTTCAAATCCTGCTGTGGTCAACTTTGCTTTTCATCCATTTGAGGTCGATAAAAAAAAGTACCAGTTTAGTACTGGGGTCAATTCTTCCTCATATCTCTTTCTCACTTCCTCTCTCTCATTTTCTATTCCTCTCTGGAAGAAATCTTCTGTGTTCAAACTTGGAAAGGAGATGGGCTCCGCCAGGTTTTAAAATGCTACAGAAACGCCGTATATCACTACGGTGCCGTTACGACTCCCTCGGGAGTTACGAGACCATACAATACCACACCGGCTTCGTTCTTAAAAGCTTGTGTATTCTGGGACAGTAGCCGCCAATATAACCCAGTTTCATCCACATTGTATAGTTTAGAAATTTATAGTTATTATTATTATTAGGTAGGAACCCGTCACTCATAAATTAAGCTGCCTACTTCATCAAAGACAATTTCTAATCGCCATAACCACCCGTCATCAGCTTTGAAATTATCGATGTTCGTATGCCTCGCTAGCTTAACGGCAGTACCTGATTTAGTACAAATGGGGCCCTGTGCTAGTTAAGTTATGAAGCCGTCTGCTAGTTAAATTTATCGTAAAAAAACGTTTTTGACAGGAAGATGCCCCCCCATCCTGGCCAATGGCGCCCTGTGCTTATGCACACCTAAGCACAAGGGTAACTACGGCACTGCTTAACAGCAATACTTTGAGTTTCCACTCCATAGACGTTATTACCATACGATTACTGTTGGATAAACCCCTTCGTCGCTGCCCCCTCCCCCTCCCCCGAAATGTGTAGCTTTTACAACTTTCAAACACTCTCTTGAACCAACAGATGATGATTTAGAATTTGCATCAACATCATATTTCAATATAAATACACCGAGTTTCTCTCTAGCTTTGCATATGTCCAGAACTATTTGCTTTTTTTAAAAGTTTATGGAGCAACCTAAACTGGGAGAAAATATACTGTTGCTTAAAATGTATTCAATATACAACATTATATAAAAATTGACCAGTATCTAATAAAAACAAAACACTACTAAAGGAAACAAAACAAACTTATATTTTTCATAAACTCTTGTCCTCGGAGAACCAGCCTCTAACTTCCCTGTAAGTTCTATTTTCTGGTTCTTAGATAGGGTCAGATGCGCAACTAGGGTGTGGAAAGCATGGTACGTGCCATGGGTTCCACATGAAGGGGGCGCCACTTGGACTAGGAGCACGTTCTATTAAAGTCAAATAAGCCTCGTCGGAGAGTGAAAAAAAGAAACTCCTTCAGATCTGTCTTTGACTATTATGGGTGAGAATACTATGGTGACTGGATCATTAAACCATTTATATAAACTATTAGGCCCTCAGGTAAAAATAGTGCTGGGCAGTGGCACAATTTCACTGCTTGCCATAGTTATATCTCTGGATAGGGCCACATGCTTCTTCTTTGGAATATTACTCTCCCTCAAGGCGGGGGATTAGTTGTATCGGTAGAGCATCGGACAAAATACTTTGCGGTATTTATCTATGACCCTCACATGAAATATCTTATGTTGTCTTTATTGAGGTATTTATTCACTGGGGATTCTCTACAGGTGATTTGTAACTAGTTGTGGCTTTGAGCTATGTCTGTCAGTATATAAAGTATACAAAGGGGAAAAATTGTATTTCGAATATAACCAAACAATGAAAATATGTGTATATGTGTATATTTATTTACTTTACAGCAGCCTTCCGGTACATACCACACCCACACCCATACACATCTCCTCTGTTGCTTCCCATGTATAGAGTATTACTCTGATTTGTGGTGTCCCCGGTCTCGAAACTGCAAACTTTCCACACACACACACACACACACACACACACACACACACACACACACACACACACACACACACACACACACACATATATATATAGAGAGAGAGAGAACTATAATCCTAACCGTGGCGCCAAGCGGTTTCAACTTGTGTGTTCAGCAAGCCTTTACGAAGCAGTAGGAATTTTGAGTTCTCCCATAATCTGTGCTCTCTCTCTCTCTCTCTCTCTCTCTCTCTCTCTCTATATATATATATATATATATATATATATATATGCACACACACACACACTCTCACTCACACTCACACACGTATACATATATATATTTGCCTCAAACAAATACAAAGAGCTCTCTGCATGATCGCTGGACCTGCTAGAAATAGCTGGAGCAGCTTTCTCTTTAAAAATACCTTACCGTTGCTATCCAGTACTATATTGTATACATCGTAAATGCAACAGAAACACGATATATTGCTGGAATGCTTTCAATCAGAGGTTTGCTTGAGCATGATTGACCTGAGGTTAAACAACAACCAAGGAAGCTCTCCGTGGCCATTCAATCTTCTAGAGATAACAGTCAAATCTCCTTCAAACAACACCCTCTCGTCTCAAAAAAAATAAGGAAGGAGACATTGGATAATGTAGTCTTGAACATACGAAAAGACTGGATTGTAAATACTTGAAGATCTCTTATCATGAACAGTTGCGTGTGAGGGAGCTAAAATGGTTGTCCCATTCCTTAACCCTTTTGATACCAAACCACCTGAAAATGCTCGGAAATCATGTGACACCCACCTTACAATCCCGATTTAGCCCATCCGACATCTTTTTGTTTCCAAACCTGAAAAAATTATTGAAAGGTACCCATTTTCCATCAATAGAAGATGTAAAAAAAGCTGCTTTGACATGGTTTAAATCGCATGGCCACCAGTTTTACACAGATAGACTTTTGTAGAAGTTAATTGACCAAGATGGAGCATATGTTGAAAAATAAACATCATAAACACCATTTTTTCCAACTATCCTTTTTCCACGAACCTTTTGAAGTCCCCCTCGTAGGTCTTCTCGATTGGTGTTGATACGAGCCGACTCGTCGTCAGAGATTGGTCTTCAGGAACGGGGTTGGAGGGGGACTTCAGAACGTCCTGGGTGGGTACACTTTTGCAAGGAACGCATTTCAGGCCTCTTTTTTGTGTGTGTTTTTATAAACTCTATTTTCTAAATGCCATTGAAAAGATCCTGGACTAAATAACACCAGCATCAATTTATAGGTTTACGGACTAGGCTTTTGAGAGATTGGTAAAATTAGTCGTTGAGAGTTCAGCCATCGATCTTGAAACCACATAAAGTTTGTAATATGTGCCCAAATCAAATGATTATGTTCTCCCACACCACTCGAATATTTTCCTCAATTTTACCATGTATGAACGAAGCATGGTCGAATAGTTAAGATGTTCGTTTCTCAATCTTTAATTTCTGGTTCGACCTTAGTTGTGTGGCATCTTGAGCAAATGTTATTTACTATTGCCTCGGGTAGTCGAATACTGCTTGAAAACTCGTAGGATGGACTGTACCTACAATTCAAAGAGCCAGCCATGTCACACACTCTGTCACGCTGAATTTCCCTGAGAATTACATTAAGAGTACACGTGTCTGTGAATGCTCAACCACTTACATGTTAATTTCATGAGTAGGCCGTTTCATTAATGGAACAGCTGTCACGTTCATCGTCGAAACCGACAGAAGTCCATTTTATTTTAATGTGGACCCTCCCATCCCATACCGTGCAATGTTTGCTTGTTGGTTCTGTTGATGAGAGAAGTAAACAAAGACCAAAAGGGTACTGTTCCCTGACACCATACTACCCGAACTCCACAATCCGGGTACATCCCCCATCCCCCATCCTCCACCTGATACTAAATCGAAGTGAATTCTTGTTTTATAAATCACAAAAAGAGGATGTAGTAACAACGCAAAATAGGGGCATGTCATCGGTACTGTTATGGGCGTGTTTGATAACCAGATTGAGAACGTGATTGGCTGGTTTGGTTAACCGCTTTAGTTTCGAGGCGGGGTTATAAGCAGAATTTAGAGATACTCTTGTCTTGTTAACAATGTTTTAGCAAATGGTCAGTAACTAGGTAGGTTAAAAAGGCGGAGCTAGCCCCCTCCACCCCCTTCGTCATATAGATCTCCACGAGTCAACGAAGTGAGTGCTTACAGGCAATAAAGAAAAAAACAATAAGATAGCGGTGTCCTTTTGTAACCTATTTATTTGAAGTCTTGCTTTTTAGCAGTTCATGTCATTCACCCTTAGTCTTGTCTACATGATACCTATATTTCGGTAATCAAGGTAACTGGAGAAACATGTTAGGATACCTGTATGCGTCTTACACACGCGCACACACACATACACGCATGCATTTACACACACACGCACACGCACACACACACACATATATATATATATATATACAAACATACATACACACACACATATATATATATATATACACACACGCACAAACACAAACATATACATGTACGTACATATATATAAACAAGCATACATACTTACATACATACATACGTACACATATATATATGTACATACATACATAATCATATACAAATATACAAACATGCATACATACATACATACATGTATGCATGCATTCATACTTAAATACATACATAAATATATACATACATATACACACAGATATACTCTGTAAATACTTAAATGCTTATCTCGCACTCTTTGGGGGCATGGATACATACAACCATACATACATACACACACGCATACATACATACATGGATACATACATACAATCATACATACATACATACACACATACATACAATCATACATACATACATGGTGGCTGCCAACTCGTTTTCGAGTACGGCCACTACTTTATATCCATGTAGGAGAACCGCTACCGATGCGCTGAACGAGTGTGACTTTTTAGTCCAGCCAGCGACTTGAAAACTCAGGTACAAACACTACACTTGTGACAATTATTGACACATATTGCTGGGCCCATGGTACCATGTGACGACAAGTGCAGAGAGATCTCCAGATATAAAGCAATGCCTGTGTCGTGAAGCTTTTATAGTGAGCAAAGGCACTGCACAAAGCCAGTCCCACTCTCTTAACCAAGATGATATTTACCAAAAAGAACAAGTCAACATCATACATACATACATACATACATACATACACACACACATACATACATACATACATATATACACACAGACACACATACATACACACATACACACATACATACATACACACATACATACACATACATACATATATACATACACATACATACATACACATACATACATACATACATACATACATACATACATACATACTGTCAGACACTCATATGCACACCCACATACATGTGTATGTGTCTTTCTATTTCTCTTTATCTCTCCCACCCTCTCTCCATCTCTCCCTCTCTCCCCTCTCTCGCCCTCTCTCCCTTCTCTCTCTCTCCCTCTCTCCCGCTCTCTCATCATCATCATCATCATTTAACGTCCGTGTTCCCTGCTAGCAAGAGTTGAACAGGTCTTCACAGACTGAGACTACTCAAGCGGAGCTACTGACCTCTCAGATGGGCTGGGGCCCTGCACCCCCTTTACTTAGTATACACACACACACACATCATATGTTTATTGTATATACACATATAGTATATACTTTCACATACAATAACGCTGTCTTAGTGCTACTGCCAATTCACACACGCACACACACACACATATATATATATATACATACGTCCCCCAAAATGTATACACACTTTGATTACTTGTACAGGCAATATTCATTAGAATGCTGTTGACGTGTGTATAGATTTTTGGGGACACCCTGTATATATATATATATATATATATATATATATATATATAATTGTTTCTACTATTGGCACAAGGCCAGCAATTACCCAGTACATTACTGGTACTTTATTTTATCGACCCCGTAAGGATGAAAGGCAAATATATATAATGAAATTAACGAAGATCACTGGTATTACGTCAATATATATATATAAAGAGAGAGATGGAGGGAGAGAAAGCCTGGGGGAGAGGGGAGCCGGGAGAGAAAGTGAGAGAGGGGGAGAGAAGAGAGAGAAAGATAGGGAGAGTAGGGGGGGAGGCGGTGATTCAGTCCGGCTATAACAGTGACAGTTAAAAGAAAGTAATGAACGAAAA
>OZ024742.1:104122595-104162966 GCA_964016885.1 Eledone cirrhosa
TACTGTACATGTGTATTATTATTATTATTAGCTCACATTAGGGCAGCGGATTGGCAATATTGGTTGAGCACCGGACAACATGCTTCGCGGCATAGAGTTACGACCTTTTACATCTGACTTCAAATCCCACCGAGGTCAGCTTTGCCTTCCATCCTTACGGGGGTCGATAAAATAAAGCACCAGTAAGTACTTGAGTTGATTAAATCGACTTTCCCCTCCCCTTCAAATTGCTGGTCTTGTGCTTAAAGTAGAACAATTTATTAGCTCATGTTTTTTATCGCCAATATGAGACTAAGAAAGAAATTATAAACATGATCATACTAATATATTTAGAGTCAATAGAAGATCAATGTAGTAAAAACCAAAGTACATATTGAAACAAATTATTTTAAATCATCACAGACATAATTTTTTAACTAACAAAACTTTAAAATCATTCAACAAGTTTCCACAATATTGGAGGGGCTTAGGCGCCCCCAAACCCCTTAGCACCAGAAGGCTTGATGTAGGAATGACAATAGTGAAATCATTCAGGACTCTTCTGCTGTATCTAGACAGACCCATTGACGGGTTTTGGTGCTCAGAGTCGCTTCAGAACATTCTGTGTAAACACTCTTTCACCAGGAACATATTTCAGGAGGTCTTTTTATAAGCTTTATTTTCTAAATGTGAGGCTGCATGATTGAAAAGTAGGTGGGTTGGTTACGACAGTGTAATCCAATGTCGCCTTCACCCCACTCCCATTCCTGTTGACTGGCCCACAATATTTCATATGACTTCAGCATTTCATTGTACCATCTTCCAAAACAAACTAAAGAGATTATGCGAGACATTTACAAAATGTTAGATACACGGCTGTACCCAGAGTTGGTCAACCTAGAGATGGAGTACCTACAGCTAGTCTATCTAGAGATGGAGTACCTACAGTTTGTCTACCTAGAGTTGGTGTACCTATAGTTGGTGTATCCAGTGTTGGTCTACCCAAAACTGATTAGTGTTAATTGAAGAAATTCCAATCTGCATACACTACAATTGTGTAGTCTGAGAGGAATCTTGTAATTCTAAATATGAGACACAGATGAAGACTAAATATGATTGAAGGGTGCCCTTTCTCAGCTGAAGACAAAGGGGTGATATATGAAAGCATATCCACAGTAGACACAGGCATGGCTGTGTGACTAAGAAGTTTGCTTTGCAGCCACATGATTCCAGTTTCTATCTTCTATCCCACTGTGAAGCAAATGAGCAAGTATTTTCTACTTTAGTCTCAGATTACACATGGCTAGAGCAGATACTGTAAAGCATCCCATTGAACTGTTTAACAACTCTGCCAATCCACCACCCCTCGATTGGTTCTTTATTTATCAAACCCAAAACAATAAAAAGCAAAGTTGACCTTGGCAAATTTTGAACTGAGAGCTAGAATAAATACCAAGGCATTTAATCAAACACTCCAATTATTCTCTCTCTATATATATATGTCTTCTTCTTCATCGCCCACTTATTTCTGAGAGGATCGTGGGGGCAGAGTCCTCAAACACTCCTTCCAGCAGGTTCTGTCAGTAGTAACCATCTCCAACTGATCCAGCTGGATCCCCAAGCGAGTCCAGCTACGCTCATGGATGTTATCTAACCATTTTGCTCTGGATCTAAATTTGGGTTTCCAGTTCATTGATTTTGCCCGTAAAATCTGTCCAACGATTCTTTCCTGGGACATTCTAACCGCATGCCCATATTTTCAGAGCTGTTATTTCTTAATTCAGCCTCCTACCTTTCATCTCTCATGAACATGGCCCTGAAATACTTGAACTTCTCCACCTGTTTTAGGGGACCTACTTTTGCATGTAGAGTGTAATGTGCAAGCTTTCACAGCATAGATTTTCATTCCAGCCATGCAGCACTTGGTATCAAACCTATGAAGTGCAAGTCGGAGACCACCTTGTGCAAATATGTATGTATGGTATGTATATATATATATATGTGTGTGTGTGTATGTATATATGTATATATAATCAATGAACGTTTGGACTTTTTCAACATATGTAGGCACAAGATATATAGAACTTTCCTTAGAACCTATCGTTAGCTTCATTCATTGGCTTTAACCTTGTACTCCCGTCTTTAATGTGAATTTGATTAATTACTTAACTTTGAAACCCCCTAGTAATTCATTGTGTTGATACATTGGCCTATCCTTCTTATGGACAGCCAAGCCCTTCCACTTCCCTTAGATAGCTCTACTAATCCTCCTATAACACCTTGATTCATTAGACATATTACACCTCAATTCATTAATCACTAAACACTATCTTCCAACAGTGGGAAATATTTACCCCTACTGGCGCCTATGGGCATTGCATCTGCCCTGTATGTATGCATGATGCAAAGTCTGCCTTTACTCAGTTATTTGCATATTTGCACATAACAAACTGCTATGCAACCATGTACTCTGTACTTAGATAAGATGGTGCATAACCATTGCATGTATACATGTTTGATTATATATACTAATAGTTGGGAGGACTCTTCAGTCGTATCAAGGACATGACAGCCTCTCTAGTTTTGGTGATCAACACAATAAATGCACCCAGTACATGCTGTAAAGTGGCTGGTGATAGGAAGGGCATCAAACTGTAGAAAGCTTACCAAGGGTGGGAGGATCCTTCAGTTGTGTCAAAGACATAATAATCCCTCTAGTGCTGATGTCATGATAAAATGCACTTGATAGATTATGGGACCATATCTAAGTGAGATGCTGACCACCAGCCTGTCTGTGAGGTTAGTAATTCCACTTGAATAGTGACTTGGTTTTGAAGGCCTATTGCTAACATGCAAAACAGATGTTAAATAATGGTTTCTGATTTAGGTACAAGGCCAACAAATTTTGGGGAAAGGGAAAGTCGATTAAATTGACCCAGGTGCATTATTAGTACTTTATGTTATTGACCCTGTAAGGATGAAAAGCAAAGCTAACCTCGGCAGGATTTGAACTCAGAATGTAAAGGGCCATAACTCTATGCCATAAAGCATGTTGTCTGATGCCAATCCTATCCAGATGTTAAATAAGTGTTTCTAGTTTTGGCACAAGGCCAGCAATTATCCCAGTGCATTACTGGTACTTTATTTTATCGACCCCGTAAGGATGAAAGGCAAAGTTAACCTCGGCGGGATTTGAACTCAGAACATAAAGGAGCGTAACTCTGTGCTGCAAGACATGTTGTCCGACCCTCTACCGATACTGCCAAACTACCGCCCAGATGTTAAATAATTGTTTCTACTTTTTGCACAAGGCCAACAATTACTCAGTGCATTACTGGTACTTTATTTCATTGACTCCGTGAGGATGAAAGGCAAAGTTAACCTCGGCGGGATTTGAACTCATTCTGTAAAGGGACGTAACTGTGCTGCAAAGCATGGCGTCCGACCCTCTACCGATACTGCCAATCCACCGCCCAGATGTTAATTAAATATTTGTCTTTTGTTACTATTAAGCTGCAAGTTAGTTATTTCTCTAAATCTCTCATGGTTGTTTATTACTTTGATAATTTTACCTTTTCTAATGGAATACACTGCCTATATATTTCAAGTAATTTTGAAAATACTGAAAAATGTTGAGAAATTTAATAAAAACACTAATATTTCCATTAGTAAGCTGTTATTTGAAACATCATTTAACAAAATATTTCTTTAAAAGCATTATGATTGAAGCTTTTAATATAAATATGAATACTTTAACCCTTTAGCATTTAAACTGGTTATATCTGGCCAGAATTCTCCCACCTCTTTCTGTTCAAACCAGCTATAACTGGTTGTTTATACTTATGTTAAGGTATTGTTCTCAAAATAAATAATATCAAAATCTCCTAGATTCAATATTATATGAGATAATTATGTGAAATAAAGTGTTTACCGTGAAACTACAATAGTCAATATAGAGTAATCATCATCATCATCATCATCTTCGTTTAACATCCATCTTCCACGCTAGCTTGGGTTAGACGGGAGTTGTCCCACTTGAGGCAATGTTGGTCGGGTGACCATGTCTCGCTCATGTAGGACTATCTGGCAGGTTTTCTACGGCTGGATGCCCTTCCTAACACCAATCACATTTACAGTGTGGAACTGGGAACTTTTTACCGTGTTACCTACACGACCACATTAGAGCGTGGACTGCGTGTTTTTTGTTGTGACTCCTACACGATCTCGATCTCATTATCTCATTTATTTGGACTGGATGTTGTGGTACCAACTTTACAATGTTAAAGGATTAAAATGGTCAATTGTGTACCATAAAACTAATGCCAGTTTCAAGTGAGTATTTAAAGGGTTAAATACATGGGCAGTCATATTTTTGTTAGAAATATTATCATAAAAGGGTTAAATCAGACAACAATGGTTCTAGTTTTAGCATCTTAACCACCACCACAACAACAACCACTATCATTCAGGACAGTTGTTGTTGTTGTTGTTGTCGTTGCTGCTGCTGCTGCTGCTGCTGGTGGTGTTGTTGCTGTTGCTCTTGTTGGTGTTGTTGTTGCTGTTGTTGCTGCTGCTGTTAATATTGATGCTGCTGTTGGTATTGTTGCTGTTGCTTTTGTTGGTGTTGCTTCTGCAGCTGTTGTTTAGCCCAAGGTGGTTGTGATGGTGGTTGTGGTGGAAGGAGTAGTAGTAGTAGTAGTAATAGTGGTGTTGGTTGTATGTTGTAAAGATGTTCATGCCCCCCCCCCTCTGTACACACATGTCTGTGTAATTGTATGCCATGTATGATATGTAATGGGTATATGATATGAAATGTATAAGTGATTGTGCAAACTTGTGAGGGTTAATGCATATGTGTGTGTGTGTGTACATGTATGTATACTTTAGTGCAAACATAACAATGTATATATTTATATTTATTTGTATGTGAGTGCATGTATGTGTGAGTGTCTGTGAGTGTGTGTGAAGATGTGTTTGTAGGAGTGAGCATATATGTATGTATGCCTTAGTACAAATATAACAGTGCATATATATTTTGTGTGTGTGTATGTATGCGCTTCTGTGTAAGTGTGTGTGTGTTTGTTTGTGTTTCTGTGTAAGTTTGTATGCCTAAGTATGAGTGTAAATATAAGTCTGTATACATGCCAGTGTGAATGTGTCTGTAAATCTATGTATATGTGTATATGTGTATGATCTGTGTGTGAAATAGATAACCTAAGCTGTTTATCTTGTCCAACAATCTCACCCAAGGTCATAGGTAGTAGTTGTGTGGTGACAGTTCCTCCAGTGTGCTTGTACTCATTCTCCCTATCCACCCACTACTCTAAACTAGCTGCAGTACACAGTTTTTGCCTTTGGCCAGAGTTACAGCTCATTTGGCTTATCATCATCATCATCATCATCATCGTTTAACGTCCATCTTCCATGCTAGCATGGGTTTGGACGGGAATTTTCCCACTTGAGGCAAGATTGGTTGTCTTGCTCGTATAGGACTGTCTGGCGGGTTTTCTACGGCTAGATGCCCTTCATAACACCAACCACATTAATAATTGTTTCTACTTTTGGCACAAGGCCAGCAATTACCCAGTGCATTACTGGTACTTTATTTTATCGACCCCCGTAAGGATGAAAGGCAAAGTTAACCTCATCGGGATTTGAATAGTGGTTTCTGATTTAGGCACAAGGATAACAATTTTGGGGAGGGCAAAATCAATTAAATTGACCCCAGTGCGTTACTGGTACTTTATTTTATCGACCTCATTAGGATAAAAGG
This sequence comes from Eledone cirrhosa, assembly GCA_964016885.1. Taxonomy (NCBI): domain Eukaryota; kingdom Metazoa; phylum Mollusca; class Cephalopoda; order Octopoda; family Eledonidae; genus Eledone; species Eledone cirrhosa. The sequence continues at coordinate 104,128,348 of OZ024742.1, forward strand.
CAAAGCTAACCTAGGAAGAATTGGAACTCAGAATGTAAAGGGCCGTAACTCTATGCTGCAAAGCATGTTGTTCGACGCTCTACAGATACTGCCACTCCACTACACTATATTATATATATTAATATAATAATTATTATCATTAGCATTATTAGTAGACCGTTGGACAGTATGCTTTGCAGCATAGAGTCATGGCTCTTTATGTTCTTTACCTTTCATCCTTACGGGGTCGATATATTAAAGTACCAGTAATGCACTGGGGTTGATTTAATCGACTTGCCCGTCCCTCCAAAATTGTTGGCCTTGTGCCAAAAGTAGAAAGAATTGTTTTTATTGGCAAATAAAGTTATATGGCAGACAAGGTAGAGCAGATTGACTGGTGTGAGTGGTGGGGGAGGTTCTCCCCTTCATTGATTTCTTAAAAAGATGGGTATATGTGGTGAAAAGGACAAGAGTGAATGGTTCTACTCTTAGCATGAGCCCGTAGGTCTGAAAAGGAGACTCTTTTCATAGAGAGGGCACTTGCCCACAGTGGTCAGGACAACCAAGGATTTGTCGGGATCCTCCATCATCTCTTTCCAGAAGTTCTCCTGTATAAGGAGGACTTCTTCACCATATATACTATGCATACCATACATCATCATCATCAGAGTATGGTTGCTTTGTTATTCTTAGACACCTTATCAGGAGTATGTTTCTATTACCTCTTTTCTGTTGGTATTTCATAGTGTTGGCATAAATTCCAGTGTATATAAACCCCAATTCTATCATGTCTACGGACATATTACTTTTTGGTTAAGACCTGCCAGCCAGAGACAATGTGTTTATTTATTCCCCACCACCACCACCATCACATATTCTGCAGTTATTGTTCTGCTTCATTATGTATTTTTGGTGCTTTATGGTGAGGTGGCTTTCATCTTGTGCTGCAATCAATAATCCTTTAGTCTTGGCTTTTAGTCCAGCACTTCTTAGCCAGTTTTGTGAATTTTATCTGTCCACTTTCTCCCTATTCAGTTTTTTCAGGTATTGGCCATGCTAGAGTTTTTCTTGCATCGTTTTAGTATGACATTCTGGAGACTTGTTTTCAATTTAGATTTTATCTTATTCACTATTTCTTTTGTTTTTTCTTTTTTTTTCATTTTCTTCATAATTATCTGTCAATTTAACTTCTGTTTTGAATTTGTTGGCTTTCTAGAAGATAGAAATTTTGTGACTATTTGAATTAACTTTCCATAATAAACATTCTGAAATAAAATTATGGTGGAAGACTTTTAGATTAATATGATGGTTGGTTGACAAGTTGATAGACTGACCATGATACTCTCATGGAATGACTAAAGGAGGTTTATTTTTCAACATAGTTGCTGGAAAGAAACAATGAAGTTATTAATAAGAATATTATAAGAACATTCTTGCATGCAAGATTTCATAGCTCTAGCACCACTTCTTCATAGTTGACCTATGAACTTTTCAGCCTACTCATGTGTAATAAACACTTTGAAACAAGGGGCAGTTTGATATCAAAAGGATCAATTTTTATGTATTATATAAAATCACTTTGATTGAAATTACTCTCATTATGATCTATCACAGTGTAACTTTCATATAATGGTTTCTTGCTTATATAGCACAAGTCTACAAATTTCCAAGAAAGTGTATGAGATTATATCAGGGCAACAAATTGGCAGCATTGTTAAAAAAAAGAATAGAATGCTTTGCAGTTTCCATTTCAGCTCTCAGTGCTCTGAATTCAAAACCCACCATGATCAACTTTGCTGTTCAAGGGCGATAAAACAAGTACCAATCCAATACTGGGGTAGATTCCTCTTCTATATCTCTTTCTTACTTCCTTCTCCTTCACTGGAAGAAATCAGCTGTGTTAAAACCTAGAAAGGAGATGGGCTTTGCCAGGTTTAAAATGCTCAAGGCATGTCATATGTCACTACGGCACGCCTACAACTCCATCAGGAATTACGGCTCCCTACATATATACATGAGATTATATTATATTCATATATGTCTTTCTCAATAGTCATGTTTGAAGTGATTCAGATTCACCAGGAAATAGATGCCAGCATGCAGAAACATTAACTTTCTTCTGGATCAGGAAATATTTCAGATTGGATCAGTTGTTGACCTCCAAGGATCAACTATGATCAACTATGTCTCACAATTTTCTTTGGCTACAAAACCAGAAACTGCAGAGAAGCAGAATATAGCCAAATACTGAAACTTGACTAACCACTTCTCTTTCATGACAGTTGCCATCATGACCTCTCATGTCTTCAGTCCCTGAACAGCCATTTTCCTCTACAAAATTTGGAGGAATGTATCCTGCCTGAGGAAAGATTGCTGTGAAGTGGAGTGGCAGATGCAGTGGGTGTCACTGGCTGTTCTCCGTGGCTCATCTGAGATACACTGCTTTATCACGGATGTTGTCTGCGCCTCCTTCTTTATTTTATTTTCATTATTTAATTTTTTTCTCTTTTCCTATTTAATTTGTGAAATATTTATATAAATAAAATTATTATTTTTACATTGAGTACTGTCCCCACACTTGTGCTAGCCATGCTTACTTAGGGCCTCCTGCGCTGGGTAGTGCATTGGTTGAAAAGTTTACGCCAATGCATATGATCCACTGCAGCTCTTTCACATCCATTTCAAATGATGTTAATAGCCATAAGAACATTTTAAAATGTCTGCCGCCAGGTGATCTTCAGTCTAACCTTTTTCTGTTCGCATCCATGAGGAATCATTGTTGTTTTTTGTGTGCTGGTGATTCGGTAAATGGAGAATGTAGTCAGCCTGATGGAAACATTGCTTTGTATTTATCTCTTGCAGTGGTTGTAACTTTGCTCTTCTCCAGATTTCTTCATTTGTAATCCAGCCTTGCCAGGTAAATCTTCCTAATCTTTCTGAGACATTTTTTATGCAATACATTCCAAAGAAGGAAATCTGGTTGATTGTGAAATACTCATCAAATCAAGTACACTGTTACCACAACATACCAAACCTCTCATATACAAGCATGCTGTCCCCACAACATACCTGTAAAATATTCACTAAATCTCTGACACACAAGCATGCTGTCCCCACAACACACCTGTGAAATACTCACCAAACCTTTGACACATCTATGTATCAAAGTCTTCTCTGTAATTAATACACCAGCTTATACTCTTCTGAACTAGCTAACTACATATCACCTCAACTCAGCTGCATATGACACATCTGTTTCTTCTCCTATTGTAATTCCTACATCCTCCCACCACTCTGGACCCACACTAACCACAACCTGAATCCTTTCTTCTCAGAGTGTCAACCCCTTGGAATTCATTCTCTGACCATGTCTTTTTTCTTATCTGCAGACATCGATTTACAGCTGCTGAAGCTGAACATAAACTGTATCAATCTCCTCAATCTCAGAAGACCTATGAATGTTATTAATATTCCTAACAAAGCCACAACAAAAAAATTTAGCTTATCAGGAGTTTACTTCTTGCTTATGTAATTTCCAGGTCCGTTGCCAAGGAAGGGAGTGGAATCATTGAAGACACTGCCCCTCTATTTTTCAAAGGTGCCACTGAATTTATAAAAAAATTATAAAATATGTTCTCTGAAGTCTTGACTTTACTAACTTTTCATCACAAAACAAGAACAACAAACAAAAATATAATTTAAAAATAAATATAAAGTTAATCAAAGAAGTTGTTCAAAACGGTCCCTAGGAAATTAATATGTCCACCAAGGATGCTCTGATGGTTCCCAAGCACCGAAATCTGACAACAGGCCTGATAATTTGTCATTAGTATCTATCATATATATTCTCATTTTTTTTTTACTCATCATTATCAAGTTTATGTCCATTTTTCCATGCTGGTATAGGTTGGATGGGATGGTTTAAGACAATCTTTTACAGCTGGATGCCCTTCCTAACACCAAACCTTTTAGTCACTTCTTATGAGATACAAGGACATGGTGTATTTATTCTAAAATCTGGGATACATATGAAAATATCAAAGTCTGACACTACTAGTGGGGATAATAGAGATCAGTGTTGCTGAACCAAGTTTACAGCTCAGCTTCAATCCCTAGCCATAACTGTTCCATATCACCAGGTTACTGTGTAACATTAACTTTAAACTATAATACAAGATAATATACCAGATCATGATATGTGACACTGTCATATATAGCTGTTTCATCAGAGAAGAGTGAAACATAGAATATCTGGTCACTGACATTGTAATCCTTTTAATACCAAACAGCCCGAAACCGCCCCTGGTTCTTTGATACAAAACTGTTTATTTTAAAGTATTTATATTTATCTAAAAGCCTTGCAACATAATTTTATGTTAGAACATTTAAGTTATGTTCCAAATACTATCATCATCATCATCATCGTTTAACGTCTATCTTCCACGCTAGCATGAGTTAGACGGTATTTTTAAATTCAAGCTTAATGGTTTCTAATTTAGGCACAAAGCCAGCAGTTTGAGGGGAAGGGAAGTTGATTATATGGACTCCAGTACTCAACTGTAGTCTCTGATATATAAAAAAAAAAAAAAAAGGAGAGGAGCATGGCTGAAATGCCTTTGATGATAAGTATGTTCAATGAGAATTGACCTGGTGCTAAATAAAAATAAAAACGATGTGTAATTTTGATTTAAAACTATGGGTGTTGTGAGATTAAGCAATGCAATAGACTTTATTTATGATTGAAGAAAGTAGAGCTATGCTCCTGGTGTTTGCAGGCCTTCACAGATAGGTGAGGCAGTTGATATTAAACTTTGAGAATAGTTTGTGGTCATCATTATCATTGCTGTTGTTTTTTAATACTATATCAGATCTGATCAAGTAGACCTATGGTCAACAGTGTTTCTACTGTGATCATGCTGTCTTTTATTATATCTTCGACTACACTGAACAATGTATTCTTTTTCATTGAAGATTTGGTTGCTATTTCTAGCAGGCTGAGTGACTCACTCATTGATCAGTGTTGTTTGTTGATACATGTAAGAAGAGTATAGGCTGGGAATAAAATACAGAGAGATTCCATTCTGAATGTTGAGATTTGTGAAGTAAGGATTGGATGAAGTGTTTAGTGTAAGGTTTGTCGGATAATAGAAAGAGCTGAGGCAGTTGTATAGAGTTGTGAACAGCTTACTAGTTTGGAGGGTAATCATTGTAATTGCAATTAATAAATGAAATGATGTGAATAGAAATCAGTGTTGCTGAACCAAGTTTATAGCTCAGCTTCAATCCCTAGCCATAACTGTTCCATATCATCAGGTTACTGTGTAACACTAACTTTAAACTATAATACAAGATAATATAACAGATCATGATATGTGACACTGTCATATATAGCTGTTACATCAGAGTAGAGTGAAACATAGAACTGTGGTTTAAGTGTATGCATAGTTAAAAATATGTGTAAGTATAATATCAGCAACCTATACGATCACTAACACAATGATACAAGTCCAGACAATGTGAAGAAATGCTCTCTGGCACACAGGACTGCAGATGCAAGCCACCACATGGTCTCAGTGGATAGAATGGAGAAAGTGTTATCCCAGAGGATAGTGTTGAGAGAGTCATTCTAACACATGGGGCTTACTCCTGCAGGTGGTCAACTCTGCTCCAATATTTGTGAGTAGGGAGACGATTCATGGACTAAAAATACCGCCAGTCCTCACTACTATAGGTTCACCAACAAATCTATCAGAAAGTGACTGATACTTCAACTACTTGTGATCTTCAGCTAGTTAGGCAATGAAACCTAACTTGCTGAATGCACCAATAGCAATAGAAATGGTTGGTGTAAGGTTTGTGGGATAACAGAAAAATTGGAGTTAGACATATAGAGTAGTACACAATTTACTAGTTTAGAGAGAAACCATTGTAATAGCAGTAGTAGTAGATAGAGAAAGATGGCACAGATTCATTACACTGCAGCATATTTGTGAGTTTGCTTATCAAATATTCCCCTTATGGGAGGGGGAGGGGGTGGGGGGCATTGTTATTGTTGTTGTTAAGGTGGGGGAAAGCGTGCAATTCAAACTGTTTAGACTAACATATGAGATAAAACTCGTTTCAGTGGCATCTTATAGTACGTGAAAGAAAAGAAAAGTTTCAGTTATTTGACCACCATCAACATCTCAGTAGCAAAGTTTACCTTGTGGAAAGTATTTCCGGTGAACATAACAACTGTCTGTTCATAGTCATTATATTTGCTGTGACCGCAAATATTGATTTACCCCTGTTTCACTTCAAAAGAAGGAATGTTTGCTATTGACTTAGACTAGCTTACCTCAAGAATCCTCTAAATCATTGAAATTACTGATGACACAAGACATTTGACATGACACGTATCTTAAGACAGGTGCAGTGCAGCTCTATACTATAAAGTCTTGCACTCACTCAAGTTGTGCACTCAGTACAACCACTGTAAAGGCTAAAGTTTTTTGAATCTCAGAAATTAACATTTTTAGAGCTAAATATTAGTGGACAACAAGTGGGAGAGCTTTTGCATCATCATATTGTGTGAAAGTGCTTGTAGAACAGTGGCATGTCATGAGAAATAATGTTAGGGTAAGAAAATGAAATGTTGTTCATTTGAGGGATTGTAGCCTCACACAGTGATGTTATTTCTTTCAAAAACAAAATCTAATAGTTTTGAAAAAAAGGTTTAAGCTCATCATCAATATCAACATCATCATTTTATTAATATATTATATTGTTTCAAAATCTTAATGTTATATATTAATGTGTGTGTCATAAGTATAATCATACATAAAGACATACAAATATTAACTGAATAAGTAAAAAAAAGTTACAGTTTGTTGTGTACTCTAAAACAGACTGGAGGAGGAAGAGCTTGAAAAAGTAGAAATTTAAAAAACATTTTTTTTGCCAATTCGAAACCAGTGTTTAAAATATAAGTTTGAATAAATTGTCAAGAAAAAAAAAAAGAAAAAAAAAAAAAAAAGATTTATGGTAATATGTCTTTTCTGAAAACCTGCCTTTGAATTATTACGAATTAGAATGCCAATCCAGATTGTTCTGAGGCCTTCCACCCTGTACCAAATCCAGTCACAGATACTCTGTCTCCTCTCACTGCCTTTTCTACCACTACTATAATGGCCACTGCTCCTCAGAACTGACTTCCCTCATGCAACTTTTCCTCAAACATTCCCACCAGACTCATCCCTGCTTTCATCTTATATATTATGTTCAACCACATTCATACCCAGCATACTTTTCATACAGGAGTCAACTTGCATCAATTTCAATGGTTTTGGAAAACCTACAATGGTCATGAGCCCAGCTCTTTCCACAGACCTAGCATAAAGAAAAAAAAAATGACATGAAAACCAATAATTAAAATGTATATTATTTAATGTCTGGGTGTGTATGGGGGGGGGGGGGGGGGCTGACAAGATTTGATATTACATGTGCATCCTCACTGCACAAACACATTTATTTACATATGTACATACAGACATATTGTCTTTGATTTTTATTTTGTATTTTTTAAATGAAATAACTTTTGACATGCCTACAGAGTAAGAAAATGTTTCAAAGTAGAGTGAGAGATAAAAAAAAGCGAAAGAGAAGTACATAGCAATAGAGAGAGTGTTCATAACAGCAGAACACCTGAGGAAATGGAAGAGAGTGAGATAGAGGAGACATATAAGTGAAATAGACTGCAATTGAGAGAGAGAGTAAATGATAAATGAAGTGAAGGAGTAATAAAAATGAAAGAAGGGAGAACCAGACAGAAACAAACCTTTCATCATTTCATTTTACGTCCGCTTTTTCCCTGCTTGCAAGGGTGGGACGGGAACTGATTCTGGCTTGATTTCTACAGCTGGATGCCCTTCCTAACACCAACCTCATTTACAGTGAGTGCTGGGTGCTTTTTTGCCGTGGCACCTGCACGACCACTTTGCAGTGGAATGATATGGACCCCAGTCGCTATCATCTCATTTCTACAGCTGAGTAAACTGGAGCAATCTGAAATAAAGTGTCTTGCTCAAGGAAACAACACATCACCCGGTCTGAGAATTGAACTCACAACTTTTCGATTGCAAGGCCAATGCTCTAACCACTAAGCCATGTGCCTCCATCATTTAGAAATATATATTAAAATATATACTCACACACACACAACCATCTCTTCCACCACACAATCTTGTATGTGGAACAGGATCATATCACATCAGATAACACATCACATATAGTCAAGTATATTTTTTATCATGTTCAAAGACTTCACTATATGTATATATATATATATATATTATATATATACACATACATATATACATACAAATATATACACACACATTATATATATAATGTGTGTGTATGTGTGTATATATATATAAAACTTTGATAACTTGGATAGGTTTCGGTCAGTATTGGCCCAGGCCATGTCTAACTTAATAGCACCACCTGGCATATATATACTAAAAACACACATTACACACACATATATATATATATATGTAGGAGGTGAGTTTTATTGTAGTACAATAAAGCAATGCAGATATCGGATAAGTAGCACTCTACAGTTTGTAGGACTGGAGTATATACACACACACATTATATATATATAGATATATACATACATATGTTTATAGTTGTCTACAAAAGCCTATGTATGAATCTATGTCACAACCACTGTATTTATTGTGTTCATTTATATGTGTTTGAGTATATGTATACATTCTGTCTCTGTATGTGTGTATTTATATATTAATCTATATATGTTAGTTCTGTATCTTAACTTATGTGTATCTGTATATGTACAATATACATATGAGTATGTGTGGTAGTTGTGAATGTTTGTCATTTTTTAACATATGTGGGTATATATATATATATATATATATATTAAAATATAAATATTAATAAAATAGATGTTCTTTTGATCAATTACATTTTATTATACATATTTTGGATGTACAACAGTACGTCCTCATCAGACAAAATATAATGATACATGACATACCCTGAGATGTTAAATGGTTAAGATTTAATCAAGGTAGTGATTAACCTAATAGAAAATTTAACATATATACCCTAATTATGAGAAAATTTTCTCTTAGGTTAATCACTACCTTGATTAAATCTTAACCATTTAATATCTCAGGGTATGTCATGTATCATTATATTTTGTCTGATGAGGACGTACTGTTGTACATCCAAAATATGTATAATAAAATGTAATTGATCAAAAGAACATCTATTTTATTAATATTTATATTTTAATATTAATAACTCCGGAAAATTCCGTAGAGTGCTTCCAATCTACTGTAAAACTCATTCTTTGATGTACTCATTGAATATTGTTTAACACTTTAATATATATATATATAGAATACACAAGAATCAAAGCTATGTTATAACATTTAATTGCTGACAATTGTTTCTTCCAAGCCTAGGCTTGGAGTCTTTGGAGCATTATTAGCAATGTTTATACATATAATCAGCCTCCTATTCTGCTGAAGAATCATACAGATACATATTGTGGACAACAGTGTGGGGTGGATGCGACATATATTATGATAAATTGTACAAGATTCAAAATTAAAATTACAAGCCTTTAATAATATTATATATATATATATAGTTATACTTGGGGAGGGTCATATTTGCGTAATATTGCCAGAATTAATAACAACACACTCACTGTTTGGTTGGTTTTCGCTTCTCGCTGTCTTTTATATCTGCGATCTAACTTACTCGTGAGTGTGTTCTGTTATTAATTCTGGCAATATTACGCAAATATGACCCTCCCCAAGTATAACAATATCTGTTTCGACACACGATTTCATATAAAAAACCTCGCTAAACTATATATATATATATATATATACATATACTGATTATTACTAGAAATTCTATAAGAATCAAACATTCATGATTTTCAGTAAACAGGTGGGGTACTTGGCTTTGATAAGTACCAATCAGTACGAAACATAGCTCTGTCAGCTTTATCTCCCCCTGTTTGCTGAAAATTTAAAGTGAGACTGTCACTACTCTAAAACAATAGCATAAGGTCTTCGAAATGCTTTTAATTAAGCATACAGTGTATTGCAAAATGCACTATATATACATTCATATACATATACGTATATATACCCACATATATACCAGATACTGTGCTGAAAAGGACCCATCCCACCCTTGCAAGCAGGGAAAAGAGGACGTAAAATGATGATGATGATGATGATATATATATATATATATATATATATATACATGCACTAGAGCCAGTTATATTGATCTTAAAGCACTAAAACAATGTATCTCTAGTGACTGACTGAGAGATGGGACTGCTTGTCTCATTCATTTTCTTGTCATCTTTGCCCATATATATCACACACACACACACATATATATATATATATATATCAGAATTGTTAATGAAGGTATATTTGATTTAATAGAACAATATCTGATTTCTCTGGGAAAGTTATATATCATGAGGAATTGAAGTTGTTTTCTAATACATTTACAACAGCCCAATGTCTATTGCACTGTGCCACAATCATGAATAATTTATCACATCATTTATAGATGTAAATGACATATACCTCATACATTATCATTTTGCGTCTGTTTTCCATGCTTACAAGAGTTGGATGGGTCCTTTCCAGAACAGCATCACACTTCATTGCGTTCCTTTGTCATTTCCTCAGTGACTTCAGCAATTTGAGATCATCTCTCACCACCTCTATCACAATAGAGTTAGCTTCACTAAAGACACCCACATAGAGTATAGCATGATTTGAACTCCAAATGCAAAAAGCCTGAACAAATACTGCAAGACATCTCACCCAATGCTCTAACAATTCTGCCAATCTACAACCTTAGACTGATATTTTATTTTAGTGACTCAGAAAGAATGAAAGACACTGTTAATCTTGACAAGATTTGACCTCAAGAGTGCAGAGTGCTAGGACATATGCCACAGGGCATTTTGTCTTATACTCTAACGACTCTAGTGTGTATAGACCATATATACTCAGATATAAGCTGAGGAATATGTGATCAAAACATTGATGGTAAAATGGAGTAGGGGGATCATCAGTTTATATACACCATCTAAACATAATTTGTTGATTAGCTGCCTAGGCTTTTAAATGGAGTTTGGAATTTTGCCCATTTCTCAGACATAAAATGGAGGGAGGTCAGCTTATATTCGAGTATATAAGGTATATATATTATATTACCTACAATTAATCATAATATGCATTTTCATATCACAATATTTAATTATTCTAGATAATCTGTGGCTGCTTAATTGGTAATCAATAATCAGTCAATTTACATATTGGTGCATCTCTAATATCTTCTTCTTCACCCTCTTATTTCTGAGAGGGTTATGGGGGCAGAGTCCTGAGACATGCCTTCCTGAGAGGGTCATGGGGGCAGAGTCCTCAGAGCCCTATTAGAAGTGACTGTTATAAAATGATCCAGTTTGATCGACAAGCAAGAGCAACTGAAGTTATGGATGCTACAGACATAGACATATATATGTATGTGTATGAGACCTGAATAGAGCTGCTTTTTCTCAAACAATTTTTTTTTCATTTCTGTCACTACTCACTCTTCTCTATCTTTCTATTTCTTCTTTAATTTCTCATTCTATTTTCTGATGAAGGACTAGCATCTGAAACATTAAGACTCTTTTCTTATTATATCAAGTATATATGGATACATTGAAGCTCCGACATCTGGCAACTGACTTGGTAAACACCCACAAAATTATTAACCATCTTGCCAACAACAACCCTGAGCACCTTTTTGATTTCCATGTGTCTAACACACGTGGGCATGTCAGAAAACAGCACAGCTCCCATGACTTTCGGAAACATTTTTTCACACTCAGAGTTGCTGAAACATGGAACAAACTACCTGCATCAGTTGTTAGCTGTCGAGACACTGCATCCTTTAAAACCTCCATGCTTCCTGAGATACGCCAACACTGAACCTGATATCCCCCCTCCATACACACGCACACTGTTCATTTTCCTGACATTTGTACATTGTTCATTTTCCTGACATTTGTACATTATTCTATATTGTACTATACATACACCTTTGATAAGTTGTAGTGCACCTGAACACTGTACACAATAATTTCATTATTATTATTAATATATTTCATCATTGTACTGTGTCGTTTGCTTTGTTATTTCTGTTTATCTGTTGCATATATATATATATATATATATATATATATATATATATATATAGTTTTTCCTGACAAAAGTTGTTCACAGTGAAATTTCATTTCACAATTTTGTAAGTTTACAAAAAAAATAGCCAGTTTGGACCATTAGTATTTTCCCTTAGTTCATAACTTAAATAACAATAATATAATATGGTTAATATTATTAATGTATTATATTTCTTATATACTTATCTTAAAATGCATCTATTATTTAATCCTATAATAAATTTTACCCTATAATAATTTTTAACTAATCCTTATAATAATTTTTGCCCTTAATATTTTCTCTAATTTTACAAAAAAAATAAAAATGAAATGATAAATTATAGATAAAAAGATAGATATTTATTATATTTAAACTTTTATTGTGAACAGCTCATTGCTGAGTGAAACAAAATGATTATTTTCAGGATAAATTATATCTAATAAATATGCATTGAGCACTCTTTTAAAACGATTTTCTTTTATATTTGTAGTAAGAAAAATCAATTATATGTATTTACATACATATACATACACACAAACTTATATAATTCAAAGGGTAGACCTTGTCACATACTGTGTGTGAGTGTATGTTCTTGAGCAAGACACTTTATTTCACATTTCTCCAGTCCGCTCAGCTGGCAAATATGAGATGTACCTACAATTCAAACAGTCAACCTTGTCACACACTGTGTGTGTGTGTGTGAGAGAGGAGGGTGAGGGATAGAGAGAGAGAGAGAGAGAGATTCGTTATGTCTTTGCTGCGTTACTCTTATAATCCCTTAAAAACAAAGCTCAAGAGAGAGAGAGAGAGAGAGAGGGAAATATGTGGAGGCCATGTATGACCATGATGGGGAATGTGTGATGAATGTGAGGGTATTGGACAGAAAGGAAATAGTTTACATTATATTGGAGATATATTGACTCAGGTTGTTGATGGGTGGGGAGTGAGGGGAACAAACAGAGCTTCAGGAAGGTCACCTGACATACTATGGATGGGGACTGGACATTCCTTATGGGCCTTGTTGACTTGGAAGACAGTGGAGTAAACACCAGTCTTCCTGTCTGACAGTGGTGGCAGAGGTTAGCATTAAGGTGGTATGGTGGTGGTGGTTAGGATTAAGGTGGTATGGTGGTGGTGGTAATAGTGACTATGATAATGGTAGTTGTAGTGTTGGTTGTGGTAGTTATGATGGTGATAGTTGCAGTGAGGATGGTAGTGGTGGTGGTAGTTAGATTTAGGGTAGTGATGATGGTGGTGGTGGTGATAATAGTAGTAGTAGTAGTAGTAGTGGTGGAGGATGGTAGTGGTGGTGGTAGTTAGATTTAGGGTAGTGATGATGGTGGTGGTGGTAGTAGTAGTAGTAGTAGTAGTAGTAGTAGTAGTAGTAGTAGTAGTAGTAGTAGTAGTGGTGGTAGTGGTGTTGGTTATAGTATTAATGATAGCAATGATAGTTAGGAATACAATGGCGATGATAATGATGGTGTTGGTTGTGGTAGTAGCAGAGATAATCATGGTGGTGATAGTAATGATGAAGGTAGTAGTGGTGTTGGATGTGATGAAGGTGGAAGTAGTAGAAATGATGGGGTTAGTGCTGCTGTTAGTGATGGTGGTGGTGTTGGTTGTGATGACAGTGATAGTGATGATGATGGTAACTTTTGGTGAAAGTGGTGATGGTAGCAATGTTGTTTAACCCTAGGTCAACTCTGAACAAACCTATGATTACTGCTGTTCTAGCCATGATCATCCTATTTTTTTTTTACTCAGAGATAGTGTGTCTAAGACCATAATATCCAATGGACATTTTTTTTAAAGATAGTAATGTTATTTGAAGGGAGACTTGGCTCCAGTTTTCATAGAGTGACCATATAAAGGCTACCTCATAAACATACTGGTGCTGTTGTGTAGATCCATGTCGGCCCTGATTGACCTGTCCAATGGTTCACAGATAGTCAGTTGAGTGACAAGACATGATCCAAAGATCCATCTTATCATGTACCCTGCACACTCCAACATGCAGTGATGAATTAGATGGCAAAAGGGCAAGGTGACAGTTAGGATATGTTGCATTTAGCCATTCAAAAAAAAAAAGATTAAGAAAAAGATAAAAAGAGAAAAGAAAAAAGAAAAATGCAAAAACTGTTAAATTCAGTTTACATTTATCATTTATTACTTGGTATCACATTGTTGTAGCAATAATGATAATGATGTTGACCATTTACCTGCTTTTCACACACACAGTACACCTTTCCCATTCAACTCATGAATGCATAGAAAGCTGGACATGCTCAACTACAACTATATACAGCTAAGTGTAACTCACTCTCTTCAAAGCCACTCCCATGTCACAATACTTGCTCTTCTACAGTGCTGGTGCCACAACACAAGACACCCAGTCTACACTGTAAGGTGGTAGGTGTGGTACCATGAAAAAAGTTCCTAGTTAACACTATAAAGTGGATGCTGTTAGGAAAGGTTGCTGTTAGGAAAGCCATAGTCAACCAAGCCCAAAACGGATTGTATGAGAAAGATGTGGTTACCTGACCTGTCTAACCTCATAATATAACAGCCCATCTAAACCATGGACGCATGAAAAATAGACATTAAATGGTGATGATAATAATGATGATGTTGCAGCCTTGACAAACATTTGACACCAGAGAATAATTGATAAAGTGAATTTAACAGTTTTATGTATTCTTTTCAATGGCTAAAAAGACTCTTCTGAAATCAAGTCACTTGCCAAACAAGTACAAGTTGTAAATTTTACCTGGTTTTCTTATGTTAGTATTGAGTAACAAAGAATAAAACCACCAAACCATGAGTAAAATAAAACAACAAAAATATATTTTAGACAATAGTTACAGTAATTATATTTTCAGTGTTGATGTACCTTCAAAAATTTAAATAATAACAGTTAAAAATAAAATGAACAACAGCTAAAAGATAGTGAGGACAAGCTTCTGGAATTTAGTGAAGAAATAATTATTTACAGTTTGGATACAGTCCACTGTATAAGATGGTAGTGCTAGTTCCACAACATAAAACACTCAGTCCACTCTGTAAGGTAATAGAGCCGGAGTCATGATGAAAGCACCCTGTCCACCCTGTGAAGTGGTGGTGATAGTGCCACAACAAAAAGTATCCAGTCCACTCTGTAAGATGGTAGAGCCAAAATTAAATATAAAGGTTTCCTGTTAATGCTATAAAGTGGTTGGTGTTAGAAAAGACTAATGTAGAAAACCAGCTGTAGAAAACCAAGCTACAAATGGATCTTATGAATAAGATGTGGTCACCTGACCTGTTTGAAGTTATAAAGCCCATCTAACCCATGCAAGCATAGAAAATAGATGTCAAATGATAATAATTGAGTAGCTAGCTATTATATCTTAAATTTCTTCTAAATGGTGAAGACATATTCATCCTCAATGTCACTGTTTTTATGCAAACGTTCTATGCTGGCATAAGTTTGACAGGACTTTCTGAGGCAATGTCTTATAACCAGATGCCTTTCTTGATACTAACCCTTTAAGTCACTTCTTACAACATGCAGGGATACAGTGTACCTGTGTTGAACCAGATAAGATAACTAGATTACAACACAATATTATCACCTATGGTTATTTGTTGTCTGTATTACAGTATCAGTTATTTCCTTTTGGTATTACATCATGAAACCTTTCAATATATATATCATGGTAGTATATATTCCATGTTTCTGTACAATGTTATAACATTTGTTACCTCTAGCTCATATTATCTTCTGTGGTTATCTACAGCTTATATTACAATCTTAATTAAATTTTGTAGTACAACATGGTTGAATCTATAATAGTAAGAGACCTCTTTTATTTTGGGTCCCCAAACCACCTCTCTACTCACTGCTATCAGGGCAGAGTTGACCACCTTCATGAGTGAGCTACACAAGTTGAACTGGATAACCTTCTTCACTCTCCTCTGGGGTAATGCTTACTCCATTCTGTCCACTGAGACCTTCAAGTGGATTGTGCCTGGGGTTCTGTGCACCAAACGGCATTCTCTCACATCGTCCAAGTATGTATCATTAGAGTAGTGATGGCAGAGGCTGCTAATATTTATAACTAAACACACATTTACCTACACAGTATTAAGCTTGACTTTTTATATGAAAAATAAACACCAAACAGTGAATAAAAATCAGTTACCAGGAGTTGTAATTTGTATCTAACATGTCACTAGTTATTGTTTGAAGTAAAAATTTGGTTATCTTAAATATGTCACTAAAACACATGGTTGCCTCAAGTATACATATGCCATAACTATAGTTACTATAAAGATATGTATTAACTAAAATTTTCAAAACAACCTGTTGATATACTGTATTAACTACATGTATTCTAACATGTATTAACAGAAGTTTGTAATGCAAGCTGTTGTTCATTAAAATTCATATTAATCTAATTGTTACCTAAAATATATAATATAATTTGTTAATTAAAATTCTTATTAATAGTGTGGTCACCCATAGTTACATAATATTGATATGTATAGCTTTTATAACCATCTGTACTCATCAACTATAAGCTAATAAGTACATATTAACTATAAATTGATATCATAACATGAAGGTAACCAAACAATCTATTTCTGAATATTTGTTTCAAATTTAGGTACAAAGCCAGTAGTTATTATATTGAGCCCAGATGGATGAAAGACAAAGTTGGCCTTGGCAGGACTTGAACTCAGAATGTAAACAATCATAAATAAATAGAGCAAAGCATTTTATCCAACACTCTACCAATACTGCCAATCCGCCACCTTTCTATTTCTAAATAATACAACAGTTACTTTCATTATCAAGTATTTGGTTCTGTTTCTGTAACTCACTCCTCCCCCACCTACCTTTAATGAAAAAGAATTATTTCTAATGGAAGAGAGCATATAAAAATATGGTTACCCTAATCTGAAATAACAGATCAGTCATTATCTCCTTCCCCCTGCTCTGTCACACCCATTTTCTGCTTCAAATGTATGGAATGCAATTCCCCAATCTTTAGTGATATAATGGCACAAAAAGATGCATTGTCTTTCAAATAAGTTATGTGTGTGTGTCCCTCTTGCTCTATATATATGCATATAGTTTTGTGTGTGTGTATATATTCCTAACGATTCCTAACGATCGACTTTCGTCAAATCGGACCGAGGAAACAGTGTTTCCATTGGTCTTTCCAATTGCTAATACTATCTATCGGTCGCAACTCCAGGTAGAAGGAGCAACGTGAAATAAAGTGTCTTGCTCAAGGACATAACGCATCGCCCGGTCCAGGAATCGAACTCACAACCTCACGATTGCGAATCCAGTTCTCTAACCACTCAGCCACACACCTTCACTTTATATATATATACATATACACGTTCATATATATATGCATATATATACACACACACACACATTATATATATATGTGTTAAAATTATGTACAGTAGTTGTATTAAATTGGTTCACTCAACCAATATTAATGTTAGTTTCAGTGATGCCAAGCTTCGGGTAGAATCCAGCAACAGAAAAATCAGTAAATCCAATAAAAATTTCAACTTTTCTTCTCAGTAATCAAGTCCATAGCCAAGTCCACTCCATCTGTCCGGAACAGGGGGGAAGTATCGATCCATGGCTTCTAAGAACCGACTCTTGTATAATTCAGGAAACACAACCGTTGGCATTTTAGCTGAAATTATACAAAAAAATAACAAGATTATGAATACGATTAAATGAAACTACACAGGAGTTGTGGAAATTGTGTAATAGAATTTGAAACAAATCTGTAATTATTATAAAACTTACAGGCACCACCTAGAATTCCTGTGGCTTTTACAACCATCTCGAGCTTTTTATCCCAAGTGAATGTTCGAATGTAATCTGAAATATAGATATTGGGACAATTAAAATAGCCAATTGGATTCAGCTACAGGTGAAACTCTTTTTTGAAGCAAGTATTTCAAAGGTTATAGCAGTACACTGGTAAGTCATTGTTATTTAGCCCTAGGTCAGTTCATTCTAGTTGTGATCATCTTGCCTTTATTTCTGGCAGTGTATTTAGCCAGAAGGTGATCTTCAACATGCACTTGATAGATTTGATGCCATGTGCTGCATGACAGGAATGAAAATTAGTGCATCCAAGACTGAGACACTTGTTCCCTCAAGGAACACTTGTTCCCTCAAGGAAACCTGTGCAGTGTACTCTTCATGTGAATGGAGTTCCGCTTAAGCAGGTGGAGAAGTTCAAGTATCTTGAGACCATGGAGGTAGGAGGCTGAATAAAGTGCAATTCTTGCAGGATCTGGTGCATTAATACACCAGCTTCAGCATCCAGTAATCAGAAAAAGGGTGGTAGGTGTAAAAGCCAAACTGAATCGACAATGAAGAATAAGAAGGATGATGTTATCTAGGTTGACATTATCTATTAAATCCTTCATTTTTAATCCCTTTGATAGCAGCCAACTGATACTGCCCCTGGTTCTATGATACAGAACTGTTTCCTTTAAAGGGATTATATTTATCTAAAAACCTTCCTTCATAATTTTATGTATGAACCTTTGTTATGATATACCCTCAAAATCAGTTGAATAATTATAAAGTTCGCTATATTACTAAATTCATCCAAATTTCTGATTATATTCAAAATAATTTGAAAACCATTGGCAGAGTTTTTCATTAGAAATATAGTAAAGAAAGACTTGTCCTTTTTTTGTAAGGTATGAATGGAAGGATATTTAGCTGATAATTTTAACTGGGTAAGCAACCACACAATAGCTCCCAATTGGTTCATCACGTACATTGTTGGAATTTTGAATTCCTCATGGTAAGTATATTTTTTTTCAACAAACTTTTTTTTATGGCTTAGGGAAAGAAGAACAGCTCCTATGACCCCTTCAGACTGGATACTGGGGCTGAGTACTCGAAACAGAATGGAGTATACTAATGGTGCTAAATTTCCAAGTGATGGTATTAAGCCTAATGATAGTTTATGTCTACTACACAAGAGCAGGTTCAATCATCCAATAGGCTTGGGTTAACTTGAGGTTTTTGTAGATATATTTGCCAAGGTGGCAGACAGGAAGATAAACATAGAACTACATAACTGTGGACTAAGTGGACAGGAAAAAAATTGATTAAAAAAACTCTACTCACCTATAATACCAACCACCAATTCTTTCATTTGATCATCCTGTCCAACCAACAAAGAATAATCCATGATGAAATTGCTGGCTAGAAATTTTGAATCACTATCAATAGCCTGAGCTAAGACAGCTTTAGAATGAGGCCTGATATAGAGGGGTGAGTCAATACTGACTGTAAGAGAGAGAGATACATAGATATAAGAGACAGATAAATAAAACTGAAATTTTATAGACTAGACAACCTTCCCAAGTTAAAGGTAAAAAAAATGTAATAGGATGCAAGAAGGCAAAGAAGAGGAAGAAGGCAAAGAAGAAGAAGAAGGCAAAGAAGAGGAAGAAGAAGGCAAAGGCAAAGAAGAAGAAGAAGGCGAAGGCGAAGAAGAAGAAGGCGAATAAGAAGAAGAACCACCACTACCACCATCATCACCATCGCCACCATCTATATCAATAGCCGCAAAAAAATCATTAATTTTATTACATTGTACCTTAGCAAAACAGTTACAAACATAAAGAACAAAAACCACAACAGTCTTTTGTTTTTTGTTGAGCCGTCATAATAGTTTTAAAAGTATTCCTATTTTAACCAGTTATTTTCTGGTATCACTGAAAACTTACCTTGAAGAAAATTCTGGTCTAATAACACCTCTTCCTCTTGTTTACCAGATAAATTAACTAATCGATTTCGAACAGATCCTTTCAAATCAAATGTCTGGAATTAAAAAAAAATTTTTGACAAACATTTAATAAAGTTGAATAAAACAATTCACAATTACGTGGTTGGATGGTTCTACAGATTTATATTTACATATACATGTATAAATTGTAATGAAATGAAAGTGATACCTAATTGTTTCTGTGTAATATGCTTGTCTAAAGATACAACACAATTACCACAGCAAATTTGAGTGGGATGCTAAGTGAACCTTCTCTGATTTCCCTTCCCCATCAAACCCATACTGCCCCACCTTAAAACTCACATCTCTGATTCACATTTCCCATCCAACTCAGGCCAACACAGAAAGCCAGACACATGCCACCCTCATGACCCAGCACTTTCTCTCCCGCAGTGGGATATCTATCTACCCCATCCTCCTCAGCAAATAGCATATAGCTTGAAGAACACACTGAGCAGCCTAGTGCTGGTTGTAAGGAGGTAGTACTGGTGCCACAATAATATGCACCCAGCCTACTCTGTAAAGTGGTAGTACCAATGCCACATATATATATAGTGAGAGAGAGAGAGAGAGAGAGAGAGAGAGAGATAGAGAAAGAGAGAAGGGGGGGGGGGGAGAAAGAGGTATAATCCAATAATCCCAATTGTGGTACCAAGCGGTTTCAGCTTGTATGTTCAGTAAGCCTTTTCAGCACCACAAACTCTCACTCTTTGTGTGTGCGAGAGAAAGAAGCAGAAAAGAAAACAATGTTGTTCTTTGATAATAAATGGTTATTCAATTGAATACCACAATACATATAAAAGGAAAAAAAACTGCAACATTAAGCAACACAGAATTAGAAAATAAAAATAATAATGTATGTTGTTCACCTGAGAGAATTTTCGGTTATATAATAAGTTCTCCATCACCAACAAATCCTGTTTCATTACTGTACTGGTTTGATTGTTACGAAAACCTATGGTGTAGACTCCAAGTATTTTAGCAAGAACTGTTGGTTTCTGATAAACAAAATTAAAAAAAAACAAAAAAAACCTTGAAATCTTTATACCGTATTTATGCAACAGCATCCTTTTAGGGTTGATAAAGTACCAGTTAAGTACTGGGGTCAATATAATCAACTTTCCTCTTCCCTCAAATTGCTGGCCTTGTGCCAAAATTATAAACCAATATTATTATTGGTGTGTGTTCATTATCAAAATAAATTTCCTGATCAGAAGAGCTGCATTCCACAGTGCAGCAGTTTTTTTTTGTAAATGCACAAACTGCCTGTCTTTTACCATAAACTTAATTTCACCCAAGCTTTGTGAGTAGAGTGGAAGCTGGTCAGATAGGTTGTACCTGTAATTCAAAGGTCCAGTCTTGTCCCATGCCGATTCTGCCTAAGGATTACATAAGGGTATACATATCTATGGTATACTCAGCCACTTTCAAGGTAATTCAATGAGCAAGTAGGCCAGTTGATTGAATAAGTTAATACTCACTGTCGGACCTGACATGGAGGTGTATGTAAATGCTTTAATTAGGCGGTAATTGATTTGTACTAGAATTTTTAATTACATCTTTTACAATTAGTGCTGGTGCCATGATAAAATGCACCCAACCCACGCTGTAAAGTGGTAGTGCCGTACCATCTAAAAGATACCCAGTGCACTCTGTCAGATGGTAGTGGTGGTACTATGAGAAAATGAACTTTTGTGAAGTATTTGGTGTTAGGAAGGTTATCTAGACATAGAAACCATGCCAAAATGGAAAGTATGAACAAGATGCAGTCAGCTGACCTACCTGTCTCACCTCAGAATGTGACATGTCTTAACCCATACAAGCATGGAAAATGGACATAAATTGGTAAGGATAATAATGATGATGGTGATAAACTCCATTATAGGAAAGATTTTGTAAAGAGAAATTTGAGCCCCCACCAAAATATCATACAAATCAAACCTAACCAACCTAAAACTATCATAAGGAAGGACACATTGGGCCATACAAATCACATTTTATGATCATAAAATCTAAAAAAAGGAAGAACACATTGGATAATGTTTTCATTGATTCGCCAAGTCTGAAAAGAAAAAAGACAGTACGATCATGGCTGGAATGCTTGTGATCATAGGTCAGCTGGATCAAGGCTGGAATGCTTGTGATCATAGGTCAGCTGGATCAGGGCTGAGCAACATTAACCAACCCTTTCATTACTATATTTCTAATGAAGTACACTGTCTCTGTGTTTGAATTTATTTTGAAAGTAATCCAAAATTTGCAGGAATTTAATAAAATTAAATTTTTCATTAATACTGTATGTACTCAAATATAAGCCAAACCAAATATAAGCTGACTCCCCTATTTTATGTCTGAGAAATAGGTGAAAATCCAAACCCCATTTATTAACCGAGGCAGCTGATCGATACATTGTTCAGATGGT
The DNA here is from genome assembly GCA_964016885.1 of Eledone cirrhosa. Taxonomy (NCBI): domain Eukaryota; kingdom Metazoa; phylum Mollusca; class Cephalopoda; order Octopoda; family Eledonidae; genus Eledone; species Eledone cirrhosa. The sequence continues at coordinate 104,150,838 of OZ024742.1, forward strand.
GAATATAAGCTGACCCCGCTCCCCCATTTTACCATCAATGTTTTGGTCACATATTCCTTGGCTTATATTCAAGTACATATGGTAAGCTGATATTTAGAACATTACTTAACAAAAATTTCTAAAATAAAATCATGGTGGAAGTAAGAATAAACATTTTAAAATGAGCAGTTTTGTATTATAAATCTAGGGCAGTTTTAGGTGGTTTGGTATTAAAAGGGTTAATCTACAATCTAGTTTATGTTTTTCACACAACAGCTACTTCAAATCCACGATGATGATGGTGATTTGAAACAGCTGAGTTAGTAAACAATGAGATGCTGCCAAAGACACATCAACAACCTTATCAGTTTTGTTACTAAGTACATCAATGAGGAATAAGCACCATGCAGTCACCTTATATCTTTAGGAGTGATATTATAAACTAGAAACTCATATGAAAAGCTGTATGTTGGTGTGCAGTAAGAATAAAGAAAAGACTAATATATTTTAGCAAGGAGGAGGAGAAAGATTCTGTACCAGTATTTGATTATTTTTATGAAGAGAGCCATCAAGAATAACATGGAAGCAACAGAGAGGGCTGAAGAGAAGTGACCAATGGGGTTAGTATATATGAATCCCACTTGAGCACAGACTGAGGCTTGATCAACCTCAGTTGTTAGAGGAGGATTCTGTGTCAAATGCCAGGTACTACCTTTTCAACTTCAACTCATAGTACATCAATATAAACCTTATCTGAAGAAGCCTCTATGTGGTCATTCAACCTGCTAAAAAAAGCAACCAAATCTCCCTCAAATGAGACATATTGTATAAAGGAATTCCAGAGACATTATGTTTAGGAGAGGAAAAAAACAGGATGTTCAGGGTTAGAACACCTTTGGTCATAGGTCTGCTTGATCAGGATTGATCCCGGGTTTTCCTTCTAATTTAATTCAAACAATGCAGAAGACCATTACAAGCCTACCAATTTCAGTGATTATTTGTAAGGGCCAAGGTAGCTGCTAGATAGTCACTCAACCTGTTTGAAATAGCAGTTAAATCTTCTTCCATCTTAAAAAAGTGAAGGACACATTGAATAATATATGTTTTGAAATAAGACAGGATGGTCACAGCTGAAATGTCTTTGATCAAACGTCTATGAAATCAAGTCAGGCCTGGCTAAGCAATAATAGTTGATTATCTTTATGAAAAGAGCCATCAAAAACAATGTGGAAGCAGCAAAGTGTGCATCTAGATGGCTGTGGTTAATGGGAAGTGACAAGTGAGGTCAGTATGTATGCCTGCCACTTGGACACTGACTGTGGCTTGGTCAACATTAGTTGGGTCACCTGGATGTTGGTATATGTTGTAAGACCAGAAAAATCTAGTGACTCCAGAGTACAACATTGATGATGTGACCAAAGTTTTGAATCTGTGTATGTGTAAAGAACATACAAAGAGAAATATACAATAAAAAATATAAGGAACTTACTTGTTCTAGGTAAGCTTTTGTAATGTACTGGAAATAGTTGGGGGCGAACACTTGGAAAGAAGCCGCCTCTACATTAGACATCTGCTTCAAAATGAAACGATTATCTGGAAAATTCAACAGTGAAAAAAAAGACAATATAAGACTGTGTGATTTAGGAGTTCACTTCACAGCCATGTGGTTCTGGGTTCAGTCATGCTGAGTGGTACCATCAGCATGTGTCTTCTGCTATAGCCTCAGGTTGACCAATGCTTTGTGAATTGGAATTTGGTAAATGGAAACTGCAGAAGCCCATTATATATATATATATATATAATAATAATTGTTTCTACTTTTGGCACAAGGCCAGCAATTTTTCCAGTGTATTACTGGTACTTTATTTTATCGACCCCGTAAGGATGAAAGGCAAAGTTAACCTCAGCAGGATTTGAACTCAGATAATAAAGGGCCGTAACTCTTTGCTGCAAAGCATGGCATCCAACTCTCTACCGATACTCCCAAATAATAATAAATGTGAAGACTAAAATCCGAAGAGGGCTCAATAAGGATAATATATATATAAAAATATATAAAACCGTAGAGCAAAACTTTTTTTTTTTGTAGTTTCAGAAGATCCTGTTAAGGGTGAAAGCAGCGATTCTTTGCTTAAACTTTAATTTGTTATTTTAATAAATAAATATATATATATTTAGGCTCTGTAAGTGGCATAGGTTTTGTGTACGCAGTTTGGGCAGCATTCAGCATAGAACCTTTGGCAAATAGTATCTCATAGCTTTCAGAGCTACATAAACCACAGCCCACATGTCTCTCTGTGTATGAGCACACCTTATGGAGTGTTTTCTGATGAGGGTGAAGGGGACGGATTTCTTCTTAAGGTCCCATACATAGGTGGCCAGTGCAATTTGGTTTGCTTTGTTCAGTCTTCTAAAGGAGTGGGTATAGACATACCACCGGGTCTTTAAACTTTAAAGTCATGGTGATGTTTTTTGTTGTTGTTGTTACCTAAGACAGCATTTCATTTGTAATAATATATATATATGTACGTCTGTGTCTTTATGTCATTAAAATAAGTACTGGGGTCAATATGACCGACTAAATCAAGGTGGTGCCCAAGCATGGCCGCAGTCTAGTGACTGAAACAAGTAAAACAGTAAACAAGTAAATAAGCAAACAAGATTGTAATCCTTCCCTTTGCCTCTGAAAGAAATATATTTATTCAAGCATTTTTGTATTAAACCATGCTCACATGTCTGTAACTTCTTAGTTAATAAATGTTTGATTTTATCTCTTGTCTGAAGAATGTAAGTAAACAACTGTTTGTTAAAATTCCATGTCATTTCTTTTTAATGTATGTAATATGTATATGGATTTGACATCAAAGAAATAGTCTTCTTAATAAGACTGTATGGACTTGTACCTCCTGATGAAGATGTAGGAGTACCCTCATAATGCATAGTAGATCTTGGACATCTTAAACCTGACAGAGCCCATCCCATCTCTAGATCAGAATATAGCCAATTCATTCCAGAGAAGGAGAGAGAGAGAAAGTGAGAAAGAGGCTCACCCAATATGTGAATCTTTTGCCATCAACTTTCATCTATAGTACTATCTAGCTCTATGGGATAAAGATAGAGTTTCAGAAGCTAACAGGGAACTTTTTATATAATTGCAAAAACCTGCTTTTTGAAACTTTGACATACTATATCATGATAAAATACACTTGGAAGATTGCAAGACTGTATGTAAGTGAGATATGGGTCTCTCACTTGGTAGAATGCAAGAATGTACAAAAGCTGAGTAAACTGTAGCAATGTGAAATAAAGTGTCTTGCTCAAGGAAACAACACATCACTCGGTCTGAGAATTGAACTCACAACCTTTCGATTGCAAGACCAATGCTCTAACCACTAAGCCATGTGCCTCCATGATAATGGTAATGCTGATGATGATGTTAGTGCTGTGTATTTCAGAGGAAAATTCTATGGAAATATGTATACATACCACAGGTCTTTGAAAAAGCTGATCTAGATTTTCCACCTTTAGCTGACCAGCGTTGACAGTGATTCATTGAGCGAATAAATCTGAAAGAAATGAACAAATAACATAAATGAAGTGGTATGAAGATGCATGGCTTAGTGGTTAGAGTATTTGGTTCATGAGATCCCCGTAGTGCACTGTGTGCACTTTATTTCACATTTCTCCAGTCCACTCAGCTTGCAAATATGATTTATTCCTGTAATTCAAAAGACCAGCCATATCACATTCGTTGTCACGCTGAATCCCTTTGAGAACTACGTTAAGGGTACACATATCTATGAAATATTCAGCTACATGCACGTTAATTTCACAAGCAAACTGTTTCACTGATCTAACAACTGAAACACTTATGTTAACATCTATATTAATCTTTAGCACGCTAGTAATTTTTATGAGTTATTTTTCTTGAGACTATTAAGGGGAGGTTACTCTTATGGTGCATTTTGTCGGCCACAGCATGCTGAAGATTAAGAGGCCTTTCATTGCGAGAATAAAAAAAACAAGACTTTACTGTTACTTACACATCTTCTCCAGCTGGGAATACCAAAGAGCGTAGCTCTCTGAACTGCTCTGCGAAATGCACACGACAATAGAAACGAGATGAAGGATCACAAAACTCTAGAAAATGGAAACAAACCAAAGTAACAGTAATTAATGAAAAATATGTTGTTGCTATTAAAGAGAATATAATTGTTTCAACTATTAACCCGTAAGCATTTACATTACGCTATATTTACTATTGTATTTTTGAGGTTAAGGCTTTATCTTACATAATTATTTCACATAATATCGAATCTACGAAATTTTGATGTTATTTATTTTGAGAACAATACCTTAACATTAGTATGAGCAGCCAGTTATGGCCAGTTTGGACAGAAAGAGGTGAGAGAATTCTGGCCAGATATGGCCGGTTTAAATGCTAAATAGTTAAACTCTCATCCTTAGAGGTGAAATATTTATTTGATATTTATATCTACACTGCATGTAGGATCAGTTTCACCTTCAATTGTCATTAATTACCTTATTTCTAGATGTGTACATGTGACATAATAGATCATCTCATCAGTTTTTCTGACCACTTTCCATTCTGGCATGGACTAGACATGTAAAAGGGACATTAAATGATGATGAAGATGATCAAAGATGTCACATGTGGATATAAACATTATTATCTTAACACTGAGTTCAAATCCCGCCGAGGTTAACTTTGCCTTTCATCCTTACGGGATCGATAAAATAAAGTACCAGTAATGTACTGGGTAATTGATGGCCTTGTGCCAAAAGTAGAAACAATTATTATCTTAACACTTTATGACTATATTTCTAATGAAAGACACTGCCTATGTTTTTTAATTAATTTTGAAAATAATTAAAAATTTGAAGAGATTTGGTAAAATAAACTAACTTCCTCATTATTAAATTGGTATTTGGAACATAACTTAACAAGGTTCTTACAAAAATATTGTTATGGAAGGTTTTGATTTAAAAATAAAAATTTTGTATTGAGAGGTTTTGTATAAGAAAATATGGTGGCTTCAGGGTTAATAAGTTTATAATTTTTCATAAATTGTGAATAATTTCACATATATATGTTTATATATATTTAATAAACACACACACTCTCTCTCTCTCTTTCTTTGCATAAAAGGTGGGTTGAAGAAGAAGCAACGAAACAATTAGAAGAAACATGAGGATAACAAAAGATGATTTGAAAGAAGGAAGAGAACTGGAAGGAGGAAAAGGAAATTGAAGAAATGCTGATATGAAGATAAAAAATAATGAAAAACTTACGGATTTCTATATGTGGGTTAATGGCTAGTTTACAGGGTTTTGTCTTCTCCCCATCCACAGGTGTAGAGCTACTTCCATCACTAACATCTAAAGGAAAATATTAAGGAGTAGACTAGAGATATACCTTCACACTGTTATACAATGTCTTGTTTGAAGTATACAGAATGTCAGTTAAAATTTTGCCAAGACTCAACAACGCTAAAGTCAGACTTTATAACTAAATGATTAGAACACGTTCAAGACACCCCATCCCACACAACCACACATAGAAAGACAATTTAGTTCCATACAACATTAACTAGTGACCAGTGGACTTGTAGGTTACTATGGTACTTTTGGCAAGAAACTTTTGTGCTACTCAAACAACAAAGTCCACCTAACTGATGCCAGCCTGGGTTTGCAATACTGTACCATTATCCAGGATTTAAAGAAACATTATCCCAAAACCAAGGTGTTTGGGTAGAGAGAATACTTTGATGTCTGGGTAGCAGCATTCTCAGGAATGAGTGGGTGCATTGGTTCTCATCTGACTCTCACTTTTATTTCTGGGAAATATTTCAGTACACACTGGTAAATATTTCAGATTGAAAGCTAAACTTAAGGAAGGACTGGACACATGGAGAGGAGATGGGCAACGCTAAATTTTTCTAAGGCCTATTGGAATACCATGATGGAAACTCAGTAAAACATCTAGAGTGGCACCCAAATGACTGGATGTACCAGTTGCAAGAACTTAATTAATTTATCATCATTTATCTCAATTTTTTAATGTCGTCTATGAGATGCCAAGCCTCTTCAACTTTAACCATATTACTTCTTCCCATACCATCTTTGATCTTCCTCTTCCACAGTCCATCCCAGAATTATATTTTGGTCCTCCCAGCACATACACATCATATGTCATTCATACTAGCATGGTCATCTCTCTTGCAGATTTCAGTTGATGCATTTAATGTTTACAAACTCTCTTAACTCACACAGCCTTTTATCAAATTTAACATTGCACATTCAATAATGGATATGTAATCAGTTTAAACAATTTAACTAGTAATAGAAAGAAAGAAAAGAATTGTATAATGAAAAAAAGGAGGAAGAGAAAGGGAGGGACAGACTCTACACAACTACATAAATAGCATAGGTCAGCTGTGCTTCACAGACAAAATGGAGAAAGCATTGCCACGGAGAACAGACAGTGACACCCACTGCATCAGCCACTCCATCTTACAAAATTCCTTTCTCAAATGGGATGCACTGCTCTTCATTTTGTACAGGAAAATATCAGTCTTCAAAACATTTCTCACTAGCTTCTGAAGAGATCACCATTTAATGCTCATATCATATGTATACTTCATTAAAATATTGCAGAGTTGAAACAACAAGAAATATTTGCAAAAGCAATACAAAATTATTTGTCAAGTGATAGTGTGAGATCATGTGTTAAAACTGAAACAATTATATCTTAGAGAGGCCATTGTAGCCATTTAAAAACTCACAAAAAGTTTTCATTTACTTTGTGAAGTGTCAAAATTTTTGTCACACCCATGTGACCCAACCACTGACATCACAGCATTAGCGAAAATTAATGTAAAGTTAATATAACAGTTTTTGTGAGGTTCTTCCTTTAATGGCTAAAATGCTCCCTACAAGATGTAAAGTTTTTTTTTTTTAATGATGAACAATTATGGAGGTTCTACTAATATAAACCAAAAATTAACACACACTGCATATGTGACATCAGTAATAATAACTACATGCTTCAACTAATGAGAAATTTAAAATTAGTCGATCTTATGTCAATCCTTTGATACTCTATGACCACTGCTAAGTATGTTATCAATACACCACCAATATGACCATTCTGATACTGAAAATGGAGCCATGACGGCTTCAAAGTGATGACACACATGTGGATTTAGAAGCACTACTGTTCCAAACTAATAAGGAATTATAAAAAATCCTTAATAAAAATTATCAAACTGGAGTATAGTTGTTTTCAATATAACATACTTTCAAAATTAGCTCAACATTTCTTGGACACAATTAATTCTTTATATATAAATGTGTGTATGTGTGTGTGTATATATATATATATATATATATCTTTTTCAGAAGTTGACTGGAGATGGAACTGTACATATATACATACACACACACACACATATATATATATATATAAAAAGAAAATTAGTCTCCTGATTTTTTCATAGCAAGAATTTATTCTTTCTGCCTCACTTAATGACATAATTGGATATTTAATTCTCCTTGCATAGATTTCAGCATATCTGAAGAGAATGACTCCACACATTATCATCATGTATTCTATTTTTCAATTTAATTATAAATTTTTTTTAAATATTTACATCAGCATCCATGAGTTGATATTTCTCAGTTTCAAAAGATCCCACTTTAGGGTGAAAACAGAAATTGTTTGCGTAAACTTTTAGTCTGTGCTAATAATAAATATTTTCTCTACAACTTTTTATATACTTATATATACAACCCTTATTTACTCCTCTCTGGATTTTGGTCTTTGTATTTATTACTAGCAGAATGGCCCCGCGTTGCTCAGGATTCTAAACATAGATTGGCATGCTTATCCCTCCTTTCTGAAACAGTTTCGTTGTATGTTCACCAATTGATGCAGAAGTCCTAATAAAAAGTGAAGTCGCCTTCGGTGAATAGGCAAATAATTTTCCATTAAGATTTTTCAAAAGCATGTAATTGCACTCTTTTTTGTTGTTGTTTTTGCTGCTGTTCAGCCTCGCTTCTCCACGCTTACATGGGTTGGACGGGTCCTTTTCAGCACACCATTTCTCCACATGTTATGATACTTTGTCATCACTACTGTGAGTTTCAGTGATTTGAAATCAGCTCTCAGCACCACTCCCCAGGTCTTCCTTGGCCTTCTCTATTTTAGCTTCCTTCCACTGGGATTTCTTGGCACTTCTTGACCCAGCAATCACCATCTATGTGCATCACATGTCCATACCAATGCAGTCTTCTCTCTTGCACACTACTTCTGATTCCTCTTATACTCAGTTTTTCTCACAGTTCATCCAAGCTCTGTTGTTCTCTTAGATTAACATTGCACATCCTCCAATTTTTCCAGCCTGTGCTTACCCTCTGCAGCGTAGCTCTTTGCACACATGTGACATACAGTCAAACTTTTATTTGGAGGGAGAAACCTGTTGTAGTCAACAGAGGTAGTAGATCCCTAAACTTCTTCCATGTTGTAGTTTGCTTGAAGCATTGTGGAATATAAAAATGTAAAGTGGGTATGTTTAGGAAGCTGTACATGTGTGTGTTTGAAATACGAAGGCAACAAGTCAGGAAGGAATTGAGAGAGGTGAGGTAGAAAGTAAAAATATATATAATTTAGAAAATTGAAATATAGTGTATATTTGTATTGGTGACACACTCTTAACATACTTCCAAGAAATGTGTATAGGAACTTTTGTATTAGTATGTGTGTGTCCTTATTGTTCTCATTCTGTCTGTGAAAACAATTCAAAAGAAACTGTAATAACTGCACACAGAATCAGTGTGACATGAGATAACTTACAATTACATACATTATCAATATAAATATAAACAATATCACACATATCACAGATATATCTCAACATGCACACACATAACCATATCTGTTTCATACACATACATACTTACACACAAACACACCCATACATGCAAACACATACATACACACACCTATACACACATATATACACCCACAAACATATACACACAGATGCATACAGATACATGCACACTCACATATACATACCCATAATAAAATCTTCCCATAACCAATCATTATGTGAAAATAAGTAAAAAATGCAAGGAAAGAAAAGCTGTGTGAAAATTAGTTATCTTTATACTTAAAAAAAAAAAATAGGTGATAACTGGACTTTAACAAATCTGAGAAAATTGTATGACATGGACTTGAATTACAGATAAACCTATTTCCATGTACAAGAGGCATATTGTGAAATTAGCTGAAGTATGAGACAAGATATACATTAGTTAGGCTTTATGATTTAACAGACAAAACAAGTTGACATGCAAAGCAAACACTATGACTAAAAAAAAGCATACATGTAAAAATGGTGTATTAAAAATAACTACATGCATTACAATTCAATACCAACAACATTTGGTTTATGACAGCCATATAACATAAACTGCAACCCACAAGCTTTCTAATGGTGTATATTTTTATCTATATCAATGTAGTTGAAGTAAAATTCATACCATCATCAAAATCAATAACATCATCATCATCACCATCATCATGCTGTTCTAATCATAATATTTTCACTGAAACATCTCCCACCCTGGGACTTAACGAAATTTATTTCATGCCTACCATTTATTCCTTAGTATACATTATTACAATTGTTCCCATTGATATGTTGATTATATACTAAATATCAAATGCAACATTTTCATTTAAGCCTTTCATGATCATATTTCACTCTATATGAATTAATCAATTAAGAATGTTTATACATTTACTATGATTATTAATTATTCCCGCCGAGGTTGACTTTGCCTTTCATCCTTACGGGGTCGATAAAATAAAGTACCAGTAATGTACTGGTTAATTGTTGGCCTTGTGCCAAAAGTAGAAACAATTATTAATTATTTCATTACTAAGATAGTAGCATGATTCTTATATAAAGTTATGCTGAAGATTTAAATTTAAATAGGAACCCTTTAAAATTGGTGAGTTTGTTTCATAGAACCAGAGTCTGTTTTGGCCAGGCTGGTATCAAAACAGTTAAGTTGATGTTTGGAAGATAACTTAATATATGGTTTTATATAGAATTATGTTGGAAGTGTATAATAATTGTTTCTACTTTTGGCACTAGGCCAGCAATTATCCCAGTGCATTACTGGTAATGATAATTCCTAACCTCAGAAATTTAGAAAAATGTATGTATATGTTTGTATAAGTCAATATTTTCCCCTTTGTGTAATTATCTTTGAATTTATTTGCACATTTAGACATGTTGATTTATGTGAATTAATGTCCTGCTTTATCCATACATAGTAAATTTCTACAGCTGGATACCCTTGCTGATGCCAACACATACTTTTCAGTATGGAAGAGATTCCATACATACAAGTCATGGGCTTTCACAGAGTCACCATCTACCAAATTCAGTCAGAGGGCATTGGTTGGCCAGGGGTTGTATCAGAAGACACTTGCTCAAAGTGCCATGCAGTGGGACCGAAACTGGAACTATTATACATGTTTTAGAAGTGAATTATGTAATTTATAGCTATATATTTAGCTTGAATACATTAGTATGGTATATATATTTGAATCCCTTTCTTCTTATTAATATAATTATTATTACTTTTCTGTTCTATTTATATTTTTACATTTTACACTAATTTAAAATTATCCCTTCTTCCTTCTTAATCCAATTCTTTATTATATTTTATTATATCATATATTTGTTTCTTTGTATAATTTCTTAGCATCTCTAGGTCTTTAACTTTCATGACCTTTTAAAATTCTATTTTATGCCTTCCTCCAAGCCTTACCTTTCACTATATAATGAACCATTATTGGCAAATCTATTTATGTATAATAAAACATTTCTGTATTGAGTCCTTTTTCAGTGAATATAACCTGTTACTTTTTTTTAAAGAACGCATAAATATATATATTCTTTATTAAGGCCTAACAAGAGTCCTGAGATTCTTGAGTTTCTACTGTGTGCTCACAGCTTAGTACTATATATATATATAGTAATAATAATAAATTTGAAGACTAAAATCCAAAGAGGACTCGATAAGGATAAATATATATCAAATATATAAGAACCGTAGAGCAAATATTTATTAAAATAACAGATTAAAGTTTAATACATGTAGGTATGTGTGTGCGCTTGTTATATTTATTTATTTATATACGTTTATTTAATTATTTGTATACACGCGCACACACACACGCATTTATATGTGTGTGTATTTGTATACCTATGGCGAGTGTTTTCGCGTATGCTTGTGTATGTATGTATTTGGATGCGTGTATGTATTTATGTAATTTCTATTACCTCTGTATTTTATTTACTTTATTCTTAACTCTGAAGCGGAGATTCATTCGGTCTCCTAGTTAGAATTTTAGTCTACGACTTCAGCTATACCATTTACGTGGTTTCGTCTTTGCGTGCAAGTGTTCTCCATGCTCCACATATGACGTATTACCTTCGTTTTTTCCGTTCATTGCCAGAGAACGTCTCTATGAATCACCTAAGAGAATATTAGTCTACGACTTCTTTTATACCATAAACGTGGTTCTGTCTTTGCATGTAATTGTTTTTCACCGCTCCTATTAATGACGTATTATATTCGTTTTTTCCCGTTCTTTGCCAGGGAACGTTTCCACGAACCAAAGTATCATCTTCCTGTCTTCCTCCGGTTGCAACGTTTTTTGAAATATTCACTTCTGCGTTTACAGATTGACTTTGTTAGTTTCAGAAGATCCCGTTAAGGGTGAAAGCAGCGGTTCTTTGCTTAAACTTTAATCTGTTATTTTAATAAATATATATATATATATATATAAAAAACAAAGAATGGTTTTCTGAAGAGGAATGGAAGGGAACTACAATTAAATAAGGTACTCAATACATTAGTTTAGAAGGTAGATATTTATTTCATACAGAACTAGAACTGTTTCATTCATTTGAAATCATAAGGAATGTCCCTGCTATTCCTGATGATTTCAAATGAATGAAACCGTTTTAGAGTTGTAGAAATCATTTCTATATGAAATAGATATATATCATCATCATTTTACATCAGCTTTTCCATGCTTGTATG
>OZ024742.1:104163166-104180666 GCA_964016885.1 Eledone cirrhosa
GAAGAAGGTGGGGGGGGGGGGGGGACAGACTCTACACCTAAGTCATAGCTGTAATTGTCACTGATGAAAAAGTTGGAATTAGGAGAATATCAAGTTGGAAAGCTGCTGGGTGGGTAAAAGTGCAAGGTTTCTTGTTCAAAAAGCTTCCTGCACTCTATGAGAGGATGGCAGATCTACAGGAATGTGTTGAAAAAGGCAATGTGCCAGATTAGATGACAGTTGAGAGAATGGTTTTGTTAATGAAGAACAAGAACAAAGGAACAGTGGTGAGTAAGTATTGTCTTATAGCCTGCTTACCACTGATGTGGAAGCTGCTTACAGGAGTTTTCTCTGAAAAGATATACCTACACCTGGAGGAAAAAGAACTGTTGCCTAATGAGCAAAAGGGTTGCCAGAAGAAATTAAGGGGTACAAAGGATTAACTGAAGATTGATAAGAGCGTACTTTGAAACTGTAGGATGGCCTAGGTTGATTATAAAAAAGACTATGATATGGTGGGAGTTGCAAATAGCACCAGGGAATTGATCAGAAACAGCATGCAAATATATTGAAGACATGTTTAACATCAAATGGAAAGGAGTTAGGTAAGATGGACATCAACAAGGGGATCTTTCAGAGTTATTTGCTGTCTCCCCTCCTGTTTGGTGTCATAATGGTACCTTTTACCTTAATACTCTGTGATGCAAATGCTAAGTACTCCTTTGGAGTGAACACACCATCCATCAATCATTTGCTCTTCGTGGATGATTTGAAGCTGTACAGGAAGTACAAGGAGCAAGTGTCTACATTGGTGGATAATATCCACACATTCTCAAGGGACATTGCAAGAGTATTTTAGTTAGACAAGTGTGCTGTTATTGAGATAAAAAGAGGGAAGGTAGCTTCCAATGAAGGAATCACTCTCCCTGATGGTGAGGAAATGAGAGTTACAGATGAAGGAAAGTAAATTTCCTCAGGGTCTTTAAACTTGAAAATGTGCTCAACCAAACAATGAAAGGATGAAGAAGTTATATAGGTCTATGTTGAATGGCCAAAATTTGATCATCATGCCAACTGCATGAGCAGTTGGCATGATGAGGTACACTGGAAGTATTGTTGCTTGGACACAGGAGGATATGAAAAACATGGACAGAAAGACACATTAGATACTAACTATGAATAACACATTGTGCCCAAGAAGTAATGTAGCAAGGTTGTACATGAAACAGAAGGAAGCTAGTCAATGTTTAATTAGCATTGAGGAATGTGTCAGTGTTGAATGCACTGAGCTAAGTGACTATGTTAATGAAAATAGAAGTTGATCAAAATGGTTGAACTAGAAGAGGTTGTATTGGAGGTGAAGAGTTTACAGAGTATAAAGACAGAATGAAGGGAAAGAAAACTAGTTTTGGGTGGGAGAAGCTTTTGCATGGACAATTTGTTCATAAAGTCAGTGAATTTGCAAACAAAAGGGCTTGACAATGGATGAAAAATGTTTTTTTGAAGAAATGGAAAGCTTGATTTTTCTGCACTAAAATATGCTCTTAGAATGAACTATGTTAAAGCAAAGATTGTTAAGACAATAATAGATGACTGATGCAGGATATGTGGTGCCCAGTCTGAAAATATATGCTGACACAGCCCTTCCATGTCCCGGTTCAAGCGGGTTGCCCTGCAACAGCTTCAGTTTCTACAGTTGCAACAGCTTCAGTTTCTAAAGGGTCGAGAGTCTATATGTACAGAAGGAAGGACAGAGGGTACCCTTGACGGATCAATTGTGTGATTTGTTATGGTTCCAAAAGGTGGCTATTTTCTTTGACTACCAAGTCGATGCCACTCGGTATTACAGCGATCTAGCCTCTGAAGACAAGACCAAAGCCAATTACCTTGAGGACAGCCTCCAGGTATCGATCGTCGACCCTATCGATACCTTGAGGACAGCCTCCAGGTATCGATTGTCGACCCTATCGAAGTTTTCATTTGATCTAGATTGATCATAGCCCCACCAAAGCCAGCTTTACACCTTAACCTCTCTATGATATATTGCATGAGGTGGAGGTTGTTGTGTATGGACCTGGTTGGGATTGCACAAGTTTATGCCTCCCCTACCAGACCCTTAACAACAAGTGCCAACTTCTTTGCTAACACCTTGACCAAAATCTTAAACTCTGTGTTTAGCGGAGTTATGGGCCTGAAATTGTCTAACATATCCCTCTTGTTCTTGTCTTTCCACATCAACCTTACTACACCCTGGCTCACAGAACTGGGAATGCTCCCATTCTGCTACCAGTTGCAGTAGACCACTCTGAGGAGATCGGAGAACAAGTCTGGCATATCAACGTAAAATTCATAGGGCAGACCATCCAAACTGGGTGACTTGCATCCCGACTAGGGCATCCTGAATTTTAGCTGATGTTATTGGCCTTTCACAGCACTCAGCATCAGCTAGGTAGAGTTGCAGGTGGCCGTTGAGGTAGGGACTGAAGTCTGCCACTGTCTCTGAACCCCACACCCTGAAAGGCCGCACACATCTGCCTGGAATTGTTCAGCATGCGTTCATCTTGGTCCATCAAAGACCGAATCATGGTTTTGTTACCACACTGTGCATCTGCCACACGGGCCCATCAAACAGCTTTCATCATTTCTTTGAGCTCACGCCATAGCTCTGATAATGCAACCTTCATGTTTTGTATTGAAGAAATGGTCTAATGCTATTTTGCCACTATCACATCAGTTACAATGCCAATTTCAACAGAGACTGTAAAGGAATGGAATTAGTTCTTCAATAATGAAATGATATTGATGGTAAATGATAATAATGATAATAATTTAATTGCTTTTTGCCCCAACAGCAACAAAATACCGAGTTCAGCTGTAGTCCAAAGAGTTGATAGGAAATCACCAACTGGCTCACCTAATGGTATAATTGAGAAAAAGTCTGATGAAACAGTTATCACACCATCTGACAATGTTATAGAAAAATCCAGCGAAAGACCAAGGTTTGTTTTATTCTATCATCATCATTATCCTTTTTTAACACACGTTTTCCCAGCTAGTAAGGGTTGGACATGTTGTCACAGACTAAGTCAGCACTCAAATGGGGCCAATGATCTCTAGTTAGACCAGGGGCCTGATATACAATCTCCTAATCTACTGAGTACATTTATTGTGGCATCCACACTAGGGAAATTGTCATGTTCTTGACACATCCGAAGTGTCCTCCCAAACCATTGTTTGGCAGGTTTTCTATGGTTAAATTCCCTTCCTATCACCACCCACTTTATAGAGTGTACCCGGTATGTTTATCATGCAGATCACCAATACTAGGGAAGTTGTCATGTCCTTGACAAACTGATGGGACCTCCCAATCCTTTGTTGGCAAGTTTTCTAAAGCTGGATTCCCTTTCTAGCACCGGGTATTGTACTCTTCAAAATTGTCTTGTTAATGCAAATTTCATGTGGTACAAGATGTTATGTGTTTAGTTATTCCAGTTCTATAACATATTTTCAGTGGATCACTCTAGATATTTGCAGGAGAATAGAACAGAGAGATAAGGAAAAAAAGGAGGGGCAGAGTTGGAAATATTTTTCCTGCTTTTTTTAATGGTTTCTTCTAAGATCACCTGAACCTGATCATGTACTTCATATTTGCAGCACACCGCCACAGCGATCTGTTGCCTTTGAGGAATTTAAACAAGAACATGGTAGTGAGGTGAATAAAGAATTGTCCTCAAACAAAGGTGATGTATTATTTACTGTTTTTATAAACAAATTAACAAGTCCTGCTCACCATCATCATTGTCATAATTATTATCATCTCCTACAATAGGATGTAGGCAGTGTGACTAGGTCTAAAAATATTGGTTGCCAGGAGATAAAGGGGGCCCACCTACATATAGAATGCTATCATTTAGTTTTATAATGAATAAATAACATTTTCAAAAAATATATAAGTGAAAACAAAATAGTGCAATCAAATTTTTGCAGGAAAAAATGTGTACTTTTTACTAATTATAGTGTATATATACTGTACATATTACTGGGATCTAGCTGTTGAAACAGCCGGAGCTCAGCCGTTGGGGTCCTGACTCTTTTCCTATTACCCACTCTACTACCCTAAGTATTGAGTACTCTGGTGCGTTATGGTCCACCTGGTTTCTTACCACACTTTCTTTGTTATATATATATTAATATATATATACATGTATTTGTGTGTGTATCCATGTATGTATGCATGCATGAATGAATACAGTAAGCTATAAATTCAGACAACCAATGATTCCAACTATTAACACTATCATATATTTTGGTTTCTATTAATTCCCTAGGGAATTGTTTGACCAAATGCTTTGCTTATTTGTTTATCTATTTTTTAAAAGTTTATATTTTTCAGTAAGACTTTTTTAAAGGTATTTTTTGAAAGCAAAGCATTGGCCCCTAAAATACTACAGTGGGCCCCTGTAATACTGCTCTGGGGCCCACTTGCCATTGGGCAACTTGGCCAGTCCACCACTGGATGTAGGAATAAAAACATTGAAATATTTGGTCACATCATCATTTTACGTCCGCTTTTCCCTGCTTGCAAGAGTGGGACGGGTCCTATTCAGCACAGCATCTCTTCATTGGTCACGGTCTTTCGTCATCTCCTCCATGAGCTTTAGCGATCTAAGATCAGCTCTCACCACCTCTGCCCATGTTTTTTGTGGTCTTCCTCTACTGCGTCTTCCTTCTATTGGGATTTCTTGGCATTTCTTTACCCAGTGGTCATCCTCCATGCACATCACATGTCCATACCAACACAGTCTTCTCTCCTGCACACTACAGCTTATCCTTCTTATACACAATTTCTCTCTCAACTCGTCTATGCTTGGTCGTTCATGCACATTGACATTGCACATCCAACGGAGCATGCTTGCTTCATTTCTCTCCAGCCGCCCCATATCCTCTGCAGTTGCTGCACATGTCTCACTACCATGCACATCGCGCATCTCACACAGGCATCATATAACCAGCCTTTCGTTCGTAGGGAGAAATCCTTCTTTGTCAACAGAAGAAGCAGCTCCCTTAACTTCTTCCAACCCGTCCTTATTCTAGATACTATGGCCTCGGAGCACCCTCCTCCCTTTCTAATCTGATCACCTAGGTATCGGAAGCTATCAACCACGTCTATAGATCCTATCTGCATTTGAAAAATGTATCTATCACTGCGACTGCTACTGTCAAATTTCCCTGTACATCTGCATATGTAGTTTTCCCTATCTGTTAGTTTGCCTGCTATCCCACTACATCTCTTGTGTACCAAAGATCTGCATTGTGTACATTTTATAGAATTTATGCCAACTCGTTTTCTACATATTGAACATGGCCATTTGATGGAATCAGAGTTTTCTACATATTGAACATGGCCATTTGATAGAATCAGAGTTTTGTCCTCTTTCCTACTTATCAACACTTTAGTCTTCTTGATTCCAACTGCTGTTTCCATAAATTCACCATCAACATCATCATCAGTTTTATGTCCACTTTTCAATGCTGGCATCAGTTTGATAGGATATTTTGTGATAATATTTTACACTTGAATGCTTTTCCTCGGCACCAACTCCTTTAGTTACCTTTTACGACATGCAGGGATATAGTGTACCTATACTAAAAACTGAGGTACATATAGATTCTGAGATCAAATATTAACAATTTTGCCTTTGCTTCACATTTGCTCTTTTCCCTAGAATTTTTGGCTCTGTACTAAATTGAAAAATCCTTCAACATTAACATGAGCCAAGAAAGAGGGCTCATGTGGTTATCCAAATTGGTTTGACAAGAGTAACTTAATAACAACACCATTAGAAAATTGGATAGACAGATGGCTATGAAAGCTATGATCTTTCCCGGAGTAGAATGCACCCCTCTCCACCAACATAGGTTAGATAACAAGATAGGCAGATGATTAGGAATGCTAAGTTCTTGCCCAGAGAAGAATGCACCCCACCACATCAACATAAGTTAGTTATTAGTGATGTCAGAACTAGATGAAATCAGAAACAGGAAAATTGAGAGAAGGATGATATAGAAGGTAAAAACTTCTCTGTTAAAATGTAATTTCAGAAAAGCTCTACTTGATGTGTGCAATAGAGAATGAGGAGATAGAAATATATGACATAGAGAATGATTGAAATTTTCTGTGGGACAATCTACTGCAGGCTATTGATGAGAGCCGTGGCTGGAGCAAGGTCCCAGCCTGATGAGGTGTAACTTGATGGTGAAACAGTACCATGGATAGAGCCATTAAAGCTAAGAGGTAGGCATTTAAAGACTGGGAAAATGAGGACAGCAAAGAACAGTTTGAAGCAGCTAAAAAAGATGACATTACAAGTAAAAGGTGTCAACTGTTAGATTACAGTAGTGATTTATGGTCTTATGATCCTGAACCATAACACAAGTACATCCCTAATTTATTTAAACACAATCTAACACCACCAACACATCTAAGTTGGATTGATATGAATAGATCAATATCTAAATTTCAGACAGTAGCATGTTTTGATTAAATCAAACAAATTATATTTTCTTTCTTTATTTCTACAGAAGCCCTCAACACACTAAAGAAAAATTATGTAACATTGGCACGAGAAATTAATGTAATAAAATGTGAGATTGACAATACAAAATACCGACTGGAAGAAAGCAAAGCTGAGAGAGTAAAACTAGGTAAGATATGAATTAATATAGTTCAACTGTAATGGCTGGCAAGTGTAATGGACTAGGAACAAAAGTTAACCATTTTGATACCAAACTGTCAGAAACCACTGGTTCTATAATATATTTTAAATGTTTACACTTATTGGAAAACTTTCTATTGTAATTTTATATAAAAACCTCTGTTAAGTTATGTTCCAAACACCAGCTTAGTAACAATAAAATTACTTTTGTTACTAAATTCCTCCAAATTCTTCATTATTTTCAAAATGATTTGAAAATCATAGTCCGTGTATTTCATTAGAAATATGGTAATGGAAGAGTTAATCCCTTTGTTACCATATTTCTAATGAAATTCACTGTATTTGAATCAATTAATGAAGAATTTGAATGAATTTACTAAAATTGCTTCCACATTTAGCACAAGGCCAGCAATTTGAAGGGAAGAGGAAAATCGATTAAATCAACCCGAGTGTATTACTGATACTTTATTTAATCAACCTTGTAAGAATGAAAAGCAAAGCTAACCTCAGTGGGATTTGACCAATCCACCACCCTTGAATTTACTAAAATTATTAATTATTTCATTATTAAGATGGTATTTGTAAAATAACATAACAAAAGGTTCTTATATCAAATTATGTTTAAAGATAGTAATTTAAATAAGAACCCTTTAAAATGGCTGGTTTTGTTTCATAGAACTAGAGGTGGTTTGGAGCAGGTTGGCATCAAAAGGCTTAATACATATATTGGTTGCCCCAGTCTGCTTGGATGATGACAGGTTCCACTTCTAATTTATGGCTGAATGATTCCAATAATATCAAGAAGTCCAAATTTTGAAAAGAAAACATCTGCTGCAAATAGATGTAAAACAATGGGGAAAAATACAGAGTTCATTTTCTGTAACTCATCATCATTTTACATTTCCCTGCTTGCATGGGTAGAACAGGTACTCTTCAGCCCAGCATCTCTCCACTTGTCATGGTCCTTTGTCATCTCCTCTGTGCAATTCAGCCGTCTGAAGTCAGCTCTCACCCTTTTTTTTATTTTTATAGTTTATTGTTTAAGCAGAGCCATACCTGTGATATTTGCAGGTCGTTTGAGGTGCAGTCATGGCTGTGTGGTTTAGAGTTCCACTTCTAAAGCATGTAGTTCCAAATTTTGTCCCACTGCCTGGCAACATGGGCAAATGTCTTTTATTATATAGCCTGGTAGATGGGCACTCTAAAAGCTTGTTTGTATGTATGTGTATATTTTTGTATATCTTCACTTCTAAAAAAACATTGTAAAGTCTCTTACAATGTGTGTTTGTGTAAATGTATGTGTGACTGTATGTCAGTGAGTGTGTAAGTTTGTGTTTGCGTGATTATAGTTATATACTCATACATATAGATGTATGTATATGCACATACACACACGCACACACATACGCGTCGGCATGTTGAAAAAAATCCTAATCTCTTTATCTGTCTCTTTCTCTCTCTCTCTCTCTCTCTCTCTCTCTCTCTCTCTCTCTCTCTCTATATATATATATATATATATATATATATATATATATATATATATATATATCTGGCCGGTGCTCAGGTGCAATAAGTAGTAGCAAGTGCCCACAGAATACTAGCTCATTCCATTGCACAGATGGTTCTATAGAAATAGTGGACACCTTCCGTTACCTGGGTGACAAAGTCAGCAGTGGTGGAGGGTGCTCTGAAAGTACAGTAGCCAGAGTCAGAACGGGATGGAAAAAGTTCAGAGAGCTTATACCACTATTGGCCACTAAAGGTTTCTCTAAAAATGAAAGGCAGGCTGTATGATACCTGCATACGAACAGCAATGTTGCATGGCAGTGAGACCTGGGCATTGTGTGCAGAGGATATACGCAAACTGGAGAGGAACGAAGCTTGCATGCTCCGTTGGATGTGTAATAGTAATATACGTGAACGGCAAAGCATAAACGAACTAAGGGAGAAATTAGGAATAAGAGGGATCAGATGTTGTTTACTCGAGAGAAGGCTACGTTGGTACGGTCACGTGATGTGCATGAAAGACGACAGCTGTATAAAAAGTGCAGGGCGATAAAAATAGACGGTAGCCACGGAGTAGGCAGACACAGAAAAACCTGGGACGACTTGATAAATTCTGACCTCACACACTTACACCTCTCCAAGACAATGTCATTGGACCAAGATCTTTGGCGCTACACAGTAATACAGAAGACCCGCCTTGCCTAAGTACAAAGCGAAACCTACAGTCAGTAGGCACCTCTAACAAAAACACACCGCGTCCCACTACCCCCACCCCATCCACACCACCCCTTTCAATGTAAAGTTATGTTGGTACCACAACATCCAGTCCGAAACAAATGAGATCATGTAGGTGTCACGACAAAAAAACACACAGTCCACGCTGTAATGTGGCCGTGTAGGTAACACGGTAAAAACCTCCCAGTCCACACTGTAAACATGGTTGGTGTTAGGAAGGGCATCCACCCGTAGAAAACCTGCCAGACAGTCCTACACGAGCAAGACAACCAATCTTGCCTCAAGTGGGATAATTCCTGTCCAAACCCATGCAAGCGTGGAAGATGGATGTTAAACGATGATGATGATGATGATGATGATATCTGTCACATAATTGATCTATCTATCTGTAGCTCTCTCATCACACACTCTCTCTTTCTATATATATGGCAGCTGAAGTGGTGGTGGCGGCAGTGATATACCGGAAGTGTAGAAATTTGAAACTTTTAAAAGAAGTCAATTTTAAATAAACAATAAAATTATTTATATTTAATCAAGAGTTATGAAATGTAGTACATAAATTATGTAATATTCATTCATTATTTATTCAAAGTAATCCAACTTATTTTATTAACTGGATTATAGTATAGATGGTGATGATGATGAATGACTATTGTTCATGTTCTGCTTCAGTGTCTGTAAGTCAATGTCTGCAAGGAAAAATATGATAAAGAAAGGAGAATTCCAGATGATTCACACTCTGGGAAGAAATTATTTGGGGAAAGTGGGTAGTTTTTGGCTTGGCTGATAGGGGGAGGTTAGGAAAGTTTGGGCTTGTGTGGAGGTGGTAGAGGGAGGATATTTTGGAAAGACGAATGGGGAAAGTGGTTATTGTGGTCCCTGGCTGATAGAGGTAGAAGAGAGAATTGTGCTTGTGTGGCGGTAGCAGAGGGCGGACATTCTGGGGAAAAAGTGTTTGGTGTGAGGCCTAGTTGACGGGAGAAGGTGAGGCTGTGTGGAGGTGGTAGAATAGACATAGAGAAGAGACAGCACAGTATATGACTTATAATCAGCAAAGTCATCAATGATGAAAATGAAGAAGAATACTAGCACAGTCATGCTACTAATGTCTATCACAAAGGGCTGGATTAACCATTAAGCAAAATAATCACATGCTTAGAACATCAAGTGAAGAGTAGCATCATTTGAATGAATTTGCCATTCTAAAAAAACTTGGTGGGCTCCCTAATCTTTTAAGTGCTTAGGGTCGTAAAAGCACTTAATCTGGCCTTAACACTACATCAATATATTTAACATTTTTATCCACATTTTGGTACTACTGTTGCAAGCATCAGATTTAAAAAAAAAAAATACCACTTCAGTTTTCTAACCAGTGTTCCTTTTTGTCCTGTCTCATTTCTCTTTAATGCTCCTTCTGCATTAGGTCACATAACCTCAGCATACACCAAACATGCACAAAAGCCAACACAATCATCAACCTATGTTTGTGCAGCACAACACTACATCACTATATTTTACATCTTTATCCACATTTTCCCAAAACATTCTTTTGAATGTTTTTCTAAAGTAGTATACATATCAATAATATATGATTCTGTTTTACTTCTTACTGGTCTTGGTGAAATGTGTTTTTTTAAAGTTGTTTACATAACTGTAATATATGGGGTAACCTGTATTCTTTCTTGTCTGTGTTAGTGAAATGTATCATCATCATCATACGTCCGCTTTTCCCTGCTTGCAAGGGTGGGACGGGAACTGATTCTGGCTTGATTTCTACAGCTGGATGGCCTTCCTAACACCATCCTCATTTACAGTGAGTGCTGGGTGCTTTTTTGCCGTGGCACCTCCACGACCACTTTACAGTGGAATGATAGGGACCCCAGTCCTATCATCTCATTTCTACAGCTGAGTAAACTGGAGCAATGTGAAATAAAGTGTCTTGCTCAAGGAAACAACACATCACCCGGTCTGAGAATTGAACTCACAACCTTTCGATTGCAAAGCCAATGCTCTAACCACTAAGCCATGTGCCTCCATATATATTTTTGTAAAGTTGTTTTCATATCTGTAATATATAGGGACCCTGTACAGTGAAGAAGGAGAAGAAGCAATCAGTGAAGAAGAGTTCCAACTTGTGAAAACTTTGAAAAATCTCAAACGGGATTATCGTTCTAAATTTGACCAATTAATGGATTTAAAGACTGAAGTGTCCTACTACCAAAATTTAGTGAGCCACTGCCGGCAGAAGTTGATTCAAGGTGAGTACAATATAGGCTGTTGTGAATGGATTTTAAAAATAAGGGTTAAAATAATAAATAGAAAGAAAGAAAAAGAAAAAAAGGAGGGAGAGAAAGGAAAATGAAAAATGGGGAAAGAGGGGAGGGGAGGAACTCTCCAGTCTTGGCTAGGCAGTATATCTCAGTTGCACTTCTCGGACAAGATGGTGAAAGCATTGCTACAGAGAACAGCTACTGTATCAACCATTTAATATCACACTGTCTTTTCCATTCTGGATTTTGACTTTCAGACACTGTGAGCTGTAAAGTAGTTGGTGATAGGAACAGCACCCAGCCATGGAAAGCTTGCCAAACAAAGAATTGGATGGACTTTTCAGTTGTGCCAAAGACATGACCTCCCTAATGTTGGTGATCTACATGATAAATACACCTAATACACTGTGTAAAGTAGTTGGTGATAGGAAAGGCACCCAGGTGTAGAAAACCTGCTAAACAAAGGGTCAAGAAAACTTTTCAATTGTGGCAAAGACATGGCAACCTCCCTACAGTTGGTTCCTCAATCAAATGCACTCAGTAGAGCATGGGTAATGTATGTAAGCAAGAAGTAGGCCACTAGCCTATCTGTGAGGTCTGTCGCTCTGTTTGAGCATTGACTCAGTCTGTGAAGATCCCTCCAACCCTTAGTAGCATTACAAAACATCTCAGAATTACAGTATGTCATGGATGCTTTTAAGCTTTTAAATGTTCAACTCTGTGACTAGTGTCTTTCCCATCACCCATATAGCTGATTGGGTTTACATAACAGCAACAGTATAGTATACCTACCTTTTCTGATTTAATATGAAATTTTTGCTTTATACCATTTTTTTTTCACACAAAGAATTTGAGAATTGGTTTGTGGAGTGTTTCTTACCAAGTGGAGAAGATATGACAATTAGTGGCAATCAACGTTTTAAGCTAAATTCCTCGGTGAGTATTCCATCTATTTACCTTTAAAATGAAATATAATAGTCTCCTGTCTACATACACTCATACACCATTCTAGTACACAAACAGAAGTAAACACGTAGTGGTGGAGATGAGGTCACTCTAATCCATCTGTTCTTGAATCATGATAGCCAGCTTGGAAAGTAGACATAAAATTATGATGATGATAATGATTGAAAAAAAGTTTAGTTTTTAGTTTAGTAGGTAAGAAAAGTGTTATGGAAATAGGATATTGGTTGTAATAGCAACTAATCAAACTAGTTAGTACTACTTATAATTGTTTCTACTTTTGACTCAAGGCTAACAACAATTATCCGAGCGCATTACTGTTGCTTTATTTTATCAACCCTGTAAAGATGAAAGGCAAAGTTAACCTCGGTGGAATTTGAACTCAGACCATAAAGGGCCGTAACTATGCTGCAAAGCATGGCGTCCTGCCCTCTACCGATACTAATAGTACAATAATTATATATGTTTCATCATTGAACTCTGAGTAGAATCTATTGTTAAATGGTTGCTCCAATCAATGTTTAGTCTAAAAAAAGGTCAGCATAAGGTTTACATGGCAAAGTGCTAAACTTGTTATTACCACTGTGGCATAACTGAAGACTGAGTTTTGTGGTTTACTTGAATGTTTGTTAATTCTTCTCGAGACCTTCCTTCAACTGTAGTTAGTTTACATAAAATAAAAACAGTTTCTAATGTCAGAATATGAAGACAATAAAAATGTTAACTAACTGGACTTTTAATTTAGTTTTATTCCTCTTGATTTTGAATTTACATCTTGAGACAGCTATTTCCATTCATTTCTGTAATTATTCATATACCATATATGCTTGGATATAAGCTGAGGAATATGTGTCCAAAATATAAATCGAAGGAAGGAGTGAGGGATTATATTTGAGGTCAATACTTTAATGTAAATAAGGTTTGGATTTTTGCCCATTTCAGACATGAAATAGTGGGGTCAGCACTAATTACTAAATTAACAGTTTCAAATGAGGCCTATATTTTATATATAGCCTGGCTCTATTACCAGTTTTAGGGAGCTACATTTTATATCTGACCTGGAGCTATTACTAGCTTTAGGGGCCCACATTTTATATCTGATTTGGACCTATTACCAATATCAAGGGTCTACATTTTATATCTGACCTAAGCTTATTTCAAGTTATAAGGGCATACACCTAATACCAGTATTAAGGGTCTACATTTTATATCTTGTCTGAGCCTATTACCAGTTTTGCATGAGCCTGCATGTGATGTTGGTGGCCCCTTGTATTTAAGACATATGAATACATTGCCTTGGTACCCAACAGGATAGTGATGAGAATAGGAATTGTATTGAAAATGTGTTGTTGAGACCAGATGCTTTTAAACTGTGATTTCAGCTGGAGGATGAACTTGAGAAGTTTGACCGGCTTCAAAATGAGCTGCTGATGGGTGAAGAAACTGCGGTTCCTTTCCACAAAGCTTACATGAACACACAATACAGAGTAAGTAGTTGATCAACATTACAGTTTATAACATTTATTTCTAAGACTATTTATTTGAGATAACAACTTGGCTGAGTTGTTAGAATGTGGAATAGAATGTTTTGCAGTATTTGTTTCAGCTCTCTCTATTCACTAAAGTCAAATCCAGTCCTTTCAATGTTGACAAATAAAGTTCTGAGGTTGATTCTTCCTCTATATCCCTTTTTCACCTTGTCTTCCTTCTCCAGAAAAATCTGACTTATTCAAGCTATGAGGGGATGGGCTCCACCAGGTTTTAAATGCCAAAGACACACCGTGGGTCATGGTGGTGCCTCTACAACTTTACTAGGAGTTACAGTTCTATCATCATCATTTAATACCCATCTTCCACACTAGCATAGGTTGGGTGGGTTTGTCCCACTTGAGGCAAGATTGGTCAGGTGAATGTGTCTCGCTCATACAGAAATGTTTCTGGCAGGATGCCCTTCCTAACACCAACCACATTTACAGTGTGGACTGGGAGCCTTTTTACTGTGTCTCCTACATGACTGCTTTACAGTATATGTATATACTATAATTTTTCCTAACTTAATTTTTTGCACAGTTTATTAAGGACCGAGTCAACCAAGATGAGATGCCAGGTAAAATTGCCATGAACACCCTCTACTTTGTGAGGCATTTACAGAATCACCTAGATAAAAGTAAGACCCTCTACTTGTTGACCAGGAGAAAGCATTCGTCAGTCCTCCATTCCATTAACTGGTGTGCTCTTACAAAACTAGGTATAGATAAGTGGCTTGTGAGGGTGGAACAAGCCATGCACAGATTAGCAGTCAGCCAGGTTAGAGTTAATAATGATTATAGTGCAGAATTTAGCATGCAAGTAGGGGGTCCATAAGGGCTCTGTTCTTAGCCCTCTTCTGTTTATTATCGTCCTGCAGGCTGTAATAGAAGAGTTTAAGACTGGGTGCCCAATGGTATCGTATAGTGTTTATGCCTACTCAGAGTACACATCTGCCCTGCCCCATGCAGTCTTATTTTATTTGAAGTCACTGACCCACTAGACAAACTGCCTTCTGCATGGCTTATGGAGCTCAAATCTGCTCTGTGTTAATTTATTTACAGGGTGTTGAGTTACAATATTGATACTGTTTTGAAACAATATCATTACAATATCGAAACATTGATACAATATGGATACAATGTCAATAGATACAATATCGAAACAATAGTATATATTTGAAAAATATTTCATGAACTGCTAGATTGCCGCTTTATCATAGCCTCTCACCCCCTTTCCTATCAGTCTCTCATCCTCTTGCATATATATATATATTTATCATTATCTATATCTATATACACACATATTATAAAGATGAATTGAATGGAACATCTTACCAAACAACTTTCTGTATTTCTTTATTAACAGAAGAACTATATCAGACAACCAAACCTGAGTAGCCACAGTGATATAAAGAAAATTGCACCATTGTCTCATAAAGCATAGATGTTCCATAACAAACTATACATTCCTTCATAATATTTCAAGAATGGACCGGAAACAAACAGAAATCCGTTTTGCAGTGATTGCGATAATCATTAAATTTTCAGAAACAATGCTTGTTTTCATATTGCTGTCATAATTTCTACTGGTAAATGTTGTTAGCTGTTTGTGACCCTCTTGAAACTTGCAGTTACTTAACTTCATTTATAACTACTTGTGTTCTTGTGAAATGCATGTAGCAAGACCAGGTTCTGCCTGCCCAGCCCAAATGAAGCCACCCTGGTCAGGCTATGCCAAGCCAGATCAACCCACTCTATCCAGCCTGAGAAGACAAGAAAAACAACTCCATTCCAGTCAGATTGAGCTATCTTGGTGAACCTGCAAAAAGATCATGTCTGCTGCTCTTCTGACTAAGCTATATATATAAAATGTTCTAATTTCCAAGTAACAAAACTAATTTTGTATTATCACACATTAAAGTTACCTCTCTGATTTTTATTTCCTAATGGAAAACTTGCTTGGAATCAAAAGCAGTGCATAGCTGAGTACGATTTTAATTAAGCAATCGGATCTAATGTCTGTATTATTAGTCAACACTATCAGACTGTCTGTATTATGTGACCTGATCCGGGATTGGATTAACACAGCTGTCATCTTAGCTTAGCTCTCTCCACAATTATCAATATTGTCCAAGGGAAAGGCAAAAGCTGATACATGGCACCATTGTTGTTGCAGCTCATATTTTCCAGCAAAGTGGATTATGAGCATCATAAAAGTAAAGTGTCTTGCTCACGTATATAACACTGCTTGTTCCAGGAATCAGTCATCATCTTATTCATGAGCCTACTTTTCTTACAACTGAGATTTAAGGGAATTGTTATCACTATTTCTCAGGAATGTGAACACTGGTTAACACTTCCTACACACACACACCTACTTGCAATACAATTTACACCTGTAGTTTAATTAATGAACAAACAAAAGAATCATAATTATGTCACCTTCTCTCCTTAAACTTTGAGATAACTGCACTCCAATACCTCCTTTGGAGACAATATATTATCTAAGAGTTTTGGTAGTTGGCTGATATAAGGGGAAAAGTAATTACATATATATATATATATATATAGTTTTTTTTATTTAGCAGCACCTCAGTAAGGCACATTTTCTATTCCAAAATTTTTTTAAATGTCTAACAAACTTAGCATCCTGATCTTAATTTCCTATATTTTTAAAATGTGCTTTAACAAACTTTGATATTTACTTCCTACACCTCTGTGACATATAACACATATCTCTTAAGCCAGCCATTATTGGCTGTCTCTCATCCTTAAGATCTACCTTGTGGATCGTTTTTTTAATTTATCAGTGCCTTGGCGAGGAAAATTTTCTATTCTAAATTTTTTTAAAATGTTCTTTAACAAACTTAGCATCCTGATCTCTTATAAAACTCTCAGGATGAGTCAGCAAAGAAAAAGAACCTTTTTCTTTTTATTTTCATAAATGACTTGTGCCTAAATCAGAAACCAAAAGTACAAGTAATGTACAGGGTAATTGCTGGCCTTGTGCCTAAAGTAGAAACAATTATTCAAGTACAATTTGGTGGTGGATTGGCAGTATTGGTAGAGGTTCGAAAGCCATGCTTTCCAGCATAGTTACGTCCCTTTACGATCTGAGTTCAAATCCCGCCGAGGTTGACTTTGCCTTTCATCCTTACGGGGGGTCGATAAAATAAAGTACCAGTAACGCACTGGCCTTGTGCCTAAAGTAAAAACAATTATTATTCAAGTACAAGGCCAACAATATTTAGAGAAAGTTGTTTAAATCAACCCTAGTGCATTACTGGTACTTTATTTTATTGACCCCGTAAGGATGAAAGGCAAAGCTAACCTTGGCAGGATTTGACCTCAGAACCTAAAGGGCCGTAACTCTATGCCGGTAAGCATGTCCGACGCTCTACCGATTCTGCCAATCCACCATACCTGAATAATATTAACATTTTGGAATAATATAATGAATTAATAATAGTATACATTTTTTGTGAATCTGTTAGATTTTGTATTTAAAGAGACCGATGACATAATAGAAAACTATGCAGAGATTCAAAGAAGTGACCTCCTATTTTGTTATCAATGTCTGTAAAGGTTCGTGGTTAAGTTGTTCAGTCCACAATCGTAAGAAGATTCCTAGTGGTGTGTTGCGTCCTTAAACAAGATACTTTATTTTACATTGCTCGTCCACTCAGCTGAAAAAAAATTAGTTGCATATGTAATTCAAAACACCAGCCTTGTTACATACTGTGTTACACATTCCAAGGCCAACACATCGGTATTATCTTGCAGGCACACATATACACACACC
>OZ024742.1:104185666-104260666 GCA_964016885.1 Eledone cirrhosa
ATAGTTTGTACTAATATATATAGAAATATCAGTACTGGCAGCAGTAGAAATAACAGTAAGAAAATAGAAACAGGAATCGGAGGAGCTAGAAATTTTACTTTATTTAGTCTCTGTAATGTGGTTAAGGAGTTGGGGTTGGGTTGCTAAAATATACGAAAGGGATGCCTGGAAAAAAAAAAAAAAAAAAAAAGGGTTGACCTTTTCAACTGTGTAGCTGGTGGTGTTGGCTAAACAAAATATGTTTAAACCTAGACTACATATCTCCTTACACAGATATACACTATGGCACAGCAACAAGTTGTCTGTCCCATGGTGAATGGTAAACACTCTCAACTCCATCTACTCTCCCCTAACAACAAAGAAAATTCTAGCTGGACAGCCACTATTGGCGCTAGTTTCTTCTAGCAGTCTCGTGTAGAACAACAATTTCCACTTCTTCTGGAAGATAGGGACAGATCTTTTGGGCAGAAACAAACTTTCACACATGCACGCAAGCACAAATAAGTATCAGTATATGTATGTATTTGTACATCTAAATACACACATGCATATTATTGTGTTCATGTGAATCTATATAAACACATCTACACATGTATAAGTGTGCGTGTATGTATCAGCATATGTAAATATACATGTGTCTCTATATATAATGTGTGAATGTGTAGATATATATATATACATATATACACACGCACACGCATATATTTATATATATAAAGGAAACCAACATACAGAAACTGCTATGTATAAATAGATGTACACACATACATACACAGGAGATATCAGTGTGTACAATAATTACAGTATATCAGAAAATGAGCGTTTCAGTTCTCCGGGAACCAAAGGGGTTAGTAGAATTTAAAAAAAAATGTTTCCACTCTTCACCTGTGAATAGTTTAATAACCATTATTGTAATTACAAATCTTTCTCTCTCATTCATTTACATCCTTATATGTATATATATATATATATATATATATATATATATATATATATGTATATATATATATATAAATAAATACATATAAATAAATACATATATGTATACACATATTTTATATATACACCCATGTGTAAATATTATATGGTCATCATGCATACACACATACACACATACAAACATGCATGCCCACATGTACACACGTTTCTATTTCAATATGTTAGTCAAGAGAAGTTTGTTTGTTGTTCAGTTAATCATTTGACTTTGTTAGGTCCCACCATTACTTTTGTGACAAAGTTGACGATTGCAAAGGCAGGCTGTTCTGGGTCTAATTCAGCGAATAGATGGCAGGCATTGTCAGAGACCCCTCCTTGCTTTCGTGCAATAAATCCAAACACCCTAGAAAATAAAATATAAAATATTATATATATAGACTCCAAATGCTTGAATATTAGCCGAAGAATATGTGACCAAACAATCTATAGTAAAATGGCATGGGGGTGGTGCTTATATACAACATCTAAACCATCAATTGATTAGCTGCCTCATTGCCCATTTTCAGACATAAAATAGAGGGGTTGGTTTATATTCAGATCGGCTTATATTCAAATATATATACACACAATATATATATATATACACACACACTATATATATATAGATATATATATAAAAGAAGCATCAACAATTTCAATATGTTTGCAATGAAAGAAAGAAGAAATTAACTAGCAGAAGCAAAGGAAATTATGTGGAGGGCATGGCAGCAATTCCACCTTAATCCAGGTAGTATATCTCAGCTGTGCTCTGCAGGGATTGCCCCAGAAAACAACCAACAACATCTGCTGCATCAGCCACTCCACCTCACAGGGTTTCTTCCTAAGGTGGGATGTACTTCCTCATTTTGTGGCAGAACATTATTTTTATCCACCCTTGGTTCTCTGGAGAAATAGGGAAGCTGGTATTGAGTGAGAAGAGATTTAATTTTATCAGTTCCCCTATTTCTCAAGAGACTAGGGGTGGATAAAAATAATGTTCGGAAGACTATCTGAAGAGGCTGGAATGATACTATGGAACCAACACACTGTATAGTCATCGAACCCATTGATACATTCGAAATGGAACTGAACAACGGTGCTGCTCCAGAACCGTGGAAAACTGCCAGTGTCATTCCTCTGTTCAAAAAGGGTGACCACACATCACCTGTGAACTATTATCCAGTCAGTCTTACTAGCTGCATTGCCAAACTGATGGAATCCTGTGTCAGAGAAACACTTTGGAACTTCTGGAACTCTCACAGTCTTATCTGGCCCTCGCAGTGATCAACTTATCGGGTTTCTTGAAGACATCACCCGGATCACTGATGGCTCAGGGGTGGATGTTGTTTACCTTGACTTTGCTAAAGCTTTCAATTCTGTCTCTGCAATGGGTGTGAAGGATGATCTTTTTAACTGGTTGAAGTCCTTCATTCTCAGTCGAAGAGAGGTAGTCACAGTTCTAGGACAGCATTCCACACCGTATGAGATGTCATCTGGTGTACCACAGGGATCTGTTCTTGGCCCCCTTTTGTTTGTGGCATATATTAATGACATAGATGCCAACTTAAAGAATGCCACAGTACTGAAATATGCAGATGACATCAAGCCGTACCTTGAGATAAAAAGGACAGATCCTGAACACTATAGATCTTGCCTGCAATCTGACCTGGACACAATGCAACAATCGATCACAGACTCGCAACTCAAGCTAGCTGTGGACAAGTGCACCACCATGCATTTTGGGAGTAAAAACCCAGCGTCCACATACTCCCTCCACAACACTAATATCAAGAAGTCTTCTTGTGAACGTGACCTGGGCATTACGGTCAGCAGCGATTTGCATTGGACAAAGCACGTCTCTAAAATTGTCAAGAAGGCCGAGGGTGTCTTAGCATCCCTCAGCAAGACCTTTGTCAGCCACTCTCCAGCTATCTATTTAAAGTTGTATATAGCTATGGTGTGGCCACACTTAGAATTTTGCATCACCAGTCTGGAACCCCTATCTTGCTCAGAACATTGACCGCCTGGAAACTGTTCAGAGACGTGCAACCAAGCAAATACCCTCCATCAAGCATCTACCATACTGAACGCCTTGCTTCCCTGGGCATAGATACATTGAAGCTCCGATGCCTGGCAACTGACTTGGTAAACACCTACAAAGTTATTAACCATCAGCCAAAAACAACCCTGAGTACCTTTTTGATTTCCATGTGTCTAACACACGTGGGCATGCCCACAAAGTTAGAAAACAGCACAGTTCCCATGACTTTCGGAAACATTTTTTCACGCTCAGAGTTGCTAAAGCATGGAACAAACTACCTGCATCAGTTGTTAGCTGTCGAGACACTGCATCCTTTAAGGCCTCCATGCTTCCTGAGATTCACCAACACTACACCTAATGTTCCCCCTCCATACACATACACACATGTATATCATGACTCATACACTATTCACTTCCCTGACATTTGTATATTATTCTATGTACTATACATGCACCTTTGACGAGTTGTAGTGCACCTGAGCACTTTACACAATAATTTCATTATTATTATTATTATCATTAAATTGTAAAAACTCATTATGCATACTTATTTTTCACTATATATATATATATAATGTAAATGTAGTTGGTATTAGGAATGGTATCCAGCTGTAAAAACCCCTGCCAAATTTACAGTCTCGGAGCAAGGTACGGCATGGTCTGACTTGTCTCTCGACTCAGACAACCCATCTGACCCATGCAAGTATGGAAAAATGGATGTTAAACAGTGATGATTATATACACACACACACACACACACACACACACATATATATATATATAAGCTTATCCTGGGTTCAATCGGGGGTAACCACAGTAAGTAAGGTACTCAATACAGGGCAGAGTATAAATATTTAATATAGAAATGGCTTCTACAGGACTAGAACTGTTTCATTCGAAGAAATCATCAGGAAGCCCATATATATATATAGGTAAAATTCCATTATAACAAATTTTTCAGTATAATGAAATGTTTGTCCAATCCCCGAGGTGATAAACAAATGCTTGATTTGTTTCAGTCGATCTGGTTATAACAGATTTGTTTAATACTCAGTGAATTTCATTATAACGGAATTTCATTATATATATATATATATATATATATTCTTGCATGCTGTTGTATTTGAGTTCAGAAGGTGTAGTTAAAGTACAATTCCAACACTAAGAGCAATGAAACAACATAATATAGTATTAAAGAAGACAGAATCTACTCACTTTGCACCTCCAGCACCGGGTACACTCACTTTGTTCCATCTAGTGGAAATAACGAGAAAAAGAACACATCAACTGAAAAGTCTGTCTGACACACAAAAGATGGAAGTAAATGAAATTTTGAGTGCTTACAATAATCCTGAAAGTTAACTTCTTTTAGCTAGAATTGTAGACAATGGGAGATACTAATCAAAGTGATATGTGATGTCTCACACTGAATTAACTAACATTAATTCTTTTGATACCAAACTGTCTAAAACTGATCCTGGTTCTATGATACAAAACTGCTTCTATTTATCTAAAAACCTTCAAACAACTTTATGTAAGAACGTTTGTTAAGTTATGTTTCAAACACTAGCTTAATAACGAGAAATTATTTTCAAAATTATTTAAAAATCATAAGCAGTGTCTTTCATTAAAAATATGGTAATGAAAGGATTAAACACTAGAGGTATTTAACCACAACCCATTTTAAGATATCCAAGTCACACTAAGGACTGAAATTTACCACAATCATTTTAAAGAATCTATAACCACAAGATTCCTTCATTTCAATTTTTGTCCAGAATTACCAAATCTAACTCCTACTTTCACTGCAAGAGATATACTAAATAGTTTACAGTTTTTATTTACAGAATGGAAAACCTGTTTATTTCATTTTTTTCATTTACATATCATTAAGTTGTTTGAGTCAGTTTACTTGGAGAGATAAATAATATTGGGGAAAGGAGGGTAGTAAAATCTCATTAGTCACCATTCCAGCTGTGGTCATCTCATCTTTATTGTGTTGAATAATAACTTACAATTTAAGACTTGAAAAGACATCTTGAGGGAGGTTTGGCTGCTACATTGAGTAGGTGAATGAACTTCTTAAAAAGCTCTTGCTGTGTTATGTTATAACATTATTGGCAGGTTCGAATATGGCAATGGCTAATAGAATAGGGTAGCAAAATATTGGTACCCACAGTAACGTATGTAAACGAGATGCAGATCTTCGGCTAACCCAACCAACCCTTGTTAGCAGGGAAGGCAGATGTTAAATGATAATGATTATGATGAAGATGCAGAGGTTAGTACTTGGTTCACCTTTGTAAAAGTCAACTTAACAGCTTGGTTAACATTCCTTTTGGGATTCAATTAAGATTTCAGTTTCTTTTAGAAAGTGGAATTGGTCGACTAATAAATATCAATCTGCTTAGTCTTCAGACTTTTCTGAAATCTGCAAAACTGATTTTTTTTTTTTTAGTATTATACAGACCCTACTTCCTCTACACATAAACTGAAGGCTTAATACTCAGTCAAATCACCATAGATAGCTTGTTATTACTGTGTAGTATCTGATGATGATCTAAGCAAGGCCACTAAACCTTACTTGCCATACTAAACAATCTTTATGTCTTTCAGAAATTCCCATGATTATTTATACAATCTTGATATATTTTGGAATAGAAAAACTTGTTAACTTTTAATATCAACTTGCCCCAAACTGCCTCAATTCTATGATGACAGAGCTTTCGTTTTAAAGTATTCCTATTTAAATAACAAATAATTGTTTCTACTTTTAGGCACAAGGCCAGCAATTACCCAGTGCATTACTGGTACTTTATTTTATCGACCCCGTAAGGATGAAAGGCAAAGTCAACCTCGGCGGGATTTGAACTCAGATCGTAAAGGGACGTAACTATGCTGGAAAGCATGGCGTCCGACCCTCTACCGATACTGCCAATCCATTTAAATAACAAATAATGTTATGGAAGAAAACCCTTGTTCAGCTATGTATTAAACGACAACTTAATAATGTGATTAGTTATTTTACTAAGTTCCTTCAAATTGTTGATTATTTACAAACTTAATTGAAAAATATGGGTGGTGTATTTCATGAGAAAATATGGTAACAGAAGGGTTAATTATTTTTTTTTTCGAAAGTCTAAGTATAAGGTCTGTCTCCATCACAGGGTTAAACCCCCAGCTATTGCTGGTACACATTTTCAGCTGAATATACTGGAGCAATGTGAAATGAAGTGTTTTGCTGAAGAATACAACATATAAACCAGCCAAGAAATCAAACCATTATGATCCTAAGTCCAATACCCTTACCATTAGACCACGTGCCTCCGCATATGAATCTTTCATTGAAATTAATATCATAATCATTGTTATTTAACATCTGTCCTCTCTGTAGTAAGGGCTGGATGGAGCATTAGAGACTGAGTCAGTACTCGAGTGAAGCTGCTGACCCTCAGATGGGCTGGGGGCCGGTATCTTGTTTACATATATTCTTGTGCTCTACCGAGTGCATTTTATCAAACACCAGCACTAGGGAGGTTGTTATGCCTTTGATATTTCTGAAAGAGTCCTCTGCCAGAAATTTCCAAACTGTGTATAAATACACCTTCCCTATTTATCTCTCAAAATTGTTCTTACTAACCTCCGATCTTCTGGATCAATTCCACAATATGTCACTGCTGTTACTGGGTAATGTCGCCGGAAGAACAGCCTAGAAAGTAAAATAACAAATATCACAAATAAAGTCACAGTCCATCAGACATATCATTGAGGTGCTGATGTACACATATGCACATACACACATCACATACATTTACAGTTTATATGAGGGTCGGCTGAATACTTCATAGACTGATCAAGATACTCTCATGGAATGACCAAATGAGGTTTATTTTTCAACATAGTTTTCAACAATGCAGTTATTAATAAAAATAGTTGAAATTAAAGTATGCAAGATTTCACAGCTCTAGCATCACTTCTTCATAGTCAGCCTATGAACTTTTCAGCTAACCGTCATAGGTGTGTTTAAAATGTATTGAGCTTCTGAATCAATAGCTCCCTCACAGTTTGGCTATCCAATACAGAATTTAGGATTACGACACGAGTCAAAAACATTTTATATTAGCCATGATGATGCAAATGATAGTGATGTACAGTGAGCTTTAATACAGAGAAGAAAAGAGAGAGTGAGAGAGAAAGAGTGAGAATTGACCCCGGTACTGGACTAGTATTTCTTTCAATCTTGAAAGGATGAAATGCAAAGTTGACCTTGGTAGAATTTGAGTACAGAGAGCCAGAATGAATACTGCAAACCATTTTATCCAATGTTCTATTGACTCTGCCAGTTTGCATAGACTCCTTTTATATTAAGACGATCATTTACAGTCTGTTAAACTCATCTTTAGAGTAACATAATTATTATAATCACCATTTACATCTACTTTCCATGCCTTGCTCATATGCTCTACTTTTTGTGCCTGATTTCTATGGATGGTTGCCCTTCCTAGCACCACCCCTTTAACAGAGTGCACTGGATGCATTTATCATGTCTCCAGCACTAAAGTATAGCATTGTCCTCTGCAAGACTAAAACGTTTT
Organism: Eledone cirrhosa; assembly: GCA_964016885.1. Classification (NCBI taxonomy): domain Eukaryota; kingdom Metazoa; phylum Mollusca; class Cephalopoda; order Octopoda; family Eledonidae; genus Eledone; species Eledone cirrhosa. Next base: position 104,193,278 of record OZ024742.1, read on the forward strand.
CATTACTCTATAATGTTTCTATTCTTTCAAGGCAAATGTAACTAAGATGGTGAATGGAAGAGAGATTAATGACCAAGAAGCTGAAAGTGAGAGTAAGACTGTGAAGAGGAAACAAAGGATAGAAGGGGAGATAGTAGTGAGAAGGGTGAGACTATGATAGCTAGTTACATGTTGGTTGTTGGTAAGGAAGTTGAGTAGAGAAACCACATGTGTGTAGTGTAATGGAGTAGCAATAAAGACAGGTGATGGTAAGAGAGAACAAGTGATGTATAACAATATATATATATACAGTTGTCTCCCGGTATTCGTGGGGGTTATATTCCTAATGCACTTGCGAAGTGGTCCATAAAAATGCCTATACATGTAAAATATAGGCTTGCAAATATGGTATATTGTTATTAATAATTTATTAATATCCATTGCCACAAAAAGAATTGTGGAAGATATATATTCCGTAAATATGCGGTGGTTTCCCCAAACAATTATTAGTTAGATTCTAAGGCAAATTCCGCAAATAACTGGGACCGTGAATGCCAGGGTTACACTGTATTTACAATATTTACATTTACACCATATTTCAATCAACTGTATGTTTACATTCCTGTCACCATCAGGCATTTTATTCTAAGAATATATACACTCTAAAGTTGAGGTCAAATGTTCATCAAATTATCATTTTATTAACATCCCAATTATTTAATCACCTTATACTGCTAACGATGATGGTAGTAGAGAAGACTGTGATGGTGGCCATTATAGTGGGTTGTAATAGTAAAAATGACGGTTGCAGTGGACATTTAACTCTTAAGATAAGATAAAGCACACTTACTTTCTGTTGTTATCTGTCAGTGTAATGCCTTGGGAAGAAACTTTGAAATGTACTACAGTTGTTTTAGGTACGGGATCTAAACCTAAGGTCACTTTGGCTGCTTTAGCAACGGCTTGAGGTCCAGTCAGGGATTCTGTATCCACTGTATTTAGGTAGAGAACGTTGCAGGCTATAAAGAAAACAAACCATATGAAATCATTAACATTTAATAAATATTGATTTCTAATTTTGGCACAAGGTCAGCAAATTTTTGTTGTGTAGGTGTCACAACAAAAAGCACCCAGTCCACACTGTAGAGAGGTCATGTTGGTGTCACAACAAAAAGCACCCAGTCCACACTGTAGAGAGGTCATGTTGGTGTCACAACAAAAAGCACCCAGTCCACACTGTAGAGAGGTCATGTTGGTATCACAACAAAAAGCACCCAGTCCACACTGTAGAGAGGTCATGTTGGTGACACAACAAAAAGCACCCAGTCCACACTGTAGAGAGGTCATGTTAGTGTCACAACAAAAAGCACCCAGTCCACACTGTAGAGAGGTCATGTTGGTGTCACAACAAAAAGCACCCAGTCCACACTGTAAAGTGGTAATTTTGGTGCTACAATAAAAACCATCCGGTCTACACTGTAAATGTGATTGGTGTTAAAAGAGACCTTAAATGTGATTTGCTGGAAGAGGACTTGAAACAACTGAAAATCTTCCCAGTCACATTGCTGCTGGTTATAACAGTAAATCAGTCTACTCAGTGCTCCTTACTTATATCTGGATAAACCTTTACATACAGCACTAAAGCATTGTTGACAGGATAACATCAGTTAATCCAGTACACTACTGATTCAGTCTTGTGCAGTTCTTAATGAAATTAATATAACAATGATACCAACCTGCTCCTGTAGCCAGTAAAGCAGCTGCTGAACTAGGAACTTCAGAACTGTGAGGACTTTCAGGATTGCTAATATCACCTGCTGGATCTGAAATAAATCAAAAACATGAACATTTACTCAAAGATTGAGCCTACATTAAGTGTCATTAAATGAGATACATATGGAGATAATTACTTTTTCTGGCTCCTTTGAAGATGGATATTAAACATTTTACAATATCTATATATACATTGAGCTACTTCCATCTGTCACACACTTGAGATGACTGAGGAAGGAAGGGGTAATGACATCACACACTTGAGATGACTGAGGAAGAAAGGGGTAATGACATACTAGAGATGATTGAGAAAGGAAAGGGTGATATGTCACACAATAGAGATGACTGAGGAAGGAAGGGGTGATGGAAAACTACAGAAAACTGTCTAACATTCACTACACTTGTGAGTACAATCTACAATCTCAAGAACGCAACACACAAGCTAGTCCAGGAATTGAACCCACAACAACATTATGATCATAAGTCCAACACCCTTACCACTTAGCTATGTGCCTCCACTGTTCAATTCAGTGAGAAGAGACCTTAATTGTTTTCCTAGTTCCAGGTTGTTCAGAATTGTATTTTGCATATTTCTTCCTGTCAATGTTTTCCTTGTGTTAAATATATTCTTTCAGACACTAATATGTCATTAATATAAAGAGTTATATTCTAACAGGATATTTATAATTTGGTTCCATACACCATTACATCACATATAAACATGCAGACATCATATCATATTAGTTTATTTTCTCTATAATTAGTTTTGGATAAAACATGTATGTTAGTCTTTTTCTCTATATAGTTACATCCAGTTAATCTTATGTAGGATGTTTTGGTTTGTTTCATTGTTTTATATAATTGGTATATCCTTAATATCATTAAAACATTTATTTCAAATCCTTACCTGATTCAGGGAGAACTAATTTACATGGCAGTGCCAGTGGAGTGATGGAATGCTGATACACAAGAGCTGCCAGAGTTCCTGAAAAATAAAACAACAAATATCAGAACACTTCATTAACTTATGATAAGAGTTGCAATTATCTTGCTGATAGAGAGAGAATTTAGTTATAGCAGATAATGATGGGTGCACAAAGATTGCAAATCCAGAGACACCAAAGAGAGTTTGAAAGGAAGCAGATAATGATATAGGTGTCATGAGGTTTCATCATCGGAACTCAATGAAGGTACTAAAACAATCTTATTTTATAATCATAAAGCAAATATATATACTAAATAGAAGTACATACATATAATCAATTAATTATTGTTAGTAACTTTACAAATCATTATAAATATAATTTAAAAAAAATATACAATCACAGCGAGAGAAAAAAAAAACAATTCAACACTAAGCGTGTCAATAGGTCACACACCACGATAGTCATCAGAAATCTTTGAGGCAAGCCAACATATTCGCAGCATTACCACGGGTGATGGCAAGACTAAAGCACTGAAACTAGGAGAGGAATCCTTCTTAAGTTTTTTAATTTTTCATTGCCATATTTAATAAGATACTCTGTATTTGAATTAATCAATGAAACATTTGGAGGATTTACTAAAAATATTTCACTTATTACAATGGTATTTGCAACATAACAAAAAGGTTCTTATATAAAATTATACTGGAAGATTTTAATTTAAATAGGAAACTTCTAAATGAATGATTTTGTTCCATAGACCCTGAGGCAGTTTGGTATGGAAAAGGTTAGTGATGAAAATGGCCTTTATTATTTTAGTGGACTAATAGAAGCCAAATATGCAAGATTATATGTTTGTATAGATCCATAACTACTGATGTTGTAGCAATGCCAATCCCCTCTCCATGTCTGAACACAGTGGATTTCTGTAAGAGAGATGGGAGAGAGAGAGAGAGGGGGGGGGGGGAGAAAGAATTGATACCAGTATTGGACTGGTACGTTTTATTATTGACCTTAACAGGATGAAAGGCAGAGTTGACCTTGGTGGCATTTGAACTTAGAGTGCAGAGAGCCAGAACAAATACTGTAAAGTATTCTGACATTCTAAAGTTACTGTCAATTCACCACCTAGTAATGATGCAAAATTACCCACAGAAAATGATTTCCATATATTTGTCCCTCTGGATCATTATATAACATTTCATGGTGTGAAGTGTGCATTCCACATGAAGGTCATTGATTTGTTTCAATTAGTTTTAGAGAAAGGTTAATAGCATCACAATTTATCATTTGATCCTGTAGAAACCCAGAGTTTCCCTTGGTATAAATTAGGTGTAAACATGGAAAGCAATCCCAAAGTAGAAACTTAGCTGACAGGATATTGATGGGTAGCAGCAGATTGGGATAAACTAAGTTCTAAACCTACTAAAGTTGCATTGACCTTTCTTGAAGCAGTAAATTAAATACTGGGATAAACACTAGATCTGATATATTGAATTTTTGGGATTACCATCAAATGCTTGATATTTCCACACAAATTTGCTTAATCAGATATGGTCCCCCCCCCCCCCCCCCCACACACACACACAAAAACAATGAAAAAAGTTTGAAATGAAATCAAATAAAAAGGTGAGTTCCAGCACCCAGAAATATTGTTTATTTTTTTAATGAAATACTGAAAGATTTTTACCAAAAACAGGTTCATTACTGCATCCTCGTAGACGAACACCTTTGGGTGTAGGTTCAATCAAAAAGTGGCGCACTAGCTCTGATGCTGGATCAGCACCTGTCAAAATGGTAAACATGGAAATAGCATTACAAATGGGTTGGTGGGTCAAAATTAACCCTTTGAATTAATTAATGAAGCATTATTAAACAAAAATTATTAATATTATTATTCATTTCATTACTAAGATATAACTTAATTTATGGTTCTTATATAAAATTATGTTGGAATAGTTTAATTTAAATAGGTACCTTTATAATATTAACCCTTTAGCATTTACATTACTTTATATATACTATTGTATTTTCACAGTAAACACTTCATCTCAAATAATTATCTTATATAATATCGAATCTACAAGATTTTGATATTTTGAGAACAATACCTTAAAATAAGTATAAGTAGTTGGTTATGGCCGGTTTCAACAAAAAGAGGTGAGATAATTCTGGTTGGATATGGCCGGTTTAAATGCTAAAGTAAGTATAAGTAGTTGGATATGGCCGGTTTAAATGCTAAGATAGTAACTTAATAAATAGTTGTTATATACAATTCTGTTGGGAGATTTGATTTTAAATATGAATATTTACAAATGGGTAGATTGGTACCGAAAGGGTTAAACCTTGATTTTAGCTCTACCTTGTAGAGGATTATAGCATGCTATCCAGGCCAAACAGCAACAAATTAAATATAAATTGGAAACAGTATTCTTTTTCATCAAGATTGTACAAAGTAAATAGAATGTGTAAGCTAGTTTATAAATGCCTATGGGCAGAGTTTGAATTCGGAGTCTATGTTTTACTTATCCAGCCTATAAACCACATGATCACTTTGAAATAGAAATCATAAATTCAGTGGGTTACAGTGATGCTTGAAAGTTAATAGTATTTTACACACAGGTTAATTTCCCAATTCCTCATAGGTAGCTCAGCCCACTTCTTTGTCTCTAAGGGTAATTTATCTAATTTCTCAACTATTATCTATAGTGGTTGACTGTTATTACAGTTATTTTGTGCATTTGGGACACTCACATTTTCAAATTTCAAACATTCTCAGTGCTTTTATAATTCATAAGGTTGATTCCAAACTATAATTTGTGCAACCCACTTCAGCATGGAAGAACAGATGTTAAATGAAGATGAAGATGAATTTAAAAGTTTGATTTTTTACGTAGCTACCTTGAACTTTATAACAACCAAATTCTCTGCAGAATAGGTTATATACAAAATAGGATGTGACTAATTTCAACCTATTGTGGAATAAGGATAAAGGTATATGTGTGTAATATACACATAAATCTTAAATACAGGGCGAGTCATATTTCAAATGATAAAATTTACTAAAATTCTGGTCATACATTACGAAATTATAAATGCATTAAACAAAAGTAATTAAAAAAATATAACCATGGTTGATTACACACAAATAAGTGGATGTTCAAAAGATTATATGTGAACTTAACAATAAAAATACATTGACTGTCCGGTTACTTACGACTCACCTGTATATGGTGAATATCATAAGAATGTTACAGACTGTAACAGGAACTTCTCTTTCTCTGAACATTTATTTTTCTGTCTGTTTGTTCAGCTTAACAGAAGTAATTTTATATAAATCCTTGTTTCTATAATTTCAACTATGATATTAAACATTCTACAGTGTGACCCAATCCTGTAACTCAATCCTGTACTTAATTGACCTACCCTCATTATGTCTCAGCTTCCTCAACCAATGGAATGATCTTTCTCAACTATTATGTGGTTAGTATGCAGGCTGCTAGTATGGTAAATCAACACCATCTTCATCATTTTTATGTCAACTTTTTACATGCTGGCATAAGTTGGACAGGATATTTTGAGGCAATGTTCAGATGCCTTTCCTAACACCAACCCTTTTAGTTACCTATCATGACATGAAGGGGTAATGTGTGCCTATTATACACACTACGATGATGATGATGTATTGTGCTCCTACTTAAAAAGAAACAAAAACACTAGTTTATTTTCAATTATTCTACTATAAGATGGAAATGGTCTTGTTTTTCAATAATCAGAGGAGAATAATGAGAGTTAATTTACCTGCTTTAGTCTGTACATTTGGTGGCACCTGGGCCACTTTAAGAGCAAGACCAAAAGCTCCAGGGAAGGAGTTGCTGTCTCGGACAACAAAGATACCTGGTGCTCTATCTTTGAGCATCAAGATTGCTGTAATAAAAGACAGGAAGAAACTTGTTAATTTACTTCATTTGTGGTGAAATTAGTAGAGTAATTTTGTAGTTGGTTTATATTGACATATAAACATATACAATCAGTATAACCTACAATATGAGAGTGGGCTGAAAAGTTCATAGGCTGGCTATGAAGGAGTGATGCTGGAGTTGTGAAATATTGCAAGCATTAATTTCAACTTTTCTTATTAATAACTGCATTATTTCTCTCCAGGGACTATGTTGAAAAATAAACCTCATTTGGTCATTCCATGAGAGTATCTTGGTCAGCCTATGACTTTTCAGTTGACCCACATAAAACAAGCATGCAAAAGTAACATAGAAGCATATACGAGGGGGGATCAAAAAGTTCGCGGAATGTTTCAGAAAATATTCTATTTTTCAAAAAATATGATTTACCTTCAATTTATTTTTCTACATAGTTGCCATCCAGGTCAATACACTTCACAAGGCGATGCTTCCAGCTTCGTAAGCTGTCTCTAAAGAAAGTTGAAGGCCTTGTTCGAAGCCATGTGTTGGCAGTATTTTTATCTTCTTCAACACCACTAAAACGGGTTCCTTTTAGCATTTCTTTGAATTTTGGAAAGAGGAAAAAGTCTGATGGGGCTAAATCTGGACTATAAGGCGGGTGAGGAAGCACTTCCCATCGAAATTCTCGAAGAACTTCTTTTGCAACCCGCGCTGGTGCATTGTCATGGTCAAACAAGATCCCACCATGAAGTTTCCCTTTTCGTTTCTTGACTAATGCCTCTTTCAGCTTCCTTAAAACATTTGCATAGTAAGCTCCTGTCACAGTTCTTTGACCTTCAAGATAATCTATTAGTATCACCCTATCTGAATCCCAGAAAATGGTGGCCATCCCTTTTTGATCCGACTTTTGAGATTTGAACTGGCCCCGATGATCCACGTGGAAGCCACTGTATTGACTGCTGTTTGGATTCAGGATCATACTGGTAGATCCAGGTTTCATCTCCGTTGATGATTCTGGTCAGGAAATCCTCTTCATCAACTTCAATTTTGTTTAATATCGCCAAAGACAGATCACTTCGAAGAATCAGCTGATCAGGGCGCAACGCTTTTGGGATCCATCGTGCTGAAAGCTTGCTTAGTCCCAGATTATCGTGCAGAATTGAATTTGCTGAACCATATGAAATGTCTAGGGACTTAGCTAACTGATTAACTGTTATTCTTCGATCTTCTTCAATTAAAGTCTGAGCAGCCTCAACGTTTTGGTCATTTTTTGATGTTCCTAGTCTTTCACGGCGATGGTCGTCTTCAAGGTCGTCTTTCCCTTGTTTGAATCGCTGAATCCACTTGTAGACAGCAGTTTTCTTTGGAGCAGTAGTACCGTAAACTTTAACTAAAGCCTCCATAATCTGTGTCCCTTTCCATTTGAGTTTCACCAGAAACTTGATATTCGATCTTATCTCAAAATAACTATTTTCCATTGTTCCAAAAAGAGGTTTTTTAAAGAGTGTCAGTACTGTACAATAGTCCGCGTATAACTGACTGCAAGTGACTAATAGCAAGGTAAACACCCAGTGACAATGTTCTGACATGTTTAATATTGTTTTAACCTATTTTTTTCTTACTACGATAAAATACCGCAAACTTTTTGATCCCCCCTCGTACAAACACATATGTACACAAGAATGGACTTCCATTGCTTTTGACAATGAGTGTTCTAGTTCTCCAGTCAACACAACAGCTTGTTTGAAATTAATGTGAACCTTTAATATAACTCTCAGGAAGATTCAGCCTGATACAGTGTGTGACAAGGCTGGCCATTTGAAATTACAGTCCATTCAATGGGCTTTCAAACAGTTTCTGTCTACTGAAGTTCACTAACAAAGCCTGGGTTGACCTGAGACTATAGTAAATGACACTTGCCCAAGATACTGTTCAGTGAGATTGAACCTGGGACCTAATAATTGCAAAGCAAACTTTTTAACTATTCAACCATGCTTCATGAACACATACACACAATATCTATCATTACTGACATAACACATATACATTCAATAAATAATAATGGTTTCTGACTTAGGCACAAAGCCAACAATTTTGGTGGAATTGAAAGTCAATTGAACCAGCCTCAGTGCGTTAACAGTGCTCTATTTCATCAGCCCTGTAAGGATGAAAGGCAAAGCTAACATCAGCAAGATTTGAACTCAGAACATAATGAGCCATACCTATATGCTACAAAGCATGTTGTCTGACGCTCTACCGATACTGCCAATCTACTGCCCTTATTCAATAAATAAAGATATAGAAATCTGCCATTGTAGACTGGAACTTACCATCTTCTCTGCTAATGTTAGGTTTGTACCAGAATTTGGACGTATCTTTCACAAATTTGGGTGTACTTTGAACAAGGTCCGATTCTGTCAAAATAATTTAACAATTAATAACAACAACAATTAGAATAGCTAGTTGGCTCCATGGAAATTCTGTTTGTTGAAAACAATAATTACCGTGACATATATTTGTTATTCTATCATTGTAACATATGAATCATTATACCATTAATTATTATTATTATAATTTATGCCATTAATTTAATAATTTATATATATAATGAATTTTAGTAATAGTTTTTCCTCTTTGTTTGCTTATTGGTATTAACTACCCTAACAAAAACATCAGTTAATTTCCTAATCCTAGAGAATATAAGATAACTGCCCCTGACTAAACCACTAGCAGTGCTAAGTAAATCCCTGACTTATTAAATGTTTTACCTTGTGTTTTATTGCCATGCCCAGCCCTCACAATTATTATGAAAAGTTTTTAACATAAACAGTTTTTGAATCATAAATCAAGCCCCGTTTCATGAAGTGTAATATCAAAAGAGGTTAAAAGAATAAGTTTACACACATGTAAAGACACAATTGCTACTGACCTGCTAGTGAAGACATGCTCCCTCTACGAGACAGTCCAAAATAGACACTGGGTGAACTCTGTCCACCCATTGACAGAGGGCCAGGACTTATGGCGCTACTGCTGCCCATATGTTGTGCACTCAGCTGCTGTCGTAGTATGTTCAGACTACCTGGTGAAGGGGGACTGTAATAGAAAGGGAAAATAAAACAGAACAGTTAGCGTTGTTGGATTCTACTACTCTATAAAAGCACACACAATGTGTTGGTGCCATGACAAAAAAAAACACCCAGTCCACCTTGTATGGTAGCTGTGCTGGTGTTACAACAAAAAGCACCCAGTCCACATGTAAGGTAGTACCATGGAAAAAGCTCCCAGTACATGCTGTAAAGTGGCTGGCATTAAGATGGGCATCTAGCCATAGAAAACCAAGCCAAAAATGTAATATTTGAGCAAAATGTGGTAACCTGACTTATGTAGCTTTATAATGTGACAGACCATTTAACATATGCAAGCAAGGAAAATCGATATTAAACAATGATGACAGTGATGATGATTGATGTACAAGAATCAATGTGGAAATCTTTTCTATATGATCATTAACCTGCTAGAAATAACAGTCAAATTTCTATTAGCCATGATAATTTTTTTCAGACATCATCTAATGTACAACTCCATTTTCAGAAAATAAAATATGATTTGAGAAAGATTTGGTTGTTATTTTTAGCAGGTCAAGCAATTTCACTGAGGTTCCCTCTTTGGCTTACAGTTTTCTTATGCAGATAATCCTGATATGAGAAGAAAATGGGAGAGGGGGGAAGGAGGAAGAAAGAGTAAGACAGTGATAGAGAAGATTAAAAGAAAGAAGCAGATTGTGGGAGATTGTGGGAGTAGGATAAACAGATTTTTATATCTTCAAATTATAGAAAAATATGTAAAGTAGATAATGATAATTAAAAAAATGGAGAAATAATTGCAAACTTCAACAAAATAGAAAATAACACCATGAAAAAGTAAAACAAACAAACGCCCAAAACACATTGAACTAATTACATGTGCACTTAATTAATGATACAGCCTCAATAAAATGTGTAACCTATAAATATAATGACCTACACTAAAGTATCTGTACCCCATTAATGATCCACCCTCACATGTAACTAACCTTTCAGTGAGGGAGCACATACATGGTTGCTTCGATCTGTTAAACATGGCAAATGAATTACCCTCAAATCACACTATCATAAAAACAGGGAAGTCACACTGGGTAATATAGTCCTACGAATAACAATTAGAGATGGTCACAGCTGGAACATCTTTTGATCACAGACCTGCTCAATTAATGAGAGCCTGTTGCTAGGTAACAACAATTAATGTCAGTGTAAATAATGTGATCTTTGGGCCTTACTATATATAGTAAGGCCCAAGGATCAACAAACAGGACATATCTGATAATCCTGTGAATACATATGAGAAACTCCAGAGTAACAAGACTCATTATTTAGCCATAATAAAGACAGACTATATATATATATAAAGGAAAACAACATGGGAAAACAAAACAATCCTTATCCTAGTGGAGTTGTAGGGGCACCGTATTGACATGCAGTATTTCTTGAGCATTTTAAAGTCTGGTTAGTGGAGCCCATCCCTCTCCAGGTCTGAACGCACCAGATTTCTTCCAGAGAAGGATAGAAAGAGACAGAGAGAGGAAGTGAGAAAGGGATATAGGGGAGGAATCAACTCCAGTACCAGACTGGTATCTTATTTTTTTTCATCAACCTTAAAAGAATGAAAGGCAAAGTTGACCGTGGCAGGATTTGAACTCAGAGAGCAGAGAACCAGAATAGGATGAATACCACAAATCATTCTATCCAATGTTCTAACGACTCTGCCAATTTGCTGCCTATAACAATACAATGATGATTTATATTAGTTTAACACTTAATATAAAAGGAAAAGAGTCTTAATGTTTCTGATGTTAGTCCTTCATTGGAAGGTAGAATGAGAGAGAGAAGAAATAGAAAGATAGAGGAGGGTAAGAAAAGAAAGAAAAGGGGAAAACATTTTTTTTTTCACAAGGAAAACGTGTGTGCAATTAGCCAGCCATTTTTCCCATATGGAAAAGCAGGGGTAATGATGATGATGGTGTGCAATGCTGAACAACTGAAAGGAAATACATAGCTTCAATCAACATGTTATTTCCTAATAACTGTTGCAGAGTAAGAGAGGAAGAAAGGGAATAACTCCAACAGGAATTTTGAGTAATAAATATCTTATTGCTAGCCATATTATACCAACCAATTATTACAGAAGCAACAAGAAAACCTTCTCTATGCTGTGGCTTGACCTGCTAGAAATAAGAGCCAAACACCCCCTAAAATTTTACCTTAGCATCTTAACAGTTTAATCAAGTCTTAGATACATCCTAAACCCCCCACCACCACAATAAAATACCAAAACAATACCCCCAAAAAGTCAGATAATCATGGTTGGAACCTGTTTGATAGGTCTGCTGTGATTTAACTATAATTGTTTCTACTTTTGGCACAAAGCCAGCAATTACCCAGTTCATTACTGGTACTTTATTTTATCGACCTGGTAAGGATGAAAGGCAAAGTTAACCTCGCCGGTTATTTAACTATAATAAGAGTTAAGCATTAAACTGTTGGGTTACTAATGTAAAATGACCCAAGTCAGTCCTATAATGTACATCAATATCTTCTTACATATGGACAATGACATGTGGATAATTCATGTTATTGTTACAGCTCACCAGATCACTGAGCCAACTAAGGCACCAGTGTAATTGCTTGATATCCTAGAAGTAGCAGTTAAATATCAGTTAAAATACATCATCATCACCATCATTGTTTTATATCTATTTTCCATGCTTGCATGGGTTATACAGGTTATCACGTTCTGAGGTTAGACATGTCAGATGACTGCCTTGCTCCTATGTTCCATTCTGCCATGGTTTCTATGGCTGTATGACCTTACTAATGCCAACCATTCCATGGCATGCACCAGGTGCATTTTATTGTGTCAGCACCCCTACCATTTTACTGGAAGGCCACATTGGCTGATGATATACATAGATATACAAAAGATAGGCTGATCATGGTTGACCTGGGTCTAAACAACATCAACAACCAAGCCTTGTAACTTCTCAAGAATTTATCTTCAGGAACTCATGACAGATATATGCTGATGTTCAGACATGGCCAATCCATCCATACTCATAGAAATTGAAGATATTAACACCAAAAGACCCTGTGATAAATTAAGACAAATTTATAGCTTTGATGATAGTGGTGTTAATGGTGTTAATGGCGACTAACTCTCCCTCATCTACAAAGCTTCTATTTGGTGGCTGTATGAGTCTTCTGTATGTTGTTCTATGTTTGGAGATAACAGATGTCAGAGTAAAATAAACAGTAGTTAGCTGGATTACCCAGAGACATTTGTAACAGAGACCAAACTGACATACTGAACACATTCACATGTATGTTATCACACCCACAGACATATACATATATATATGAAAATACACATTTGCACACAAACACACACCCTATTCCAGAATTTGCCCTATATATATATATATATATATATATATATATATATATATATATATATATATATAATAGATGCAAGCATAAAAGCAAGTGTATGCCAACATATGTACACACATCTGTTGTCATTTACAAAACAAAATAACACAGATGCACATACAAAGCTGCATGTATTATTAATGCAGACAGACAGGCAGACACACACACACACACACACACACACACACACACACACACACACACACACACACACACACACACACAATGTAACTTACAGCTATGTTTAGACTAAAAAAAACCAAAAAACCCAGTAGTTCAGTAATACTATTCACACCATGAAGTACAAAAGTTAGATCTGAAGAGATGCTGAGAGAGAGAGATAGAGATAGAGAGAGCAAAAGAAAAAAAGATAAGAAGAATGAAATAGAATAACAGAAATTAAATAAGAGTAAACGTTAAATAGACATTTCAGGTTGGAAAATAGAAAAAGTGAACAGTGGACAATGTAAGCTAGCCATAATTGGGTTTCCTCAGGACATATTTTCCATTCCTTCCTGTGGAATGAAAAGGGGAGTTGGGAGAGGGTGATCAGGAAATGTCCAACTTGAAACAGTTCTGTTTCCTCCCCCTCCCCTTTTTACTCTCAACCAAGTTATATTTCAGATATGACTGAAGACAAGGAGAAAACTATTGCACAAGACATTCAAGTTATTTTATCTATCATTTTAACCTTTCTGTGGCCATATTTCTAATGGTATACACTGACTACTTGTGTTTATTCATTTTGAAAATAATCAAGTTATAGGTGTTTAGTCAAATAAGTAATTTTTACATATATTACTATATCAAGATAGTGTTTAGAACAAAACTTATTAAAAGGATTCTAACATAAAATTATAATGGAGAGCTAGTACATCTGTTGAAAACAAAAGGTTTCTCTCTATGAATGAAAGGCTCGTTGTATATCATCATCATCGTTTAACGGGTGATGATGATGGGTTCAAATTATCTTAGAACCAAACTTAAAAGTGGTTTCGTGCAGAAAGGAGAGTTCAATGTTTTATAAACAAAAGTATTTGTAATTCTAAATGAGGATATTTCACTTCAAAGTGAGAATAACAGTTTCAAAGTGAGCTCATGTCACTTAAATAAAACCTAAACTTACTTGATTTATTTAATGAAGAATATGAATAAATTCTCTCTCTTTCTAAAAGAAGTTTTGTTTCATTTAATGTCCCATTAAAATTTTAGGATGGTGAAAATTGTTATGAAAAATATAGGTATAGAAAATTGTATAAAAGGTTCCAACAAAAAAAATGAGTTTGAGAACTACTATTTTTTAATATTTAGTTTACTGTCACATTTCTGAGTTGAACCTCTCATAGGAGCTGACTTGATTTTCACTATTCCAGTGCAAGTTGAAATAAAATCCCAAACAATGAAGCTGAAGAAGAAATAACTTGTTCATAATTTTATCTGAAACCCTTATTACAACCAATACCTTGAGAACAGGGTTGGGTTAAATATTAACCAAAATACGGGTATGTTTAGGGCATCAGGGTAAGAAGGACACCATAATCTTTTAAGTACTTAGGGCCTGAAAAGGATTTAACCTGGCCCTGTTTCAGAAGTTTCTAAGAAAAGTGGAGCTTCAAACTCAGGTAATCACCTTCACATTGTCCACATATTTAAGATGAAAGTGAGAAATCAGTAAAAATGACACCTGGGATAGAGTTATGGTAAAATATTTAGAGGAGAGTAGTCAGTAAAATGCCAGATAATGACCTCATTTATAGATAGAATTACATAGGTTCTTTTTTTTTTCTTGATGGGGGTGGTAGTGGTGGTGGTAAAAGGGTTGAAATATTTGATGATATTAGTTAGCTTGGTGTTTTTCATTATAAATAAGCTTACTCTATGTATGCATGTGGAAAGCATGAGTGGGAGTTGCTATGTATTAAAAAAGATGTGTATATGTGTGTATATGTGCATGTGTGTATATGTGTGTGCTTATGTGCACGTGCATGTTTAGGTATATATGTAATTCTCAGACCAACAGTCTTCATATCCTGGTTGTACAGTTTATATAAACAGACAGTATATATAATGAGAGTTAAAGCAGATTAATGAAGAGAGAAGTGTGTAGATGTGTGTGCATGCATAAATATAAGTGTATATACATATACATGAATGTGTGTGTGTGTATATATATATATCATCATCATCATCAACGTTTAACGTCCGTGTTCCACGCTTGCATGGGTTTGGACGGGGGTTTTCCCACTTGAGGCAAGAGTGATTGTCTTGCTCGCATAGGACTGTCTGGCAGGTTTTCTACAGTTGGATGCCCTTCCTAACACCAACCACATTTACAGTGTGGGTCTGGGAGGTTTTTACTGTGTTGCCTACACGGCCACATTACAGCGTGGACTGTGTTTTTTTGTCGTGACACCTACACGACCTCATTTGTTTCGGCCTGGATGGTGTGGCACCAACATAACTTTACATAGAAAGGGGCGGTGTGGATGGGGTGGGGTGGTGGGACGGGGGTGTATTTTGTTAGAGATGCCTACTGACTGTAGTAGGTTTTACTATGTATTTAGGTAAGGCCAAATACATAGTAAAGTACCGCCAAAGGTCTCGGTCCAGTGACATTGTCTTGGAGAGGTGTAAGTGTGTGAGGTCGGAGTTTATCAGCTCGTCCCAGGTTTTTCTAGGTCTGCCTATTCCGTGGCTACCGTCTATCTTTATTGCCCTGCACTTTGTTATACAGCTATCGACTTTCATGCACATCACGTGTCCATACCAACGTAGCCTTCTCTCGAGTAAACAACATCTGATCCCTCTTATTTCTAATTTTTTCCTTAGTTCGTTTATGCTTTGCCGTTCACGTATATTACTATTACACATCCAGCGGAGCATGCAAGCTTCGTTCCTCTCTAGTCTGCGTATATCCTCTGCACACAATGCCCAGGTCTCACTGCCATGCAACATTGCTGTTCGTATGCAGGCATCATACAACCTGCCTTTCATTTTTAGGGAGAACCCTCTAGCGGCTAATAGTGGTATAAGCTCTCTGAACTTTTTCCATCCAGTTCTGACTCTAGCTACTGTACTTTCAGAGCACCCTCCCCCACTGCTGATTTTGTCACCCAGGTAACGGAAGCTGTCCACTATTTCTATAGAACCCTCTATGTAATTAAAAGAGCTAGTATTTTGTGGGCACTTGCTGCTACTTATTGCACCAGAGCACCGGCCACATGTAAAATCTGTGTTCTTAGTTAGCTTACCTGTGATCCCACTACATCTTTTATGCACCCATACTTTGCATTTGGGACATAAAATGGAGTTTCTACCTACGCCTTTCCTACACACTGAGCATGGCCATTTCCCGGAGGGGACTGGCGCCTTATTTTCTTTCCTACAAACTAGAACTTTAGTCTTAGCCAGGTTAATTTTAAGGCCTTTTGATTCTAGGCCGTGCTTCCATGTTTGGAATTTCTTCTCTAGCTCGGCCATTGATTCAGCTATGAGTGTTAGGTCGTCTGCGTATAGGAGTTCCCATGGGCAGCCGGTCTTGGACTCCTCTGTTATAGCCTGAAGGGCAATAATAAATAGTAGGGGGCTGAGAACAGAGCCCTGATGGACGCCAACTTTTACGCTAAACTCTTCACTATATTCGTTGTTAATTCTAACCTTGCTGACTGTTTCTTTATACATGGCTTGTATAGCTCTCACAAGCCATTCGTCGACACCTAGTTTTCTAAGGGCCCACCAGATAATGGAACGGGAGACTCTGTCGAAGGCTTTCTCCAAGTCGACAAAAGCTAAGTAGAGGGGTTTACTTTTAGCTAGGTACTTCTCCTGTAGTTGTCGTACAATGAAAAGAGCGTCTGTGGTACTTTTGCCTGACACAAACCCGAACTGCATTTCATCTAGGTCAATTCTCTCTCTGATTAGTTGCGCTATTACTTTTTCCGTGACCTTCATGACCTGGTCAATTAATTTAATGCCTCTATAGTTACTCCTATCTAGGGCATCTCCTTTACCCTTATAACAGTTAACGATGATGCTGCTATGCCAGTCCTTCGGAACAACCCCATTCTGTACGACTTGGTTAACTATCCGGGTGACCATGGTGTGTCCCACCGTGCCAGATGCCTTCAGCATCTCAGCAACTATTTCCGAAGGCCCAGCCGCCTTACCCGTCTTCATATCCTTGATTGCCTTACTTATTATACTACCCTCGACTAACACTGCTGGTCCCTCTATTGGGTCGATGTGGGGGAGACTGTCTTTCTCCCATTTATTCTCCTCATTTAGTAGCCTTTCATAGTGACACTTCCAAGCTATACACACATATATATGTATATATACACATATATATATGAATGTATAAAAATAATAAAAGAAAATAGAATTTAGGTTAAAATTGATTGACACACACCACTACTAGTTTCATTGTTAACAGGTTACTTGTAACACAATGCCGGTGGTTCACACCTTACAAATAATATACCCCTCCATTCAGCTCCAGGGTAGGATGACTAAAAGATAGGTGCAAAAATCTCAACACCTATTGTTGAGTGGATTACAGTAACAAAAAGACACCCCCACCCATGGAGAGAGAGGAACAGAGAGACCATGAAGTCATAAGATTTGTCAAAAAAAAATAATAAAGAGAATGTATGTATGTGTGTGCATATATATATATACACACACACACATACATACATATACAGGGTGTCCCCAAAAATGTATACAAACTTTGATAGCAGTCTAATAAATATTGCTAGTATAGGTAATCAAAATATGTATACATTTTGGGGGGACATCCTTGTATATGTGTGTGTGTGTGTGTGTGTGTGTCTGTGTCTGTGTGTGTATATATATATATATATATATATATATATATATATATATATATATATATAGAAGTGGTTACACAACAGTTAATTCACCATACCGAGAACAATTGTTTCACCTTAGCGGATCCTCAGCTGTTAATGGACATGGTTATACGGAACAGGAAGGACAACCTTACGAACGCGCATGTGCAGAAACGTTCACTTCACACAGGCAATACTAAAATGCATGCAAGAGGTGTAAGGGAGATAACTGCGAAAGTCCGAAAAGTTTCTAGTTGATAAGAAAATTAGGATGTTGTAATTCAATCCGGAGCTTTGTAGTTATGTAAGAGGTGTTTCCAGATGTGTAGACAACCATACGTGGCTTGCGAGTTTCGTAGATGAATGTCTGTCCGGGTACCTAAAGGTCGACTGGTGGTTCAGGAAGGTACCCGGACAGATCTTCATCCATGAAACTCGCAAGCCACGTATGGTCCCTCAAGGACTCAAGTATAGACTACTCCATTCAATGGAAAGCCATCACTAAGTCCAAGCCATATGCAAGGGGCAATCCGTCGTGTGGACTATGTATTGATGAACGTATAAATATTCTAAAGAGATTACGCAATAGTGATTGCCTAAACACGAGAAATAAATTCTTCACACGTTGTCCACACATCTGGAAACACCTCTTACATAACCACAAAGCTCCGGATTGAATTACAACAACATCCTAATTTTCTTATCAACTAGAAACTTTTCGGAATTTCGCAGTTATCTCCCTTACACCTCTTGCATGCATTTTAGTATTGCCTGTGTGAAGTGAACGTTTCTGCGCATGTGCGTTCGTACGGTTGTCCTTCCTGTTCCGTATAACCATGTCCATTAACAGCTGAGGATCCGCTAAGGTGAAACAATTGTTCTCGGTTTGGTGAACTAACTGTTGTGTAACCACTTCTACCTAACTCGTCCCATGGACTGAGTGCTCTACCACTACGGATATTACCTTCCAGTGTTCTACCACTATATATATATGGTTTGTTGATTATTATTCAACAGAATTAATTTTATAACAGATTTGAAGCACTCTACAGTTTATCTAGAGTATTATTAATATTAACAATATTAATAAATGGAAAATACCTTTATAATACCATATTTATTTTATTATACGTATTTCAAGGACACTAAATTTTAGTGTGCTTTCATCAGATAAAATATAATATTTGGTGTTAAGATATTGACATACCTTAGCACAAACTTACTAGCATAAGCCTGCATCGTTTTGTTAGAACTAAAAAATAAATTACTACTCTTCAGTAGTTTGTTGTCATTACTTTTCTAGTGCATGAAGATGTGTAGTGGAGAGATGATAGTATAGCCAGTATATTGTATGAATGGAGTTGTAACTCCTAGCAGAGTCACAGGGGTGCCATGGGCATTCTTTAAAATATAGTAGAATCCATCCTTCTCTAGCTCTAAACACAGTCAATTTCTTCCAGAGAAACAGAGAGAATGAGAAAGAGGATGTAAGAAAGATATATATATACATACAGAGAGAGAGAGAGAGAGGGGGGGGGATCAACCCCAGGATTGGACTGGTACATTTTTTTTAAAATCAACCTCGAAAGGATGAAAAGCAAAGTTGACCATGGAAGGATTTGAACTTAGAATGCTGAGAGCCAGAACGAATACCACAAAGCATTCTATCCAACATTCTAACGACTACCAATCCACTGCCTATAACCAGTATATTACTGGAATATATGTTTGTCTTTTATCAACTTAAGAAAAGATAAAAGGTGAAGACGATCTATCTATAGCTGAGGGATATGATTCAAATAAAATCCATGTTGAAGCACTAAAACTTGACATGGTAAAGATATACTGTTATTCAACATCTGCAATAATAATATTTTACTTTGGAAGCTGTCATGTAGAAGCATTGGTACTGACTGAAACAGTATGATACTAAATGTTATAAGGTAAACCTGAACATCATCACATAAGTACCATATGTTTAAATATGACTATATATTTATATGTGTGTGTGTGTGTATACACGGGTATATATCAACATCATCATCCTAATATTTACAAATATATATGTAAGTCCTGGGTTCAATCGGGGGTAACCACAGTAAGATACTCAATACATTAGTAGAGTGTAAATATCATGTTTAACCCTTTAGCATTTAAACTGGCTGTATCTGGCCAGAATTCTCATCTCTTTCTGTTCAAACTGGCCATATTTGGTTGCTAATACTGGTGTTAAGGTATTGTTCTCAAAATAGATAACATCAAAATCTTGTAGATTTGATATTATGCTAGATGATTATGTAAGATAAATCCTTTACCATAAGAATACGATAATATATATATATATATATATATAGAGTAATGTAAATGCTAAAGAGTTAATATAGAAATGATTTCCACAGGACTACAACTGTTTCATTGAAAAGAAATCATCAGAAAAACCCTTGCACTTAATTTAGCCTCCTGCCTTCTACCACTGAGATACTTGAACTTCTCCACCTGCTTTAGTGGAACTCCATTTACACGTAGAGAGCACTGCGCAAGATTCCTTGAGAGGATGAGTCTCAGTTTTTGCAGCATTGATTTTTCATTCTAGCCATGCAGCACTTGGCATCAAACCTATCAAATGCAAGTTGGAGATCACCTTCTGTTGAGTTAAGTAATATCATGTCTGCAAATTCCAGCCAACTGATTTTACACCTGCCAGTGGTGACATCACTTCCAACCCTGCTGCATATCTCAATCCTATTCATGAAAATAATGAACATAAGAGTTGACAATATGCACTCTTGGCGGAGTTCGATTCTCTCATTGAATGGTTTCGATTTAGCACCACTTATCCGAACACAAATACCCAGGTATTCATTTAGAGACAGCAAGGCAACAAGAAGCTGACCATCGATCCCATACTTCTGCAGAACCTTCCACCACAGGTACTGTGTAATGTGGCCTTTTTGAACTCCACAAAGCAAGAATACACCTCTTGACAGTAATCCCACAATTTCTCAAAGATCTGCTACAGTGTGAATATTTGGTCGGCTATGCTGTGTCCAGGGTGAAAGCCACATTGTTCATCAGCTATTTTGGACTCAACAATCTCTCTACATCTCTTTGTCAGACACTTAGCATATACTTTACCAGGGAGACTTAACAAGCAGATCTTTCTATAATTGGAACAATCTATCTTGTCTCCCTTTTTGAAAATTTGGATTATCACTCCCGATTGCCATTGCTTCGGTGCCTTTCCAGAGATCCAGGATTGCCATTGCTTCGGTGCCTTTCCAGAGATCCAGGCCACACGGACACAGCCTTTGTTGTCAGTGAGTTTAAAACACAACTAGAGCAACAGTATATTATATTACAGTCATCCAGAGTAAATAAAGCTATGAATACTGATGTTGAGGTGACCCAGTGGGAACACTATTATCAGTTGTTCCCTAATCAAATAATAGCTTTAAATTTATATGGAGGCGGGGTGGTGGTGGTTTATAGTTTGCTTAACACCCCAAGCTTGCGAGAGTAGAGTAAGAGACATAGTACTACCTCCACCCCCACCCCACCCCTGCCTACCCCGCAGATGTGATGGGAAGAGAAACGGAGGAGAGAAAATGAAACAGTAGACACATTTTGAGATCAGAAGGGGGTTGCTATTTTTAGGGAGGACTTCATGACAGGCAAACAAGACATCACATGGGAGCAGTTTAACTTCCTTGTTTGCTTGAGTATGCATATATATATACACACTGTAGACAAATACAGACTCTATATATACTTAATTACAATATATATAACCATGAAGTGTAATAATTACAATATAAAAATCAGGATGGATTCAGTTTGAAACTGGTTAGACCATTACTCAACAGAGTACTCAATACTTGGGGTAGTAGAGTATGGAAATGGCTGTTGAAACGGCAGGAGCTCGGCCGCTGGGTCCCAAAATTATAATCAAATTACAAACTCTATATACATATATATGCTATAGGCAAATACAGACTATATACACACACATATATATATATACACACACACACTATAGACTAATACAGTCTCTATATACATATACTATGGGCAAATACAGACTATACACATATATATACTATAGGCAAATACAGGCTCTATACATATATATACACTCTAGGCAAATACAGACTCTATACATACATATACAGATTCTCTATATACTGAAGTAGAAGTATAAATATTCTTAGTCTTATCTACTAAATATACAGATAGATACTGTGTATACACATATAAAATATAGGCAGGCTGTATACACACACAAATATATATATACTACAGGAAGATACAGACTTTATACACATATATACTATAGATAAAGACTCTATCGCATATACACTACAGGCAGATATAAACTGTTTGCATACATATATACTGAAATAGGCAAATACAGACTGTATATCATTGAAATAGATAAATAGATAGAGATTACGAATACATATACACATCATCATAGTTTAACATCTATCTTCCACGCTAGCATGGGTTTAGACGGGGTCCCACTTGAGGCAAGTTTGGTCGTCTCGCTCGTATGGGACTGTCTGGCGGGTTTTCTATGGCTGTATGCCCTTCCTAACACCAACCACGTTTACAGTGTGGACTGGGAGATTTTTACCGTGTTACCTACACGGCGACATTACAGCGTGGACTGTGTTTTTTTTTTTGTTGTGACACCTACACGACCTCATTTATTTAAGACTGGATGTTGTGGTACCAACATAACTTTACAGAGAAAGGGGTGGTGTTGATGAGGGTGGGGGCAGTTGGGGGAGTGGGAGGGGTGTGTATATTTGATTAAGAGGTGCCTACTGACTGTAGGTTTCGCTTTGTACTTAGGCAAGGCGTATTTTCTGTATTACTGCGTAGCGCCAAAGATCTCGGTCCAGCGACATTGTCTTAGAGAGGTGTAAGTGTGTCAAATACAGACTATATACATATATTAATGAAAGAGGCAAATATATACGCATACAGTATAGGCAGATACAGACTCTGTGACAGACATTTCTCAACACATTTGCATACATTTTAAATGTCCCTTTTCCCTGCTAGCAAGGATTGGGTTGGTTGTCACAGACCAAGTCAGTACTCAATTGGGATCACTGATTTCTCATATGAGATGGGGTGGGGCTCACATCTTACATATGTTCTCATATTCTACAGAGTGCACAGGATGCATTTTATCATGGCACTAGCATGAAGGAGACTGTCATGTCTTTGACAACTGAAAAGTCCTCCCTACCCTTTGTTTAGTAAGTTTTCTATAGTTGGATGCTCTTCCTATCACCAACCAATTTACAGACAGTGCCTGGTGAGTTTTATTGTGTCACCTAACATATATGCACAGGTGATGTACAGAACCAAACATATGCATATACAAGAATAAAAAAAAGAGATAACATATACAAAATCAAAGAATATGTGTGTATATGGACAAATATATACACACAGTTCTAGCTTCACAAGAAAAATTTAGAGTTTATGCAGCAAGATACCTTAACACAGAAATATATCTTTCATCTCCTATGAATATATATATACATGCGTGTGTGCACCAATTTTTAGAATAGATACACTGCATTCTTTCATGTTGCAACAGGTGACCAAAAGGGTGGGCATCAGAAAAAGCATCTGATTGCAAAATATTGGCTAAAAAACACATGTCAGCATAGAAAAACAGACGTAAAAACCATGACGATGATATATATATATATATATATATATATATATATATATATATATATGTGTGTGTGTATATATACACACACACAGACACATATATGTATATATATATATATATATATATATATATATACATAATATAATTTATATCTATACATACACACTCACATAATATATATATATACAAACACACAGAGGTATAACTGCACATTCAGAAAAATGCATGTATCCAAAACAAAAATTATCAACACCCTCATCATTTATCAGCTGTTTTCCCTCTAGTAAGGACACATACACACTATACATATATATATATATATATATATATATATATATATATATATATATATATATATATATATAACGAAAGTTGTTAACTTAAAACGTATTGGGAAAATTTTAAATGTCTCTCTCAATACAAATAACTACAATACTTATGAAAATCATGTTAAAGTACCTCTCAGAGATTTACTAGGTTTAATTCTCTAAGGTACCTCAGTCCACTTTTCCCTATCACTAGTCATACTTTACCCTTATTTTCTGAACTATTATTTATAGGACTCTTGCGTTTTAGAGAGAGAGAGAGAGAGAGAGAGAGAGAGAGAGAGAGAGAGAGAGAGAGAGAGAGAGAGAGAGAGAGACTCACATTAACACATGCAGACTTCTGTAAAATAAAAGTATTGCTTACTAATTGAAATAGCTGTCCGAAAGTTAGTTATAGCCCTGTTTTGTGACAGTAAGTAGTCAGACATCATAGCATCCGTCAGTGAGGAGGGATCAGGGAGGAGACAAGCTCTTAGTGTTACAGCCAGATGACCTAAGTATGTGAATGTATGTGAGTGCGCTCATGTATTATTACAGCAGACGACCTTCAGTCACATGTGAATATGTATGTTAATCCTGATCAAGCAGACCTATGATCGAACTCAGACAATCTATTGTTAAATCTTATTTTAGGTCGCAAAACAAGTGAAAGTCACTTACCGAAGTCATCTGATTTTTAAAAATATATATATATATATACAGTCATATTTTACATATAATAAATAATGTGTGTGTGTGTAACATTTTTGTTTACACAGCTAGGTTAAAACTGTGTTTATTAGAAAAGAAAACCCGGTATATATCGAAATATAAATACACAGACATATATAATCATAAATACACATCATTTATTCATATACATATGTATATAAACAAATCTGATAACTCCAATAAGGTACTATCACTTGTTTTGCGACCTAAAATAAGATTTGACTCAATCTATCTAGAACCACATTATCAAATGTCATTTTTTTAAAAAGTGCGATATAAAAAATTTGAGGCTGTTATGTGACCATGTAGATTTTGCAGACAACATGCGCATCTGTGTTGCTGCAGCAGATAAAGTATGGGTGGGCATATAAGTCATCATAACCGTAGACATCATTATCACCACCACAACCATTTTACTGTAGACTTTTTCATGCCGACAGGGATGACTGAAATTCTGTCGCAACAGATGTGTATGTGTGTACGTTTCTGTGTGTGTAGGGTGTGGCGTACACGCCATACTGCAGACGAAATGGTTTAAAAATAGCAGTGGCGGGTGGGTGTTATAATTATAAACAACAAATACATAAAAACAGAAAATTGTCCAGAGCGAAGTTATTTCGCTGTACAAAAATGTAAACAACAAATTTCGAGTTACTGACACGGGGATGGGCAAATGGGTGAAATAGACAGAAAGAAAGTTAAATAGGAGTATGTATGTATGTAATATATATATATAGTTATACTTGGGGAGAGTCATATTGTTGTAATAATATTGCCAGAAATAATAACAGAACACACTTACTGTTTGGTTGGTTTTCGCTTCTCTATCTTCTATATAAAAGATACAGAAGCGAAAACCAACCAAACAGTGAATGTGTTCTGTTATTATTTCTGTTATCATATAATGTGTGTGTGTGTAATTTTTGAAATACTGTAGCCTCGGTCAGATAGTTTGAACATTTACAATGCAGCATTTAAAATTGAATTGGTGTTTTATAAGTCCACCCAGTAGATAAGTTGCACGCTCGATTTTCACGTCGAGTTTTCGTGGAAAAAGATGCGACTTACAGACGAGTATATACGACAGTTAAACAGAAATATAGATAGAAAAATTGTATAAATAGGTGGATAGTTGGACAGAGGGTTATAATAATGTGTATAGTCCTCACTGTATATCACTGGATACCATCGGCAGCCGGTAGAAGTGATTATGGTTGTGTAATAAGGAAGACAGAAACGTCAAAGAGAAAAAGAAAAAAAAATCCGATTCGGAGCGTGTCGCACTTTTCTCTCTCCCCTACCACTATCCTTAAAGTAATGCCACTTCCTCTTATAAAGGCTTCCTCTTTACACTCCTTCATTCATTCACACGAGATGTACACAAACATATATATATATATACACACATATACACTTATACATAAGAGAATGGAAACATTTTCAACAAGTTATTGGAATTCCGATCATTGTCACACCAACATCAGCCACCAACACAATCAACATGAAAAAGACAAAAAAAAAAAGGGGGAGGAATACATTTTTTCCCCTTCCCTTTCAATTTTGTTTTACCTGAAAAGTTAGCGAGGTCCCTGCTGAATGACGGCAGCTACATGAACTTTAAAGAAATGATAGAAGTGGGAGAGGGAGACGGGGGAGAAGAGAGAGACAGAGAGTTGAGGAAACATTTCAAGTCCAGATTAGATAACTGAAGAAAGTATTAATAGAGGGCTATAGACAGGCTACATTATAGGAAGGGCTGGGGTGAAAGAGATAGAGAGAGAAACGGACTAAAATAAATATGAGAAAGAGAGAGGACGAGAGATAGACAGAAAGGAAGAAAAACGAGAGGATGGCAGGTGAAGGGAATTAAAAAAAAGATATAAAGTAATGAAGGGAGGGGAAGAATTTATAAGAGTGAGAAAGAAAAGTAGAAAAGAATAGAACGAGTGTGGGGAAGCGAAGAAGGGGTGTAATGAGAAATAGGAATCAAGAAGTGAGAAGTGAAAAAAAAGAAGAGAGAGAGAGAGAGAGTAGTGGGGTGGAGTGGAGAGAGTATGAGAAAGAGTAGGGTAGTTGTTGGACTGTTTATAAAAACAACCTGAAACACTTGCTGCTTTCATGTAGGTGTGTGGAGGCAAAATAATGGGATGAAAGGTGTCGGGTAGGGAGGGGGATGGAGAGCCAGAGATTAAAAGAAAAACAAAATTCACAGGATATCTACTTTTATGATAAGTTTATATAAAGAAAGTAAAGAGAAAGGGGAAAAAAGACATTCAATGGACGAAAATAGAGGAGGAAATGAGAGGAAGCAAGAAAAAAAGGAAGAAGGTGAGAAAGAATGGAGAAGTATGTGTGTGTATGAATAGGGGGGGGGGTCGTTAAATGTGGAAAACTAATTCCATGTGAGTAGGCTCGTACAAAGCTGGTAATATTCTCAGGCCATATATGAAATGTAGGCCCCTATTTCAAACTGCTCATTAATTATCTTAATAATTGTTTCTACTTTTGCCACATTGCCAGCAATTTAGAGAAAGAAGAGAAAGTCGGTTACATCGATCCCAATACTTGACTGGTATTTTACTATACCAACACCGGAAGGATAAAAGGCAAATTTGATCATGGCGGGATTTGAACTCAGAACGTAGAGACGAAAGAAATACCGTAATGACATTTTATCCGATGCTCTAAGCATTATGCCAACACACCATATAATCGGAGCCAAATGCATGGCAAGTGTGACTTAGGAGTATATATGTGTAATGTACATGATGCATTTACAAATATCAAAACAATAAAAGATCCATAAGGACTTATATTTATATTTTTTTTAGATGTAATTCATTACCAAAAGGAGGGGCAAAATCTCAAGCATGTGGTTTAATAGATATATGTGTAGTATAAATGTTATTTTTATAATATAGTCTGAGGAAGAGAGGTAATATATGTTCAAATATAAATATACTTATATTACACATACGCATGAAGAAGAATGGATGTGTGCATACAAACGCGTGGATGAGTATAATATATATATACACACACACCACACATATATATATCCCTTTGCTTTTAACAAAAGGAAGTAGGGCCCCTCAAAAACGTAGGTCCATGGCAACTGACCAATCTCCCAACCCCACGTTCTAGCTTGCTTGTGAGCTAGAGATGAAACATACAGCAGCCGTTGTTAAGATGTTTCTCACTCTCTCTCTCTACAGGCGGCCCATCTATCTTCGTTACTCTGGTTACTCCTACACAACTGCTGTAAACTCAAACTTACTATCACCAGCATCACCATCACTCAACAGGCATGTCTCCTGCCCGACCAGCCTGAATGTCTTAAATAAGCCATCGCTCGCTCGTAAGCATACTGTTGTAATTACACCTAGCATCACAAGGGTCAGCTTGCCACCTCACAAATCTTAAACAGAAATAACCACCACCGCCGCCGCCACATCAGATTTTTGGCACTTTTGCATTGAAGGGGGGGGGGGGGGGGGATCTCAAGCCTGTGGTTTTAATAGATATGTATAGTATAAATGTTATTTTTATAATAAAGTCTGAGGAAGAGGCAATATATGTTCAAATATAAATATACTTATGTTACACATATGTGCGAAGGCGAATGTATATACACATACATATGCATGAATGTGTAAAATAAATATATACATCTTTATAATTATATACGTATATATTCTTTTACTGGTTTCATCCACTGAATAGTCACGATAAAAGACTATCTCAAAGCTTCTAGTCCATCATGTCGATCCCAGTACTTATTTGTCTGGTACCTATTTTATTGAACTGCTGTATTACGGATTTTGGAAGGATCCAGAAAGGGAATCTACCTGACAAACATTGCCTCAATAAGGGCCCCGCTCTTAAAACAATTGTTGCGTTGCATATATCATTCTACACCTGCTATCCACGCATGCAAGTGTATATATTCTTTAGTTTGTTTTAGTGATCATATTTAAGGCCATATTAGAACACCACCTTAAATGTGCGCGGGCACGCGCGTGTGTGTAGGTGTGCGAGTGAAGGTGCATGTGTGTGTAGCTATGTATATTACTTTAGAGTAACTAGCAGAAAAAACACCCTTCTGGTGGTTTTCTGCTAGCATGTGTAGTGTGTATATTGATATTATACGCAGGTATATATACATGTAGATATGATACATCAAATAAAATCGTAATTGACAATATATAATACATAGAAATTGAACGACTGCGTTACACTGTTATTTAATCAGTAACGTAATCCATGATACATTAAAAAAGACGATATTATATATAAACTGCATTAGGAGAAAATTAGTATGTTTATTTAAGCGATGGCAAACCGGAAGTGTTGACACTTCAGAAATTTTAAAGAAGTGAATCTTTAAATAAACAATATATTTAATCAACAGCCACGAAATTTAGTAGATAAATTATGTAATATTCATTCATTATTTATTCAAAGTAATCCAACTTATTTTACTAATGGGATCAAAAAAATTATAAACCGTACGCAGTCTCGCGCTTCTGACTTTATTATAGTTTACATTATAACAGCGTACTCTCGGATCCTAAATAAGGGGGGGGGGGGCAAATCGGTACAAAATTAATCGTTTAGTTTACATACTGTGATCTTCACAGTGGGATTTCTAGTAATGTACGTTTTTCTCATGTATAATGTTTTTATTGTATAAGGAAAATTGATTGTTGCAGGAATGCTACCACTTAAAATAAAATTTCGCCGGAGATATCATCATCATCACCGCTTTACGTCCATTCTTCCACATTAGCATGGGTTAGACGATAGATTAACAAAATTTAATAAGTGTGAGTGTGTGTTTGATTATTCGAGACCCAATAGTAGTTAGTTTTCTCGTCGTTTTATTTTATCATGGATACATATTTAAATTGAGAAGGGGCTGGTCTGGAACATGGAATGCAAGCCTAACAACTTTAGTTCCTTTAATCAAAATTGTTACAGAAATAACGAATTTTGCCCAATGCTCCACAGGGGCAAAAAGTACTACAGAAAAGAAGTGGCCTAATTGAAATCAAGTTACAATTTAGGATGATGCAATGCAGTACTAATATTTATTATTGGTGTAGATTATTGAGTGTGTGAATGAATGAAGACCCTAACCCCTAGGAGAAGAGGCTCAGTTAGCACCTAAGTAATCTTTCAAACTAGAAGCAACCAGTAGCAGTAGTAAACTAGGTCAGTATTTACTTTAATGATTGATATTCATCACACCTACTCATTTCTTCAGTATAAAGACTATCATAAAATGAAAGAGAAAGCAGATATATGTGTGTGTGTGTGTGGGGGGGGGGGGGAGGTGTTAGAGTGATGAGACTGTATATTTACATTAATGGATGGGGTGGAATGATCACTACCATAGTTTAAAGTCTGTTTGTTACTATTTGTATGGGTTAGATAGGCTGTCACATACTGAGGCCTGAGAGGTGAGGTGACCAAGTCTTGCTCATATAATCTGTTTTGGGCTTGGTTTTCTATAGCTTGATGTCTTTTCTAATGCCAACCATTTTACACCATGAACTGGGTGCATTTTATTGTGACCCAGTCACTACCACCTTACTTTGCCTTCTGAGGTAGATAAATAACTGTTTCTACTTTTGGCACAAGGCCACCAATTACCCAGTACATTACTGGTACTTTATTTTATCGACCCCGTAAGGATGAAAGGCAAAGTTAACCTCAGCCGGATTTTAACTCAGACCATAAAGGAACGTAACTATGCTGCAAAGCATGGCGTCTGACCCTCGACCGATATTGCCAATCCACCGCCCTTAAATAATGTCTAGAGCAGTGGACTAGTAGAATTGGTGGAGCGCTGGATGGGATACCTTGCAGTATTTGTTCTGGTTCTTTGTATTCTGAGTTCAAATCATATCAGGACCTACTTTAACACTTCCACCAAGTCCTTGGGTGCCTTTAGTGGAGTCCCCTCTATTGGAAACATTCCAATTAGGTCTCCAGGGTAATAATTGTTTCTACTTTTGGCACAAGGCCAGCAATTATCCAGTGTATTACTGGTACTTCATTTTATCGACCCCGTAAGGATGAAAGACAAAGTTAACCTTGGCGAGATTTGAACTCAGAATGGCAAGGGCCGTAACTCTATGCGTTAAAGCATGGCGTCCGACCCTCTACCGATACTGCCAGGGTAATAATAACATCCTCTTTTCCTCTCACCAGTCTTGATTGCCCTGAAAAGGGTCATGGGCACTGCTCTTACTCCTGACAAAGTTATATAAAAAATAATAATTTAGATTCATACCTCACTGCAGTACTGGCTTTGATGATAGGCCAATTCTATCAGGTTAAAATTATCTGTTTTGTATCATTGAACCATGACTGGTTTTAGGTTGTTTGGTATTAAAACAGTTCATAACACATTAAATATTTGATGATCTACCGACTGATGGGTGAGGGAAGGGGCTCTACAGTCACTCAACCTACTAGAAACAGCAGTCACCTTCCCTCATATTATACCCAACCATTTAAAAAAAGTAAAAAATTGTAGGACAGATTTTACGAACAAAGCCAACCTGCTGGAGACCCAGGGATAAATCAGGAGCAAGATGGTTGGATAACATCCATAACTTCGTTTGGCTCACTTGGGGATCCAGCAGGATCATTTGGTGATGGTAGCTTCTGACATGACTTTCTGGAAGGTGTGTCTGTGGACTGCTCCCACAACCCACAAGAGTAAGTGGATGAAGAAAAAGATAGTGATGATGATGATGGTGATAATGACCATAATCTTCCATTGCATATAGACTCCTCCTAATTTGTCAACTTAAATGATTTTCATAGATGTAAACCATTTAGTTTCCTCAGACGTAGGCTTATTGTTTGATGGCATTGTTTGATAATTTTGTTTGATAGTGATATTTGATGGTATTGTTTAAAGGTGTTGTTTGTAGATAATACAAGACTGAAACAGTAGCCTATCTTCCAGCAGATGGTGGTAATGCTTCATGGTGTTAGTGATGATTGATGGTGAAGTGAGAAACTGTAAAAACAATAGATTACATAAAGGAAGTAGATAATTGAAGACTGTTGCTTACCTTCCAGCAGATGATGGACTGCGTGGTAAAGTGGCTGACATTGACCTCGAGCTAGTATCAACATGGAGGGAACTTCCAGGAGGCAAGGTGGCACTACCATCAACTGTAGAGTATTGTTGAAAATGTTGCTGTTGCTGTTGTTGTTGCAACAGCTGTTGCTGATACTGTTGCTGTTGCAATTGCTGTTGATACTGTAACTGCTGTTGTTGCTGTTGTTGTTGTTGTTGCTGTTGTTGTTGCTGCTGCTGCTGCAGCTGCTGTTGTTTTTGTTGCTGCTGAATCAAGTGGAGTTGATCAGGTTGGGGAGCCATCTGGTTGTGCTGTGACAAATTTGAATGTTGTTGATGACTGCTCGATGACGTTTGGTAGCTTTGTTGTTGCATTAAAGTGTTGTACTGATTGTTCTGACCACCGGTCAATGTACCAGTTGGACTGGACAGCTGACTGCCCGCTGTTGAAACAACACATCACAAGAGAAATTTAAATTAAACATCTTAAAGATATTTTCCATGAAAAATCATATACATTTGAACCCTTCTCTATAAAAATGATACTAAGATACATTTTAAATATTTGTTATTATTACAAAAGATTAAAGTCTAAGAAAACTTTCCAAGAATAATTTTCATTAAAATAGAACATTGCTTGTTTACTAAATAATATATTTTAAAACATTAAAAAAAATGTTGCTAAGAATATTACAAACAATTTTGATATTTTTCAGTTGTTAGAAAATATTCAAAAAATCACAAATAACAAAATAAAACAATGTGTATATGTATGTGTGTGTGTGAAGAGTGTAAAAAATATTCAGATATTTCTCAAGAGAGTTGAAGCAAATACCAGACAAGGTTTTAAAACTCTGGGCTTGTTGCCTGGCCGTATTTCCAGGCATTACCAACTATGAGGATATCAAATGATATCAGGGTAGATTTTGGGAACTGCTTGGTTTAAGCCGTCAATAGGTGGTTGACTTTAATACTGACCATATTTCTATACAATGAGGACTACAGAAGGGTAATTGTGACATATTTTGTTTGCTGTGGTAATGGACACCTAATATGGATAATTAATTAACTGACATTGAGTGAGAGAGGAATAATTTGGACATTCAACACCACTTTAATCTAAGATATCAAAAGTCAACTAGAAGAAAAACTATCAAAATAAGTGACCTAATTTTAGCCATCCTTACACTACAATATAGCACTTATATAATGTAGAGCAATGCTGTGTTATTTATTATACTACAATATATTGTCACAAATCTTATAGTGTAATAAAAGCATTAGGCAATAATAATATATAATATTTTAACAATTCATGGCCAAATAGTTAAGAGGTTTGCTTCGCAATAATTAGGTCCTGGGTTTGATTCTATTCTGACTGCTATTTACCATAATATCAGGTCGACCCATGTTGCATGATTAAAATTGAATAGATGGAAACTGTTTATTATTATTTCTTCTTCTTCCCCCACTTATTCCTGGAAAGGTCATGGGGGCTTGATCCACAAGCAAGACCAACCAAGCTCATGGATGTTATCCAACCATCTTGCTCGTGGTCGACCTCTGAGCCTCCTGCCAATTGGCTTTGCCCGTAAATATTATTGGATTGGCAGAGTCATTAGAACATCAGACATGCTTTGCAACATGTAGTTACATTCCCTTATGTTCTGAGTTCAGTTTTACCTTTCATCATTACGGGGTTGATAAAATGAAGTACCAGTAATGAACTGGGGGTCAATTTAATTGGCTTTTCCCCTCCCCAAAATAATAACCATGATTATTATTAGCAGCATGAAGAGCGGTGGATTGGCAGTATCGGTAGAAGGTTGGACACCATGCTTTGCAGCATAGAGTTACAGTCATTTATGATCTGAGTTCAAATCCCGCCAATTATTTCAAGAGAATCTAAGTTTAACAAGCATTATTGCAAAGTTAAAACGAAAGAATTCAAAGAGGCAAGAGGTGTCTGTGAGCCCCAAAAATCTATTCAATAATTTTGGATAACAGGATAATATAAATTCTTCATAAGAACAATTTAACGGCTCACTCACATTATCCAGTTTTTCAGAGGGAATTTTATTTTAAAGTATTCCAGATTTTTATTAGAGAGAGAGAGAGAGAAAAAAAAAAAGAATATCTTTGATAACATTGCGACATGACATCTTTGAATAACTGTATTGTGAACCATTTTCAGACAATATTTGTTTTTTCTTCATCCTCTTTCTCTTAAGGGCAGTGGATTGGCAGTGTTGGTAGAGCATCAGACAAAATGCTTTGTGGTATTCAGTTATGAATTTCTACATTCTGAGTTCAAATTCAGCCAAGTTCAACTTTGCCTTTCATCCTTCTAGGGTCAATAGAATAAAGTACCAGTTAAGTACTGGGGTTGATATAACTGACTTGTCCCTTTCCCTCAAATTGTTGGCCTTGTGCCAATGTCAGAAAAAATTATTTGAAGAGTATAATGAGTGTCACAGAATAAAAGTCCTTTCTTTTGACAGCAAAGTCAAATATAATCAAAACTGCTGTCAGATTCATAACAACTATATTGGTAACCAATTTCAGAGAAAAATATATATATTTTTTATTTCTCCTCTTCTTATTAATATTATCTGAAGAGTATAGCAAGGATCACAGAGCAAAAGTTCTGTATTTCGCAACAAAGTCAGATATAATCAGAATTGTTCCATATCCCTTATTTTGACTAGGTTAGATCAAGAACTACATTCCAAGTTGTATAACTCAAAATACTTCAGAATACATTGTTTTAATAAACTTATTAAGTAAAAACAATAAGACCATTTTAGTTCTACTGAGAATTTTTATGGTTGGTGTAAGATAAAACCTAGGCTTAACTATTAACGTAAGGTTCTATTTACTTGAAAATAGTGCTCTATGATATAAATATCATCATGAATTTTTGAAAAACTGACACATAAATAAGAAGGATGTATTATGAGTGTGTATGAAACTAAAAGGGCCAACCTTGTCAAAGACTGTTCTGCTGAATCTCCCTGAGAACTACAATAATGGTGCACATGTTTACAAAATGTATGGCATCTTTTGTAAATATCATTCACCATAATCTCGGGTCAACCCATGCCTTGTGAAGAAAATTGGGTAGACAGAAACTTTTAGGAAGCCTGTTGGATGCGATGTACTTGCAATTCAAAGGGCCAGCGATGTCACACAATTTGTTGTGCTTAATCTTCCTGAGAACTACAGTAAGGGTGCATGTATCTGTGGAATTTTCAGCTAATTATACATTAATTTCATGACCAGATTGTTCTGGGGATGCAATATGGCTGAATGGTTAAGAAGTTTGTTTTGCAATCATCAGATTCCAGGTTTGATTCCTTGCCTTTGGAATGAAACTGGGTAGATAGAAATTGTTTGGAAGCCCACTGAATGAATTCTATTTGCAATTAATATGTACCCCATTATCATAGTTCTCAGAGAAATTGAAAACAGTCTTAGACAAGGTTGGCCTTTTAGTTTCATACATACATATACACCCTTAATTATTATGAGGATAAATCCTGCTATTTATGAGTCAGTTCCTTCATAAATTCATAATATACTGAAAGTTGGTGTTGTCACTTCAGTACATTAAGTTATTCCTATAAATAGTAATTATTTTGCTAGTGGTCTTATCAGGATATTAAAAGTTGCCATAGACAGTAGTGGCAGCTATTAGAACTGTAGTTACCAAAGTGGGTGAGAAATTTTTCTGGCTGGAGTTTCAACAAAGTATAATAAATCATTTATAGTGTTAAAGAAAATCACTCTTGTTAGAGAATCAACATGCAGAAACCCAAGGTGCCAGTGTAGAAAATACTGCAATTTAGTAAGATTTCACCCCAAAAAGATTAGTCATGCAGAAATATAATTGGCCAATTTACAGATGGCTATTGAGGAACCACAACTAAATAAGATAAATTAGTTTATGTTGGTGAGCAATCACGAACATGACTAAACTGTATCTTTTAAAGTTTAAACCAAACATTATTTGTAACAAGAACTTCCAGAATGTAAATAGAAGATTGAAAAAAAAAACAAAAAAGAAAAAGAAAAACCCATTTTAATTTGGCAGTATAGCAAGTAAGCTCTGTGTAGAAATAGCATTCTACACTCGATGTTTATATATTGCTGGGAAATGGTGGCCTTAAAAATATGTCTTCATTTGCAGCTGTTTCCGAGATTTATAATAATCAGAAGCATGATGAAGCAAACCAAAACCAGCATTGGTTCTGATGGTAAAGTGGAATCTGAAGAAAGAACCTTGTTTGTTGCTCTGTGAATAGCAAGAATAACAGCAATAGGAAGCATAGATTAGTCTACCTGGCAAGTGAGGCTCCGCAACCTCTGGAATGGAAGCATAAAGAGGGTCAGAGTAGCGGGCTGACTGTCGATAGTATTTGCCTTGTGTTGGTGCTGGCGGCGGTGGCTGTTGTTGTGATCTGTCTTCTAATGTAGTGGCAGTTGTGAAATGAGCAGAAGAAGATGGAGTGATGGCAGATTGCAGAAGAACTGCGCCACTGGGGGTGATCATCGAGGTAGCATAGCCCGAGTGCAGACCTGGAGTCAAAACTAAGGATGCAGGCAAGACACAAGAGATAGTTTTTTTTTTTTTTTTGATTTTTCAGAGAAAGATAGAGAGAGAGATAGAGATGAAAAGAAGCATTAGTACAATGCATGCAGTTTAATATAAGAACCCCATCTCAACAGAAACCTCACAAGGGTAGATACAGGTTAGATCAAGCCATATTTTATGCCCTACCCCCATCCACAATGCCCCACCAATAACCACTAAAAATGTCTTGTTTTTTTGTTTTTTTTTTCTTATGTTCTAAGAAAAAGGAATCTACAAGGCATCAGATTTATAATAAAAATAAAATAAAAATTATAAATCTGCCACATTACAAACAATGCAGCTTTTTTCCCCACCTAAACAAAACTGTTATCGGCTAAACAACATGAAATCAGTTTGTTAAACTCAATGTCTTAATTGTTCATTTAAGTGTAGAAGCAAGATGACTAGCTCTATTTAGATATTACTTCGGTATTTTCACAGAGTGTAGGTTAAAATTTTTCATCAAAACTTATTCATACAGCCCCCACTCATCCCCACGTGCACACATAACTGTGTTATCTATCTTTGTTTTTCAATTTTATTCCTTAATATTTTATTTATGCCAAGAAGTTAACATTCCGGAAACTACAGCACATATGAAACAACATGTAGCTTTAGAAAAACATTTTCGGATGGCCCTATTTTTGTTTTGTAATTTATTATGTTTGATTTAATCTTATACCAAAATACTACCTCCACCCTCCAAAATAACTGTTTACTACATAGACACAATAATTATAGACTTGGTTGACTATTGAACCATTTGGAAATTTGAAAATATAGCTGCCACAATGCTGATATCTCTGTAAGTCTGAAGTCTATCAGGAACCCGGACACTTATCAGGCTGGTGCTTATCCCAGTTCCATGGCATTAAGTGACTTAGAATACAGGACACCACCTCCTGGACAAGACACCAGTCTATCACAGTGTTAAACCTCCAGCTATTGCTGATACTCATTTTCAGCTGAGTATACTGGAGCAACGTGAAATGAAGTGTTTTGCTCAAGAACACAACTCACAACCCAGTCTAGGAATCAAACCCATGACATTATGATCATAAGTTCAACACCGTTATCACTAGGCCAAGCACCTCCATGCTGATAACTAGAATTGTTTTTACTTTAAGCACAAGGCCAGCAATTAACCAGTGCATTACTGGTACTTTATTTTATCGACCCCGTAAGGATGAAATGCAATGAAAAAATCAAGTAAAGTATCCCCCGTCGATAGAAAAAAGCAGAGATGCCTGCACCATGTATCTCTCGTATGCCAGTGTGTCTATTTATTTTTTCAACACCAGAGGTATTTGATTTATAGGCAACTGTATTTTCAACTATTGTTATAGTTATCTGCACTGTAGTGGCTACATTTTCAAATTACATAGAATATTGTTTTACAATGTTAATTAATTAAATTAAATAAGGGGTATCTCTTGAGAAGGCATCGAAAGATCTACAAGAATGTTAACTTAAGAAATAATAGGTACCTGTAAACACAACACACAACCTAAATCCTCCTTGTGAGAATCTGAAGAGACTTACCTCACCATAACAGACCATATCAAGTGACCAAAGAAACAACAAATTGTCAAATAAGAACAAGATAATTTGTTTAAGTTAAATGTTAATTTAGAATATTAATAAAATGAGAATGAATATATTATTGCTGTGATGATGATGATGATGATGATGATGATGATGATGATGATGGTAGTTATTATAGACGAGATACATTTACATCAGGTGCATTTCACTTGGATAATTATTATCAACAGTGTTAACATATTTGGACAATGACTACACAGGTTTAGTGAAAATGTATAAAACACCCACACTGAAAATATATAAAATCCATGTATTCAATCACTTCGTGTTTCCTTTTATTTTATTTTTATATACAGGGTGTCCCCCCAAAATATATACCAACATTAACATAAATATAATCAAAGTGTGTATACATTTTTTCGGACACTCTGTGTGTGTGTGTGTATGAAATTTTCAGAAAATATGTATAACTGCAGTCAATTGCTGTAAACAATAGCTAAGCAATTGACTGTGTTTACTGCTATTTTCTGCATTTGGGATTCCTGTGTCTTCTACGAATTTCAAAGGTAATCAGCACAGTGATACTTTATATTTATAATATATATGTGTATGTGAATATATATACTTTTTTAGTTTCAGAAGATCCCGTTAAGGGTGAAAGCAGCGATTCTTTGCTTAAACTTTAATCTGTTATTTTAATAAATAAATATATATATATCATTTCATTTCATTTTACGTCCGCTTTTTCCCTGCTTGCAAGGGTGGGACGGGAACTGATTCTGGCTTGATTTCTACAGCTGGATGCCCTTCCTAACACCAACCTCATTTACAGTGAGTGCTGGGTGCTTTTTTTTTTGCCGTGGCACCTCCACGACCACTTTGCAGTGGAATGATATGGACCCCAGACCCTATCATCTCATTTCTACAGCTGAGTAAACTGGAGCAATGTGAAATAAAGTGTCTTGCTCAAGGAAACAACACATCACCCGGTCTGAGAATTGAACTCACAACCTTTCGATTGCAAGGCCAATGCTCTAACCACTAAGCCATGTGCCTCCATATATATATATGTGTGTGTATTTATATGTATGTGAATATATATATATATGTGTGTGTGTATGTGAATATATGTGTGTGGTGACAATCTGAGCGGATGTATTACAAGATAGACACAGAAAGATTTCATTATAGACATACAAAACAGAATTCTATAAAGTGAGAGGGAAGAATGTTAGTTTTAAATGGATATTAATTTTTAAGCTCCTATTGTAAATGTATGGTATCAACTCTTTGCTATTTACATAAAGTTTTATGTATGCTATTATTATTAATTATATAATATTAGTTAGGTAGTGAATTGGCTGAGTTGTTAGCATGCTAGATAGAATTGCTTTTCATCCTTTTTAGGTTAATAAAAAAGTACCAGTCAAGTACTGGAGTCAATTCTTCCTCTATACCTCTTTCTTACTTCCCCCTCTCTCTCTTTCCGTCTTGGGAAGAAATTGGCTGTGTTCAAACTTGGAGAGGGGATGTACTCTGCTAGGTTTAAAGTACTCAAGACATGCTGTATGTCACTATGGCACTTCTATGATTCCACCAGGAGTTATGAGTTCATACATTCAATAATATTTATTACAGATATGAGGACAGTGGATTGGCAATACTGAAAGAGCATTTGACAAAATGCTTTGTGGCCTTCAGTTTTGGCTTTCTACATTCTGAGTTCAAATCCTGCCAAGTTCACCTTTGCCTTTTATCCTTCTAGGGTTGATAAAATAAAGTACCCGCCTTAGAGTTGATGAAATTCTGGCCTAGTGCCTATACTAGAAACCATTATTGTTGTTGTTGTTATTATATTATAAGCAAAAGCAGTTCCCAATCTTTCAGCCACTGAATTAAATTCTATTTTAGTATGTTGACAAGAAAAGACTGTTGTTAGAGAGAATTCTAATTGCTTTGTAGTTCAAAGACTGGAAGAATGCCAGCTAGACTGAAGGCAGTGTAGTCTATCTCTGTATAAGCCGGTATATTACTGGTACTTATCAATGGACACTGACTGGGTATATTTTAAATGCAGTCATATAATATTAAATTAGGCATTGTGAGCCACTTCATTTACCTTTGAACCAACTTGAGTACTTGGTCACTTAATTATATTACTGGTATAACTAATTTGACCAAACCAGACTTGAACTCAAAATTAATAAGGGGGAAACATACTGCTTTGGTCATGTTCCGCTACTTTTACAAAAAAAAAAAAAATGGAGAGGAAAAAGAATCAATTATTAACTCATTTTTCTATGTTTTTGAATAAGTACACGATATCATTGCATGTCGTAAGAAGCAACTAAAATGGTTGGTGTTAAGGGAGGGTATCCAGCTGTAAAACATTGTCTCTAAAAATCCTGTCCAACCCATACCAACATGGAAAAGTGGACATAAACACGATAATGATGATCATATTGATGATCTAAATCAAATATTTTATTTAGGACGGCTATCACTAATTTAAATTAGCCAGAAAATCTCTCTGAATGCTTTACAGAGCATCATTTGGATGTGTGTAAAAATATGTGGGTTGAAATAGGAAACTACTTGTAAGAGTTTAACATGAATAGTTATCTATGTTTTCTCTCCATCAGTTTCCTGTTTTAGAGGTCAATGAAGTATATAATAATAAATAAAAAAAAATTCCCCTGAAATTACAAATAACGCGTTTGTAATGAAAAATGAACAGACAGATAACTACTTTCTCATCATCCAAGTATTTTCATAACTGAATATTTCAAGAACTCCATTGTTCAACAAAAACTATGCTGTCCTTATATGGCTTACAACTATCTATCTATGACATCGTTGAAAATTAAGCCTGTAACTTTACAATGGTAAAACACTTCATTGTAGTTCTGAGAAACCAGTTTAATATATTGCTTTACCAAAATAAATCAAAGTATGACTTGAAATTTTTACTTCCTATCAAAAAAAAACCCTCAGGCTGTTCATTGACCCTCATAAAGGTTATAGAATCACCATCATCATTGTTTAACATCCATTTTCCATGCTTGCCTGGGTTAGATGAGTTGTCATGTTCTGAGGTTAGACCAGCCATGTGACTATATTTAGCTCATATATTCCATTTTTACTGATGGATGCTGTTCTTAACACCAGCCACTTTACAACGTATACAGGGAACATTTTATTGTGGTACCAGCACTACCAACTAACAGGGCGGGCTGGATGCTATTTTAATGTGGCACTAACACTACCAGCTTACACAGTGATAAACTGGGTGTATTTGTCATGGAACTTTACAGTAGGGATGAGGAGAATTTTATTGTAACACCAACTAAACAACTTTACAAAGTGAAATGGGAGCATTTTATCATGGCATCAACACTACCACTTTACAGAGTGAGCTGGGTGTATTTTATTGTGGTACTAGAAATCAGTGTAAAATATTGTAGGGTGTTATTTGATTAAGAATGACTGCTCATTATTAACTCTTTAAATAATAACATCACCAAAACCACTTCTGTTTCTATGGAATAAAGCCACCCATTTTCAATAGTTCTGACTTAAATAAAAATCTTTCAGCATGAACCTTTTATGTTAGAACTAATTTAAATAAATTCTTCCAGATTATGTTATTTCAAATAGTGTATTTTATTTAAAATATGGTAATGAAAAGGTTAAGTCAGGAGAAAAGTGAGTGACTGTCAATAATAATGATAATAAAAGAATTCAGTGAAAAAAGTTCTTAGGGTGACATCAATAGGTCTATGTGAACTAGTAAGTTTTTGAGACCTTATAGTTGGAATATATATATCATATATGTATATTTTTTAACCCTTTTGATACCAAACCATTTGAAACTGACCCTGGTTCCATGATACAAAACTGTTTATGTTAAAATGGTTATGTTTATTTAAAACCTTCCCATCATGATTTTATGTAAGAACTTTTGTTAAGTTATGTTCCAAATACCATCTTAATAATGAAAAAGTTAGTTATATTATTGAATCCCTCCAAATTTTTGATTATTTTCAAAATTGTTTTAAAATCATTGGCAGTGTCTTTCATTAGAAATATGGTAACAAAAGGGTTAACACTTTTGGTATCAAACCATGTGAAACCACCTTTGGCTCTATGATACATAACTGTTTATTTTATATAACAGCATGTTATGTTCCAAAACCAGCTAAATTTTCTCAAGTTCTTGATTATCTTCAAAATTGTTTGGAAACCATAGACAGTGTCTTTCAAAAGAAATATGGTAACAAAAGTGTTAAAATGATATTGATAATTTATGTGTATGTGAGACTAAAACTATAAAGATCTGATTTGTGATAAACACACAGCAGTGAAAACACAAAGCCAGGTCAGCAATTTTACATAAGAACACAACATAAATCACACAAAGCAGGCATAGCTGTAATATCAAACTGGAATTGAATTTACAAACTAGGTGTATATGATTTCTTATACACACACATATATTTAGACATATATTCATTTTATTAAGGCTAAATAGTGAGTCTTGTTACTCTGGAGTTTCATCTGTTTATCATAGGGTCATCAGACAAGAACTATTCTAGTCTGATGACCCTATGATAAACAGGTGAAACTCCAGAGTAACAAGACTCACTATATAGCCTTAATAAAATGAATATTAAAACTTTACTTCAGTATTGAAGACACTTTTCTCTCATCCATCAACCACACACACACACACTTATGTGTGTGTGTGTGTTATAGATCAGGATTTTACCAGTTTTAAACTAGTAAGGCCATTATTCAGCAGAGTACTCAATACTTGGGATAGTAGACTGTGACAATAGTAGAGAGAGACGGGGCCAGACTCTCTCTGGCATATGTGTGTGTGTATGTATGTGTGTATGTATATACTGTACCAATTGTGTTGTAATTTCTGTTTACCTTTTACATACATACATATATATATATACCACAAAACATCCAGCCCACACTGTAAAGTGATCGTATAGGTGTCACGACAAAAAGCACTCACCACACACTGTCAATGTGGTTGGCATTAGAAAGGGCACCCAGCTGTAGAAAACCAGCCCACACTGTAAAGTGGTTGTGTAAAAGGCATGGCAAAAAGCACCCAGCACACACTGTCAATGTGGTTGGCATTAGGAAGGGCATCCAGCCATAGAAAACCAGCCAGAAACACTCGTATATGAGTAAGACACAGTCACCTGACCCAACTTGCTTCTAAATAGAACAAACCCGTCTAACCCATGCTAGCGTGGAAGATTGATGTTAATCGATGATGATGATGATGATGATGATGATGTTCATCATCATCATCAACGTTGATGATATATATATATATAATTTTTTTTTACATCTGCTTTCCATGCTAACATGGGTTGGATATAAATATAAATATATATATATATATATATATTTACTGATTTGGTGAAAATGTGAGATCTATGGAAAATTCCTGCAGTTGTGTTGTAAAATGTCAGGGGGGCAGCAATGATAAATAGCAGCAATTAAACAGTTTTACACCACTACCCACCCCAGTTAGTGTGGGGATGGTGGCTCTCTCCTTAAAACATCAATTCCTATGTATATAGATGTATGTATGTTGAAGTGTAAAGCTCTTCTCACACTAGTATCGCCTTTAGTAGTTAACAACAAAGGAGCTTTTCTCTTGAGAGAGAGCAGCAGCAAATGAAAAAATTGAAGGTTTAAAACTGTTTCAGTGCCAGCTTCTTTCTATAACCAGAGCAGGTTGTTTGTGTGTATATGTTAGAATGTATGAGAAGGGTAATACTATCTGTGTGTGTGTGTACCTTAAATATATTTAGTTAGTTACACAGAGTGGTAGATTAATAATGCTTTAGTTGAAACCACTGGCTTCAACAATATTTATATATATATAAATCAGGATAGAACCAGTTTAAAACTAGTTAGACCATTACCCAACAGAGTACTTGATACTTAGTGTAGTAGAGTATGGCTATGTTATAAAGAGTCAGG
Source organism: Eledone cirrhosa (assembly GCA_964016885.1). Lineage (NCBI taxonomy): Eukaryota > Metazoa > Mollusca > Cephalopoda > Octopoda > Eledonidae > Eledone > Eledone cirrhosa. Next base: position 104,237,265 of record OZ024742.1, read on the forward strand.
ACTTAATGGCTGAGCTCTTGCTGCTTTAACAGCTAGTTCCGGACTTAGCTATTGAAACTGTAAGTGCTCAGCTGTTGGGTCCCGACTCTTTACATATATATATATTTAATCATTTAACATCTATTTCTTCATGCTGGCATGGATATATCATCAGCATCACTTATACACATTTACAAATGGGTGAACTGGGTGTTTCTTATCGTGGCTGCAGCACTACTACCTTACAGGGTGGACTAGGTGCTTTTTATCGTGGTACCATCACTAACACTTTACAGGGTGGACTGGGTGCTTTTCATCATGGCACCAACATGGTCACTTTATATGGCATACAATTCCAGTAAACAGACACTTACACTCACAGATGATTTAATATAGACTTCCTTTTAAAAAAAACAGAAAACCTTTTAACATCAATCTTAATTAATCAGTCACAGACTGCTGGCTTAATGGAATTAGAATACTTGTTGAATTAAAGAAAAGGCTTGAATCAACTCAAAATTCCAACCAATCTTTGAACCATTTCAAGGAGAGTAAAGAGCGACATCATTGTTATATGCAACTTAGGTGAAAAGATACAGCAATGATAATGTAGGATTAAATATTACAAACCAGTTTCTCTTCTACATTACATTCTTCTTCTTTATCTACACTCACACAGTCATCCATCCAAGCTTGATTTTGAGCATTGGTCTCTTATAAGATTCAGCTAAATATTTCTGCCATAATACCTACAACAGGCATGGCTGTACAGTCCCAGTGTAATATGGAATTGCCATTGGCATTATATCTATATATATATATATATATACATACACATACATATGTATATAGTAAGTACAGAAACAATTAGAAACAGCAGTAGAAGTACTATAATGGCGAATTAGGCCTAATATCCTGTGAATATGAATGGTATATTTACTGCTCTACTTCACAAATAGACCAGATTTTCAAACAATCATGACAAACATAACTATAACAAGAAATATAAAGTGGCTATATAGTTTAAATGGACTATTTGTAACAAAAACTTGGTCCATTATGATTAAAAACTTGTGTAATAGTGGATTAAACAAGCTATTTTTAACAAAACGTTTACCCATTGTAATTGAAAAGTTGTTTATAATGACAACTGAATAATAAAATATCTCTATGTAAATAAGAATGAAAATGCAGGTTGAAGACAGGTACAAATATATGTATATAAGCTTATATATGAAAACCTTTCAAAAATAATTTAACCCTTTAGCATTTAGATTACTCTATATATACTATTGTATTTTTGTGGTAAAGGCGTTACCTCATATAATTGTCTCACATATTATCGAATATATGAGATCTTGATATTATCTATTTTTTGAGAACAATACCTCAAAGTTGGTTTGAGGAGCCAGTTATGGCTGGTTTCAACAGAAAGAGGTGAGAGAATTCTGGCCGGATATGGTCGGTTTGAATACTAAAGGGTTAATTTAAAAATCAACTGTTCAAATGGAGACCTGCACCTCCTTTAGATATTCATCAACCATTTGAAATAGTTATTTTCTATGCTATTAACCTTTAAATTGCCACATTTCTAATGAAATATACTGCTTATAATTTTCAGTTAATTTCTAAACTAAAAATTTGAGGGGATTAATAATATAATTAGGTGGCGAATTGTCAGTCATTAGAACATCAGATAGAAGGCTTTATGGTATTTGTTCTGGCTCTCTGATCTCTGAGTTCAAATCCTGCTGAGGTCAATTTTGCCTTTCATCCTTTCAAAGTCAATAAAAAAATTATTGTCTAGTACTGGGGTCGATTCTTCTATATCTCTTTCTCATTTTTCCTCTCTCTCTCTCACCTTCTATCCTTCTCTGGAAGAAATCTGCTGTACTCAGGCCTGGAGAGGAAAGGGCTCCGCCAGGCTTAAAATGCCCAAGAAACGCTGTATGTCAATACAGCACCCCTACAACTCTATCAGGAGTTACGGGACCATACATACAATAATATAACTAACATCCTCATTTTTAACTTGTTTAGAACATAACTTAAGAAAGATTTTTATTATAATTGAAGGTGGATGGCAGTATCGGTAAAATGTCAGAGAATTTGCAGCATAGAGTTACATCCCATTACGTTCTGCATTCAAATCCCACTGAGGTTAGCTTTGCTTTTCATCCTTAAGGGGTTGATAAATTAAAGTACCGGTAACGTACTGGGGTTGATTTAATCGACTTTCCTCTCCGCAAATATACACACATTTATATTGATTAGATCCCATGATAGATGTAGATCTATAGTAGAGATGCGTGTTTATATGAGCAGATATACACAGACCATATGCATACATTCTCATGTGCACATAAATATAACCGAATACATACATAAGCATGCTCATACACACATATCATCACCATCAGCATCATCATTTGATCATCAGCTTTTCAATACAGCATCAGATGGACAGGTGCAATATATGCACTCACATGATATATACACTCACATGATGTATGTATATGCATAGTTTGAGACACACATCTTAGAATTAAGCTACAAATATACACACTCACACCTCAATATTCACATACAAACACACACACATACACCTCGATATTAGCCCACATACCCACCTCAATATTAGCCCACCCACACACCTCAATATTAGCCCACACACACACCTCAATATTAGTCCACACACACCAAATATTAGCCCCCACACACCAAATATTAGCCTACACACCTCAATGTTAGCTTACACACCTCAATATTAGCATACACACACCTCAATATTAGTCTGCACATCTCAATATTAGCCCACACACACCTCCATATTAACCTATACACACACCTCAATATTAGCCCACACACACACACCTCAATATTAACCCACACACACACCTCAATATCAACTTACACACACCTCAATATTAGCCTACACACTTCAATATCAACTTACACACATCTCAATATTAACCAACATGAAAACACACACACAATAGAGCTAATGACAATCCTTACTTCCAAAATACCATCAGCATCTTGGAAGCACCACAAAACAATACACATACATCTCACATTGCAGTCTTTCTGTCTTACTATTGCTGCCCTCCTTATATTTCACTGTATTGGTAAGATGATTAAAAAAAAAAGTTAGCTGATTACAAGAAGCAGTAAATATTAAGCGACAGGTACAAGGACAGGTGATATAAGGTGATTAAATAAATAGATTAGCAATACCAAGCAAAACTTTGAAAGAAAATGTGCAAAAAGCTTTTGAGATATTTCATAAGGCAAGGGCTTTTTTGGAAGGAGAGAAAGCTATGGATGTAAGGCCATATCATTTTGGAAAGAAGGAGAGAGACAAAGTAGATGTCACGAAGACAACAAATGCTGTTTACCTGAATGGCCACGAGATCTAAAATTGTAATTAGAATGGCCAAAAGGGGTACTTGGGTTGACGTAAGGCGTACCAGGTGACACTGGGAAAGGAGGGGTTGCTAAAATATACGAAACAAGTGTAAAAAAAAAAAAATAACATTCATGTGACTAAACATGCTTTAACAAGAAAAGAGATAAAGAGGAAAAAATCAATCGTTAAATTAAAACAAAATCAGCTACTAATCTACAATAGAAACATTACTACATCTACACAAACATTAAAAACAAGAAAGGAAGGTGGAATGAAAGGAAGAAGGAAATTGAATGAAATGAAGAAAAAGAGGAAAGAAAAATTAATGAAAAGAAGGATGGAAATAAAGAGAGAAAGAAAAATAGAAGGCAAGAGAAAAAGAAAGATAGAAGGAAAGTTGGGAAGAAAGAAAGAACTATTCACTGTCAATCATGAACAGCACACATATGATGGCCCATGACAAGTGGACCAGCAAATAAACATGAGTCATGCATGAGTAGGTGAGGAAAAGTCAAGACAATAGAAGAAACAATAAAATAACAAAGAAAAACAACTGGCTGGAGTGCAGTATTGGTAAATAAAACATAACAAAACAATAACTAAAACATAACAATGGTGGACAAAGGAAAAGAATCAACAAACACACAAAAAAGAAATGAGGACAGTAAGGTGAGGGAGGTGATGGTGGATGTGTAGGGGGAGATAAGCAATACAATCACCAGGGATGTGGTTTCAAATATCATTCCACCATGCTTGGGTTGTATCTAAATAACTAAAGTTCATTGTTGTGCAGCTGTTTCTTATAACCATACTATTGATATTGTTGTTGGTGTTATTATTACTATTGCTACCTAGAATTAATTAGTGTTTTGTTTTTTATGCCACTTATTATATCATTGTTACCTTTCATTAACACATTATCATCTCAATTTCTTCACCTGTAATGTCAAGGCCTCATCTATCATTAGCATCGTTGCTAATACTATTACTATTATTATTATTATTATTCATATTACTTAAGAATTTGATATAAAGGCAGACATCTACAATGGGATAGACATGCAGGTTACACCTGTTTACACACTTCTATAATTGATATTACAACACTTGTAGTTGACAAGTCATCCTGCCGATCTTCACACTACACACACTAGTTTGTGTAGTGTGTATTACATACCACACCTTCTTTTTTTTTCAACCATCAATTATTGTTTGATACTTGTAAACCCTAACAATATATATGACCTGTCCTTTTAATGTTCTATTCATCTGGCGCCCTTGTAGCAAATAATTGAATATATTTTTATAATAATCGTCAATAGGCACAAAGTCATTACGGCATCAGATAAATGATTATCAGTATTTATTCTTGCTCTTTATGTTCTGAGTTGAAATCCCGCAGGGGGTCAGCTTTGCCTTTCATCCTTCCAGCATCGATAAAATAACGTACCAGTTAAGTATTGAGGTTGTAAATATCAGCAATGCAATCCTATTTTAAGGGTTTGGCACATTATCATTATATTTCCAATCAATTTTCTCATTTAATTCAGAATTCAATCCCTTAACACTAAGGAATATATTATCTCTCAGAAACTCAGACACAGATTTTCACTAAATTCTTAGCACACAGACAATTATTGCAAAGGTGGTTTATATATATATATATATATATATATATATATATATATATATATGAGACACTGTAAGTTTGTTATCAGGGAAAACATGTTACCTGTGAAAGGAACAATGAAAATACTGGGAATTTGGTCGAACAGTAAATGATGGAGAAACAGGTGATTGGTGCTATTCCATAGACATAAAGAGAAAGATGTGTGTGTGTGTGTATAATACATATATATATATATATATCTCCAGACCCATGCTAGCGTGGAAAATGGACGTTAAACGATGATGATGATGATATATATATATATATATATATATATATATGTAGAAGTTATATTTAATTTGTTGGGATACAACAAGCAAATATTTTTATAACTGATATAAAGCACTCAACAAAATTTTTGGAGTAAAAATACAATATATTAACAAATGGAAACTATATTTATAAAACCATATTTATTTCATTATACATATTTCAAGGACACCAAAGCAAATTATGGTGCGCTTTCATCAGATAAAATATAATATAAATCAGTTTTATAAACAAATATTGACATACCCTTAAAGAATGCGACCATGTCGGTTGGAAGCTCCCGGATAGGGTATGTCAATATTTGTTTATAAAACTGATCTATATTATATTTTATCTGATGAAAGCGCACCATAATTTGCTTTGGTGTCCTTGAAATATGTATAATGAAATAAATATGGTTTTATAAATATAGTTTCCATTTGTTAATATATTGTATATATATATATATTAGGTACATTTTGAAGTTGTTTCAGGCAGCCACAAACCACTCAATGGATATCTATACATACACATATATATGTATGTATGTATGTATGTATGTATGTCTGTCTGTCTGTCTATATATGTATGTATATATATGTGTGTGTGTGTATATATATACACACACACATGTATACATATACATATATGCACACACACATAGATGTAAGAGAGAGTGACAGGAATATTACTGCACACTTTGACATCAGTTCAAGAATGTTTTATAAAAAACAAATAGATGAGAATGAATATGGTCAATCAACATTATTATTAATTGAAAAAAAAATCAAAAGGGTGAAACTGATGAATAAAAAAATTGAAACTGACCGACACTTGATGCTGGGCTGACAGGGAAAGCTGGTGTGGTTGGACGACCAAGCGTGGACATTGAATCTGGTTCAAGAGTTTGAACACCGGGACCAATCGGTCGTAAAGAAATGCGGTCTTCTTCTATTTCTCTAACTTCCAGGGGTTGTTCTTTTGGCACCTGAAAAATAGGAAAACCAACTCAATAAACAAGAAACTTTGCAAGTCATAATATAACAGTTTTATTAATAGATACATATAATAATAGTAATAATGTTGAAATAGATACAGGAGAAAAAAAATCAACAAAAAATATAAATATAATGAAGGAGTAAATTTTATATATGTAAGACATATAAAGAAAAAGAAATAAGGTTAAGTGAGTGAACCATGAAATAAAATCTTGGCAAAGGGTTATTAACTGTTACTAATGAAGGATGATATGAGAAAATAAAACAACAAAGATTTCATGATGCCAGCCAAGAATGTAGAGAATACTTTTGAGATATAATGTAAATAGGTTGGTATTATGTAATTTTCAAATGAGATGTAGTATTGATAATAAAGGGAACTGAGTAGTATGAAATGGTATAGGATACCTAAATAAAATGAAGATATATGTTACAGAATGGCAAAAATTATTCCACTAGAACATCATTGAAGCAAACGAAGTACATTGGAAAGAACTTCACAAAAATGATTTTATTTATATATAGAACAGAAACGTGGTTGCATAATCTTTCTGAAATATTCCCTAGAAATTAATGCTAACAAAGAATATTTGAAAAGTGGAAAGGATATTGAAATAACAAAAGGTTAAATAGATCACTGTTCTACAAGAGATATTGTAGTTTATAACCACACAAATGTAGAGGATATTGATATTACTTATGTAGAGGATATGAATAGCAAATGTAGTAAAACTAAGTGAAATATAATTAAGATTGGTTCTACTCTAATTAAATATAGATGAACACTCTGTGATTCTAAAGAGATTTAGTGGTAGATATCAGTACAGAATGTATACTAACAAATCAACGAAAGAGCTCTACCATATTAAAATAAAGACATTAGGATAATGTACTCTTAGATACACTGAAAAAAACAAAACAAAAAAAAAACACAAAAAAACAGGATGAGTCATGCATGGATGGAATACATTTTAACACAGTTATACATGACCTTGACTGACCAGAAGCTAAATATATTTTTGAAAGTTGCACTGCTATACTATAAGGATCACAAACTCAGTAAATATGGAATACCATTTCAAATATAATTGTTTCTACTTTAGGCACAAGGCCAGCAATTACCCAGTGCATTACTGGTACTTTATTTTATCGACCCCGTAAAGATGAAAGGCAAAGTCAACCTCGGCGGGATTTGAACTCAGATCGTAAAGGGACGTAACTATGCTGGAAAGCATGGCGTCCGACCCTCTACCGATACTGCCAATCCAATACCATTTCAAATATAATGATCAATAGAATTAACATTTTAATAAAGAATAAATAAAAAAAAATGTTTACACCTTAAATTTTTCTTTTTTTAACAATATGTTATCACTGAATAATGGCTCATCAACCAATAGTGAGACAATTACCCCCACAGACGTACATATATAAATATACAGATACTAGGATATAATAAGCTTCCAAAAGGTTTAGTTTAATGAATCAGAAAATTAGACTGTAGACCGTAACCAAGGGAGATAAATACCGGATCAATTTGAGTTCAAATAAAATTAATGGTTATCTTCTCTTAGTATTCTGTAACGACATCAGTCAGTCCGATAAAATTACACCAATCAACATTTATTGAATTCAGATAAAAAAAATCAATGCTAAAAAACAACAACATTTGACACTTAGTTCAAATATCTCTAATAGATATTGAAAGGGAACCAGCGATCGAAATACACACAGACTATCCAAGTTTGCCTTCGACTGTAGGTCTGCTCTATCAAGGCTGACCAGGGGCTAAACAACAAATCTTGATCACCAAAGAAAAAAAAGTCAACAATTTAATGGATGAGTCAGCAAAGAAAAGAGAAAAAAAAAATGATCATATATATGTAAACAAGTTAATAACTACGGCCCACTCATTCTTTTAAATATTTTTTCTTTATGGTAGATTCTATTCTTTTCAATTTAAAATCTTGTGTTAAAGAGATTGCAATATAAATTAAAGACTTAAATGACTAGTTGTATGTTTTAGGTAAAGAAAAAATGCAGTTAAAATTTGAAACTAAACAGAAAAAAAAATCATGGGAAAGACATTTCACACTGTTTTGGAAAGTGATATTTGGAAAATTAGACTGGTGACATTCAACAAGAGAAGTAGAAAGAGAAAAGAGAGTCTCAAAACTAATACATAGGCTGACATTTGTAGAGAGTGGAGGCAGTATTGATCAAAGAGAGGCAAACACAAAAACTACAAACAATAGAAAATGGAGAAATTGAATAATTGCTTAAAGTAGTTGCTACATTTCCATGTTTCACTCACAGATTTGTCCTTTTGTTATAACCAGACAGGATGTTGACCACAAACGCTGAAATGGTTTCAGCGAATATGATTGCACTAGAATTATACAGACATCATCCTACCAACGGCACATACTGTGCATTATACTGCACTGTCAAAAACTATTATGACATTTAATTGACAGATCTTGTCAAACTTAAGCAGCATAGTAGGACATTTGTATATTATTCTATGTACTATATATGCACCTTTGATGAGTTGTAGTGCACCTGAGCACTGTACACAATAATTTCATGATTATTATTATTATATATGGTTTATAATATAGTGTAATAATATTCCCACATCAGCAAATTATCTGGTGTTATTGCCATGATAAAACATACCCAATACATTGTAATGTGGTTGGTTATAGGAAGGGTATCCAGTCATAAACAAAGGGTTGGGAGGACTCTTCAGTTGTGTCAAAGACATGACAGCCTCCTTAGTGTTGGTGCCATAATGGAACATACCCAATACACCGTGGATGTGGCAACAAAATAACATCCTGGAGGGTAGAACAATATTTGTAATGAAATGTGATAAATGGTAAAATATTGTTTCTGGTAACAGTAGAAAAGACAGTGAAGAAGCAAGGCAAGTAGAGTAATGTCCCTTGACAAAGTATACTCAACAGTAATAACTATTACAAGAAACAAATTGGCCAGCAGCAAATAAAATAAAACAAATCAAAGGATGTTTATTTACAACCAAAGTAAACCCCCCCCCCCACACACACACACTCCCATCATCATTATCAGCATTGTCAAGGGTGGTGGATTGGCACAATCATTAGAGTATTGGACCAAATGTTTTAGAGTATTTCAGTTGTGAGTTCAAATTTCACCATCATCAACATTGTTTTAAGTCCGTTCTAGCATGGGATGAAAAGGACCGTTTTAAGGTAGCTTTTCTATGTCGTGATGTCCTTCCAAACGGCAACACATACTTTAATTTTAAGTATGGTATTTAGGATACCACAAGCTTTAAACATTGTTGATATGAAAACATAAATCCACACACACACACACACACACACTAGAGTTCTTTAGTTTGTATCAAATTCAATCACAATGCAGTAATTGGCCTGAGGCTATAGTAGAAGACTATAGACTACCCAGGATGCCAAGCAATGGGCTGTATCCTGAAACCACGTGGATGCAAAGTGATTCTAACCATACAGCTATGCCTGTGCCTATCATATGAGTTTTAAATTTATTTCTAAAGCCTAGATAGTTTTTCATGGTTCATAGAGTGGATTTTGAATCGGAATGTGAGAAGCCTTAAATAATTCTTTTTAATATTGACACAAAGCTGACAATTTAGAAGAAGCAGAATGTCAATTTAATCAACCCCAGTAATTGACTGGTACTTTATTCTATCAACCCTGGAAGGATGAAAGGTAAAGTTGACCGTGGCTGGATTTGAACTCAGAACAAATTCATAACTAAATATGGCAAATCATTTTGTCTGATGCTCTACCAACACTGCCAATGCACAAATATTAAAGGCAATAATTTGGAGGAAGCAGAAAGTCAATTAAATTAACCCCAGTACATGACTGGTACTTTATTTTAGTGATCTCGGAAGAATGAATGTTGACCCTGGCAGAGTTTGAAATCTGAACATAGAGAGTCCAAAAAATATATTTGTTCAACATTTCAACAACTCTGACAATTCACCATCCTAAAAACAACAATGACAATAACAACAACAACAACAATAATGGTTTCTTATATAGGCACAAGGCCAGCGATTTTGGGGGAGGGGAGAGTCGATTAAATTGACCCCAGTGCATGACTGGTACTTTATTTTATCGACTCCATAAGGATGAAAGGCAAACCTAACCTCAGCGGGATCTGAACTCAGAACGTAAAGGGCCGTAACTATACTTCGAAGCATGTTGTCTGACGCTCTATTGATACTGCCAACCCAAATAATGATAATAATAATAATAATAATAATAATATTAATAATAATAGTAATCAATTAATTAACAATAAGTATTACAATTTTAGGCACAAGACCAGCAATTTCCAGTTAAATCAACTAAGTATATAGCTGGTATGGCTGGTACTTTATTTTATTTGTCCTAGAAGGATGAAAGGCCAAGTTGACCATGGCAGAATTTGAATATGGAATATAAAGGGCTGCAATTGAATATTGCAAAATGTTGTCCGATGTTCTATTGATTCTACCATCTTACCAAAGTCATATGAATGAGCATATGAAAAATAATAATAATAATGAAATCATTGTGTACAGTGCTCAGGTGCAAATGATGTACAAATGTCAGGAAAGTGAACAGTATGAGTCATGATATACATGTGTGCGTGTGTAAGGAGGGGGCATATCAGGTGTAGTGTTGGTGAACTTCGGGAAGCATGGAAGATTGAAGATTGTAATGTGTTTGGTTAACTCTTCTAATTCAATAATAAGATATTAATTAACAACACTCAGCTTCTCATACTGTTTATGTATACTGAATAAACACCATTATTTAACATCTGTTGAACAAGCTGTCACAGACAGACATTACACAAGATGAGCTATTGACCTCTCAGATGGGTCGGAAGTTTACATCTCGCCTACATACGTTCCTATGCTCAACCAAGAGCATTTTATCATGGCACCAGTACAAGGGAGGTTCTCATGTTTTTGACACAGCTAGATGCCCTTCCAACTTTATAGAATGTACTGGGTCCATCATGTACATCACTAAAAGTATGAAGTTTGTCACATAGATCACCAACAGTAGGGAGGCTGTAATGTCTCAATAAGTTGAATATTAAGGGCTAATTTTACACACCAGTTATAACAAGATGTAAATAAAGCTTGAGGTTTTAGGACACAGAATATCACCATGGTTGAAGGTGAATATCAGTAAACAAATATCTACCTCACTTCTATTTATATCGAGCCTCAAGTACTGTATTATCGGATGATCTGTGGTGTAATTATAGCTTAGTTTTCTTGCTGTTCAACTAAGAAAAATAATTATAAGATATTTTATCTTTCTATCAAGACACAAGAGAAAATAACTGTAACACCTCCAAACACACACACACACGCGTGCACACGCACACAACTCCATCTATCCCGAGCTAAAAAACAACAGGAAGATATATAAAAATAAGTAAAATAGATTCCATGGAGGTTAAAAGAATGCCCCCTTATATAATACTTTCATCACTCTTATTATATTCTTTTTATGACTCACTAAGTAAAACCAGATGAGGGTAGTGGTGGTGCAGAGAGAGAAAAAGTACTAAGACATGTGCAATAGACTTATTATCAACAACCCACAAGTAAATTGTAAATAATATACTCTGTGCTATTCTTCACTCTTTTACAGGGGTGGGGCCAACTAAATGACTCACAGATTAACATAGAAACAGAATGAAATCCTTCTTTATTTTCATTTCACACAAATTAGAGATTAAGTATTTTTTTAATTCTTCTTCTTTTTGGTTTGTTTTTGGCTTATCTTCACACAAGTGGTTAGCATTATTTTGTGCAGATGCCCTAGCAGTGGAGATGATTGACATAATAAGAGCAGTGTTTTTGTATACAGCTTGCTAGCTCACTGAGCCGAGTTCAAAACCCGGTTGAGCTGAACACTGATTCCTTTATATTATCCCAAGGGCCAATGAAATAAGTGCCAAGATACTTTCAAAACTTGTAATCGTGTATGAAATGACAAGCATATGCTTGATGATGGCAAAGCTAAGCTTTCAACTTTACATAGGATCTAATCTAAATTATGTCATAAAATATACACAAGAGATTGTCATCTTGGCAGGGATGGAACTGTGTGATCTAGAGAATGAGTAACTGAGGAGGAGGAAGAGGAGAAGAAGAAGCGAGGGGGAGGAGAAAATGAAGAAGAGAAAGAGATGAAGAAGAGGATGAAGAAAAGGAGAAGATGAAGAAGAAGATGAAGAAGAAGTTGATGATGAAGAACTGATTGATGACTGAAGAAGAAAGAGAAAGATTAAGAATGGCAGTTCTTTGGATGAAAACCAGCACAACTAGAATAACGGAGGTTGCGTTGCTACAGAGTAAATATTTAATTACTGAATATAAGCCAGGCAGCTTCCCCTAAATATCCCCATCAAATTTCAATTATCAGAATATGAACATCTACCTATATTTTATTTTTCAATTTGAAATTATACAGGAAGACATATTATATACAAGCAATGGAGACAATAATTGGTCTATCTCCTACATATATCTACAACAGAACAGGTACAAGTCAATATGAGAGACTATATAGTTACTTGACCTGAAAGAAATAACAGCCAAATCTCTCTTAAATCACACCCAATTGGCCTATCCCCTACATATATCTACAACAGAACAGGTACAAGTCAATATGAGAGACTATATAGTTACTTGACCTGAAAGAAATAACAGCCAAATCTCTCTCAAATCACACCCAATTGGCCTATCTCCTACATATATCTACAACAGAACAGGTATGAGTCAATGTGAGAGACTATATGGTTACTTGACCTTAAAGAAATAACAGCAAAATCTCTCTTAAATCACACACTATAGTCATAGAAAATGAAAAACATCTGTTTTCTTTTTTTTTCTTTGCTAGGGTAGTACCAATGACCCTTTTGAGAGCCACTGAAAATGATGAAAGGAAGAAAGATAGTCTCAAACCAGAGAACTGGTTCAAATGCTTACAAATAGCTAAAGGCCAGATGTTGGGGTTAACTTGGGTGATGGATTAAGTCTACCACCCAAGAAGGCCTCAACAAGATTTGAACTCAGAATGCAAAGAACCAGGATGGTTTGCAATGTCTGAGAGCTGGAATAGATACAATGGCTGGAATACTTTTGAGTATAGTATTTTTTTTAATAGATTTACTTGCCAATGTTTTAACAGATAGAAGTGTGACTTATAGCACATAACAGAGAAGTGCTGATTATGTTAGGAGGGGAAAATCTTGTTTGGGCATTGACAGATACAAATTGTATATGCTACAGCTGATAACTTGTTGTAGTGGTGGTGATGGTGTGTGTGTTTTTTTGTGGGGGAGGGGCTATGAATGTAGCTTATGATGGGGAAAAGATCAAGAAATAGTGTGTTGCAGAGAAGAGCTACTGGACTCAAGATTGACTATAAAAAGAAAGATATAGGATAAGACTATATAACCAGATACAGTCAAGGACTATAGGTTATGTATGTATGGACCTGCAACTCCTGATGGCGTGTTTTAAACATTTTAAACCTGGTGGAATTCATCCTCTCTCCAGGCCTGAACATAGCTATTTTTTCCAGAGAAGGAGAGACAGAGAGAAAGGAAGTGAGAAAGAAATAAAGAGGAATAATTGACCCCAGTACTTGACTGGTATTTTTTTTATCATCCCTGAAAGGATAAAAGGTAAACTTGATCACGGTGGGGTTTGAACTCAGAGCATAGAGAGCGAAAGCGAATACTGCAAAACATTCTAGCTGATGTTCTAATAATTCAACCAATTTGCTGCCTAGCATGGATATAAAAAGGCGAATGAACTCCTCAGAGTCAACGGCCATCCACTCCAACTATGGGTTAAATAGTCTCACCAACCAACAATTGGCCAAGCATCGTAAGTATGGCTATACCTAGGGCCTCCAAGAGAAATTTTGTAAGGTGGTTCAAGACCCCTTTGTAGCCTGAAGGAGGCAAAGATTTTTCACAAAATGGATATTGCATGGTTGCTGTGGAGCCTTCTTAGCTCTTGGGCCCCGGAACAAAGTACCTGCTGGAGCCCCCCTCCCCTCTCATAGGCCCTGGCTACACCCCCTACATGACCAAAACCAAGAGAAATCAGTGGAAGTCAACCAGGAGTGAGAAGGCCCTGGATTGGTTTGGAGTGATTATAATTAATGCTGGTTAGATTGAGGATGCCAAGGAGGTATTACTGTTTAAAAAACAAAACAAACAATACTAGATTTAAAGAAAACATAATTCTATATATGTGTAAGGCATAATTGTGTTTTTGTGTAACAGTAGTTGTCTAATATAGTTATTAATGAAAACTGCTTTCAGGATTCACTGAATTATGTGAACCATGAGACTGATGCAATTCAACTGACCTCAGTAGCTATAATAATGGACAGAATTATAGCTTCTAATAAAGGAAGAAGTAAGGACTGCAGTTTATGAATTATTATTTTTGGTGGATTGGCAGTATCAGTAGAGGGTCGGACGCCATGCTTTCGAGCATGGTTACGTCCCTTTATGGTCTGAGTTCAAATCCCGCCGCGGTTAAATTTGCATTTCATCCTTACGGGGTCGATAAAATAAAGTACCAGTAATGCACTGGGTAATTGCTGGCCTTGTGCCAAAAGTAGAAACAATTATTTTTACATCTGGTGGTGGATTGGCAGTATCGCTAGGGGGTCAGACGCCATGCTTTGCAGCATAGAGTTACGCCCCATTATAATTTGACTTCAAATCCCGCCGAGGTTAACTTTGCCTTTCATCCTTACAGGGTCGATAAAATAAAGTCAATAATACACTGGGATAATTGCTTGCCTTGTGCCAAAAGTAGAAACAATTATTTTTACATCTGCTTTTCTATGCTGGTGTAGGTTGGATGTGACATTTTTGTGACAGCTAGATACCCTTCCTGATGCCAGCTCATAATTTATTTTTAAGTATGTTATATACTGAAGACATGGTTTCAACTATAAGCTGCAGGACATATTGTTTTATGTGGTATATAAACTTCACTGCTTACTTTAGACTGTGTTGCAGAGAGACACATGAAGATATACACACAAACGACAGGCTTCCTTACAGTTTCCATCTACAAAATTCCCTCACAAAGCATTGAGGTCATAGTAGAAAATGTGCCCAAGGTGTCATGCAGAGGGATCAAACCTGAAACCATGTGGTTGCAAAGCAAACGTCTTACCACACAGCCATGCCTGTACCCGAAAGAAAGAACTTGGTATAGCCAACAGCAGAGAGAAAGATATTGTAGTATAGTCAATAAGAGAGTAGGGCCTATAACTTGTGCATACCTTTTAACAGAAATGGATTGCTCAAGAAGATTTAGGCTGGCCTGAAAAAATATTTTCTAGGTTAATTTAAGATGAAATAAATCTATATATGTAAGCTATCTGAACCTGTTTCTCGCTATGTGTCTCTCACATGCATGCAAGCTCTCTCTGTTTCTTAAACATACCCATACACACAGAGAGAAAGAAGCATAAAGGTAAAAGATCTAGGTTTGTTATCATTAAGGTAAGACTGACTATCAGGGTGTGATCTTTGTAAAATTTCTGTGTAGTTATAAGTATGTATATAAATATATATGTTTATGCACACACACATGAATATGTACATATGTATAGATATATATGTATGTGATGAAAGTGACAAAGAGGAAAGAAAATATCAACTTACCCTTAACTAAACTGTACCCCATCCCCTAAGGTCCAGTTAAGGCAAAGAGTAAGAGTAAAGGTGTTGGCGAAAAAATATTCTGTTGAAATTCATGATAAATATAAACTGACTGTGATACTTGACAACAGGATGAGAGACACCCCAAAAAATAAACACACTATAAGATCCATGAAAAACTGTTATTAGCAATCATATCTTAGATTCAGTGTTAGGTGCCGAAAATTATTATCATATGTAATAAAATACATGTCTTATCTCCTATTTGAGATAGCCTTCAACAATAAGGAAACATTTTGCAATCTTATCCGAAGCTATCACTTCATGGTTGGTGTCTTGCAGAGATTAAAGAGAGAGAGACAGAGTTTCTTACTCAATGAATGACAGGCTTTTTATATAATGTATGTGTGAGTGTATGTATAATTTTGTAAACAAACCAAAATGAAGAGAAACCCAGATCAGAATCAAATCTACATTGCCCTAGTTAGCATTATTATTTATGTTTGCTGCGTGTGTATATAAATTGGTAAACATTTGTAAACAATATTTTGAGAGTAAAAATAGTGACAAACTCTCTGATAGGAATGTATGCAAGTGTGTATATTTGAGTGTTTGTATAAGTATCTATCTATCTAGCTAGCTACCTACGTAGCTATTCATATATCTCTCTGTCCAGTTTTTTTCTTTACTTGTAAGATCTAGAGGAAGAAGCAATGGTAATATGGCCGTCATGTCTTAAGAGACCAGTGAGATTGATGCTCTTGATGTTCTGCTTAAACTATTGTAGTGTAATGCTTATAGGAAAGACATGAGTGGATAGGGAACTTCAGAGGGCCAACATTCTGAACAGGAAGGACTGGCCATTGTAGTTAGTCCAGGACCTAGGGAGTTGTACAGAACATGGGTGATCAGAGGAGGAGTGATGAGTAAGTCACAAGTGACTGAGTGGAGGTGAGGAACAGAAGCTATTGTATCATCATTTAATGTCCGCTTTCCCTAGTAGCAAGGATTGGACGGGTCTTCACAAACCAAGTCAATGCTGAAGTGAGGTTACTAACCTCTAGGGTTAGGATATTAATGTGTGCAGCAACAGTACTATTCCAGATATGGGAGTAGTACTCTATTGTGGTAGTACTCTGGATGTGCCAATATTTGAGATGTGGTCTTAGCTATGTTAACCCTTTCCTTATATTTCTAATAAAAGACATTGCTTATGATTTTCAAATAATTTAAAACATAATGAAGAATTTGGAGGGATTTAGTTATATAACTAAGTTTCTTATTATTAAGCTGATATTTGGCACATAACAAAGGTTCTTACATAAAATTACAATGGAAGGTATCATCTGCCTATGACTGTGTGTGTCTGTGATGGGAGATGCTATAAATCTGAGAGAGGAGAAATATGTCCTTATTCTTCATACATTCTTTAAATCTTGGTTGTTATGAAGGGCATCCAATCACAGAGCATACAAGCAAGACAGTTATCTGACAAGCCTAGCCTCAGTATGTGACATCTCATCTAACCCATGCAAGTATAGAAAATAAATGTTATATGGTGATGATAATGATGGTCACTTCATCTGGCTGCCAGATTATGTGACCAGCTTGAAATTTCAAAGTTACTACTAAGAAAAGAAAATTTACACTTTACTCATGAATATTGAGTGTTCATTTAGTTAATGTTTTAATGTTTTAAGTACTGTGGTATTTTAAGCACCCATTCAAATAAATTTTATAAACCCATCTGTTACAGGTCAATGAGGGAGCATCTACATAATTGCTTCATCTGCTGTAGATAATAGCTAGATCTCACTCACATTACACACCCTCATCTAAAAAAAGTTAACATTTGAAAGAATGCATCGCAGTATTTGTTCTGGCTCTCTGCACTCTGAGTTCAAGTCCCTCTGAAGTTAACTTTGTATTTCATCTTTTCTAGGTTTATAAAAAACAAACACTACCAGACCAATAATGGGATTGATTCTTCCTCTATAATTCTTTCTAACTTCCTCCCTATCAGAATTATATGGAAGAAATCAGCTGTGTTCAGATTGGAGAGAGACTGGGCTCCGCCAGGTTTAAACATGCCTTAGATATACTGTATGTCACAATGGCACCCTAGGATTCTATCAAGAGTTACAGGTCTATATAAACATTTGAATATGAGGGTTGGCTGAAAAATACATTGGCTGATTATGAAGGAGTGATGCTAAAGCTGTGAAATCTTGCATGTATTAATTTCAACTCTTATTAATAACTGCATTAGTTCTCTCCAGGGACTATGTTGAAAAATAAAACTCATTTGGTCATTCCATGAGAGTATCTTGGTTAACCTATAAACTTTACAGCTGACCCTTGTATAAGCAGACATGCACACACACACACACACACACACTTGTATACATTCTGATAAATTCCCACAGATATATTTGAGAGAAATAGATAGTTATATGAATAAAGTGACAGCAGTAGAAAGATAAACACTGTTATAATGAAACTAATTAGAAATGTGATGACTATTTGCATATTAACAACTGACAAGGTTCTAATCCCAAAGACAATTTGTCCTTTCAACAACTTAACATTTTTATATCTTTCATTTAATTACTTACTCACATTTAAAACAGCCTAATTAGAGAATGATCTAATTTCTGTTGTACTTAAGTGATGTTAAAGATGCCTAACTGGGTAATAATTGAGATGTAAATAGATATAGATTGATGTGGGTGGTAGGAAGAAAGGTGGAGGAAGGTGGGTGCGTGTGAATTATGTAAAATGTAAAGAAAGATGAAAATGATATACAACTGCACTATCTCTGATGTCAAAATGATACGATAGCAATGAAAGAGGATGTTTCATTTACAGTCACACTCGTGAAGATAAGAACAGTTAAAAAAAGGAAATAGGTTTGGGAAAAGAAAACGTAACTTAAAGAGGGTTTTAGCTCAACTATATTCTTGGAGGAATTTGGCACTATACTTTGTTACAACTTTGTTGTGCTGTCTTCCTAAAGGGGTTTCAGGTAATGATGATATAGACAAATATTGTTACAAAATACAGAGTAAATAATTAAAGCTCTTGATGTCTTCGGTTCATCATCATCATCATCATCATTTTAATGTTCGTTTTTCCTGCTAGCAAGGGTTGGATGGGTCTACATAGACCATTTAAACTGATTAAATAAATAAATGGTGATACTGTAGATTCTGTAGTCAATGAGTCAGAAGCATTGGTACCATGGTTTCCTATTATGTTTACAATTTCCTATATTGTTAGTCTTTAGATCTGCTCATAGTTTGTCATTTCTGTCAGCATAGTGTAATGACTATATCATATCATCATCATCATTTAATGTTCATTTTCTCTGTTAGCAAGGGTTGAACAGGTCAGGAGCTGCATTTTGCTTACAGACACTCCCACACGCTACAGAGTGTACTGGATGCGTTTTATTGTGGCACCAGCACTAAGGAGGTTGTCATGTCTTTGACACAATTGACGGTTCAGAAATCAAACATGTGATCATGGTTCCAACACCCTAACCACTAGGCCATGTAGCCAACTTCAACAACAGTGATCACCTGACCAGTCAGTTGAGATGCGATATAGTAAGCATGTAAGTTGAATGAAGCATGCAATGCTACTGTATGAATGTTCTAGTTACTAGCATATATAGATTTGGCTTTTAATAGGTTAAACCTTTCACAGGCTGCATCAGCTGGTGATATAGTGTACCATCTCCCCCTACATACAACAAGTCAATATCAGTAACATCAATTAACCATTTTAATACCAAATTGCCTGAAACCACTGCTGGTACCATGATACTAAGCTATTTATGTTAAAGTGGCATATTTATTAACACACCTTTTATCGAAATTCGGTGTCAGAACCTTTGTTAAGTTATATTCCAAACACAAGCTTAATAATACGAAAATTAGTTATATTTCTAAATCCCTCCAAATTCTTGATTATTTTCAAATGATTTGAAAATTATAGGTACAGTGTCTTTAATAAGATCAAGCCACTTTTAAATGAATCCTCAGTTGATTGAAACTTCTAAATGCTAATAGTTTGGTCTCAACTTGAAAAGGTAAAGATAAACGAACCCGTTTAATACCAAACCACTAGAAAGCTATTTATTTTAAAGTGTTTATATTTATCTAAAAACATTCCATCATAATTCATATAAAATTTTTTGTTAAGCTATCTTCCAAACAAGTTTAATATTGAGAAAGTTAGTTATATTACTAAACCCTTTCAAATTTTTTTTATTGTTTTCAAAATTAATTGAAAATCATAGGCGATGTTTTTCATTGGGAACGTGGTAATGAAAAGATTGTGTAATTGGTCAAGATTTTTTGTAGAATGAAAAATAATCCAGACATTTCTACCTGGATGATTAAAACATAACACATAAGAAAATAAGAAAGACAGAATATCAACAAATATCTCACACAGGGAAAATACAGTATATCTACAATCTACAACACCAAAACCAAAAGCAATGACAATATCAATCAATAATAAGGGTGGGTAGTGAAGGTTAAACCAGACACAACACAAGTGACTTACACACTCATGCAAATAGATCAATTCAAAAGATGACCTATCAGCCCAAAAAAGGAGAAAGGTGTCAAGCTGGCAACACTAAAACCCAGTGAACAAAGTGCAGTGCCATGTCACATTCAACAGTTGTCACATGCAGTGATAGTGTTTGGGAAATCATATAACAACAACAAAAATAACAACAGCAATACTTAAATGATATAAGAAGGTAAAAAGCAAACAACAACAGTAATCATGCGGGTTATCAGCTGGACTGTTTTCAGTTTAAATCTAAAACATTTCCCATTAACTAAATCCCCCCAAACATGACATAGTTGATTGAATTAATTCACAGTACATGACTGGCATTACTTTTCTCAAGCCTAAAGGGAAACAAATGTTGAATGCAGAGGGACTTGACTAATCACAGATGACATTTAACCCTTTAGCATTTACATTACTCTATAGTTACTATTGTATTTTCACAGTAAAGGCTTTTTCTTGCATAATTATCTCACATAATATCGAATCTATGAGATTTTGATGTTATTTATTTTGAGAACAATACCTTCATATCAGTATAAGTGGCTGGTTACAACCAGTTTGACAGAAAGATGTGAGAAAATTCTGGCCGGATACAGCCAGTTTAAATGCTAAAGGGTTAAACCAGTGTCTTTCTGTTTTCTGCCATTCTTATAATGATATTTTTCTTCAACATTGGCAAGAAGAATCTTGAGCCACTGTGGTTAGTAGATACCAAGAACCTGACCAGTATAAAAAAGGCTCCTTTAAGGTATCTTGAGACAAATGGATTTAAGAGACAAGAGAAGGGTCATGAAAACAATCCAGCTGATATAAGCAAACAAAAAACATAAGCAAACAGTTTGGTAGTTTAAAATCCTGTTGACAATGAGTATGTGTATTTTGTGCATGTAGTAATTAACAAATAGTTAAAAATGACAGATGGGTGTAAAATTATTGGCTAAAATTAGCTGAAATATATAAGATAAGAATTTAGAAAATTTGGAAATTTACTTTTTTTTTTTTTACTATGAAAAATCAAAAGGGAATGTTTTTTTCTTAAAAAAAATGATATATACATATTTTTTTTTTTACATCAACAGGATTTCATCCACAGACTGTGCTACTCTGAATACCCTTTTATGGTAATGTTAATGTATAATAAATCATTAATAAATAACTAGATTAAATATAATACTCTACAATTAGTTACCAAACTACTAACCAGTCAGAATTAGTAGATTACCTTTCATATTTCTATACAACAAATAATGTTAATTAAAATAATTAACTACAAATTACTGATGATGTTTTAAAACTAACTGTTAATTAATTAATTAAAGCAGTGGTTAATAATAAATATAATTACTGTCTACTTTTTTTAAATGTGTAAAAATCCTACCAATAACTTAGGAATTCTTGAAATATTTTGTTTCTGCTCAGAAAACTGAGGGGATATTTAATATACAGAAATACTTTAACATGTCTACATGATAATGGAATATTCTTTTTGTTCTTGTTTTATATCCATTTATCAAAATGAATATTCTTTACCTTTAAAGCATCTTCCTTTTTTTTTTTTAAATTTTACAACAGAAAGGAGGGAGTGGTGCCTGTTTTATGTAAAATAGGTAAATTAGAACAAGCAGAGTTATGTACCTTGCTCAAAGTAAAATACGAGTGGACTACCTTAAATTGAGTCCCTGATTCTTGGTTTGAAATACATTACATTTTTCTAATTCTCATATTGCTCATATGCTTGGAAAATATATGAATGTCATATATCGTCAAGTGCTTTCAATTACAAATCTAATGCCTTCTGCCTTTGTAAGAAATTACACAATCAGAGACCAGGGCTACATTATCCATATGACCTATTAAGATTAGAGGCCTATTCTCTCATTCTTTAGATTTGTTTTCATTAAACGGATGAGAAACAAAGTTTGTAACTTTCCAGGGCTCACCTGATTTAATGAAGTTAGCAATAATGGGATTTCTTAGTATATAAAATATTATAATAATGTTATTTAACACTCAGATTATTGTTTACAAATGTATAATTTACCCTTTCCTGACCATATTTCTAATGAAATACACACTATTTCAATTAATCAATGAAGAATTTTAAAGGATTTACTAAAATCATTAATTATTTCATTACTAAAACAGTAACTTGACATATGGTTTTTATATAAAATTATGTTGGAAGATTATAATTTAAAACATGTGATTTTCTTTCAAACTAATTTTGGGCGGTTTTGTATCATAAGGGCTAAATATTGTTTATATATGTGTGTATGTTTGACCATGTGTATGTGCATGTGTACACACGCATACACATGCAGCTGACATACACTCAAACTATGACAATACATGTTTTTCCCTGGTTTTGCATAAGGGATGGGGTGTACTGGATTGAGAGTAGCACACTGGTCAGTGGGGACTACCGGCAAGCTTGTGGGTAAATTGGTAAGAATACATACAAAGTTATTGGTTGGATAGCCTACGACATTATCCCACACAGGGGACATGCTCCGCTGAACAGTACTCACAGACTGTTGATGTTGCTGTTGCTGTTTTTGGCTCTCGAAAGTTTGTGAAGTCACTGTGGTGTATGATTCGCTCTTATGCTGAATAAACTCTTGTTGTTGTTGCTGTTGCTGGATTACAACTGGTTGCGGTGGTGGTGCTGCTGCTGGTGGTGGTGGTGCTGCTATTGGCGGTGTTGTTGCTGCTGGTATAGGTGATGGCTGGGCAGGAGGGGGCGATGGTTCCTTCACAGTGGTTG
>OZ024742.1:104265666-104323166 GCA_964016885.1 Eledone cirrhosa
AAAAATAAAATAAAATAAAATAAAATAAAATAAAATAAAATAAAAAAAATAAATGAATAAAATTTAAAAAATTGAAATGAATACATAAAAAAATTGGTTGACTTACAAAGCATGGGAAAGTTTGAAATTTGAAAATATAGTCACCGCAATACAGATAACTAGAATAATAGTTAATTATTATTTAGAGATGCAAGGTCAGATTCCTTACAGGTGTGTGTCTATTTTTCTCCTGTGTCCAGGGGTACTTTACCTGATTTATTCTACTATTATTTATAGTTATTTACATGGTGGTGACTATATTTTCAAATTTCAAATAAATATAAGCAAAATAGTAGTTGAAGCATTATCACATTCTTGCTTTTTTATGATGTAGCTAATGAATATTTGTCTATGAGGCACATGTAATATGTTTTTGTAAAGGTTTTTCTATATATATATAATTATAAAATGTTAGACAATAAAAGAACAAGACAAGGTGAAGTAATTAATCAATCCATTGTTTTACTATCATTTTAGAAAGGAAAATTATCGATGGCAGTTATACCATTAGCCATAAAAAAAAAACATCCTTTCTGCTGTCTATCCTCAGAAACAATGTATGTATGTATGTATGTATGTATGTGTGTATATAACGAAGGAGTTGTGGTAAGGAATCAGATGGACCATAACGCACCAGAGTACTCAATACTTAGGGTAGTAGAGTGGGTAATAGGAAAATGTATGACCCCGACGGCAGAGCTCAAGCCGTTTCGACGGCTATTTCTGGACTGTGTGTGTGTGTGTGTCTGTATATATATATATATATATAAAAGAGAAGAAACGGACAAATGAACTAGATACATCTCACTGCACCCTGCCACCACAATAACGTCTAGACTCTCTCCCTACCACCACATTTACATTTACACATGTCATTACCCTTGTAGACTAAAGTCATTGACCTGTTGCCAAACTTTCTACTCTGTGTTGAATGTGTATATATATATATATATATATATGTGTGTATATACATCACTCAGTCAAATGACAAGATTTCAACCCCAACATCTACAACAACAACACCGGCACTAATGTTTATAGGAACAACAGCTTCAGAATGAAATGAAATGAACATTTACAACAACAACAGCAGCATCAAACGATAAAAAACAAAACACACACACAACAACAACAACATCAACTGCCACCACCATCCACCGCCGCCATCACCATCACCAGCGATCGGGCCTTAAGAAAACAACAACTTTAATAATAATAATTTCTCTGCTTTTGGCATGGAGCCAGCGAT
Source organism: Eledone cirrhosa (assembly GCA_964016885.1). Lineage (NCBI taxonomy): Eukaryota > Metazoa > Mollusca > Cephalopoda > Octopoda > Eledonidae > Eledone > Eledone cirrhosa. The sequence goes on from OZ024742.1 coordinate 104,266,955, forward strand.
TGTCCCAGCGCATTACTGGTGCTCTCTTTTGTTGACTCCGTGGGGATGAAAGGCAAGGCAAGGTTGATCTCGGCGGGATTTGAGCTCGGAGCGTGGAGGGCCATAGCTCTATGCTGTAAAGCAATTATAATAATACTGAACGGTAACACGAACAGCTTCAACTATACAAACTCTTTCGAAAGTCAACAGTTGACATAATCTTGTATCAGTAATGACGGTAATATATATATATCATCATCATCATATCATTTTACATCCGCTTTTTCCCTGCTTGCAAGGGTGGGACAGGAATTGATTCTGGCTTGATTTCTACAGATGGATGCCCTTCCTAACACCAACCTCATTTACAGTGAGTGCTGGGTGATGGGTGCTTTTTTGCCGTGGCACCTCCACGACCACTTTGCAGTGGAATGATATGGACCCCAGTCCCTATCATCTCATTTCTACAGCTGAGTAAACTGGAGCAATGAGAAATAAAGTGCGTACTCAAGGAAACAACACATCACCCGGTCTGAGAATTGAACTCACAACCTTTCGATTGCAAGGCCAATGCTCTAACCACTGAGCCATGTGCCTCCATCTATATATATATGTATATATGTGTGTGTGTGTGTGTGTGTTTGTATGCATGAGTGTTGGTGTGTGCGCGTGTATGTGTGTGTGTGTGTGTGTGTGTGCGTGTGTCGTACGTATGAGTGTCAATAAGTGAGTTTTTTTTTTTATGCGCGGGGACATAGAAATAGTCGGGCTGGATACCCGATCGTGCAGTTAAACCACTGGGAGTGAAGAACCCGTAGCCCTTGTCAGGGCATTCTTCTAGGAGAAGGCATCTCAGGAAACTGGGTTAACTCCGACATAAAACCTGCGGCTCAGTAGTTTCCGATGATGTTGATGTTTTCTTCTTTTCGGGTTATAGCTACTGTCGCCCAGAGAGTGGGATTGGTTCAGTGCACAGTCTTTCCTCACTCTAAAAATATTCTTCACGCACAGGTATTGCACGATTGCATTAATTAATAATTATTAATAGTGTATTATTATTATTATTGTTATTATTATTATTGTTACTATTATTATTAACCCCCCCCCCCCCCTCTCCCAATTCAATGATGTTTCTAAACAAGAGATAATTGGCAATAAGAGTTCTGAAACAAAAGAGATAATTGGCAATAAGGGCAAGGGCCCCAGGTTATCACAGCCTGGGTCCACTCGTCATCGTGCCACTGTAATAGAGCCAAACAAGGCATTTAGTCTTGGCTGCTGGAACGTACGGATGCTGCTTGACAGGTATTCCTTGGAACGTTCTGAACGAAGGACCGCTCTTGTTGCAAAGGGGCTTCGACATTACGATCTTGACATCGTAGCTTTGGAATGTAATCGGAAGGCATGGGGTGGGAAAGTGTAACAACAATGGTATGCTCCTGCTGCAGATGTATGAGGAGCTGGATCTGTGTGTTACCAACACCATGTTCCAACAAAAGAACACATTTAAGACTATATGGATGCATCCTGCATCTAAGGAATGGCATCTTTTGAACTACGTCCTTGTCAGGAAGCACGACAGACGGGATGTGCAGTGTGTTTGTGCTCTTCGTAGAGCTGAGTGCTGGGCGGACCACCACCTGGTACGCGCAAAAGTGAAACTAATCACTAAACGTAAAATCCGGGCTCCTGGTGTTACCCTGCCTAGAAGATTGAATGCTGCTCGTCTTAGGGATAAAAATGTGAAGAGGACATTGCGAGAAGAAATGCAGGTTGCGGATCTTGGTAAGGATTGGCCGATCCTTAAAAAGTCGGTTTATGATGTAGAGAAAACATCAAGACTGGTTTAATGAGAATGATGAACATATAGAAGACTTGTTGGCTGATAAGAGGCGTGCTCTGTCACGCTACTTGATGGCAAAACCACAGGAGAAGAATATGTTGCATAAGGAACTCAAGGATGTAAAATCACGTGTTAGGCGGAGTCTTTCTCAGATGAAGGATCAGTGGTGGAGTGAGAAGGCTGATGAGATACAAACTGTGTCAGATTACAATAACACAAAACTGTTGTACAGTCTCAGGTGACACCGCTTCGCAGCAAGGATGGCAAAGAACTTCTTCATGACTCACAAGGAATTCTACGAAGGTGGCGAGAGCGCTTTCATGAGCTTTTGAATCATCTGTCTGTCATTAATGAAGATTTCCTCAATCTCATTCCAGAAAGTCCTGTGAAAGTAGCTCTCGCAGAACCTCCGATGCCTGTGGAGGTTTCAGTGGCTATCTCGAAGCTGAACAGTGGATGGTCTCCAGGTATGGATAGCATACATGCAGAGCTCCTACAGTATGGTGGTGAGAGACTTCTGCAACATCTTCACTCTTTGTTTGGCAGGATATGGACTAATGAATCCGTACCTGAGGACTGGAGAGATGCAGTAATGGTCGTCTTGTACAAGGGAAAGGGTAACATGAATGATTGTAGGAACTACAATCATTGCTTTCTGTCGTAGAGAAAGTTTTATGTAGGGTGCTTCTGGACCGTCTGCTGACACACATTGCAGATTGTATTCTTCCTGAAAGTCAATCTGGTTTTCGTGCTGCACGCGACAGTACTGATATGATCTTCTCAGCTAGACAGCTCCAGGAGAAGTGCTTGGATCCGTATCAGGTTTTTGTCAATCTGACAAAAGCTTTCGATACTGTTAACAGAAATGCATTATGGAAGGTTCTCCAGAAACTTGGTTGCCCTGATAAGTTCCTTGCTTTAGTTAGGTCTTTCCATGACAACATGAAGGCTTGGGTTAATGTCGGAGCCTATCTCAGTAAAAAATGGAGTGAAACGGAGATATTCCAGCACCGACCCTGTTTGCCATATACTTTGCAATGGTTTTCTATATTGCATTCAGAAATTGCGAGCATGGTGTTTACATCCGATATCGAACCTCAGGCAGCATATTTAACATCAGGTGCTTTGCTGCAAAAACAAAAGTATTTACATCAATCATAAGAGACCTCTGTATGCAGATGATTGCGATCTTTTAGCGCACAGAGTGATATGCAGCACATTTTGAATGCATTTTCTGATGCTTGCACTGCCCTAGGATTGACTGTCAGTCTCAAGAAAACCCCCGTCATGTACCAACCTGCCCTTGGTAAGCAGTACAGTGAACCAAATATCTATGTGTATGGTAAACGACTTGGAGTGGTTGATCAGTTTGTCTACCTGGGAAGCACTGTCAATCGATACAGCAACCTTGATAATGAAATCCCACTCAGGATTAGGGAAGCAAGTGATGCTTTCGGAAAGCTAGAAAGGCGACTCTGGGGTCGGCGAGACATATGCAAGAAGACAAAGGTAAAGGTGTACAAGGCATGTGTGCTCTCTTCTCTTCTTTATGCCTGCGAGACCTGGGTCACATATCGACACCACCTTAAGCAATTAGAGCGTTTTCATCAGATGTGTCTCAGACGGATCCATGGCGTTCACTGGAGGGACCACATCAGTGATGTCGAGATTTTGGAAAGCTCACTGTGTGACAGTATAGAAGCTCTTGTGCTTAAGCAACGACTCCGCTGGAGTGGTCACCTTGCCAGGATGAAGGATTTTAGAATACCAAAACAACTCTTTTATGGAGAGTTAGTTAAAGGAAAACGACCGCCACATAAACCAAAAAAGAGGTATAAGCCTCTTTGAAATACACTAACATCTCTGCTGATACATGGGAAAATGTTGCTGCTGATCATAATAAATGGAGAAAGACTGTATATGAGGGAAAAGTTGCCTTTGAGGCATCTTGAATCACATACGAGAAAGTAAAGCGGGATGTGAGGAAGGGCATTGCTGTTGCATTTCCAGACGGCGAGGGTCCTCCTATGGTGCTGACATGCAGCGTCTGTGTTAGACTCTGCCTAAGCAAAGCTGGACTCGAAAGTCATCTTCACAGTCATAAAGTGAGACCAGTGGTTGACAACCAGGCTGCTATTGGAGATGCTACTCATCATGCTTGCCAAGCATGTGGTAGAGAATGTAAATCAGCAGGAGGGCACAAACAACATGCAATAGTACATGAACTCCAACTACAGCCGGCTATTCCCAGTGAATGTTTTGGTTGCCAACTCTGTGCAAGACATTTTAGATCATTGGCTGGGCTAAAAAGCCACATTCGATCGCAGCGCTGTTAATTGCTATCGTATGTTTGTGTGTGTGCGTGTGTGTATATATATATATATATATATGTATATTTTTTATTGTTGTTGTTGTTATTATTATTATGTTTTTGTTTTTTTTCTCGTGCAATGGCCATACTCGATAACGAGGAGGCAGGCATCATATATATATATGTGTTAAAAAAATGAGGAAGTTTTGCTTACATGCAATAGATTTTTTTTATTGTGTATCGATCTGTTACGCGCATTTTGCAGAGGATTGGCTCATGATCACCCATAGGAGTTATGGACCCGACTCCATTATTGATCTGCTCTTCAGACTGGTGATGTGAAGAGCAGATCGATAATGTAGTCGGGTTCGTAACTCCTATGGGTGACCATGAGCCTATACTATATATATATATATATATATATATATATATATATATATATATATATATATAAAATTAATGACTTGAACATGACTAGTTGTTTCCTACTCTATGAATTTGTATGAGGCAAATTCTCAGAGAACGAAATAGAATTAGTGCTGTAAGAGCCATAAATTTAAGTAGATGTAATATATATATATATATATATATATTCTTCTTTGTGTATTGAGTAATTTGCCTAAAATTATGGTTCGTTCCTTTCATATTGGAACATTCCATCATTCTTTCATAATACAAAATACATTCATGTAACTATCTCATCATCATTGTTTAATGTCTGCTTTCCATGTTAGCAAAGGTTGAATGGGTCTACATAGACCAAGTCAGTACTAAAATGGGACTACTGACTTCCAAGACAGGCCGGAGATGTCTGCATATCGCTTATGTACGTTCTTGCATACTATCAAGTGCACAGGAGAAGTTGTCAGGTTTTTGACACAATTGTAGAGTCCTCCAACCTTTGTTGGATGACTCTTCAGTTGTGTCAAAGACATGCAACTATATATATTATATAAAGTATGTGAGCCCTATGGTCATGCTTAAACTGTTTCCCACTATGTATGATAAATATAGTGCATCTAAAACCACTTCCTAAAATGAGTCCTTTCCTTTTTAAAGCAGTAGGGTGTGGTTTGAGTGAGGTCTGGATGTTTTTCTAACACTGCTATATGTCTAAATATATATCTATATAAAGAACTGTTAAACTCTTTAGCATTCACATTATATTTACTATTGTATTTTCACAGAAAGAACTTCATCTCACATAACTGTCTCACATAATATCAAATCTACGAGATTTTGATATTTATTTTGAAAACAATACCTTAATGTTGGTATGAGCGGCCAGTTACGACCGGTTTGAACAGAAAGAGGTGAGAGATACAGCCAGTTTAAATGCTAAAGGGTTAAATATCTGTCTAAATATGTACCTATTTACCTGTCTAAATCTATCTGTAGATGTGTTTAAATCTCTCTCTAAATATCTGAACTTTAGAAACATTTCTTTAAACTATTAACTGTCTATATGTTTACAGATTACTATTGCATTTTTCATCTGTATAAATTAACAGCACATCTGTCTCCTCTGTATATATATATATATATACTGCATTGCTATTTATATAACCTGATGCAGCTGGCTCTTATTTTCTTTGATTATATTCTATCTAGTTTAGAATAGGTACATTGCATCCTTGCATGTCATAAGAAGCAACAAAATGTTTTGGTGTCAAGAAGGGAATCTGAATGTAAAACATTGCTTCAAAAAACTCATCCAATCCATGCTAACATGGAAAAATTGATGTAAAAACAACAATGATGATTTATATGTCATTTGTACCATGACTTTATCTGTCCAATGGTGTACCTACATATATGTCTTTGCTTTTTAAATGGCATGACATTGAACATGTTAACAGTTAATATCTACAAAATATTACTATAGTTTGAGCTCAATCCTTGGTCTCTATCATATTACTACATGCTTAATCCATATTATCCTTATGCTACGGCTTGGTGAGCTGTTATCATCTATATATTTCTTACACAAATGATATGTTTTTGTCTACTGTATGATATGATTGCAGTTACGGGTATGGCAGCTTCCCTGATGTTGGTGCCACAATGGAATGCATTCAGTAGCATGTGCAATAGCATGTTGGGCCCCTGCACACCTGAGGAGTCAGTAGATCTGCTTGAGTATTGACCAGTCTGTGATGATCTGTCTAACCCTTGTTAGCAGAGAAAATGGACACTAGATAATGCTGAGGATCTATCTTTCCTGTATCCTATAAGCACCAGCCTGAAGAGCCTCTAGGCTTGAGACAGACTTTAGAAGTATCCATATTTACAGATCTATTACTCATGGTAGTAAATATATAATTAAATCTTGTCCTCTTTCTATTGAAAGTACTGGGAGATTTCAAATCTTTTGCAAAACAGGTAAATATTTTCTTAAAATCAGATTGTATAGCTAAACTTCATTTTTAATATTTCTGCAAAGCTGTTATGTACATCTTTAAGTTTTGTTTTGTTTTACAATATATCTCTGTGTATTCAGTTTAGAATAGGCACACTATATACCTGTGTGTCATAAGAAGTGACAAAAAGTACCATCCAACCCAAGCCAGCATGGAGAAGTCTATTTAAAACGATGATGATGATAATAAATACAACTTTGGAATTTATCCTTAAATAAAAAATATAGAAAATTTATTAATAATTAATATATATATAAAGAAAGAGAAAAATACATTCCGAAGTCAAGAAGTTTAGAAGTAGAATTAATATTGCTTGTTTTCTTTCTGTCATTCATTCTTTATTTAAGTAAATGCCATCATCATCACTGTTTCATGTCTATATTCCATAGTTGCATGGGTTAGATAGGTTACTGATCGTATGTACTGATGCTAGACAGGTCAGGTGACTATGTCTTGGTTGTACATTCAGTTTTTGACCTGGTTTCTACAGTTGGATGCCTTTGCTAATACCAACTATTTTACAATGTGTACTGAGATCATTTTAGTGATGACTCAGGCACTTACAAAGTGGACTGGGTACTTTTGTTGTGGCATTAACACTATCACTTTACATTGCAGACTGGGCACTTTTTGTTGTGGCACCAGCACAGGGTGGACTGAGTGCTTTTTATTGTGGCACCAGCATTATCTCATTATCACACTAGGGTACCCAGTAGATCAGGCTGGAGAGACATTGATAGAAAAAAAAAAAATGAGATGATACTTTGTAATTGCAAAAGAAAAATGTCTGAAAAATCCAGTGTTTATATACAAAATAACATTTAAATAAGCAAAGGCTTCAGTGCATGACCAAAAAAGGTAAGGTAAAAAAAGAAAGCAGTGAAGCAAATGATCTATCTAAAAGCGAATGTCAGAGTTAAATATAAAATTACCTTCTTTGTTTTTGTCTTTTTGTATGATGGACAATACTAAAGACGGGAGTCTGTAATCCTAACTGTACTAGTTAGAACTACAGAAATATATAATGAATTTATAATGCTATGTATGATTTAAGTGGGATAAAGTTTTGTGATGGACAATACTCAAGCTGGATGTTTTACATAACATAGGATTACAGACACATAGTAAAGCTACAAAGCTATATACGATTGAAGCGAGAGACAGTTTGGGATTTAAACCTCTGCTCAAATCAGTCATGGGAAAACTGCAGCCCACGAGCCACATGTGGTCTGTTTGGCTTTCTGAATGGCACACTTAATTTCGAAATTACTTTGAATCTTTTTAGTAGTGTGGCCCATGCCTGGTTTAAATCATATATACATATCAGAAATGTTCAAATCTATTAGTAATGAGTGAAAGACAAGATATTTTAAAGGAATAGGAAGAACATACAGATGAAAGGTAATAGCAACAAAATATACATGAAAGATATACTCTTTAAAGAAACAACAACAATAATAATAGACATTGAAATAAAAAACAATGAGCAATGAGCAGCAGGAATTAACTAAGGAAAAGAATAGGTAGAAAAAATATATAAATAAAAGAATAAATAAGAGTATTAAAACATGCCAAGAATAAAGAAATAGCATGGCATAAAAAAATAATAATAATAGCAAAATAAAAAGGTAGTTTTAAACAGAAGAGCTTCACTTAAGGCAGCATAAAGTTCCACTTGCATTAAGGAATGTTTGTAACAGAGAACCAGTTAGTAACAGGTGAAAATTTACTTTCAGAGATTTCACGTTTCTCCAAGACACTGTTATCAGAAAAGTAAATGTAGGAAATGAATAAATACATTAATAAGTGGATCCCCAAATTATACCGAAAGTAGGTTCTCTGGTCAAATTGCCTCTTTGAAGGTGAAAATTATGCCTTACTTACCAAACACCTGTGTAGAAGACCAATGGGTGTGGTCTATGGTAGTGTGTGTGTGAGTGTGGTCTATGGTTGTGAGTGTGTGTGTGGTCTATGGTTCTGTGTTTGTGTAGAAGTGGGAAGGAGAAACTTTCAATCTTAGAAAAGAGGGGCAGAATACTAATAACTAATAAACTATACAGCAGGGAAATATTTTGCCAAATTACTGACATTAGATATGGAAGATTTGGGATTTGTGGGGTGAGGGTTACTTGGAACAGTAGGAGAATGAATAAATTCTGAAGAGCATAATTAATTATAATTACTAATAATAATTTTCTATAAGATTCACAGATTTTAAATAATAAAAATATTGGATATGATAAAGTAAGAACTGAAGGGAAGACTTAGTGGAAAACGTTACAAAGTGAGTAAGAATATAGTAAAAGTATAAAAATAAGGCTATAATCAGTCTTACCAATATAGCACATACAAGTTTATATTTATATATATATATATATATATATATATATATATACACACACACAGGGTATCCCCCAAAATTTACACACACTCTGCTTACCTGTACAGGTAATATTTATTAGAATGCTGTTGGAGTGTACATACATTTTTTGGGTACAGTCTGTATGTGTGTGTGTGTATACACATACGCGCACACACAACTATATAATGCTGGCTTGTTAAATACAAAACTGAAGGTCTATTTTATATTTTATCTTGACTTTCAAAACTTCAGTAATAATAATTTCCTGAAGTGAAAACATGAAAAATGCTCCCCAGATATTAAGATACAAGAGAAGCAATGCCATAATGCCAATCCTCCAAAGTCTATTCTAAGGTATTTACCATTTTTTTTCTTTTTAAAGAAGGAGAAATTGAAAGGAATAATATAACGTTGAGAAAGTTAACAATTATTAACAGATGACGAAGTGGTTTGCATAAATTGTTGGCAGCCAGCAGCGAAAAAATATCCTCTGCTATGAGAAACTGATGTTTTAAATAAGGAAAGAATTTAGTTTGTGTATCAGACTAGGAAAAAAAAAAAGGTATAGTTCCAATAGTAGTAAAATAGCCAACTACTTTGTAATTCCAGCTGTTGAAGATCAGTCAGCTATATAGGAAGTTGGTCTTATCTAACTTCTGAAAATAGGAAACTATATTTAAGGTGAGCAAACTTGAAATATGCCAAGTAATTATTTCATTTGAATAGTGTGTAGAAAAGAAATGAAAATTTAAACTAACGGAAGTTAAAAGTAGTGACAACATTAAAACAATTTGCAGAAGATTTGATAATAAAGTTAAAGTGTATCAAGTGTTAGCTAAAGACTTAGAAATGTTTGCTGCTTTTAAACCAAGAAATTTCCTGAATCGAAAAATGATACAATTAATTCAAAGATGTTAAATTTCATTAAGTTGTAAAATGGAAAAAGGAAAAAAACAATGAAAGACATTTTTTCAAACATTATCGAAAGATTGGGATGGAAATGAATCAACCATTGCAACTTCCTATCATACAAACCTGAAGTATTTCCTAAGGTATTCCTAAAGTATTTTAATTGTGGCATTCATTTTCATCGAATGACTTTACATCAAACGATTTTATGTCAAACCTAGTTTTCATAGAAAAACTTTATATCAAACCTAGTTTTCATCGAAACTACTTTTCATTGAATAATTTTGTAAACATATTTGTAGAATAATTTCAAATGAAGAATAGTTTTCAATACAAAATAATACTTTAATAAAAAATGAAAATAAAGTTAATATAAAATATAAATAGAATTAATTCCATCTAAAATTTTATCTTAAAAAAAAAACAAACAAAAAAATATTCTACAAAATTAATCAATGAAAAGTTGTTTTGATGAAAAATTGTTTTGATAAAAAGTTGTTTCAATAAAAACTGATATGATAAAAAGTCACTTAGATGAAAGCTGTTTAGATGAAAAGTTGATTAGAAGAAAAATATTTTAGATGAAAGTTGTTTAGATGAAAAGTGTTTTCAATGCAAAGTCATTCGATGAAAAATTGCGAAACCATTTTAACATGCACTACATATGACTATTACTATATTGACCACATACACATGGAATCTTTATTAAAATCAATAGATGACAACACCCATTCACTGAAATTCTCCAATTTGCAGTGGCTGACTCTATTGTTAGTAGATTTATCAGAGATTGAAAGAATCCACAAAAGAATTTGAGTACAGAACTGTGAGATAACAAAACACTTAACTATTTACAGTCCTCCTGCTACTTAGATAGTTCAACATTCCACTTTGTGAGACTTATTTACAGCTTGGTGGGCTGATCTATTATAAATTAATCCTTTTCTTACCATATTTCTATTGAGTACCAATATACTTGAATATAAGCCAAGGAATTTGTAACCAAAAAATTGAAAGTAGAAGGGAGGTTGGCTTATATTCAGGGTCAATATTTTGACAATTTTCACTAACTTCAAATTCTATGTAAATAAGGTTTGGATTTTTGCCCATTTCTCAGACATGAAATAGTGGTGTTGGCTTATATTTGAGTATATGGGTACTTGGATTAATTAATGAAGAATTTGGAGGGATTTACTAAAATTATTAATTAAGATGGTATTTGTAACCTAACTTAAAAGGTTGGTAGTAAACCTCATGAAAATGTGAGTCTGCAACACAGAAAATAACTATAATAACAGCAGGTCGCTATAAATAGTGGTTGAGTAAATTGGACAGAAACACTGCTGTACACTTTTTCCATCTCAAAGAGTAATTTACTCAATTTTTTATGTTTGGGACCCTCACCGTTCATAGAAACAGAGGCAGTTTTGAGTGGGTTGGTTGGTATCCAAAAGGTTAATTGTTATAGCTGTAGAAACAGCAGCAAGCCAGTAACAGAATACATCATAAAGTCGTTGGATGTGGACTCTATCATCCATTACCTTTATTCTGTCTAAAATGGTAACAGACCTCCATCTGTTCCAATTGTTTGATCAATAGAACAAAATGCTCTTGAAATTAAAGTGCAAATCGTTGAGAATACATATGTACCCTTAACATAATTCTCAAGGAAATGCAGCATGACACTGTGCTTGACAAAGCTGGCCCTTTGGATTACAAGTGCAGTCTATCCAATGGACTTCTAAATAATTTCTGTCTTCTCAACAGAAGGCTTGGAATCACCTAAGGATTTGGTAAATGAAACTTGCCTAAGATACCAACCAAAAGGTGGAACTGAGCTCACAACCTCATGATTGTGAAGCAAAATTCTAAAACACTCAGCAATGCTGCATCCAAAAGTAGGCAATTAGAAGCTCTCCTTAGATGAAAAAGTAATTCCATAAATGTTTAGACTGCTTCCTAAATTCTGACACTCTAACTAGCAAACGAGCTATTAAGATGTCTTATTTCTCCACTAACGCATTATATATATATTCATTTTATTACGGCTAAATAGTGAGTCTTGTTACTCTTGAGTATTTAAACTCTTCTTCAGTACTGATTACTATTTTCTCTCGGTAATCAACTACATACAATATATGTATATGTGTGTGTGTGTGTATATATATACCACCTGGTATCTTACCACACTTTCTTTGTTATATATATATATATATATATATATATATAAACTTGAAATGTAGGTGTTTCAATGTAAATGACTATAATAATGGTTGATCACTATAAATAGCAGTTGAGAAAATTGGGTGAAGTACCACTGGAGATGGAAGAAATAGACAGTCGCCTGTGGGAAATGTCTGTGAGAGGACAGATTGGATTCCTCAGAGGCATATCTGTCTGCTTTTTCCTCATCACCATGAGTACATTACTCCATTTTCACAACTTTTATTTATGGTGATCATCTATTATAATCATTTATGTTGAAACAGTTCTAGCCATGTAGATGTCATTTCTATAATAAAATGAATATATATCTATGAATCAAAAACTTGAATTCTTTCATATTGAATTATATATATATATATATATACACATATGTATATATATATATATACACACATATATATACACATATATACACGCATACACACACATATATACATGTGCATGTATACACATACACACAAACATATATATATATATACACATACACAAACAAATATTTCATTAACTATTTTCAAAATGTGATTCATTCTCAACCCAATATTTCTGCAATGTAAAAAAAAGTTCTTTCATTCAGACTTTAACTCCAACAACAAGTTAAAGTTTACATGAAATCTTAGAAAATTACATTATTTACTATAAATATCGAATTATTTTTTGTTTTTCTCTTAACTTAACATGAATTCTTTTGTTCGTTTTCTGTATCATCCATTGTAACACCAAATAGACGGCTTGCCAAATTGTGCTGTCTATAATGTCATAGTAGTCACAATTGCAATTAATATCATGACGTCATTACAACTAATTAACCTAGAATAATTAGCCTGTTTTTTTTTTAAAGGCTACAGTTGATGATACATAATAGCGATACAGAAAGCAACAAAATAATTTCATATAATAATAATTTCTAGTTTATGATGAGTCATCAGAGAATACTCACCACTTGGAGATCTGTGTATTGATACTTCTGTTACAGGACCCTGGTCTGGGATAAGGATTTGAGGGGATGGAGATGATTCTGGCTGGGGATCACTAACAGGGACCAGCTCTGGTTCTGTGGGTGTTGTTTGGTAAGGGATAGGGGGACTGGGGTAGCTATCATCTATGGTGTTGATGGAGTAACTAACATATTGCTGGCTTTCAAGCTGAGGGGGTGGAATAGTAGTAGTGGACAATAAGGGCTCTTCAACAGGATAGTATTGGTGTTGTTGCTCTTGTGGAGGAACTATGTGTTCCTCCACCACAGATGTTGTTTGATAGGTGGTGTAAGTAGAAGCTTCTGGTAACTGAGGTGGAGGCATAGCTGATACAGGCGGTTGCGAAATAGGTGCAAGCGGTGGAGATTGGGGTGGCGGAGTGTTACTACGACTCGACTGTGTCGTTAGCGGAGCTTCTTTGACCACTGTACCTTCAGAGGTTGTAACTACGTTGGTTGTTGTTGATGAACTGGTGTGCTGAGGTCTCTGCTGTGGAGGCCAGTCCCGACTGTTTGAGCGTTGTCGTTGCATGTAGTCCTTACTGCTTGTGCGAACAGGTGGAGTTATGGGAGGAGTGATAGAGCTTGTTGTCCGGATGGTAGGTCCAGGAGATGGTGGAGGCTTGCTCACGGTGCGACTATGGGTTTCAGAAACACTGACATCAAACACATCATCGTTAAGGCTTTGCTTTTGGGTACGATGAGTGGTTGTCTGTGGGTTGATAGACATCTGGTATACAGTGTAACCGTCAAAAGTGATAGGAGAAGAAGGGCCGTTGACATATGATTGCATCACCTCATGCTCCTCTATATCACTTTTGGCCCTTTTATTAGCGTACCGTGACTGAGCATGCTTCAGTTCCTCAACAAGAGCCTTCTCTTGATGACTTCTCTTTCCATCATCATCTTCTTTCTTCTGTTTTAACTTTTGTTGCTGCTGTTCCAGCCAGGACAGTGCTTCAGTGTCCATTTGGGACATGTTTTCACTCGTGTAAGAAGTCGAATAAGTATTTTCATAATCTGCACGGTAAGGCAACGTATAGTTTTTAGGAGACGGAGCCTGGCCAGTTGTTGGTTCTTTGTCAGGGCTCTTACTAGTCACTGTCTCCCTGGTCACCTTCGTTTCAACAAAGGGCGGGGCAGTATAAGAGAAAGCATTTTTAGGGACATGCTTCATCTTCTCTTCAGTTGATTTGGTGATGGTGTAGTGGTTCTCTTCTACATAAACTGGGGATTTTTTGATTATCTCAGTTGTTTGTGTAACATATGACATTGGTTTCTGGGTCTCTGTGTAGGATGATGTCACAGTGGAAGTTTCACTGACTGATGCAGGGGCTGGTTTAGTTGAATCCAATGCCTGATCCTTCAGCAAACCTTCCAAAATGGCATCCAGTTCTCTGTGCTCGTCAAGGGCTTTTGTGGGTTCTGGTTTTGTAGTGTAACTACTAGTTTCTGTGTGCACTTCAGTACTTGCTTGCTGAACTTGGCTGTCCTTTGGAAGAATAGTTTCATTTACTGTGTAACCTGAAATAGAAGAGGGAAAAGACAATAGTAAATTGACTAATATAAATCGGTGAGAGGGAAGATGATATATTTAGATCTATATCTACATCACTCTCTCGCTATATCTATATCTATCTAACTATATATGTGTATATATATATATATATATATATATATTGTTATACTTGGGGAGGGTCATATTTGTGTAATATTGCCAGAATTAATATATATAAGGAAATGAGGTTTTTTTTATAAAAAAAAAAAAAGAAAAAGCAGGATGTCCTCCACGGGTGAAAGTATAAAGAAAAGAAATTGAAAATGCAGCTGGAGTCTTTTTAAGATTATTTATTTCTTTTACCAGTTTCACAGTTCTTATGCTTTTCAAAAGTAAAATTGAGATGGAGGGTTTGCGGTTTGTCTCGCATCTGTGAGATGCGAGGCAGACATCCCCACCCCATCTCAATACTGTGAAACTGGTAAAAGAAATAAATAATCTTAAAAAGACTCCAGTTGTATTTTCAATTTCTTTTCCTTATATATACATACGCATGAGGGTCAGCTGAAAAGTTTATAGGCTGACTATGAAAGATTGATGCTTGAGGTGTGAAATCTTCTTATCATTAACTGGCATGATATTTTCCAGGGACTATGTTGAAAAATAAACCTCATTTGGTCATTCCATGAAAGTATCTTGGTCAGCCTATGAACTTTTTTCAGCTGATCCTCATGTATATATATATATATATATATATATATATATATATATATATATATATATATATATATATATATATATATATATATTATATATACCAAATACATTCTGTGGAGTGGTTGGTGATAGGATAGGCATCCAACCAAAAAAATCTGCCAAACAAAGTGTTGAATGGACTTTTCAGCTATGTCAAAGACATGACAAACACCCTAGTTCTGATGTCAAATATGAAAGAGAGAGAGATTTCAGATATCCGTTCCAGAGTTATCAGATACACCAGCTGGAATCTGAGACAAAATTAGAATATCACATTTCCAAACAGTGCTGAAAGAATGTCATTGCTTGTGCACTGTATCATCAACTTAGTTTTAAGTTTATATGGTTAACTTCATAAATAATTAGTTAACTTGGTTCACAATTTGTTATCTAGATAAACAATTAGTAAACTTAATCAATTAACAAGCCGTTAGTAAAGTTAAGTTAGTGTCTAGAACTGAAGATGCATTAAATGTACTCAAGTAGCTAACATCATGAGCAACTGTGGTGTGGAGACTATTGGGCTGAAAGTAGTCAGTAGGTCTTGTTAACTTGGTCACATAATTATTGTGTTAGAAGTGGATCTTATGACAGCCCAGTACATGTCTTTACTTCACCTCAATTTTCCCTTGACCCTCCAGGGTCGTAGGAATGCCATTTATGTAATGAATCTTGAGCAAATACAGCCAATCCTTCCCAAGACTTTAACATGACCAATATCCTCCAGCTAGGTGGATTGTTGTGGTCTTGGAACACATAACTGTTGAGTTTTTCCTAGGAAACACGCACATCCACAATAGCCATTGATAGGTGGAAAAGGAGTATACCAAAAAAATATATATATATAGAAAATAAAGAGAATAGGAAAATAATGGTTTCTGATTTAGGCACAAGGCCTATGTTTTGGGAAGGGGAAAGTCAATTAAATCAACCCCAGTGCGTTACTGGTACTTTATTTTACCAACCTCATAAAGATGAAAGGCAAAGCTAACCTCGGCATGATGGTTAGCTTTGCCTTTCTATTATTTTCCTATCCCTTAGGATTGAAAAATAATAGAAAGAGAAAGTACCAGAAAAAAGTAATAGGAGAGAAAAATTAAAACAGCAAAAAGAAAGGAAGAGAGATATTGTATCCATTATAAGGTTAAAACAGTCAAAATCAGAGAGTTGCACACGTATATAAAACAGAACTACACAAATATATATATTGTTATTGTGGCTGGAATTCTGTTGGTTCTGATATTGAGTGTTTCAATTGATGTAATTAATGTGCAATTGGCTGAGAATGTGTATTCTTCATGTAGTTCTCAGGGAGATTCAGCATGATATAGTGTTTTACGAAGCTGGCTCTCTGAATTTGAGTACAACTCATTTTTTTTCAGCTGAGTGGACTGGAGCAACATGAAATAAACTATTGTTCAAATATATCATTTACTACTGGGATCCAAACTCAAGGCTTTACAAGTTTGAGCCTTACACCTTGACTATTGAGTACTTCTCAGGAAGAATGAATGTGAAACAGTGTGTGGCAAAGTTGGCCCTTTTATATTAGAGGTACATCTCATTTTGGCCAGCTGAGAAGACTGGAACAGCATGAAATAAACTGTCATGCTTAAAGACACAATACATTGCAGTGAAACGAACTCACAACCTTATGATCCTGAGCTGAACATCCTAACTACTAAGCTATGCACAATCACAAAAAAATATACATATACATGCACACACACGATGTATTCTCTGAATATGCAACATAACATAAACAACATTCTAAGAACACACCATAAAAATTACTGATAAAAACATGCAAAATATTACATGAAACTAGAAACAGTCTTTGAAAACAGAAGATGGCACTCTTCACATGAAAAAATTCTCTTTCTTGGATCAAGTAGAAGAATTTTGTCATTCTCTTTTAGTGTACAGCACTAAATAACAGCTGATCTATTCCAACCTCCTCCACTTATTGGAAGGTTTTTATTCTGCCAAGTTAATCACAGATAATCAATAGGAGTAGCATACAAGAAGTTGTGATGTTCATGCCATAGGTGAAAATAAGAATGTGGGATTTTTCATGCCTCATGAAATATGAAGCCATGCCTGTTGCCCCCTCATATTAGGTCATTCCATCTAATCTAGTTAATTTTTAACATCCTGTACCATATAAAACTGCATTAGCGAGACATTCTTGAAAAATATAAAAGCAGTACCATGACTGCAGAACATCAAAAATTAGAGCTTTTATACTCCAATATTGCAAATTTTAGCAACAATTTGTTCATTAGTAAAGATACTATAAACATTTGAATTAACAAACTTATTTTACATATTTTCTGCTAAATCATTACAGGATGTTAACAGTTAATCATACTTTGTTTCTATTTAAAATTTACATTTCTAAATATAAAAGCTGTCTCTCCTCTCACTGATAAATGGAGGGGACTTCCATTCTGGAAATCAAGGACGATGGGAGATAAGGGCACGGGGTGAAAGTAGATAGTGTGAAGGAAGTGGGGTGGGAGGTAGAGATAAGAGACAGGAAACCGAAAATGAGAGAGAGAGAGTGAGAGAGAGAAAGATAAAGGGTAGAAAACCCAAGTGTGGAATGGTAGAGAGTAAGTGAGAGTCAACAAAGTAAGAAACTGAGAGAAGATGGGGAAGAAAAGGAAGAGAGGAATGAGTTTGGTGGAGAGAGATTGAAGAAGGTGAGAGGAAAAACAGCATGAGAGGAGGGCAAAGCAAACAAGACATGCAGCACTACCGTAAGAGGAGGATATACCAGAGTCCATACTAGAATCATGCACTGATCCGTTGATGCCATTGACATATGTAGTACTAGTAGTAGTAGTGGTTTCCATTCGCCTCTTGTTGACTGTAGCATAGAGACTGCCATCTATTGGACCTTCAGAGTGCTGGATTGTCTCATTAATATTCACTGTGCCATCAATGCCATTAGCATTGACATCAGCTGTAATGGAAGAAATAAAAAGACATAACTTAATACTATTTATATTAGCTGTAATGAGAGAGAGACAGAAAAAAAAAAAATTTATTTATTTCAATAATAGTTTGGTTATTTTCATGTGTTGTGTGGGCTATAGTTTTTCTGATACAAACTTCCTGTCATATGACTTCACGTTGTTAGATTATTTGATTTTGAGGGCTTGTATTTTGTTTCAAATGTTTGTTTATAGTTCAGGAGATGCAAAGAAAGGGTAGAGCACGAGCTAGTATATAATAGGGCCATAGTTGCCACAGATAATTATTTCTACTTTAGGAACAAGGACAGCAATTTAGGGCAAGGGGAAAGTAGATTAAATTGACCCCAGAACACGACTGGTACTTTATTTTATCAACCCTGTAAGGATAAAAGCCAAAGATAACCTTGGCAGGATTTGAACTCAGAACTCTATGCCACAAAGCATGGTGTCTGATACTTTACCAATATTGCCGATCCACCACTCTATAGTTGCCACAATAATAATAATTGTTTCTCTACAGAAACAACAGGGCAGTGGATTGGCAGAAACCATGCCTAAACCTCTTTAGTGTTGGTGACACGAAAAATGTACCCAGTACATGCTGTAAGGTGGTTGGTGATAGGAAGGGTATCCAGCTGTAAAACCTATGCTAAAAAGGGTCAAGAAGACTCTTCAGCTGTGTTGAAGGCACAACAACCCCTCTGGTGTTAGTGATCTACACAATAAACACATCCTGCCATAGACAATCTACCAAACAAAGGCTTGTGAGGACTCTTTAGCTGTGTCAAAGACATGACAACTTTCCCAGTGCTGGGGCCACAGTAAAATGCACTTTGTGCACTCAGTAGAATGCAGGAATGTATGCATGTTATAAGCAGGCTACCTGCCTGCCTGAGAAGTTCCAGATATGTACTGACTTGGTCTGTCAATCCATCTAACTCTTGCTAGCAAGGAAAATGGATGTTAACAGATGATGATTAGAATAATTCATTATTGAAATGGTCAGATTTCTTTAAGGCGGCGAATTGGCAGAGTTGTTAGGACGTCAGATAAGATGCTTTAAGGTATTCACCCCACCTCATTGCACGTTCTGAGTTCAAATTCCGCCACAGCCAACTTTGCTTTTCATCCTTTCGAGGTTGATAAAAATAGTACCAATCCAGTACTGGGGTTGATTCTTCCTCTATTGAAAAAAATCGGCTATGTTCAGACTTGGAACGGGTTGGGCTCTGCCAGGTTTAAAAGGGCCCTCGACATGCCGTATGACGGTGCCTCTACGACTCCAGAAGGAGTTATGGGATCTTTATCTTTATTCAGATTTCTTTGGACATTATGCAGTGAAAGTATAATAATTCAGTCGAAGGTTAGTTAATTTGGATTTGCAGATAGTCTTTCTCAAATTCTACTTCTCTGTGGATGTACAACGGCAAGAAATAGTACAACAGTTAATGGATATAGAAATATTCAAGATTCATAATATACATTTAAATTCTTTCCTTCAGAAATAATTAATGGTTATTTCATATTGAAAATGTAAGACTTGGACTATTCTAAGAATTTAAATCTTTTGATACCAGAGTAACTGAAATCACCCCTGGTTCTACATTACATAACTGCTTAATGAAGAGAAAATTACCATATGTATTTTAATATAAGCCGATATAAATAAATGCCAACCCCACTATTTTATGTTCAAGAAATGGGCAAAAATCCAAACCTTATTTACGTAGAATTTAAAGTTGGCGAAAATCGTCAAAATATTGACAGTGAATATAAGAGCCCCCCACGATTGATTTTGGGGTCATATATTCCTTGGCTTATATTTGTGTATACACAGTATATTACTAAATCTCTCCAAATTCTTGATAATTTTCAAAATGATTTGCAAATAATAGACCCTGCCTTTCATGAGAAATATGGTAAAGAAAGTGTTAAGAAAGAAAAAAAAAAAAAAAATGGAATTGAGAGCAAATACAGCTATTAATTTGTATATGTAATGTATGTAAAAGGTAAACAGAAATAACAACACAATTGGTACAGTATATGGAAGGGATATATTAGGTTAACGCTTGATATAGCAGGAAGAAGGTCTTAACGTTTCAGACGCTAGTCCTTCATCAGAAGAAAGAATGAGAAATAAGATAGATTGAGGGGACGGGCAGGTTGGAATTGGAAAAAAATGTCTTTAGATAAAAATAACAGGTCCATTCATGTTGACATCTCTTCCAAATGGAACTGTAGCTTCTGATGGAGCCATTGGGCATCATAGTGGCAAAGAGTGCACCGTGGGCATTTAAAATCTGGTGGAGGAGCTCATCCCTCTCCAGGCCTGAACACAACCAATTGTGATTGATAGAGAGATTGATAGAGAGGAAACAAGAAAGTGACATAGAGAGGAACCAATTTAATGGGGGTGCAAAGGGGGCAATTTCCCTGGGCCCCACCAGTGACGACTGTACCAATTTATTTGTACCCTTAGCAGGGCTTTTTAGTTTTAGGACGGTTGAATTTAATACCTGTATGTATACCTTTTCAATTCCAATTACTTGTGCCAATCTAACTTTGATATGTAAAATTGGGGGGATTTCTGTATATTCTATTTTTTTTGCGTGTGGAAGCCTCCATCAAGGTCTAATCCAACCCTGAAGAAGATAATAAATGAAAGACTTACCATTAGTGCTGGATTCTATTAAATTGTTGAAATTTCCATAGGAGTCAGAACGTATAAGACCATCACCACCATCATCAACTGGTACTTTCACATATGAATCAAATCCACTAACTGAAAATAGAAAGAATGACATAATTCATTTTAAAGTCAAATTATTGTGTTATAATCATTGCCATCATCACCAAACTAAGTTGAAATGGTCTTTGTGTAAAGTAAACCTATGAACATTCGGTGGATTGGCAGTATCGGTAGAGGGTCGGACGCCATGCTTTCCAGCATAGTTACATCCCTTTACGATCAGAGTTCAAATCCCACCGAGGTTCACTTTGCCTTTCATCCTTACAGGGTCGATAAAATAAAGTACCAGTAATACACTGAAATAATTGCTGGCCTTGTGCCAAAAAGTAGAAACAATTATGTATAACATGTATTACTGAATAGACTTGGTTGTTCACTATATGAGGGTCGACTGAAAGGTTCATAGGCCGACTATGAAGGATTGATGCTAGAGCTGTGAAATCTTGCATGCATTAATTTGAACTCTTCTTTCCAGAGACCATATTGAAAAATAAACCTCATTTGGTCCTTCCATGAGAGTATTTTGGTCAGTTTATGAACTTTTCCAGCCGACCCCTGTATATATACAGAGTGTCCCCAAAATGTATACACACTTCAACAACATTCCAATAAAAGGAAATGAAGGCACAGATCAGTTTATAATGCAAGATCTTTTTGTAATAGTTTCAAGCAACTTTGTCTTAATAATGTTTCTAATTACTGATGGCCATCTGTATTTCATTTGTTTTGGTGCTGAGTATCCCACAGACAGATGAATCCTAACACAATTCTCAGGGTGATTCAGCATGACAAGGTTGGCTCTTTGAGTTACAGGCACAGTCTATTCAACAGTTTTCCAAACAATTTGTTTATCGAATTTCACTCACAAGGTTAAAGTTGACTCGAGGCTATAATAAAGGACACTCGCCAAAGATGCCATGCAATAGGACTGAACCTGGTACCTTATGAATGTGAAATGAACTCCTTAACTATTCAGCCATTTTGAGGCCATAAAGCTCCATTGAAGTAGTGGCAAAATAAATATAGATTTGTATGCATGTAATATATATAAGCATACTTGGGGAGGAGATGGGTACTGTCAAGTATTTCTAAGGCCCACTGAAATGCCATGATGGTCACACGGCCAGTGTCTAGAGTGGCACCCCAATAACTGACTGCACCAGTTACAGAAACTTGATTGTTTGAATATATATAAATAATTAATATATTATATATATTACTGTGTGGTTAAAAAGATTGCTTTAGAATCACATAGTTTTAGGCTCAATCCCTCTGAATGGCACCTTGATTAAAATGTTTTCTTCTCTAGTGCTGGGTTGGCCTATGCATTTGTTGACATGACTATTTATATAAGACACAATAACTCTATGGTTAAAGTGTAGTAATAGTGACCATATGATTGGTCATGAGTTCTGTGAGATCTTACTCATGTCATTGTTTTGTTAGCAAGGACATCTAACTCTACTTGCTTTAATTCGCTTAAATAAACAGAAAACAAGTGTCACTCCTACTTCACAGTTATGTGGTTATTATTGGATGAAAATCACTCAACTGTAAAAATATTTGTGCAAGAAATATATAACAAATATGACACTCCACCCATGGGAAAATAGATGTAAAAACAAAAGCTGTAAATTATAGCTATTACTAAAGTTATTTTGGCAATTAGTGTACAGATAATGATAACATTTCCTGATTTCTGATGTCTTTCAATAACCAAAGCATCTGTGTGACTTTACCAGAAAAAATTGTTTCAGTTTTAGTTGGAGATATTAGTATTGTGTAGACAGTGAATTGGCAGACTTAGTAAGACACTGGATTACAAATGCCTTGGTATTTGTTCCAGCTCAATGTATTTTGAGCTCAAATCCAGCCAAGGACAACTTTGCCTTTCATCCTTTCGATGTTGCCAAATAAATTTATAGTCCAGTACTGAGGTTGATTCTTCTTATATCTCTTTCTAGAAGAAATCAGCTGTACTCTGATCTGGAAAGGGAAGGGTTCCACTAGGTTTAAAATGCCTAAGACATGCTCTGTGTCAGGAGGGTGGTCGTACGACTCCATTGTACACCTTATTAGTATTGCATCAATATTTGGGTTACTTTGTGTAAATGGCCAGTGGATGAAATGTAAGTTATAGAAGAATATTGCTTTGTATGGTTGGACATTTTTAGTTGTCATTGATTGTTTAACTCCAAATCAATGTTGGTTAAGCATCATCTTATGTCCACTTTTCCATGATTGCATGGGTTGAACAGGTCTTTCCCAGTACAGCATCACTCCTCTCGCTGTGATCCTATGTCATTTCCTTTGTGAGTTTCAACAATTTGTAGTCATTCATAACCACCTCCACTCAAGTTTCCTTCCACTGGGCTTTCTTGGCACTTCTTCACCCATCAATCATCATCCATATCCATATCTGCGCAGTCTTCTCTCTTGCACACTATATCTGATTTCTCTTTTATCCAGTTATTCTCTCAGTTCATCCATGTTTTATCTTTAACATTGCAAGCATATGTATGATTTATATATCTATGAATACATTGTTCAAAATATCCTTTCATTTTTTAAGACAGTAGGGTGTGATGTGAGGGATATTTGGCAGTTGTACTAGTTATGAGAACCTAAGCAGGTCTGACAAATATTATGATAAATCTCATTCACAGTTATCTAAATAAACTAGTGCCAACTATTTCTTATATTGGTCAAATGTTGTGGCAACAGGAATTGTTCATTGTTCACTGTCATCAGCAGCAGCATTTACCAGCTGTCTCCCTTGCTAGTAAGGGTTGTAAGGGTCTTCACCGACTGTGCCTGTACTTAAGGGAAGTTACTAACTTCTCAGATGGCCAAGGGAGGCCTACATCTTCCTAACATACATTCTTCTGTTCTACTGAGTGCATTTTATTGTGACACCAACACCAGGGAGGATGTCATGTCTTTGACACAGCTAAAAAGTCCTCCTGACTGTTTGTTTGGTAAGTTTTCTATGGCTGGATGCCCTTCCTATCACCAACTCCTTTACAGAGTGTACTGGGTGTATTTATTGTGTAGATCACCAACACTAGAGATGCTGTCATGCCTTTGACACAACTGAAGAATCCTTGTTATTATATCTTATGTAATTGTACAAAAGAAATGGTGACATTATTGTAATGTATAGTAAGAAGTGATGTTTTCTGATGCTACTTGTAGGTAATAATGTAACTGATTTGTTTGGTGAAGCTATTTACTTGTTCTTATAGAGCCAAGATTTTAATTATTGCATGTATATATGGTGCACAGTGTCTAGTATGTATGTAGATGTGATTGTGATATCATGTTTATAGACATGACATATGTTCAAGTAAGAAGACAAGTCTTGTGGGATCTCATTTAGGAAACAGTAGATCGTGCAGATTTTGTTGTCAAAAGATATGCAAACCTGCTGTCTTGAAAATTAATTTGCCAACCATCATTTTATATAATTCTATGTAGTTTCCTAAACATTTTGGAAGGTCAATCTTAGGTTTGATATCAGGCAGCTGGTAATTTTATAGGAACCAAGGAGGCTTTTAGCTGGTTGCTCAATTTGCTAGAAATAGAAGCCAAATTGTCCTTTAACCCTTTTCATAGCTACATGCCTGAAACCACCCCAGATTCTACAAATGAGAAGCATTTGTTTTAAAGAGACTCACAGAGAAGATGATGAGGAAACACAGTGAATGGAGAAATGGTGTGTTGAGAAGGACCTGTCCAACCCATACAAACATGGAAAAACCGGTAAAAACAATGATGATGATGATATTCATATTTAAATTTAAACCATCCATCATAATTATTTGATATTATCTGTTTAAATCCTGCCATGATCAACTTTGCCTTTCATCTTTTCGTAGTTGATAAAATAAAGCACCAGTCACATACTGGGGCTGATGTGATTACTTTGCCCTTCCCTCAAACCTGCTGGCCATATGCCTAAATTAGAAATCGTGTTTAGTATGGGTAACAGTCAGTCAAAACAGATGATACAACATTACTGGAAATAAAAATATTGCTATAGCACCAACATGAGAGAGAGAGAGAGAGAGAGAGAGAGAGAGAGAGAGAGAGAGAGAGAGAGAGAGAGAGAGAGAGAGAGAGAGAGAGAGAGAGAGAGAGAGAGAGAGAAGTCATCAAGTGACCTTCACTTATGCAATAAGATTCAACAGGAAATAAGTGTTTAGAAGAATGAAACCTTTTCATTAGTTGTCATAGTAACCTTACCCCACCCACACCATATTGCACTGCTCTGACCCCACATCTCCCAATAACAGACAGCAAACTTTTACACAAAGACTTTTCATGTAGACTTTGGGATATTGTTAATAAGTAGTTTGAAGAGAGAGAGAGGGGGGGGGGGGGGCAGACAGGGGGGAATGCTCAAGTTTCAACACAGAGCAATATGTAGCTCTGAAAAGTGTATCATAAATTAAAATGTTACAAGAATATATCAGATTTTAATGAGGTGACATTACAGATGACATGAACATATACAATCTGTCTCTCTACCGCACATGCATGGACACCTAAATGTATACTTCTTTGTGCATATATACATACACATTATATATATATATTATATACACATAAACACACACACACACATAAACATACACATACACACAACTATACATCACTCTTTCCCCCCATAGTTTGTTTTTGCACATTTATATTTAATACTAGCACATATTCTTTTAATAGCATCAGTGCTTTAATATGCACTCACACAAGTTTGATATGAAAGAATAGCAACTATGTGGTTTTAGTTGCTAACAAAGTTGTAGACGCATCCATGTGACAGAGAGAGACAGAGACAGACAGAAAGAGAAAGAAAAAGAAAGATAGAAAGTGAGGAGAAAAGAGAAAGGGGGAGTGAGAGGGAGAAAGAGAAAGATAGAGAGAGAGAGGACTACAATTAAGAGTTAATTAACAATATAGGCCACCAACAAAACTATTACTCTATTCTCATTGATGCCTTTTTTGTCTTTGACAGAGTTAAGAATTTAAAATATTTCCAACAATGACCAAAGACTGCATATCATCATCATCATCATTGTCGTCACCACTACTAAAGTAAATGAGCCTCCGTTAGGTTTGATGATGAGTGTTCTAGTTGTTGAATGAACAGAACAACCTACTCATTAGATTAACATGTAAGTGGCTGAGTATTCCACAGACATGTGTACTCATAACACAATTCTGAGTGAGATTCTGTGTAACACAATGTGTAACAAAGCTGGCCCTTGGAATTTCAGGCACAGTCCATTCAACAGGCTTCTAAACATCTACCCAATTTCACCCAAAGGGTTTGGGTCAACCTGAAACAATGATAAAAGGCACCTGCTTAAGATGCCAGACAGTGGTACCAAATCTGGAACCTCCAAAATTGTGAAGCAAACTTCATCACCATACAGCCATACCACATCCACTATCCTCACTGGTAACATGATCTAAATTGGCAATGATGAATATTTGAGGAAACTTAAGTTCAAAGAAAAATTATGAAGAAAGCTAGACTGAAGAGGATTGTGTGTGCATTTCTGTGTGTGGTGACAAGTAAAAAAAATAATAATAATTGTTTCTACTTTTGGCACAAGGCCAGAAATATCCCAGTACATTTCTGGTACTTTATTTTATCGACCCTGTAAGGATGAAAGGCAAAGTTAACCTTGGCGGGGTTTGAACTCAGGCCATAAAGGGACAAAAATAATAATAATGGAAGCTTGTAGATGGTTGATAGTAAAAGACAGGTAGTAGGAGAAGGGGGAGCAAAGATGTAGAGACTAACAGACCGATTATATCAAGGAAGATAAATTCAATAAATGACAACCAACCAAAATTTATCAAAATCTTTAAAAGATGTGCATCAGCAAATACAGGAATATGTTGTTATTAGAAGCAATATTAACCCTTCCTTTGACTGTATTTATAATGAAATACACTTTATTTCAATTAATTAACTTATAATATCCTGTAATGATTTTGCAAAAGATATCTAAAAACAGGTTTGTTAAATTAAATATTTAACCCTTTAGTGTTAAAACCGGCCAGAATTCTCTACCTCTTTCTGTTGAAACTGGCTGTAACTGGTCGCTCAAACTGATGTTAAGGTATTGTTCTCAAAATAAATACTTTCAAAAGCTCATAGATTTGATATTATGTGAGATAATTATGTGAGGTAAAGCCTTTACCATGAAAATATAATAGTAAATATAAAATAATGTGCATGCTAAAGGGTTATAGTATCTTTACAAGTAAACATGTGAAAATTTGTAGTAAACTTAAGTAAAAACTTTAGTTTTTTATGTGATGCAGTCATAGTGTTGTTTTGTACTTTTCAAGAATGTCTTGCTAATATGGTTTTATACTGTACATTAAGAGTTATACTGTGTGTTATGAGTTATTTGAAGAATTCTACAGAATTTGCTAAAATTATTATTTCATCACTAACGTAGTAATTTAATGTATGTTTTTTTATACAAAATTATATTGAAAGTTTTATTTTAAATAGGAACTGTTTAAGATGTTTTGTTTTATAGAACCAAAGGCACTTTTGGCTGGGGTGGTATCAAAAGGGTTAAAGAAACCAGAAATATATTCTTAGTATTATTTCTTCCAGGAGATTTTGGTCTTTAAGAACCAATTCCTGATTAGTTGATATGGTAAACACTTCACATTTGCAATACCTTATTCATATTTTGGCATCAGAAGAAACCTGTTTTTACCTAACAAGGCCTAACTAGAAAGAAAGCATGAGAGAAATTAACTAATGTTATTAGTAGGACTGGACATAAGTAAATCCAATGACCCGGTCTTCAGTGATGCCACAATAACAAATAACGTTAGAGCTAACTACAATCTTATGAAAACTTGCAGAGAAATAAACATATATTTATTGATATACAGGAATGTTATAGGTTCAAGTGGATCCAATGGCTAAATCTTAGATAATCAACGACAATAAAGATTAATAATAATATTGTTGTAATTGAGAAGAAGGAAAGAAACTGTACCCTCATAGATGTAGCATATCCTTTTGACACCAGAATTGAAACAAAAGAGAAGGAAAAATATGAGATCTTGAAACGCTGGAGTAATGAAATGAAGACAGTCACCATTGTCCCAGTGGTGATTTGTATTCGTGGTATGGTGACAAAGAACCTTGAAAACTACCAGTCAAAAATAAATTTTACACAAGAGATTGAACCACTCCAGAAAACATGCCTACTAGGAACAGCCCTAATATTGAGAAAGGTTCTGGATTACCAGCAGTAGTGACATGACAGGAAATGATATGAAAATGTTGGAGCTGCCCTAGGTTACTAGTTGTAGCCTGGTATTCCTTAAAGAACCAACCCCAGGAAACATCAAAGTTGGTCACGATAAGTAGTCAAATAATAACAATAACAATAATTTCCTTATTGGCAACTAGAGCCAAAACACTACAGACAATACAAATAAACAAAGACAGAGAGGATTTACATAAATTAAGTTAACTAAAAAAACCACAGGTAACAGTACCAAATTAATAAACAATAGAATTACCTAATAAGGAGGAGTATCACGCAGGGCTAATGAACCCCAGAGATCCAAGGTAATAATAATAATAAGCAAAAGGTGATGCATTGTTAAGGAAGAGGTGTAGATGATTCAATGAACCCCAGTACATGACTGGTACTTATTTCACTGCTCCCAGAAGAATGAAAGGCAAAAAAGTCAACCATGTTAGGATCTAAACATAGAACACAGGATTGTTCCCTAAATATGAAAAAACATTAAAAAGTTACCCTGGTTAATAACAATAATAATAAGAAGAAGATGGTGGAAAAGAAAAAGAACAACAGTAAATTCCAGTCTAGTAATTAAGGGACAGTGGTGATGACATTTTTGGAAATAATGATTTCTAAGGTAAATCATGAAGACTTTTGATATATCAAGTCAGCAACATGTGAAGTTGGGACATTCATGATATTTATACCTGTCACAAGTGAATGAGCAGAGTAAGTGTAAGTCAAACACCTGAGATAGTAAATATGTGGAAGTCCCACATAAATGGTTTGAGAGCTTGCCACCACAGAACAGTGCCTGCCAATAAATACTGAAATGACAGTGCCGATGATAAATACTACTACAGAGATATCTAACCCTTTAGCATTTAAACTGGTCCTATCTGGCCAGAATTATCTCACCTCTTTCTGTTCAAACTGGACATAACCAGCCACTCATATTGATGTTAAGGTATTATTCTCAAATAAATAATATCAAAATCTTGTAGATTCAATATTATGTGAGATAATTATGAAAGATAAAGTCTTTACCATGAAAATACAATAGTAAATATAGAGTAATGTAAATGTTAAAGGGTTAACAGTAAAAACTAAAGCTAATGAAAAGAAATTTTTTCAAAAATATATGAAATTACTCGAAGTTTGATAATGATTAAAAAAAAATTATATTGTTTCTTAAAATTGTGGAAAGAAATATATATATATATAAAAGTAGAAAGGGGGAAAGTGTATGCCTGTGTGTATCTGTGTCATTGCATATGTGTGTATGTGTTTGTAGAGGTATGAACACATTTAAAATAGCAGAGTTGCCCCCCCAAAAAGATAAGATTAAGAGCAAAAGAAATAGAAGGAATAAATGAAAAGCAAGAATGCCTGCATCTTTACATGGTAGTGTGTGTGTGTGTGTGTGTGTGCGTGCGAGCATGTTTCACTTCTCAAGATAAAGAAACAACAACAGCAGCAGTGGAATGGAAAAAACAAAACATTAAAACCACCCCCAAAACTCACCAAGTTCTACTGACAAACAGTTCAGGGTGCCTGACATCCACCAAACGAAAGGAAAAAGCACCAGAATTTTTGGCACTCATTACATATGAACAGACAAAAGTATAAAAGGGAACAAAGCTGTGACAACAACACCACCACCACCACCAACAACAACAACACCCACCACCAGTTGCTGAGAGAATAATAGCATCACGAGTAATTACTAGTTTATCTCAATTAAATGGAAGATTGACAGAATGTGTGTAGAGAGAGACAGAGTGGGAGAGAGAGATAGGGAAAGAAAGGAGAGAAAGTGGATGAGGTAAGAGAGAGAGAGAGGAAAGAGAAATGTGAGAGAGAGAAGAGAGAGAAAAGAAAGAAAGGGATGTGTGAGAGAGAGATAGGAGAGAGGGAGAGAGTGTGCAAGTGGCTATGTGTTTGAAATTACAGATACTTACAGTTGCAACCGCTAGACGAGGTGGTTTCTCAGGAAAGAGCTGATGATGGTAAATTTCAAAAGAGCAGGAGAGAGAGTGTGGGTGTAGAGTAAAGAGAATGTCAACAGAAGTAATTTTCTTATAGTTTAACAGAGTTGAAGAGAGAGAGAAAGAGACTAGAAAGGTGATTTTGTTGTAGAGTGAGAGAGAGATAAGTTGTGGGTAGAGAGAGTCAAGGCAGTAGGCATAACACATTGTGAGTCGTCAACCAGTAATATACTCTCAACATATTGGTCAGATTCAGAGACCCTACCCAAGCCAAAACCCACTTAACATTAACAATGGAACTGAGACAAATAAAGCATTTATCCATAAAATATTGTTCAGCAAGTTTTCTCCAGAGCAACAGAGAAGGCTGGAGAAAATAGAAATGAAAATGTTCTGATAGATGAATGGAGTAGTAGATCGTTGACAGGGAGGAACATAAAGAATAAATTACAGAAGATGATGGGAATAGAACCAGTAATGAATGTTGTGAAAAGAAATGGAATGGATTGGTTGGGTCATCTGCTGAGGAAGGATAAAAGTGACTGGGCGAGAAGTGATAGAAATGAATGTGGAATGAAGTTCAGGAAGGGGAAGACCAATAAAGATATGACTAAGAAAAGGAAAAGAAATGAGGGGAGTGTAGATGATAGGGAAAAGTGAAGAATCTTGTCATGAGGTCTTTAAAGCTAACCACTACTTTAGGTAAAAGGGTCTTTGAAGAAAAAGTTCAAGAAGTTACTAGCTCTGTTGTCAAAAAATGATTCTCTCTCAGAGCAAAGAGTAGATTGGATGACATGTGCAGGAAAAGTGCAATATAGTGAGATATGGGCAGTGAATACAGAGGATATGTGAAGACTGGAGAGAAATAAATCAAGAATGACCTGTTGGATGTATAATGTTAGTGTGCATGAATAGCAACACAGCCTGATTGTAAGAGGAATGAGCTGTAATATGTAGAAGAAAAGGTTGTACTGCTATGGACATGTAATGTGTACAGATGATGATGATCATTGGGTGAAGTAGTGCCAGGAGTTCTAAGTGGAAAGAAGCTGAGGAAACCAAAGCCCCCCTCTCCCCTTTCCCCCCAAAAAATTCATGGACAGAGGCATTCAAAATTAATCTCAAGAAACTGAACTTCACAAACAACATGACAGAGAACTGAAACAAATTGAGATTTGCTATACTGAAGATGACTCATGTAATCCATGTGAGCACGAAAAACTGGACATAATAGCAAGGATGATGACCTTAACTAATCTACATATAAAATAGTGCTCCACATATTTCAACAGTTAAGTGAGATTAATGATAACAGATGACATCTTAAAAGAATTTGTGAATGTCAAAATTTGTGGACCTTCTCAAACCAATGATACAGAATAATTGATGTAATTATAATAACATTTTCTCACTAAAATCTTTGAATCATTAAAAAACCTTCCCTCAAGAAGCTTTATTAACTCAATGTCCTGTACTGCATGAAACTACATTAGCAAGCTATTCTTGAAAAGTTCACTATTATTTATAAAATTAAATATGACACAAAATTGCATGTAATTAGGTCTTAGACCTGACTGAATTCTGATATCATGTTATATCTAGCTCTGATATCATGTGATATCTAGCTCTGGTGGTTTTAATCTATTGCTCTGTTGGCCTAATTATGTGGATATTTCACAATCATACCAAATTGAACAGAGATGATAGGAAGTATACAACAACAACAACAGTCTCCTGATGTCGCAGCAGTTTTATATGGCAAGACTCTCATTGGAAAAGTTTGAGCAAGCAGCACTGGAATGTGCAAATACTGGAATAAGTGGTGACTTCAGCTATTTTGTGATCATAATTCTAGT
The DNA here is from genome assembly GCA_964016885.1 of Eledone cirrhosa. NCBI lineage: Eukaryota > Metazoa > Mollusca > Cephalopoda > Octopoda > Eledonidae > Eledone > Eledone cirrhosa. The sequence continues at coordinate 104,299,098 of OZ024742.1, forward strand.
AAAATACATTAAATGTTTCAATTAATTTTGAAAATAATACCAGAAATTGTAAGAGATTTAGTAAAATAGTTAATTTTGCCCATAATTAATTTAGTGTTTGGAACATAACATAAAGTGTATACATAAAATCATGATAGAAGGTTTCATTTTAAATATTCAGTGTTTAAAATGAAAGGTTTTGTATAACTGAAACAGGTTGGTATAAGATTTAGTGCATAAAGTAAAATTCACATTGAACTTTGAAAATATTGAAATATCAAATCTCAATATTTCATCTTCTGTTTGTTAACAGTAACCACAAGCCCTGCCAAATAAGCTGTCTTTCCATAATCAATTCAATTCATTACAATAAAATTTAATACAATTGTTGTTTAGTTCCAAGCCTGGTCAAATAGGCCTTTAATTAAAAATAAAATCATTCAGCTGTCTGTATATTGAGAGATAATTATTCAGTTTTAAGATGTTTTAAAATTATAATATTTAATTTATTAAAATGTACTCCAAGAATTTATCCACCGAGACAGTAACTAAATCATACCTATAGTAATTTAAATACAATTAATGTGGTGTGGTAAATAAATATATACATATATACCAGGTCCAAGCACAATGAAACCAAACTTTCAGTGTCACTGCCTTCTAGGAACACATTATCCAATGAACCTTCCCTCTTTTTAATACCCTTTTGATACCAAACTACCTAAAACTGCCTTTGGTTCTATGATAAAACTATTTCTTTTAAAGAGTTTATGCTTATCTAAAAACTTTTCATCATAATTTTATGTAAGAAATTCTGTTATGTTCCAAACACCCGATAAATAATTGTTTCTACTTTTGGCACAAGGCCAGCAATTATCCCAGTGTATTACTGGTACTTTATTTTATTGATCCCGTAAGGATGAAAGGCAAAGTTAACCTCGGCAGAGTTTGAACTCAGAACATAAAGGGCCGTAACTCTTTGCTGCAAAGCATGGTCTCCAACCTCTACCGATACTGCCAATCCACCACCCTAACACCAGATAAATAATGAGAAATGAATTATTTCACTAAATCCCTCCAAAAACTTGATTATTTTCAAAACTATTTGAAAAGCATTGGCAGTGTCTTTCACTAGAAAATGGTAACAAAAGGGTTAAGTGAAGCTAGGCTTCGATATAACAACCAAATAGAGGCTTCCTCTTTGATTTGTTCAATACAATTTTAGTTGATGTAGTTAGAGACAAATCACAAATTCTTTTCTTTGTTATTTTAACACAGAAAATGGTGACCATTGATTTGATTGCTTAGGTCCCTTTTAAAGTCTTTTATTGTCATATTTCTTATGAAAGGCATAGCTTACGATTTTCAAATTATTTTGAAAATAATCAAGAATATAGTAATATAACTAACTAAAAAGTTCTTACATAAAATTATGATGGAAAGGTTTTAAATAAATATAAACACTTTAAAACTTGCATTGTAGAACCAGGGCCAGTTTCAGACAGCATAGTATCAAAAAAGTAAAGGAACACAGTTTCTTACAATCTATAGTTTCAATAATTGAATTTTTAGGTATTATTTCTTTTACAGGTTGACCAGTAAAACAATGAATATTTTAGTACTCAGTTCTATACTAGCAATAAATTCATTGTTATTGAACAACTTTTCAATTAATACATTTAAAAAAATTTATTATATAATAAATCATGTTTTGGCAGCTTTCTACAGGAGAAAGAGTTGCCTCTCTTTCTCTCTATGGATGGATGAATGGATGGATATATATATTTGGTATATGTATTAGTTAAACAACTGACACTAGTGTATGCAGGATAGAACACTCAATAAAGTATACAAGTAGGTCTACATACTTCAGAGAATAAGTATAAAAAGTGGAGAAGATTATGGAATGAGTCCAAATTTGTCAACCAAGACCTCATCCAGAATATAACATCTAAACCAGCCAGCTTTAACCTTCCTAGGAAGTAATGGGTGTTCGTTAATTGGATTCACATAATACATGCCAGGATGGAAAATGAAAGACAGCCCATCATGTGACTGAGGGGACCCTGACCAGACAGTGCTGCAATGATGTTCAGGGTTTCCCCTGCAGCCTGGAGGCAATCCATAGTACAACAAATGATTACCTTAGTCTGGCTCACCAATCTCGATCTGTCTCTCTCTCTAACAATTGGGTATATGTCATACACACTATGTGTTTCTCTCTCTCTAACACACACACTATGTCTCTCTCTCTCTCTCCCCCCTCACACACTATATATCTCTCTCTGTCACACACTATGCCCCCCCCTTCACACACACACTATGCCCCCCCCCCCCACACTATATCTGTCTCCTCTCCACACACACACTATGTCTCCCTCTCCCTTTACACAATGTCTGTCTCCCCTCCACACACACACACACACTATGTCTCCCCCCTCACACACTATATATCTCCCCTCCACACACACACACAGACTATGTCTCCCCCCTCACACACTATATCTGTCTCCCCTCCACACACACACTATGTCTCCCCCTCCCTTTACACAATGCCTGTCTCCCCTCCACACACACACACTATGCCCCCCCCCCTCACACACTATATATCTCCCCTCCACACACACACACTATGTCTCCCCCCTCACACACTATATCTGTCTCCCCTCCACACACACACTATGTCTCCTCTCACACACTATATATCTCTCTCCCCCTCACACACTATATCTGTCTCTCCTCCACACACACACACACACACTATGTCTCTCTCTAACCCCATCAACTAACATGACATGCAGTTCTTCATTTAGATGACACAATTCTTAGCATTACTCAACTTTCCATCCATCTATTTCTACCAAACTTGACTTCCAACTCTTCAAGATAAACACTAGCTGCAACACCCTATTCACTCACTCCCTGCACATTTAGAACCTTGAAAGATTATAGGCAGTGTCCCTTAACTTTAGGGGTATTACAATGAACAGCAGTAAAGGATCTAAAGACTACATTAGACTTACTATTAGGTGCGTGACAAATGCAACTAGTCCCGTCAGTCCTAATCAGAGCAGCCCTCACTGACAGACAGCTGTAAATTCTTGAACAACAGAACCACTATTCTGCCTGTGACCAAAACTAATCAGAGATAACTGCAACTCTGTATCAGCCATGAAGACAGCTGTCATGAAAGTTACTAAAATTATCTTTAAGAAATAAAGATGCAGATATATTACACAAGTTTGTACTTAAAATTCTAATTCTTCTTTTCTAGCTTTCTCTCTCTCTCTCTTTTTTTTTTTTATCACTCTCACTGCTTTAAATCATCAAAAATCATCATTTTACGTCCGCTTTTTCCCTGCTTGCAAGGGTGGGACAGGAACTGATTCTGGCTCGATTTCTACAGCTGGATGCCCTTCCTAACACCAACGTCATTTACAGTGAGTGCTGGGTGCTTTTTTGCCGTGGCACCTCCATGACCACTTTACAGTGGAATGATATGGACCCCAGTCCCTAACATCTCATTTCTACAGCTGAGTAAACTGGAGCAATGTGAAATAAAGTGTCTTGCTCAAGGAAACAACACATCACCCGGTCTGAGAATTGAACTCAAAACATTTCGATTGCAAGGCCAATACTCTAACCACTAAGCCATGTGCCTACTTTAAAAAAATAATAATAATAATTTCACTGAAGGAATGTTGATAATCAAGTAAGATCGTTAAAAAAGAGAAAACCAGCTCAACCAGTAGTGATGTGTAGGTAGTTACTATAAGCAGTAAAATACAATCAGTGAGTTAGTAGGAAACTAATTCAATCAATGGACTATATCAGACAGAAAAGTAGAAAGTCTTTCTCAAGCTCAGTTATTTATCAAGGATTGACTTAAGTGTATTCAGAAACCTAAAACTAAATTCTGTTTCTGAGATTTCTTAAGTTAACGCCTGTTAAGCAAGATAACTCGTTTTACCTGCCATTTCAAAGACTGTTGTTTATGTTTAACAAAGTAAACTTTGGAGCAGCTATTTTTAGATAAAGAACTGTGAAAATATTTGGTAAAAGTTAACAAAACTACACACCACTAAATGTTAGAAAAAATACAGAAAAAATGTAGAATTGGAGATGACTTCATTTACAGTTGTCAGACTAAATCTTACAGGCTGAAGATACAAAAGCAACAGTTTGGCATGAAGTTTTTAGATTAAACCTTAGAGAGTATAGCATTCAAGCATAAAATGATGTAGAAAAGATGAAGGGACAGGATGTTCTGCAGACTTGTGCAACTCACACAAATATGTAATAGCAGCAGTAGTGATAATGAGGATAATGGTTTCCTACTTACGCATAAACCTCATAATAGGTGTGTGTGTGTGCATATATATATATACATATGTATGTATATATATATGTGTGTGTGTGTGTGTGTGTGTGTGTGTGTTCAGTGTTCATAAAACTGCCAAGATACAAGAAGTCATCAACCTCCTCAATCTCTGAACCGTCCAGCACATGCATTTGTCTATTTGACATTGCATTGAGGTGCATGATGAACACTGAGCACAATGTGGACACCAGGATAGGCAAGGCATGGGTGGCTCTCAACTTCCTACTGAAGAAAACCACAAAAATGAGGCAATTCAAAGCAACAGTTGAGTCCATTCTCCTCTAAGGATGTGAGTCATGGACATTGACAAAAACACTCACAAAGGGGATTAATGACGACACATAACACTCACAAAGAGGATTAATGGCACTTTCACCTGGATGTTGAAAAAGACCCAGAGGATAACCTGGAGAACACAAGCAAAGAAATCGCTCTATGGCTCACACCTTCGCCTTTCTGACATCATAAGGCGTAGGAGGATCACATTAGCCAGACAAGTGAAATAACACAATGAACCTGCTGGCAGAGTCCATTCTAGAAACCTGAAGTTGGGAGACCAACCACAACGCTAAAGGATGTTCCTGAAGATGACACCAGATTGGAGGCAGGGGAAATTCAGACAGCAATGCTAGACAGGGTGAGCTGGAAGAGGAACTTCGTCATGGCACTGGTAATGGATGTATAGAAGAAGCTATATGTGTATGTATGTATAGTTTAAAATAAGCACACTGTATCCTTGCATATCATGAGAAGTGACTAAAAGAGTTGGTGTTAAGAAGGGCATCCAGATGTAAAACATTGTCTCAAAATGCCCAACACATGTCAGCAGGGAAAAGTCGAGGTAATGATGATGATGAAGAAATATATCATCATCATCCCCGTTTAACGTCCATTTTTCCATACTAGCATGAGTTAGACAAGTTGTCCCATTGTGAGATAAACCAGGTCAGATGACCACGTCTTGCTCATACAGAACTGATTTAAACTTGGTTTCAACAGCTGGATGCCCTTCCTAACGCCAACCCCATTTACAGTGTGTACTGGGTATTTTTTGTCGTGACACCACTTTACAGTGGGATCTCAGGTAATTTAGCTCAGAATATAGGCTTTACAGGTGGCCATTGCATGGGAGCAGTAAGCAGCACACGACCACAGGAAACAAACGCTATCAAATTCTTGGAAGGTTCTGTAAAAGCATTAAACTGCTTCTGCTGCCTGGGTGACCAAATTGGCAGTGGAGGTAAGTGTTCTGAAAATATAGTAGCCAGAGTAAGAAGGGATGAAAGAAGTTCAGGGAGCTGCTACTGCTGGTAGCTGCAAAAGGCAAGGCAGATTGTATGTGGCATGTATATGAACAGCAATGTTGCAGCATGTTTTGCAGTGAGAAAACCAAAGGCGTGAGGTGATCAGGCTGCAACGCAGTGTATTAGTGGGAGAAAGATAGCCTCTCCTAAGTAGACCCAACAGAAGGCCCAGCTGTACAAGTCAGCAGCAGTGTGTGTATGTGTATGTATATATATATGAAAGGATTCAAAACCCTGACGGTTGAGCTCCGGCCGTTTCGACAGCAAGATCTGAATGTTCGGATCTAGCTGTCGAAATGGCCACAGTTCAGCCGTTGTGGTCTTGAATCTTTTCATAGTATCCACTCTACTACCCCATGTATCGAATACTCTGGTGAGTAATGGTCTAGATGGTTTTTACCACATCCTTATATAGTCTTCAACCTATTTGTATTTATCGTTGTTGGCTTTAAGTTGTCTCATTTACAGCTCAACCCCAGTAGATGTTCCCTAGACAGGTGAATGTGAAAGTTTCTTTGAAGTTTTTTAAATCCTTACAGAATGAACAGGAGAAATTATTCAGTTATATATGAAGCCACCAGAAACTACTGCCCCCATTCATACCAGCCACTAGCCTCAGTCTCTGAACTACCTTTTTCTTCCACATCCCACCTGAGGAAGGAACCCCAAGGTGGAGTGGTTAATGCAGTGGATGTTGCTGGCTGGCTGTTCTTTGCAGGGTGTAGCTGAGATATAGCGCCTAGACTATTGTTAATTAAATTTTTTTACTTTCTTTTTCTTTTCTTTTGTATTGCAAACATTATATAATTTAATTGAAATTTATTGAATAAAATATATAAACTTTTAGCTAATAATAACTGCAACAGAAAAACATATTTTATGCCATTTTAAGACTGGAAAATGTGGTGGTAGTGGCACAATACTGATTATAAGGATGTTGATTGTGATGATGGTGGAAATGAGGAGATGAGTTTGATGTTATCAGAGATGATAGACCAGCAATGCATACCTCAATGCTGAAGGTTGGTTTGGTCAAATCTAATTTATATGAACCAATGAAATGGTACAGCTACATTTGAAAGGAAATAGATAGAGAGAAACAGAATCACTGATAAAATTATTTAAAGTGGTACAGGTACAGTAAAGCCAGATGTGTACAGGAGTAAAATGATATGTTTCATACTAAACTGTCAAGATGGGTAACATGAAAGGGAAAATATTTTATTACAGAAGTGGCCAATATGGTAAGTATTAAGCTAATGTTGAGGGTGAAGTGGTGGTGATAATCCTTTGAAATAAAAGATATTTTTACTTGTAACACTGTCAGTATATTTAAAATAATGAAAAATAATGATGAAATTTATTGTGTACAGTGCTCAGGTTTACTACAACTCATCAAAGGTGCATGTATAGTACATAGAATAATGTACAAATGTCAGGAAAGTGAACAGTTTATGAATCATGATACACACAGACACACACATGTGTGCATGTATATATGGAAGGGGAATATCAGGTGTAGAGTTGGCGGATTTCAGGAAGCATGGAAGTTTTGAAGGATGCAGAGTCCCGACAGCTAATAATTGATGCAGGTAGTTTGTTCCATGCTTCAGCAACTCTGAGCATGAAAAAATGTTTCCAAAAGTCATGGGAGCCGTACTGTTTTCTGATTTTGATTCACTTAACTGCTGCAGGGTTTTATTTTTCTGTATCTTGATGTATAAATACTGACAATGGCAAGACTACCTCACCCCTGACCGTTACACAAATTAATAAAAGCTGTCAAGTCAATATTTAGTTAAAGCAGGGAAAAGCGGACATAAAATAATGATGATGATGATAATGAAACAGTAACCAAAAGATGGATACTTCAGAAATATTATGTGGTTGCATATAATCCACTTCATAAACTGATAACCATCATCGTCATCATCATCATTTATGTGCCCTTTCAACAGTGGCATGGGTTGGATGGGTTGTCAATGTCTGAGACCAGATGGATTGGAGCAACCAACTTTGCTCGTTAAGTTGTATATTTGGCCTGGTTTCTATGGCTGGATAAACCAAAGGAATAATTCAGTGGAGCAACCATCCTATAGATTGAGGCTGAGCATTCATTTCTTTCTCTCACTGTTGTATAGAAGTTAGTTTGAGGCCAAAATTCAATCATATAGAGCTTCATAACATATAATGCAGAAAAGAACTTAATGAGGTAGTTGACATTTTTGTAAATAATTCTCAGAGAGTGATAGGAAAAGAGGTGGGATGCTGCACTGCTGGTAATAGCTTGAAACTTCATAGTATTAAATTATTTGGGGATGAGGAAACTGACAGAAGAGCTACCAGTTGATCTATTTGAGTGACAGTTTCTGGAAATATTATTTTAAGGGAACAACATTTTGGCTATCATTTTCACAGATAGCCAACACAGAAAACATGCAGCAATGCCCATGAGAAATCAGCTGGGATAAACATATATATTTGTATATATGATATGGTTATTATTTATTTATGGTCTAAAAACATAGAACTCTGGGTTTCATGTTAGCATAGGAAAACCATACTATGATAGTTCAGCCTCTGTGTGTGTGTGTGCGCATGTGTTTATGTGTGTGTGTATTATATATATATAATTACAAAATCATTAAGATTCCTTTGCAAAAATCTATATATAATAATTTTTGCAATGAAACATAACACAATGAAGAGGTAAAGGCAGGTGAATTTTTTCAGTGTTTTCATTAATAAGATCCAGATATATTTTTCTTAAGTAGCTAAGCAACTTCTAACTAAAGTGTTGATCAGTTTTATGTCCTTTTATTTTTAGCAGCCATCAGACAATTTCTACTTGTTCTTCAATAAGAAATGTTTAATACTGAAAATAAGAATTACATCAACATTATGATAATGATTTATCACCATAGAGCAGTATGGAGGTGTATGGCCTAGTGGTAAGGGCTCAGTGGTAAAGGTGTTGGATCATAATGTTGTGGGTTCAATTCCTGGATATGGTTGTGTATTGTGTTCTTGAGCAAAACACTTCATTTCACATTGCCCCAGTATACTCAGCTGAAAATGAGTACCTGCAATATCTGGGGGTTTAATCCTGTGATGGCCTGGCATCCTGTCCAAGGCAAGTCATGTACTCTCAATCACTTAACGCCACAGACACTGGGATAAGCACTGGCCTATGAACCTCTAATAGAACAGTGACATACAAGATGGTCTAGGTGGACTACAGGTGATCCATACCAAAATTTGGGAGCTCTGCAGAGAGTTTTAAGTTTTACTGAGTTGCATAATACAATTATAAGTAAAGTCGTACAGTTAATACGAAGCATTGTGAGATATGTAATAAATGACTGATAAGGTTCAGAAAGTCAGTACAATGTGGTAGAAATATATGATTCTGCCCTTCCCTACAGAGCCAAATGGCCTACATACAGAATAAAATATCCAGGATACACAACAGGTGCAGCGAGGATAGCAACAAACATACCAACATGGTGGAATTCCAGAGAAATCTCACTGAGAATGTCTACTCTACTTCCCTCACTAAATACCAAGGCACAACACTTAAAAGAACAAGGAGGAAACATGCCCCTAGAGGGGGTGTAGGCTACCTAAGCTGCTGCATTTCAATGAGAAGATGACTGCTGCCATCTGTAGGAAGGGCCTGAATATACAGCTAGCACACTCGTGACCTTCATTGAGGAGACTACAGACACCAACCTGCATACAACAATATGCGCACACTTCCTAACTGTCTCATCAGCAATGTTGAAGTGTGCATGAGAGCGTATGTGGTCTACAGGGTCACATGTAAACAATGTAGCTCCTCATACATGAAAAATACACTGTTGGATGCTGCACACATGGATCAAAGAGCACATGATAATGAGAGCTTCTTCTGTCAAAAAGACATCTTAACAGATGCTGCAGCCAAGACATTTAGGTCATCAAAGAGGCAACGGAAAGGAATGTGGGAAATTTAAGATTCAAAGAGGCCATTTCATCAACAAGAAAAAGTCACAAATGAATAATAGATTGGAAATGTACAAAGTGGATTGGCTCTTATAATGGCTCTAAGCATGTGTATTTTAGACAATTAGATCCATTAGGGGAGAATACATTGATCATTCGTTTTGTCTTGAACCATTTTCATTTTTACATTTGAAAAGAGGGAAATAGCCCTGAAATACCATGTTGAAATATAGTAGGTAAAACATTACTTTGTTTTGTTTTATTTGTCATCCTTTGCCCTTTATATACTTCTACCTAATTGCACTGACTCTCTGAAACTTATCTGTTATTAATTATAAGTAATTTGAAAATGTGAGCTCCTCAAACTATTAGCTACAATGGTTGACTATTATAGTTTTTTTTGTTTTAGGGATGCTCACGTTTTCATTTTGTTTTAGGGATGCTCACAGCATTTGATAATTCATAAGGTTTAATTTGAAAGCTGGGTGGAGAAGTGCCAGGTGATATTGTAAAAGGAAGCTGCAGTAGAGGAAGACTGAGATGGTTAAGAGTAGATCTCAAAACACTGAACCTCGCAGAGGAGATGAAAGAGTGTTACAAAGGGAGGGAGGCTGTGCTGGAAAGGACCCATTCAACCTATGCAAACATGGAAAAGAGGACATAAAAATGAGGATAAAAATCATATTTAGTGGTCCATGAAGTTTTCATTTTTTTCTTATTTTGAGGAGCACCTTTTAGGAAAAGATTATGTATTACTGTGTATATATACAAGCCTTAACATATGCCAAAACAACAGGAATTCTAAAAATTAGCAAATCCAGAAATGAGAAAGGTATTAAGCAAAATAACTGTAGTCAACACAAAAGTGAAACTATATTCTTATTGGCTGACCATGGCTACTATGGAGGTGGCACAAAAAACAATTTTGGTTAAGTAAACACTTAATAAGAACAAGAATGATGTCATATAACCAACTAAACAGAAGCAAACAAAAGGAAAAGAATATATTAAATAAACACAAAACAGCAGGGCAATAAATGAACCTAAAAGTGAGTGGGATTTGATGAATGTATGTAAGCAGTGAACGCCATAGTGGAACAACTGTCTAAATATACCTCCTGTGCAAAAGAGTTAGAATGCAAATGAGGTGTTTGAATAAAATGTAAACTTTTAAATCATGGTTACGTTTCTGTTTACTTTGCCTCGCTCTGAGCTGGACTAACTTACTCAAACCTGCTGAAACTATAAAAAAAACTATGTAGAAGGTGTGTGGTGAAAGAAGTAATAGTAGCAAATCTGTATGAAAGAGGAATATAAATAAAAATGGCAGTAACAGGTAAATGACACAGATCTGTAGTCTATAAATAAGAAACATTAACTTGAATAGAACCATTTCTATCTAAATAACTATAACCGGTTTATTAAACATTGAGGGAAAAATATTAATTAAAAAAAAATTTACAAAAACAATTCCCCATAAACAATTAGGAATCCATAAATAAATTCTTTAATAATTGTTGAATTTCGGTGACTATATATATATATACAGGGTGTCCCCAAAATTGTATAAATATTGCAACAGCATTCTAATAAATATTGCCTGTACAGGTAATGAAAGTGTGTATACATTTTTGGAGGACACCCTCTGTGTGTATGTATGTGTGTGTGTGTGTGTGTATATATATGTATGTATATATCATATGAGATCTTTTTTTTTTTAATAATCTCTGAAATTACAACTATGGAAAAAAGGTATGACAGTAAGTTTATCCACATGTACATATGTTTATGTGTATGTGTATAATGTGATGTGTGTGTGTGTGTATATATATATACATATATATGATGCATTTACAATGTGTTTATATGTGTGTAATGTGCTACATATTGATAGACAGGCAAAGGTAGCAGATGAGTTAGTAATTAACTTTGAAATCTGCCTGCACCAAATAATATGGAAGTAGTTTACAGATAAAAAAAAATAATAAAAAAAAAAATAAAACAAAAAAAAAATCTAAAAGCAATTACTTTCAGTTAAGGAAGGTTTTCTTAAGTTTGCTCACATCCATCATGAGAAAACAAGCGTTGAGTGGAATATTATATTTCAACAGCCTGTAGAAATCAGACGGTGTAGATCAAGAGAGAAGAGGAGGTAGATGGGCCTAAATACTGCAAACAACTGATATACAGTACCCTTGTATTTTGTACATAAACATTCATCAACATGCATACAGCAATACAGGTTTATAAAATGATATTCAATGAACACCATTATGTATTTTCATATATACACACACGTGTGTGTGTATATATGTATATCACCATCATCATCATTGTTTAGCATCCATTTTTCCATACTTGCATGGAATAGACTGGTTGTCCACATTGGGAGACAAGTCTGGCCAGAGTTGGCTATGCCATACTTTGCTCCGACAAGCACAGTAAATTTGGCTGTGGATTTTATAGCTGGATGCCCTTCCTAACACCAACCACATTTACAGTGTGTGTATATATGTATATATATATTTATACATATATATGTCTCAGCTATTAGAATAGATACACAGTATTCCTGTGTGCCGTAGGAAGTGACTAAAAGTGGTGGCACCAGGAAGGGCATCCTGCTGTAAAACATTGTCTCAACAATCCTGTCAGAACCCATGCCAGCATGAAAATGTGGATATAAAAATGATGATGATGATATATATATATATATATATATATAACTAGTAAAAGATTTCTCTCTGTATATGTATGTGTGTGTGTGTATATACACACACACATATATATAGAGAGAAATCTTTTACTAGTTATAGTAATTAGACTGTGGCTTTGCTAAAGCACCGGCATCTCGGGAATAGTCAATTAAATTGACAGCAGAATGAAAAAGCAAAGTGAAGATATGTGGGCTTTAAACTTGGCATATTATATATATATATATATATATATATATATATATATATATATATATATATATAAAACAAAGTTTATCTCAAGCTCAGAGCCTCATCATTAGGCTGGTGCTTATCCAGTTTTTATCAGCATTAAGTACCTTTGAATACAAGACTCCTCCTAGGAAAGGATGCCAGTCCATCGCAGAATTAACTCCCTTCCCAAACTGCTGCTGATACTCATTTATTTCAGCTGAGTGGACTGAAGCAGTGTGAAATGAAGTATTTTGCTTAAGAACAAAATGTAGCACTTGGTCCAAGGGTTGATAGTACATTCTACACCCTAACCATGGAGCCACATATATATATATATATAGAATGAGATAATGAATAGAAGTACAAACTTCCATGGGAATCACCTTGTTCAAATAATAGCATCCAGTGCTTATATCAGTACCACCTTCAGTAATCAACAAAATTACTGAATAAACATACATACATACATACATTTTCACGCTCTTGAGAGTGGGGTGGTGGTGGTACATATATATATATGATGGATGTTAAACGATGATGATGATGATGATGATATATATATATATATAGAGAGAGATACAAGTGTATATGTGTTACGTGTGTGTATAGTGTGTATATATATATACATATATATATAATGTAGTGAAGGCGTGTGGCTGAGTGGTTAGAGAATTGGATTCGCAATCGTAAGGTTGTGAGTTCGATTCCTGGACCAGGCGATGCGTTATGTCCTTGAGCAAGACACTTTATTTCACGTTGCTCCTTCTACCTGGAGTTGCGACCGATAGATAGTATTAGCAATTGGAAAGACCAACGGAAACATTGTTCCCTCGGTCCGATTTGACGAAAGTCGATCGTTCCTCATATATAATGTGTAAATGGATGTTAAAAGGTGATGATGATGACGATGATATATATATAGATATGAACACTTGCAAGTGTAGGTATGTATATGTATGTATATATACATATATATACACAATTTGTATTATTTTGACTCTGCTTCCAATGAATTATATCGTTGAAATTTTGTATTTTAAACTTTGCTTCACGACATCTTCTACATACGGATTACATTGAGTTCTTCATACGGCTTAGACCCTACATTAATTGGTGGATTTATCTGTGAGTATATATATATATATATGCATAATGTGTATATAGAATGATCACTTGCAAGTGCATGTACGCATGTGTATCAAAACATATATGTATATACATCAACCTATATCAACACATAAGCACCAGCAGGGGTACAACGAGATAAACAAATGAATCAATCAAAATAGTACACAAGTTCACACCAACAGTACAACAGTGTGAGGGACATAATATCACTTACCTTTAACAAGTCCATCAGCATCCCGGCTAAATACAAATTCAACTTTCCCATTGTCAGGAAATCTTGGATCTAATTGGAATACATATTATGAAAATAATATATAAATAATATATATATATATGTGTGTGTGTGCGTATAATTTAAAAATATATATATATATATGTGTGCGTGTGTAATTTTTAAAATAATATATATATATAATTTAATATAATATATATATATATCTGTATATCTATGTATATTAAATAAAAATATATCTATATCTATGTGTATTTATGTATGTAAAAGTCAACAGTTATAATAGTAAAGTTGTTGCTATATCAAAATATGGAAACCAATTTTTCCCCTTTTATTTTTTAACTATGAGAAGTTACATGAAATCAATTCAGCCTTGTTCTAGAGCTGATATATAAAATAGTGATACTAGTGTAATGAAAAGGTTGGCTGGCTGGCTAGTTGGTTTGTTGGTAGGTTGTCAGTCAGGGTAAAGAACTGGTGGGGTTTTATCTATGTCCCAAGTTGTTGTGGGTTGAAAAGATGAAGAAAAGTTGTGATTGTGAAGGGGTGAGGGAACATTTTTTTATTTTATTTTATGGGGGGGGGGGGTACATCAGTAGTGCATGGTGAGGTGGGTGGTAGCTTATGTGATGGTGGAGATGATGAAGAAGAAAGCAGAGATAAAGGGAGATAAATATAGAGAGATAAACTGGGGAGGAGAGGGGTTTATAGGAGTATTATTGCCTCCATACCACTACCCTCCCCCTCTTAGCAGCTAGTGATGTAGAAGTTTGTGTTTGTGCGTATATGTATGCACATGTGTGTGTGTATGTATGCACATGAGAGAGAGAGAGAGAGAGACTAGATAAGCAGCACTACATCAGTTTCACCTAGATTTTACCAAACATCACCACCATTACCACCAATATTACAACCAATACTGTCACTACCATAACCACCACCATTACCACCAATACAGTCATCTCCACCACCACCACCACTATTATCACCAATACTGCCATTACCACCAATATTGCCACTACCACCACCACCAATACAGCCACCGCCACCACCACCACTATTAGCACCAATACAGCCACCGCCACCACTATTAGCACCAATACAGCCACCACCACCACTATTAGCACCAATACCACCACCACCACCACTATTAGCACCAATACAGCCACCACCACCACTATTAGCACCAATACAGCCACCACCACCACTATTAGCACCAATACAGCCACCACCACCACTATTAGCACCAATACCACCACCACCACCACTATTAGCACCAATACCACCACCACCACCACTATTAGCACCAATACCACCACCACCACCACTATTAGCACCAATACAGCCACCACCACCACTATTAGCACCAATACCACCACCACCACCACTATTAGCACCAATACAGCCACTACCACCACTATTAGCACCAATACAGCCACCACCACCACTATTAGCACCAATACCACCACCACCACCACTATTAGCACCAATACCACCACCACCACCACTATTAGCACCAATACAGCCACCACCACTACCACCACTATTAGCACCAATACAGCCACCGCCACCACTATTAGCACCAATACCACCACCACCACCACTATTAGCACCAATACAGCCACCACCACCACCACCACTATTAGCACCAATACCACCACCACCACCACTATTAGCACCAATACAGCCACCACCATCACTATTAGCACCAATACAGCCACCACCACCACCACCACTATTAGCACCAATACAGCCACCACCACTACCACCACTATTAGCACCAATACCACCACCACCACCACTATTAGCACCAATACAGCCATCACCACCACCACCACTATTAGCACCAATACAGCCACCACCACTACCACCACTATTAGCACCAATACCACCACCACCACCACTATTAGCACCAATACCACCACCACCACCACTATTAGCACCAATACAGCCACCGCCACCACCACCACTATTAGCACCAATACAGCCACCGCCACCACTATTAGCACCAATACCACCACCACCACCACTATTAGCACCAATACAGCCACCACCACTACCACCACTATTAGCACCAATACCACCACCACCACCACTATTAGCACCAATACAGCCACCACCATCACTATTAGCACCAATACAGCCACCACCACCACCACCACTATTAGCACCAATACAGCCACCACCACTACCACCACTATTAGCACCAATACCACCACCACCACCACTATTAGCACCAATACAGCCACTACCACCACTATTAGCACCAATACAGCCACCGCCACCACTATTAGCACCAATACCACCACCACCACCACTATTAGCACCAATACAGCCACCACCACTACCACCACTATTAGCACCAATACAGCCACCGCCACCACTATTAGCACCAATACCACCACTATTAGCACCAATACAGCCACCACCACTACCACCACTATTAGCACCAATACAGCCACCGCCACCACTATTAGCACCAATACCACCACCACCACCACTATTAGCACCAATACAGCCACCACCACTACCACCACTATTAGCACCAATACAGCCACCACCACCACTATTAGCACCAATACAGCCATCACCACCACCACCACTATTAGCACCAATACAGCCACCACCACCACCACCACCACTATTAGCACCAATACAACCACCACCACCACCACTATTAGCACCAATACAGCCACTGCCACCACCACCACCACCACTATTAGCACCAATACAGCCACTGCCACCACCACCACCACCACTATTAGCACCAATACAGCCACCACCACCACCACCACTACTATTAGCACCAATACAGCCACCACCACCACCACTATTAGCACCAATACAGCCACTGCCACCACCACCACCACCACTATTAGCACCAATACAGCCACCACCACCACCACCACTACTATTAGCACCAATACAGCCACCACCACCACCACTATTAGCACCAATAGTCACCACCACCACTATTAGCACCAATTCTGCCACCAACCCCCCATCACCACCAATACCACCACCACTACAACTATCCCAAGTTACCTTTACTGCTCAAAGAAAGAGTCATACAAATATAAACCAGAGGATAAACATGGGAGGTGATAGGGTGTAGGGGAACCACTGCATATGTGAGTGTGTGAGTGTGTAAGTGTGTGTGTGTGTGTGAAGGTGAATGGATGGGAAAGAGGAGGGATAGAAAAGATGGAAGGGGTGTGGAGGAGAGAGATTGGACTTGATGTTTCTATCAGAAAAGTACTGGACTGGATAGAGATAGGATGTTTGAGTTGAGAGAGAATCAAAGAGAGGGATATATATATATGGAGAGAGAGAGAGAGATAGTGAGTGTTCTTGGGGGGGACACGTGTGTGTGTGAGTGTGTGTGGAAGTGTATGTTATGTGTGTATGTGTATATATACACTCACACACACATATATATATAAAGAGACAGAAATGGGATGTGGATATATATATATTTCTATATAGAAAGATAAAGAGGAGATGAAAGAGAGAAGGGGTATGAAATAGATAGGAAGAGTAAGAGAGCAAGGTCAGGACTGGTAGGTCAGCAGGAGTGTCTGTGTGTACATGGAGGGGTGGGGGAGGGAGGACAGTATAGGTAGATAATAAATAAAGCTTCTGTTGGGTAGGGATGTGGAGAGGTGTATGCAGGAGAGATGTGTTTATATTCGTGGTGCATGTGTATGTAAGGGGTGTGTTGATAGTAAATATATTTGTGTTGGGTAGACATGTGGAAGATGAGAGGTCAGAACTAGAAGAAATAGCAAAAGAAGCAAAAGTTCCAAGTTTGAGCAGATGCAAAGAACAAGTAAGGAAACCTGTTCACAGTTACATCAATGGAATGTTCTAGAAACATCTGTAGACAACAACAACAAACACACACACACACACACACATCTTAAGGCCAACCTTTATAGATGTAGATATGTGCCTATGTGTATATATGTGTGTGTAAGAGAGTGAGAGAGAGAGAGTGTATGTGTGTATATATATATATGTGTGTGTGAGAGAAGGTATATGTGTGTATTCAACCCATGCCATCATGGAAGACAGACATAAAATGATAATGATGATGATAACAACAGCAAGGATTTTAAGGTCATTTTCTCAGCTAAAGCAGGGGTTAATAATCCTTGCAAGGCTCCATAACGAGCTTTTATTCATTTTGCTATCATCTACATCCCTGAGCTTTCATTTCTCCCTCTTCTTCCTTCTGTATTTGTTTCCATCCTCACTCTCATCCATTCACTTCCATCCTTCCTCCACACATGACTCAGCCATCTCATTCCATTTCTCTCCACACTATTCATCATTGGCTCTATTCCAATCATCCTCTACAATTAACAGTTTGTCTTCCATACTCATGTGTAATCAAGAGAAATTTGGCTGACATTTCTAGCAAGTCAAGTGACAATATAGAAGCTCCATTGTTAGCTCATAATGATTAAGATGTAGATAATTCTAGTGATAAAAACAAGAAGAATGGTGGGAGACAAAAGGGAGCGGTAAATAGGATTTAACTGTGAAAAGAAGAGAGTGTGGATAATATGAGCTCTGAGCAGTGAATCTATATATATATAATATATATATATATATATATAGCTTAAAATGGAGTGGGAATAAGAAGAAAGCAAGAAGGGGGGGGGGGGGGGTCCTCATCAGTTGTCTACTGGGGGTCTCGGATATTTCTACGTTTTAAAGACAATATATCCACCGCCCAGAGCGTCAATAACTGGATAAGTTATTGGGAAAACGGAGGAGGGAGGGAAGGAAAACAAAAGGGAAGAAAAGAGAAAACAGTGAAAAAACCGAAAAAAAAACCAACAAACCGAGCAATGTGCGAGCAACTTTAGGTAAGAAAATCCAAGACCACACGATGAGAGAACTTAAGTTCAAGACTGTGTGGTCGAGAGAAAAATGACACACGTCTGACCCCGGCAGTTGTGAGAAAAGGACTACTAGAGGGTCAGACGAGGGAATGAAAGTGAAAGGGAGAAGAAGAAAGTGGAGTAAGAGTAGATAGTAATGAAATGGTTAGGTAGAAGAGAGAAGACTGGTCAAAGCGAAAACATGATAAAATGTATGGAGAATAGAAATGGCTGTGTAGTTGCTATTTAAGGTAGCTTAAAATGGAGTGGGAATAAGAAGAAAGCAAGAATGGGGGGAGTTTTCCTCATCAGTTGTCTACTGGGGGTCTCGGATATTTCTACACTTTAAAGACAATATATCTACTGCCCAGAGCGTCAATAACTGGATAAGTTATTGGGAAAACGGAGGAGGGAGGGAGGGAAAGAAAACAAAAGGGAAGAAAAGAGAAAACTGAAAAAAAACAACAAACCGAGCAATGTGCGCGACCAGACAGTCTTGAACTTAAGTTCTCTCATCGTGTGGTCTTGGATTTTCTTACCTTAAGTTGCTCGCACATTGCTCAGTTTGTTATTTTTTTTCGCTATTTTTTTTTCAGTTTTCTCTTTTCTTCCCTTTTGTTTTCTTTCCCTCCCTCCTCCGTTTTCCCAATAACTTATCCAGTTATTGACGCTCTAGGCGGTAGATATATTGCCTTTAAAGCGTAGAATATCCGAGACCCCCAGTAGACAACTTATGAGGAAACCCCCCCCCCCCCCATTCTTGCTTTCTTCTTATTCTCACTCCAAAGTTACTTTAAATAGCAACTACACAGCCATTTCTATTTTCTCTCTCTCTCTCTCTATATATATATATAGAGAGAGAGAGATAAAGAGGGGAGAGTGAGAGAGATAGAGAGAGAATGGGAGCAAAGAGGAAAGCTAAATCGTGGAAAAAGTTTTTCATTAATACATCCTCTTAACTTATAACATCCTGCTATGATTTAGTAGAAAATAACTAAATATGGGTTTGTTAATTCAAATATTTACAGTATCTTTGTTGTGAGAATTGACAATAAACTTAAGTAATGACTTCAATATCTAATATGATAACAGTTTTTTACTTTTTAAGAATATCTTGCAAATGCAATTTCATGTGGCACAAGATGTTAAGAGTTAAACACATGATCTAAAAGACTGTAAATACTTCATATTGGGCCTTGTTGTTCCTAGCTATGATAAATTCTTGGGCAGAAGAGAATGGCAAAACCAGTAAACTAAACAAGTATAATCTTTTGGTTGCACATGAGGCCATCTTCAGAACGGTTCAATTATCAGTAATTTATAAATAATGCCTAAAGAACTTACAAAAGCACCTCTGGTTCTGAGACAAAAAGCACCTATTTTAAACAGTTTCTATTCAACCCTTTAGCATTTAAACTGGCCATAGCCAGCCAGAATTCTCTCACCTTTTTCTGTTCAAACCGGCTGTAACCAGTCGCTCATACTGATGTTAAGGTATTGTTCTCAAAATAAATAATATCAAAATCTCAAAGATTCGATATTATGTGAGGTAAAGCCTTTACCATGAAAATATAAAGAGTAATGTAAATGCTAAAGGGTTAATAGCAATCAAAGAACACCTCATACTTTCTGGTCAAGAGGACATTTACCAAAATGCCTAATAATATTTAGTTATGGTTCTTTACTTTCCAAGTTCAAATCCCACTGAGGTCAACTTTACTTTTCATTCTTCCAGGGTTAATGACGTAAAGTACCAGTCAAGTACCACTGACATAATCAACTTTCACCTTCCCCTAAAATTGCTGGCCTTGAGCTTAAATTAGAAACCATACCCACTAATCAAGTATTCCACCTTTTACATTAAGCTATTATGAATTATTTTTCATCTACTTGATATTCAGTCCTTTGTGTTTTTATCAAATATTTCTTGTCCTAATCTTGCAGTTACACATCATCATTGTTTTATGTCCCCCATTTATGTTGGCATGGGTTGGACGAGTTGTCATGGTTGTAATAAATCAAACAATCTTTAGGAAGCTAACATTCTTCAGAACAGAATTTATTGTAATATAACACAAACAGTGAGATCATAATTTTTCAAACTATTCACTACATCTTTACAGATGAAAAATGTTTATTATTAAACTCTAAGCAAGACATGGTACTGACCTGTCTAGCCTCAGAATTCAACACTTATCTAACCCATGCAAGTATGGGAAATAGGTGTGATGTGATGATGATGCTATGTCTTGATCGGTTTGATCTCTGACCATCATTACCAGGTGTCTCTTTACTTACCAGACTTGTGCATATTACCAGACAGCTACATATTACCTGACTGGAAAGGCAGCTAGTTCAGCAATAAAGGTACCCACATTGAATTCAATCATGTATTAAGTATACATCATCAACATCATAATTTAACATGCTAGCAAGGGTGGGGCAGGTTATCACAGAACAAGTCCATATTTAATTAGAGCTGGAGGACCCATTCTCACATATGATCCTGCACTCTATGGACAGCAATGGGTGCATGTAATCATGGCACCACAACCCCTTTTTTAGCATGACTTCTCCAACTGGATGCCCTTCCTATTACCAACCAACTTTCACGGTGCACTGGGTGCATTTTTTAATTACCACCACCAAAGAGGTTGTCATGTTGCGACTGAAGGGTCCTCTCAACCCTTTCTGGCATGGTTTCTATGGATGGAATCTCATTAACCTTTTCTTTTTTTGCCCACTTATTCCTGAGCACAGAGTCATCAGTCATGCCTTCAAGATGATCCTATCAGAAGCAACTGGGCCCAAATGATCCAACTGGATCCCCAAGACTAACCAGAGCTTATTAAGAACATCTAAGGTATTTGAAGACAATATATTTTCCACATGAAACACAATGCATTCATTACATCAGATATAACACGTTTATTACATTTTCTCCACACTCTAGAAAGCACTCATGATAAAACTGACCTCCAAAGAAGCAGGCCAACACTTTTTCTTTCAAATTTCTTTCTCACAAGGCTGCTTCTTTTTAAAACAACATACCAGCATATATGTTCACTCTATCTATGAGGATATTAGTAATATAGAATTGTGGTCTGAGCTACACAATACCACCAACCAGGTGCCACTAAACATTAGAAGTAAGCTGCTGGGCAGCTACCTATGGGACACTATTTCTGCTGTCTCTATGAGTTCTGGTTATGGTTGACATAGTATATTTATAACCACAAGAAAGGCATCACACAGAGAAAAAGAGAGGGGGGAGACGGGGAGAGAGAGAGAGAGAGAGAGAGAGAGAGAGAGAGAGAGAGAGAGAGAGAGAGGGAAAGGGTGTGAGAAAGAGATTGCTGTTGTACAGATGACTATGTGAGAGATCATACAAGTGAAAAGGACATAAGAAAAATGAGAGAAAGAGTAATGTGACAGAGATAAATATACACACGCCCACACTATCCCACATACACACACCCACATACACAGAAGAGAAAAAGAGAGGGGGCAGGAATGGAGAAATAGGAAGTTAATATAAATGAATGTATAAAGCAGTACTCCAGCATGGTCTTATGTGTAACAGACTAAAATAAAGAATATATATCATTATCAGCATCATTTAATGTTTATTTTCCCAGCTAGCAAGTGTTGCATATATATTTATATGAATTCCAGTTTTTAGAGTAGGTACACCATATCCCTGCATCTCACATGAGGTGACTAAAAGAGTGGCAGTCAGAAAAGGAATCCTGCTGAAAAACACTGCTTCAAAAAGTCTTGTTGAGCAAACCATGCCAGTACAGAAATGGGAATATGCGTGTTATATATCATCATCATCATTTTACGTCCACTTTTCCCTGCTTGCAAGGGTGGGGCGGAAACTGATTCTGGCTTGATGCCCTTCCTAACACCAACCTCATTTACAGTGAGTGCTGGGTGCTTTTTGGCGTGGCACCTCCACGGCCACTTTGCAGTGGAGTGATATGGACCCCAGTCCCTATCATCTCATTTCTACGGCTGAGTAAACTGGAGCAATGTGAAATAAAGTGTCTTGCTCAAGGAAACAACACATCACCCGGTCTGAGAATTGAACTCACAACCTTTTGATTGCAAGGCCAATGCTCTAACCACTAAGCCATGTGCCTCCATATATATATATATATATTCTGAGGATTTGATCAGAGGTAAACAATGTATTGGAGATCGAGTGACGCAACTTTGAGTGATTAGTGGCCTCTAGACTCACCTGATCAATGAAACAATTGTTAATACTTTAAATAAAACCCCTTGTTGTACAGCCGACCATGTTACTCTTCAATCTTTCACTATATATATATAGAATTAGTACATCTACCAACATATGCGTACAGATGTACACTAATGCTAGCAAATATATAAGTTATGTCAAAGTACCTAGGTGGTTCTATGCAGGGGGATGCAGAACAATTATATGAAAGACGTAAAATAAGAAAATTTTAAAAATTAAAAATTTAGTAAGTAAGTTAATTTTAAAAATTAAACATTTTCTTATTTTACGTCTTTCATATATATATATATATATATATATATATATATATATATATATATATATATAGCCAGAAACAGTCCTATATGAGCAAGACATGGCCACCAGGCCCAACTTGCCTCTAATG
The DNA here is from genome assembly GCA_964016885.1 of Eledone cirrhosa. NCBI lineage: Eukaryota > Metazoa > Mollusca > Cephalopoda > Octopoda > Eledonidae > Eledone > Eledone cirrhosa. Next base: position 104,322,574 of record OZ024742.1, read on the forward strand.
GGACAACCCGCCTAACCCAAGTTAGTGTGGAAAATGGACGTTAAATGATGACGACGATGACGATATATATACATGCCGTATTTGATGGCTTATAAGACATGCCTCCATTTGCAGTTTAATTTAAGGGCCACTGCAGCACTAGAATTCCACTAGACAGTAACCCAAACTGACCTTATAAGACAAAGAGTGATTTTCTAGGACATTTTTTTTGAAAAAAATGTACATCTTGTAACCCACAAATACAGTATATATATATATATATATATAGTATATATATATATATATATATATATATATATATATATATATATATTTATAGTAGGGATGTATATGCGAACTATATATGTGTGTATGTACATGTGTGTTGAGAGGGGTATCTTCTAAAGTGGATATAGAGTGTGTGCATGTCAGTGAAAGAGTGTAAAGGAGTAAAGGTGTAAAATAGAGAGAAATATGTGGGGGAGGGGGGTGAAAACAGATGTGAAAAGAAAAGAAACAAAGAGGAAATGAAAAGAAAAAATCTAGACAGAAAGAGAGAGAGTCAAAGTAAAGGAGATGAGTAAGATGATAAAAGATAGAGAGAGTAGGAGGGG
>OZ024742.1:104325666-104335666 GCA_964016885.1 Eledone cirrhosa
CTGCTTCTAGTGCTGATGCCATGATAAAAAAACACCTAGTTTTGAGGTTATGATAAAATGCACCCAGTACATGTTGTAAAGGGGTTGGTGCTAGAAACAGCATCTAACCATAGAAACCAAGCCCAAAACAGAATGACTAGTCCAACTTCAGTACATGACAACATGTCAAACCCAAGCAAACATGGAAAATAGACATGAAATGGTGATGATGATGATGATTTCCACATTGGCAAGGGATGGAGCAACCAATCTTGCTTATGTTCCATATTTGGCATGGATTCTACAGCTGGCTGTCCTCCTTAATGCCAACCACCTTACAAGGTGTTCTGGGTGCGTTTTTTATGACACCAGTACTACAACTTTGCAGATTGGACTGGGTGTGTTTTATTATGTTGTCATGACACTAACATTAACACTTTACAAATTGGCCAGGGTGAATTTTATTTCATTGGGCCACCAAAACTAACACTTTACATGGTATAGTGGGTGCATTTTATTGTGGCACCAGCACTAGAAAGACTGTCACATGCTTGGCTGGACTCCAGAGTCCTTTCAAACTCTACACTGTCTCTATTCGACTGCTAAGCACTATAGCCTCAAGTCACTCCAGCACAAGAAAGGTTGTCACATGCTCAGCTAGATTCAAGAGTCCTTTCAAACCTTATTTTGTCTCTGTTCAATTGCCAAACACAGCACTAAAGAGATTGTTACATGTTTGACCATACTAAAGTGTCATCACCAACCCCATATTGTCTGTCTGATTGTCAAACACTGTAGACTCTAGCCTCTCACCACATTTACTTTAGTTTTAGAGAGTGATGGGTAAGTACATTACTTTATTTTCCACTTGGAATTAGTTCACAGTTGCTATATTGTTAATAATGTACCTTCGGAAAGTATGAACATCACAACCCATGTTTTTCTTCCACAGTCCCCTAACTTACAACTTTTATGCTACCAGAAGTCAACAGCACCCTGTGCCCTTTCCGAGAGTTACTTTAACACCAATGGAGCTATTGTCATATAAGAACAGTGGCATTGCTGTAGAGAACAGTGGCTCATAATTGCTACTAAACATGTTTAGAGCCTACAATTCTGGAGTCAGAAGCTACTAAACTCAAATAAGCTATTATTTAGTATTATAGAACAGACTTCTGTCAAATTTGATGATGAGTGTTCTAGTTGTTTGATCAACAGAACTACCAGCTTATAAAAGTAGCTGAGTATACTACAAACAAATGTATTCTTAAAATACTTCTCAGAGATTCAGTGACACAGTATGACAAAACTAGCACTTTGAATTACTGATACAGTCCATCTGATTAACTTTGAGACTGTTTCATAAATCATCATACTACTATTTTCTGGTCAATTCTTACATACCATAAGTCATCATACTATTTCCTGATCAATTCTTACACAGCATAAGTCATCATACTAATATTTTCTGGTCAATTATTATACACCATAAGTCACCATACTACTCTTTCCTGGTCAATTCTTACACACCATAAGTTATCCTACTACTATTTTCTGATCAACTCTTAGAAACTATAAATCATCATACTCCTTATTATTGCATTATCTATATGGTTCTCCATGCATAAAGATTAAACTGTAGTAAGTCATTTCAGTTAGCTTATCTCATGATGCCAATGACATCTGGGTCATCCTAAAGCAAGTTCTATATATAGATTTTTATGGTTACAAACATTGCCTAAAATTAAAGAATTAGGTTGATGGGTGTTTAGGACCCCTTTTCTTTTTTTATGAAATATTTTGTAAGAGTTCATGGTAACAGTTATAGAAAATACATGTCATATATATGTATGTATATATGGACAGGTAATTCCTGATGGAGTTGTAGGGATGATATATATAAATACATTTATATATGTCATTTTAAACCTGGCAGAGGCCATCCCCTCTCCATGTCTGAGCACAGCTGATTTTCCAGAGAAGGAGAAAGATAGAGAGGAAGTGAAGAAGAAATACATAATATATGTATGAATAGACCTGTAACTCCTGATGGAGTTATAGAGGAGCAGTGGTAACATACAGCTTGTCTCGGGCATTTCAAACATCCCCTTTCCAAGTCTGAACACAGCCAATTTGAGAGAGAGAGAGAGAGAGAGAGAGAGAGAGAGAGAGAGAGAGAGAGAGAGATAGAGAGATATGATATATAAATGTATTTATTACTTACTAAATTCCTGATGTAAACATGGGCTGCATTCCTTGGTAAACCTTAATAAATGGGCGACACCCCCCTTTGCTGTCAAAGTTGGGGACTCCATGGATGAGGATGTGGTGAAGATATAAAGCTTCACTGTTGATGTTGATTGCACTGGATAGCAGACCAGTGAAATAATGAACATACCTAAAAGATGAGACATTAGTACATTAAAATATTGTTGTATACAACGAGGCACGGTACACATTTAACTCTTACAGGGTTCATCACATAAAAACATTGAGCAGAATAAATACAAAATAGGCAGTGCAATGAGCATGTGAAAGGTTATAAAATACACAAATCATCATCATTATCATCACTGTTTAAGGTCCATTTTTCTACACTAGCAAAGAATAGACGAGTGGTCCTGTTGTTAGTGTCTTGTTCATACAAAACTGTTTCTGGCTTGGTTTCTACAGGTGGATGCCCTTCCCAATGCCAACCACATTTGCAGTGTGGACATACTCCTTGGATGAAGAAAATGATATAATGAAATTTCTAATTGAACATATAACTTTTAAAGTTTGTCTCAAGCCTTGAGGCTAATCATATAGAATCATATTCTAGTCTTGTGAAGTGTTAAGCAACTGAAATAATAAGACTACTCCCTGGACAGGAAAGAGAGTTCATTGCAAAGCTAACACCCAGCTATTGTTGGTTGTCATTCTTTTTCAGCTGAGTGTACTAGAACAATGTGAAATTAAGTGCCTTATCAAGGACAGAAGATTTCTCAACCTGGGAATTGAGCTCACAACCTTACAAGCATAAGATTAATACTTTAACCACTAAGTTGTAAATCTTCATAATATAAAACTTGCAAATGTTAATTGTGTGAATAAATTTAGTTGATCAGTACACACCATACAGAGAGAAGTCTATGAGATAGTAACAGGCCTGATTCTATGATACAAAACTGTTTGTTTTAAAGTGTTATTTATTTAAAAACCTTCCAGCATAATTTTCTGTAAGAACCTTCATAAATTATGTTCTAAACACTAGCTTAAGATTTAATGTCCTGTACCCCATGAAACCACATGAGCAAGACATTCTAAACAAAATACATAAAAATGAAATTCTTTACTTTAGTTTACTGCTATCTTTTACAATGATCTGTCTGTATTAAGTAAAAGAAAACAAGGACCTTTAAATTTGTATTCAGTAACCTATACCATCTTCACTCCAATGATAGGAGCCCTGACAGTATAGGAAAATGCTTTCTGATGTACAGAACCGCAGATGCAAGCTGCCTTGAGTTCCCAGCAGACAGAATGGAGAAAGCATTACCCCAGAAAATAATAAGCAAGACACATTCAAATAGGCATTCCAACTCATGGTAATCACTCATGCAAGTGGTCAACACCATCCTGATAGCAGTGAGTACGGAGGTGCTATGGGGACCAAGAACACCAGAAGTCTTCAGTTCTATAGGTTCAACCACAAACCTATAGGAATGTGACTGATACTACAACAGCTTGTTGGGTAACAAAACCTGAGTTATTTGATAAATTCATCAAGTTGTCACTGAAGAAAGTGTCACTGAATGTTGTATCTCAGTAAAGATACTATAAACATTTGAATTAACAAATTTGATTTTAATTTTAGATATTTTCTGCTAAATTATTACAGGATGTTAAGAGTCAATAATAAGAAAGTTAGAATACTAATTCTCTCAAAATTCTTGGTTATTTAAAAAATTATAGGCAGTGTCATTCATGAGAAATAAGGTTAAGTATTTTTGCTTTAACCCTTTCAATAGAAAACTGCCTGAAACCAAACCTGGTTTTTATGATACAAAACTATTTGTTTCAAGGTAGTTATATCTATGTAAAAAACTTCCATCAGAATTTTATGTAAAACCCTTGCTTAAGTTATGTTCCAAACACCATCTTAATGATGAGAATGTTAGTCATATTGCTAAGTCCCTACAAATTTTTTATTATTTTCAAAATTATTTGAAAACCATAGTTAATGTCATCTTTGATTAGAAATATGGTAACGGAAGGGTTAAAATAATACCAGGGTCTACTCTTCAGCAATTTGTTAAATATCAATACAACTATAGTAGATCAATATAAATGATGCCTTGTGCCTAGTCAAAAGCTTTTATCATTTTTTTTTGTTCAAGCATATTTCTAATAATGGATTCTACATATACAAAGAAAATCTGGACTCAGTGTACTAAGTCAGTTGTGTTTGTGTCTATAGATGTATGAATTTATGCACACACACACACATATATATATACATACACACACATACATTTATATTGACATACATACCCATACATACCCATACATACATACAAATATCCACCAGGTTATAGACTTATATGAAAGTGAAGGGAAAAAATGAAATTAAGTTAGGACATTGTGTATGAGAGAGAGAGAGAGAGTGAGTGTGTGTGTGTGTACATAAGTAAGTGACAGTGCAAGGGTGTATTTTAATGTGTGAGTCTGTAAAATACATTAGGTTATGGTAATTTAATAAACCATAAAAAAAATCAAGTTTATTCAACAGCTATAGTAACATTAACATCAACAATAGTAGTAGTCGAGATGGTAGTAATAGTGTAGCATAAGAGCAATTATTGGCAAAAAACAAAACAACAACCACCACAACAAAAATCTACAACTGCAAGTTACATGTTTCCATTTTCCTAACCTATAAACTATATAAAGTTGGTGTGAGTAGGGAGGTTATGTATTACCTCCCTTGACATTTTTTTCAACTCCTCAAGAGGTCAGCTTCATTTATATAGGCTGCAGTGGCTAGCAGTCTCATAGTTCTGCTTCACTTAACAACACATTTACAATACACACACACGTGTTATATTATGGTGCAATCAGAACATACAGAGTAGAACACACACACTCATGCACAAACACATACACACAAATGCATATACTATTATTGTGCACATATTATTATCAATCACTATGCACATGTACAATTCACACACAAATGCACTAACCCAGACATAAACATTTATTTTCTCCCTCTGATGATGATGATGACCTACAATCTGCACAATCTCTGAGGAACTGGAAAGGTCAGAAGCTTTGCCTCTGATTATCTTTAAAAAAAAATATCATCATCATCACCACCATTTTATGTCTATTTTCCATGCTTGCCTGGGTTAGACAGGTTGCTATATTCTGAGATTTAGACAAGTCAAATGGCTGTCTCACTCATACATTCGATTCTGGCTTCTACATCTTCTACATCTGTGTGCCTTTTAATGCCAACCACTTCATGATGTATACTGGGTATGTTTTATCCTGTCACTACCATATCATCATCATCATGATCTTTTTTACATCTGTTTTTCCATGCTTGCATGTGTTGGATAGGTCTTCTTCAAATCAGCTTTTCTTGTTGCATTCCTTTATCATCTCCTCTGTGAGGTTAAGCATTTTGAGATCTGCTCTCACCGCCTCTGTCCAGATTTTCTTTGGCCTTTCTCTATTGCAGCTGCTTTCCAATAGGATCTCCTGGCACTTCTTCACCCAACAACCATCCCCCATGTGCATTACATGTCCATACCAATGCAGTCTTTTCTCTTATATATTCATCATCAAAGCATGCTCACTTTCACTCCAGCCTTCATATATCTTCTAAATGCACTACCTATGTTTCACCTTCATGCAACACCACTTCGCATCTGGGCATCCTACAGCTAGCTTTTCATTTGTTCAAAAGAAACCTTTTGTTGTCAACAGAGACAGTAGTGCTCTGAACTTTTTCCATCTTGTTCTTATTCTAGTTACTATACTTTCAGAGCAATTGTCTCCATTGCTAATCAGGTCATCTAGGTAGCAAATGCTGTCAATCACTTATTTGGAGCCTTCCTGGGCATATATAACACACATAACACAAAATAATACACCACAATTACACACATCCACACAAACATACATACTATAATATATAAACACAGCCTTATCAACACACACTTATACACCAGTACACCTACATACATCAACCACCAGCAGCAACATTGAGCTAATAAGGAAGCCTCTGAATAGCTGCTCAATTTGTTAGGTATAGCTACCAAATCTCCCTCAAATTACACCCTACTATCTTAGAAAAAGTCACATTGGATAATGAGGGCACGATCCCTGCATATAGGAAAAAGAAAGGATGGTCATGGCTGGAATGACTTTGATCATAGGTTTGCTCAATCAGGATTGAACTGGGGATAAACTATAACAATCTCTAGTAGCCACAAACAAACAATCCTTACACAATCATCATCATAATCAACACGTGATCCTATACAAAATTAGACACAAAAATGTATGGACCCATAATTCCTGGTAGAGTTGTAGGGCCCCTGTAGCAACATACAGTGTTTCTTAGGCACTTTAAACCTTTAACATCTAAACCGGCCGTATCTGGCCAGAATTCTCTCACCTCTTTCTGTTCAAACTGGCTGTAACTTGCCATTCATACTGATGTTAAGGTATTGTTCTCAAAATAAATAATATCAAAATTTCGTAAATTCAATATGATGTGAGATAATTATATAAGATAAAGCCTTTACCACAAAAATACAATAGTACATATAGAGTAATGTAAATGCTAAGGGGTTAAAACTTGTGGATTCCATCTCTCTTGAGGTCTGAATGCAGTTGATTTCTTCCAGAGAACGAGTGATATAAAGGGAAAAAGAGATATAGAGGAAGAAATGACCCTAGTATTTCACCGGTACTTTGTTTTTTATTAACCTTGAAAGCATCAAAGGCAAAGTTGATCTCAGTGGGATTTAAAGACAGCGAACAGAACTGGAATGAATATCATAAAGAATTCTATCTGACATTCTAACATCTCTGCCAATTTGCTGCCTTATACACAACCAGATACAGAACTCATTTATATACACACACAACTGTGTCCAGTATGAAATGAAATGAAATGAAAGAGTGGTGTATGATATATGTGTGTATAATATGTATGAGTGTATATATATATAATGTGTGTATGTGTATGTTGTATGTGTGCATGCATGTGTGTATCTGACAGCCAAAGTCCCATGGTAGTTGACTGTGTCGTTATAGTTGAAGGTGACAATCATCATCATAACAGCTAAGGCAGCTTAAGTAGAATAGGATGTATGTAGTTTGTTGTCACACCCTGTCGCCTACATAACATTACTGTTGATAATTGCAGTAAATGGACACACTCTCACACTCACACACGTACATCCAAATTTTGAACACAAACACAGATGCACACAGTAAATGCAACACACAAACACACACACTAACATATAAACACACATTCACACATCCATTACAACTGTCAAAAGCTATATAACTTAAAGCCAATTGGATAGTAATTTCTACACACACACACACACACACACATATATACACGCTCAAACATACATATGTATACAAATCAACATTTCCTCATTAAATTAAGGTTGCTGTCAATAAAAAAGGAGGTAAACAACATAATTAATAGTATTGTGGGTCACAGACTTGTCCTTGTGCAAGGATATTACTGTATTAAATTCAATGTACCAATTCAGGTACCATGTAGGAAAGTTAACCTGCAGCAGACTAGCATTCTATCCAGTGGTGAAGAGAAGAAGAGAAAGACCATTGAAAGAGATCAAAGTTGATGGTATGGGATAGTGAAATAGTAACACTGACAGAAGTAGTTAAGAATGTTTCATCCTTTCATTATCATATTTCTAATGAGAGACACTGCCTACGATTTTCAAATCATTTTGAAAATAATCAAGAATTTAGAAGGATTTATTAATATAACTAACTTTCTTATCAGGTGTTTGGAGTATGGGTTAACAAAAATGATTACATAAAATTATGATGGAAGATATCTAGATAAATATAAACACTTTAAAATAGTTTTATGTTGTTGAGCCAGGGGCGATTTCCAGTGGTTTGGTGTTAAAAGGGTTAACATCAGTGTACCAATTCAGAAACCATATGGGAAAATTAATCTGCAGTAGACTAACATCATATCCAGTGAGCAGACCTGTTAATTACACCTACTTAACCCTTTTGCATCCAGTTCACCCTGTGAAGTGGTTGACATTAGGTGAGGCATATAGCTGTAGAAACCATGCCAAATATCGAATATATGAGCACAATGAAGTCACCCTGATCTATCTGGTCTCAACTGTGACAACCATGCTAGCGTGGAAAGATGATGATGATATACTTCTGTTGATATATTATCAATTTCCAGTCATTTCTGTCAAGATAGTATTAGTTTACTAATGGATAAGATACTATTTTTGCACAAATACAAAGTAAACAAGAGATACATAAACCACAACAATCACTGTAAAAATACCAAGGTGCCTATCAATAACTAGATATAGATATCAGTGATATACTATATGTTAAGTACAGGTATCATTGCTCTCTTGTTATTTCTGTTGTTGTTTAGGTCAGCACTAACTAACTAGATCTATAACAAAAAGCATTCCTAGAACTACATTACCCAATGTGTACTTCCATTTACAAGACAGTAGTCTATGTCTTCAGGGAAATTTGACTACTTATTTTAGCTAGTTGAATGACTATGTAAAGACTCAGCCCTTCTTGCTAGCTTGTGCAATTTACTATTAAGCTAATGTTGGTGTTGTGCCATTTCAGTTAGTTACCTCTTGTGAGTTCTGTGAGTATAGAACAGTACCTTAATAAAATTGTTCAAGAATATACTGAAGAAACATCAGGAATATACCAGCTTACCTTCTCTGAGATGGTTGAGGCAAACCACCAAGTTTGTCATCATAAAATCGCTTCATAGCAAATCTATCAAGAGCTTGGTCTTTGCTGAAAAACAAAAAACAAAAAAAATAATTGGCTAGAATCAGAATTTGCCACCAACTCTGCAGTATATGATCAGCTGTCAAGTAAAAGAAACAGGTTTAAAAAAAAAATGAAACAGGCAATGGGTAAGTACAAGCATGTTTATGTGGTTTAGATGTTTGCTTCTCTATCACATGGTGTCAGGTTTGGGCACACAGTGTAATACTTTTGGTAACTGCCTTTCACTACGACTTCAGGCTGACTAATGTCTGGTGAGGGAATTTGGTAGGCAGAAACTGTAAGCGTGTTGTTAATATGTATGTGTGTGTGTGTGTTTGTGTTGCAGGAGTCTTTGCTCCCAAAATAGCAAATTTCTATTGTTACCAAATAATAGCCAATAAGTGATAAGAAGATGGTAGCTTGCCAAAAGCTTTTGGGACTTTAAAAAAAAACTGCTGAAATTTAGATTGGTTGGCTAATTCCAGAGAGGACATTTCTCAGCATTGCTTTAATTTCACAGAGCAATTTTATGAATCTGTTTTTGAATAGAGGTATGCCAGGTACAAATTTTACCTGTCTATAGCTGAATTGGGTTCCATATTTAGATTGGCTCACCAATAATCTCAACCTTACATATGTCAGGTACAAATCTTACCTGAATATATTTGAATTGGGTTCCATATTTAGAGTAGCCTACCAACAATCTTAATCTCAGGTGTGCCAGGTACAAATTGAAACTAGATGAGCAAAATGCAGGCAAAATCAAATGTGAATCTCAACTTAATTGAGATAAATAAATGTAGATATAAATAAGAACTTAATACGCCATCTCTGTAAAGAATTAATCTAGCTAGGTAATGAACTAAATGTGTGTGTGTATGTGTGTGTCCCAACTCTTAGATTAAACCAGGAATGACACACCAAAACTACACTGAAGCAATTATGGTAAAAGTAGGTGCAGGTTGTGCCATGAATGACACTA
>OZ024742.1:104340666-104373166 GCA_964016885.1 Eledone cirrhosa
AACTACAATTTGTTTTTTTTTTAACAATAGCATCCAGCATTTTAAGTAGTCAAGGTTCTTTATTATGTTTGAAACAGTGTGGTCTTTAAGGCAAGTGTGGCTTATATTAACAGAGAACAAGAAACAAAATTGCTTCATTGGAATCTAGTATCAACTATTTTTCTGTAAAACAGTTTTATCTATGTGTATGTAGAATGTCAACCTAGAGTCAGGTTCAAGCACTTAAATTTCATGAGTGTTTGGTCCTGTGTGATCTATAAAGCAAGTATGGCTTATATCATAAGTGAGCATGTGTCAACATCAAATGATTTATTCAATATATACAATCTCTCAATGTCATGAAAAGCCATTGACATTATATGAAAATAATTGAGCAGTATCTAATAAAAACAAATCACTATTAAAGGAAACAGGAAAGGAAAGCAAAAAGAAAATGAAAAGGAGAAAAAGAAAGAAGGATCAAGCAACAAAAGAAAGGGAGAGGTGGAAGGGTAAACACTACACCCCAGTCTGAGTGGTACCTCAGCAGTGCCCTGTGGACAAGAGGCAAAAACAGTACTGCGAAAAATAGCCAGGGACACCTGCTGCAATAGTCACCCCCGCCCCCACACACTTGTGTGAAAATTATGAAACTAGAATCAACCATTTATTCTGTAAAACAGTATTATCTTATGTGCTTATAGAATATCAACCTAGAATGATCTGAACTCATCCTTTGGACTGAGTGCTCTACCAACTTTGGATATAACCTCCTGGTTTTTCACTACTATATATATATAGTTGATAAATGAAACAAAACAAACACATGGATGCAAAAATACAAAGTCATATTATGTTTATAGAGAGAGAGAGAGAGAGAGAGAGAGAGAGAGAGAGAGAGAGAGAGAGATTGATATACCTGATTGCATTTATTTATCAATATATTTTACCAGTTATATGTTGTGAGTTTTAACTGTTTAAAAGGGTTCAAGATTAACTCCTAAATTCATGTCTTTACTATAGGGTGTTAGAAGTCATAGCATTAAGTTGAAACTGATACTGGTAGTAAAACTAGTATTTAATATACTTCTTGTGTTTCAATTAATTTTCAAAATAAACAAGAATTTTCAGGGAGTTCATAAAATACCTTTTTTATGTTATAAAACTAGTGTTTGAAACAGTTTAACAAAATGTTCATTACATAAAATTATTATGTTTGGTTTTATACCATAGAACCAGAATCTGTCTCAAGTTGATTCATATCAAATCGTTTAACAGATTCAATTCTTCAATACCTGATACCAAACATATACATATGAATCTCTTAACTTGTCAATAGATATACTATATATACTTAATATAAACAGAGGAATATGTGATAAAAAAAATTGATGTTAAAATGGGAGGTTAATTTATAATTGTTTCTACTATTGGCACAAGGCCAGAAAATTACCCAGTACATTACTGGTACTTTATTTTATCGACCCCGTAAGGATGAAAGGCAAAGTTAACCTCGGCGGGATTTGAACTCAAAGGAGGTTAATTTATAATGCTGTCTAAACAATGTATTGATTAGCTACCTTGGTTTATAAATGGGATTTGGATTTTTACCTATTTCTCAGATATAAAATAGAGGATTCATCTTATATTTGAACATGTACAGTAATCTATCTCATAATTTAATACTGACCAGTCAACACTCATTGCTTCTTCCCTGTGCTGTACTGACAGAACTTCCTGATATTGCAATATATTTATTACTAGAAGAACTTTGGTAAAGTTTATATACATTTTTTCTTCAAACTTGCATCTTAGACTTAGCTCCATCTAATTGATTATTTGTCAAGTTAATTTCTACGGACTAAGAGGAAAGACTAGGTAAATTTTATTTGACTGTTCCTCACAGAGGATGGTCTGTGACATTTATCTGTTATTTCTTCAAAGTTACATTTTAAACTTAACTCCATTTAATTGATTATCTATCTAAAGTGACGGCAAAAGACCTGACGGTCTTACCCTGTGCCCCTGGTCGAGAGGCAGGTGCCTTGTCTGGGACGTCACTGTTAGTGACTCTTTTGCTCTTTCCCACATCCTGAATGCTGCGGTTAGGTCGAGAGCCACAGCTTCTGCAGCCGAGCGGAGTAAGACCCTCAAATACTCTGATCTGTCAGCCAGCTACATTTTTCAGCCTGTGGCTTTCGAGACGTTTGGGGGAGTCGGGCCGCTGACTGCAAGGTTCGTCTCTTCATTGGTGGCTCGCCTAATAGGGGTAACTGGTGAATCTCGCGTGGGCGCTTGGCTGTTTCAGCGCATCACCCGAGGCAATGCTGCGAGTGTGTTGGCTTGCCTCAAAAATCATTAGAGAGGTTGCCCAGTACATCGTCATTTATATATATATATATATATATATATATATATATATATATACATCTATTAGACATAGATGCAATTCAATTTAAGCACTCAACATCATGTTACTTCTTCAAAACAAGGATGACGGAGTATAATTATCCTCGTCATCATCGTTTAACGTCTATTTTCCTCTCTAGCATGGGTTAGACGGGTTTGTCCCATTAGAGACAAGTTGGCTTGAGTGACCATGTCTTGCTCATATAGGACTGTTTCTGGCTGGGTTTCTACAGCTGGATGTCCTTCCTAACACAACCACATTTACAGTGTATGCTGTACACTTTTTGTCGTGTCTCCTACATGACCACTTCACAGTGTAGACTGGATGTTTTTTGTCGTGTCACCTACATGACCACTTCACAGTGCGGACTGGATGTTTTTTGTCATGTCTCCTACATGACCACTTCACAGTGTGAACTGGATGTTTTTTGTTGTGTCTCCTACATGACCACTTCACAGTGCGGACTGGATGTTTTTTGTCATGTCTCCTACATGACCACTTCACAGTGTGGACTGGATGTTTTTTTGTCTCCTACATGACCACTTCACAGTGTGGACTGGATGCTTTTTGTCGTGTCTCCTACATGACCACTTCACAGTGTGGACTGGATGCTTTTTGTCGTGTCTCCTACATGACCACTTCACAGTGTGGACTGGATGCTTTTTGTCGTGTCTCCTACATGACCAGTTTACAGTGTGGACTGGATGCTTTTTGTCGTGTCTCCTACATGACCAGGTTACAGTGTAGACTGGATGCTTTTTGTCGTGTCTCCTACATGACCAGGTTACAGTGTAGACTGGATGCTTTTTGTTGTGTCTCCTACATGACCAGTTTACAGTATGGACTGGATGCTTTTTGTCGTGTCTCCTACATGACCAGTTTACAGTGTGGACTGGATGCTTTTTGTCGTGTCTCCTACATGACCAGTTTACAGTGTGGACTGGATGCTTTTTGTCGTGTCTCCTACATGACCAGGTTACAGTGTAGACTGGATGCTTTTTGTTGTGTCTCCTACATGACCAGTTTACAGTATGGACTGGATGCTTTTTGTCGTGTCTCCTACATGACCAGTTTACAGTGTGGACTGGATGCTTTTTGTCGTGTCTGCTACATGACCAGTTTACAGTGTGGACTGGATGCTTTTTGTCGTGTCTCCTACATGACCAGGTTACAGTGTAGACTGGATGCTTTTAGTCGTGTCTCCTACATGACCAGTTTACAGTGTGGACTAGATGCTTTTTGTCGTGTCTCCTACATGACCAGTTTACAGTGTGGACTGGGTGCTTTTTGTCGTGTCTCCTACATGACCAGTTTACAGTGTGGACTGGATGCTTTTTGTTGTGTCTCCTACATGACCAGGTTACAGTGTAGACTGGATGCTTTTTGTCGTGTCTCCTACATGACCAGGTTACAGTGTAGACTGGATGCTTTTTGTCGTGTCTCCTACATGACCAGTTTACAGTGTGGACTGGATGCTTTTTGTCGTGTCTCCTACATGACCAGTTTACAGTGTGGACTGGATGCTTTTTGTCGTGTCTCCTACATGACCAGTTTACAGTGTAGACTGGATGCTTTTTGTCGTGTCTCCTACATGACCAGTTTACAGTGTGGACTGGATGTTTTTGTGATACCAACATAACTTTACAAGGTAAGGGTGGTGTGGGTGGAAGTGGGAAAGTTGTAGATGTTCTTGTGATTTCATCAGACAGCAAAATTGAGTAAAAGATTACGTTTCTGAGGGTTAAATAATCAAGTGACCATGATTGTCATTGAAATACGTATCACAGCTTTATTGATAAAGAACTATTTAACATCTACAACTTCGTATTTTCCTCATACTATATATATATATATATATATATATACACATATATACATACATACATACATACATACATACATACATATGTGATGATGATTATGCTAATGGAAGCAGTACAAATTCCAACAGCTGGACCAAATCAACATTGCATATTGACCAGAAATTTAGGTTGCTCATTGATTTTCATAAAGTAGTCATGGACAGTGGTGGTGGTGGTGGTGGTGGGGGGAGGGGGGGGGGGTATGACATGGCTCCTCCCTTACTGACCACCGAACTAAGTATATATGAAATCTGATAAATAGACAGGAATAAGTAAATCAACATTGTACACATTGAAAATAATCAAGCCAATAATATAACAACAACAACACTAATAAACCAACCACTTGCTTATTTGATTTACTCTTTTTAATTACGTCCCCTTTCCTAACTCTTTAAACACCAACCAACTCACTAAAGAATTTATTAATTCAATTGAGTGTAATGTAAAGGTTAGGAATATATTATTATCATTGATTCATTATTATTATTATTTTAGTTTTTATTATTATTATAAACTATTGGAAAGTAATTAGTAAGCAGACTGGACTCTACTAGTATGTTATTGTCCAAAGCCAAATATGTTAAAGTGGTTAAACTGTATGGAGAGAGGGGCACAAAAAAAAACAAATATATGAAATAAATAAAATAGTATAAGGAAAACTATAGAACACACTTTTCAGTGCAGTAAACAAGATTGGATAAGGGTGGGCAGAAGTGTATTTATAATATATACTGTAAACACTATTTTCAATAGCGTAAAGAGTATATTGACAGACATTAAGGAATTAATAATAATAATGGTTTCTTATATAGGCACAAGGTCAGCAATTTTGGGGGAGGGGAAAGTCGATTATATCGACTCCAGTGCATTACTGATGCTTTATTTTATCGACCCCTTAAGGATGAAAGGTAAAATTAACCTCAGCGGGATTTGAACTCAGACCGCAAAAGACCGTAACTCTATGCTGCAAAGCATGGTGTCCAACTCTCTGTAGATACTACCAATCCACTGCCCTGGAATTAATAATAATAATAGTTTCTACTTTAGGCAGAAGGCCAGCAATTTGGGGAGAGGGGGAAGTTGATTAACTTGACCCCAGTGCATTACTGGTGCTTTATTTTATCAACCGTGCAAGGATGAAAGGCAAAGCTAACCTCGGCGGGATTTGAACTCAGAATGTAAAGGGGCATAACTCTATGCCATAAAGCATGTTGTCCGACGCTCTAACGATTCTGCCAGTCCACCGCCCATTAGTAATAATAATGATGATATTAATTGTTTCTACTTTTGGCACAAGGCCAGAAATAACCCAGTACATTACTGGTACTTTATTTTATCGACCCCGAAAGGATGAAAGGCAAAGTTAACCTCAATAATAATGATTATGATGATGTTGATGATGATGATTTTTAATCTAGGCACAAGGCCAGCAATTTGTAGTGGAGTGAAAGTTTGTAATATCAACCCCAGTATTTGATAATGATGATCATGATGATGATGATGATAAGCACAAACAAAAAATAAATAAAAATATTTAGTTAATGAAGTTAATGAATCAATTATTTTCCTACATGAAGTGAAATAATGAATGATAATTCAGAACGGATATTGTAGAAATACTTTAATGGGTTTGAGTATAAATAAATTGGTCAGTTGCCATTGGGAACAAAAAGATCAGCAGGTGGGTGGACCATTCTTAAATACATTACTAACTTAAACAGACCAGTTACATTCTAGATACATATACATAAACATTATATGTGTATGTATATGTATATATATATATATATATATATATCATCATCATCATCATCATCAACGTTTAACGTCCGTGTTCCACGCTTGCATGGGTTTGGACGGGGGTAGTCCCACTTGAGGCAAGAGTGATTGTCTTGCTCGCATAGGACTGTCTGGCAGGTTTTCTACAGTTGGATGCCCTTCCTAACACCAACCACATTTACAGTGTGGGTCTGGGAGGTTTTTACCGTGTTGCCTACACGGCCACATTACAGCGTGGACTGTGTGTTTTTTTTGTCGTGACACCTACACGATCTCATTTGTTTCGGCCTGGATGGCGCGGCACCAACATAACTTTACATAGAACGGGGTGGTGTGGATGGGGTGGGGGTGGCGGCGGGAGGGGTGTATTTTGTTAGAGATGCCTACTGGCAAGGCGGGTCTTCTCTGTTACCTAATATATATATATATATATATATATATATATATATATATATTAGGGTAAACATTGATGCAATTCAATTCAAGCACTCAACGTACTTTTTCCACATAGGAGTGACGGAGTAAATATCGAATAAGTAAAAGCGAAGAACAGTGTGGCCAGTGTCGCCATTGAAATATGTATCACAGCATTGTTATTAGAGGACTTGAACATCTGAAACTACTTCGCTTTTACTTATTCTATATATATATATATATATATATATATATATAAATTAAAGGAGTTGTGGTAAGGAACCAGATGGACCATAACGCGCCAGAGTACACAGTCCAGAATAGCTGTCGAAACGGCTTGAGCTCTGCCATCGAGGTCATACCTTTTCCTCTATATATATAGCTTTCACCGTATTTTTGACTAAAGGAATTTTAGCCTGATAATGGGGTTTAGAACCCTCAGATAAATGGAAAAAGATGAGTATTGACGTACATGTACGTCAATACTCATCTTTTTCCATTTATCTGAGGGTTCTAAACCCCATTATCAGGCTAAAATTCCTTTAGTCAAAAATACGGTGAAAGCTATTCTATTTCTAATTTCAAACCTGCTCACTGTTTCAAAACATACTTACTTGATATATATATATATATATACACATACATATATGTGTGTGTGTATCCCGGGTTCAATTGGGGGTTACCACAGTAAATAAGGTACTCAATACATAGCAGAGTAAAATTTTTTATACAGAAATGGCTTCTACAGGACTAGAACTGTTTCATTTGAAGGAAATCATCAGGACTTTCCTGATATATATGTGTGTGTCTCGATATTAATAGTGGAGAAATAAAACATTTGCATAGAATAATTTTCTTTTCATTCCATTTTCCATGAACTTTTTAAATGCCCCTCGTATATACCGTATATACATATGAGTGTGTGTGTCCGCTTTTTGTCCCGTAACTCCTGATAGAGTTGTAGGTGTGCTGTATTGAGATACAGTGTTTCTTGGGCATTTTAAGCCTGGCGGAGCCCTTCCCTCTCCAGGCTTGAGTACAACGGATTTCTTCCAGAGAGATGAAATGAGAAAGAGATATAGAGGAAGAATCGACCCCCAGTACTTGATTGGAACTATCGACCTCGAAAGGATGAAAGGCAAAGTTGACCTCGGCGGGATCTGAACTCCGAGAGCAGAGAGCCAGAACAAATACCAAAACTACACCTGATGTACCCCTTCCATACACATGCACACGTGTGTATCATGACTCGTGCACTGTTCATTTTCCTGATGTTTGTGCATTTCCCTATGTACTGTACATGCACTTTTTGATGAGTTGTGGTGCACCTGGGCACTGTACACAATATTTCATTATTATTATTATTATTATTATTATTATATCATGACTCATACACTGTTCATTTTCCTGACATTTGTACACTATTCTATGTACTATACATGCACCTTTGATGAGTTGTAGTGCACCTGAGCACTGTACACAATAATTTCATTATTATCCTTATTATAAAGCATTCTTTCCGACGTTCTAATGACTGTCAATTTATCGCCTACATGTGTGTGTGTATATTTATATATGTTAGAGAGAGGCAGGACCCGACGGCTGGGGCCTTATAGAGGTACTAGGTGAGAATTATTATTTATTTGTTGGGGTCGGGGAGGGATGGACACACAAAGATTCTATATCCCGAGACCCCAAAGAGGGTTCACAAGGGAGCACACCTTGACAGTTGGAACCTGGAACATCACAACCTTTACAGGAACTAGTGCAGGAACCTAGATGCTACCAGCTTGATATAGTCGGAGTTTCCTCAACAAAAGTCACGACTCTGGTACTGTAGATTTGGATGGAGGATGGAAACTCCACTTTTCGGGTGTGGTGCCAGAAATGACTGCACAGGCGGGAGTGGGGATCGTATTTGCAATCATATTCATGACCATAGGTAAGGGTTGGCACAAATACTGAATTGAAGATAGCAAGTTTTGAAAGACATGTTTGAATTATATTTATGATTTGTGCAGCATGGGTCTGGTGGGTAGGGTTGATTATAGGATCATGGTTTGTGTTTACTTGGGTTCATTGGTAGCATGGATTTGTGGGATTGCTGTTTATGTTATAGTTTAGGCAATTGATAGTCATATATATGTGTGTATATGTGTGTGTGTGTATGTATATATATATGTCATTGTTTATAAAACAAATTTTGTATTTTATCTGATAAAGCGCACCAAGATTTGCTTGGTCGCCCTTGAAATATGTATAATAAAATAAATATGGTTTTATAAATATAGTTTCCATAAAGTACCAGTAATGTACTGGGTAATTGCTGGCCTTGTGCCAATAGTAGAAACAATTATTATCTTGGAATATTTACTCCAGTAACTTGTTGAGTGCTCTATATCAGTTATAAACATTTATGTTTGTCGGAATTCCAACAAATTAAATACAAATCCTACATATATATATATAACAAATAGTATATATATAAATATAGTCCACGCTGTAATGTGGCCGTGTAGGCAACACGGTAAAAACCTCCCAGTCCCACACTATAAATGTGGTTGGTGTTAGGAAGGGCATCCAGCTGTAGAAAACACGCCAGACAGTCCTATGCGAGCAAGACAACCACTCTTGCCTCAAGTGGGAAAACCCCCGTCCAAACCCATGCAAGCATGGAACACGGACGTTAAATGATGATGATGATGATACTCTGTGTGTTTGGTATAGAACAGGTACACCATATTCCTGCATGTTGTAACAGGCAACTAAATCTTAAATGGTTAGGTGTCAGAAAGGACAGGTGACTGTAAAACATTGCTTCAAAACATCCAATCCAACCCATGCCAGCATCGAAAAGTTGACATAAAAACAATAATGATGATGATGATGATGATGATGATGATGATGATGATAATGATAATGATATATCATCATCATCATCATCATCATTTTACGTCCGCTTTTCCCTGTTTGCAAGGGTGGGACGGGTCCTATTCAGCACAACATCTCTCCACTTGTCACGGTCCTTTGTCATCTCCACCGTGAGCTTCAGTGATCTGATATATATATATATATATATATAACTGGTTTTTTTTTGGCTTTTTAAAAACTAAATCAAGAAGGCATGGCCATATGATTACGAAGTTTACTTTAATGTTCTACTTCCTTGCATGGCACCTTGGGAAAGTGTCTTCTACAATAACAGGTGGACTCTTGCCTTTTGAGGGAAATTCTTAGACAGAAACTGTATGAAGCCCATCATGTGTTTGCGTACATATGTCACTATCTGTATATATATTCCAAATAGAAGACATTGCAAGTGCAAGGTGCCAACTGTCTTATCCAAACAAATATCATCACAAAGACAGAAGTTTTACTGGAATAAACCCTTTTGCTACCAAACTGCCCCAGGTTCAGAATATAAACAAAATTAACAAGAAACAATTGATATATGCCTGGACAATGTGGAAGAACATTCTCTGCAGAACTCCAAGCATATGCTGCCACATGGTTCAACTGAACAGAATAGAGATAGTGAGGGAAACACATTGAAATAATGATTCCAACTTGTGGAGATCACTCATGCGAGTGGCCAATTTCGTCCCAATGGCAGCAATTATGGAGGTTGTCCAGTAACTCAGAATGCAAGAAATCACCACCGCTATAGGTTCAAACAACAAGCTTATCAATACAAATTGTTATTTTGAAATATTTATATTTATCTATAGAGGCATAACTCCTGAGGTTATAGGGGTGCCATATTGATATATGGCCTTTCTAGGGCTTTTTAAAAAAAACTTAGCGGAACCTGTCTCCTTTCCAAGTCTGAACACAGCCGATTTCTTCCAGAGAAGGATAGAGTGAGAAAGAGATATAGAGGAAGAATCAACCCCAGTACTAGACTGGTACTTATTTTTATCAACTTCAAATGTATGAAAAGCAAAATGGACCTCAACAAGATTTGAACTCAGAGAACTGCAACGAATACCGTAAAACATTCTGTCCGATGTTCTAACAACTCTGCCAATTTGCCACCTTTAGTATTTATATTCAGCTAAATATTTTCCATCCTAATTTTATATAAGAAGCTTTGTTAAGTTATGTTCCAAACACTAGCTTAATAATGAGAATGTTAAATATATTAATAAATACCTCAAAATTCACGATTATTTTTACAATGATTTGAAAATTATAGGCAGTGTTTTTCATTAGAAATGTGGTATAATTGAGGGTTGATTAAACTAAAAGAGGGTTATAGTGGATGGTATTAGTAGGCTGAAGGAAATGAAAATGAAGTACTATTGATCGGGGTCTGATGGTGGTAATGATGTGATGTTGATAGTGGTCTAACAGTGGTAGTTAGAGGGTAGTGTGATAATGGTGGGGAAGTGGTGGTGCTTGCCGAATAATGTTGGTAATGGGAGTAGTGTTGTTGTTGTGGTGGTAGTGCTTGTAGTATGATGTTGGTAATGGTAGTGCTTGTAGTATGATGTTGGTAATAATAGCATTGTTGTGGTAGAGGTGGTGGTGGTGGTGGTGGTAGTGGTGTGGGTAAGCAAAACTGTCAATAATTATTTCATAGATGTTTCATGTATGTTCTATGGATGGTTATCTAGACAATGGATGTGGAGATCAAAGCAAACAGAGGAGGAGAGAGAGAGGGATGTGTGAAAAACTAGTAAAAGAAAAAGAGAGTAGAAAGAGAGAGTGAGAGAGAGCAAAGGTGAAGAGAGAAATATATAGGAGAGAGAGAGGGGGGGGGGCAAATAAATAAGACAAATCAAACACAAACAGTAGCCAACCATATATAATAATATAACAGTATATCTATCTGTCCAAATATATATATATATGTACATAAGGGAAAAGCGGACGTAAAATGATGATGATGATGATGATATATATATATATATATATGAAAAGATTCAGGACCGCTGAATATATATATATATATATATATATGAAAAGATTCAGGACCCTGAATATATATATATATAATCATCATCAGTAACATCCGTTTTCCTTGCTAGTAAGGGTTGGAGAGGGTTTTCTATATATATATGTGGATGTATGTATGAATACATGCCCCTCTCTCTCTCATATATATATATAAGTATGTATGTATGTGTGAGTGTGTGAGTGTGAGTGTGTGTGTGTATGAATATATTCATATAAATTAATAGAATATAGATTAACTAGAAACCTAAACTAGCAGCCTTCCATTATCACCCACCCTCACAACCACCCCACTTTCTCTGGTGAAGGGGAAATGGGCCCTTTCCTTCCTGCCTACCTAGTTTAAGGGAGAGATCAGATTCTACCTACTCTACTAACATATCCCTCATCTGCCTCCTGACCCCCCCCCTCCCCAGTTCCAACGGAGAAAGAAGGGGAGGGGGCCTCTGATTAAACAACAACACATGGACACTGTTGAGCATAATTCTATGTAGGAACAACTAGAGAGGAGAAGGCATTGGGTGCAGCAGAAGCCAACGAAGGTGGTGGTGGTGGTGGTGGTGGTGGGCTTCCTATACTAAACATAAAAGCTTTTTGGTCCGAATAGCAAACAAAAAGTTCCTGGAACTACTCAACTCAAACTTGATATAACAAAAACATATCCCCACCCTCCTCCAAAACAACAACAACAACAAAAAAAAAATCAAAAGTATATTTACTCTCCACTTTCACTATCCTCATTATCACAACAACCAATGCCACTATCAGTACCAGCATAGCTATCACCACCATAACCACATTATCACTACTAACACCAGTGCTAACACCAATACTGCTATCATCATCATCATGGCAACTACCAGTGTTGCTGTCTCCCATGCACCATCACTGGCCAGCCACTACCATCATTCTACTTCTCCCACTCCCTATAGATCAGTTCCCACTACTGCTACCTCACACCACACCATGTATCCTATAGCTACCACCACCACCACCACCACCACCACCACCACCTACTACTAGCAGGACCTGAGGAAATAAACAGGCTGTAGGGTTTACATACATTGCCAGTGAAATGACTGATTAAACAGAACCAAAGTAAATATTATCAGGATGGTTGGTAGGCAGAACACTGGCTATTGTCCTCTATATTGCAAGGACGGACACACACACACGCACGCACGCACACACACACACACACACGCGCACACACACACACACACACAAATGAGTTAATTAAAAGGAAATAGCCTCATTTATATCATTATTGTTACAGCTGGTTTTCCATGCTTGCATGGGTTGGCTGGGTCATTTCTAGCACAGCATTTGGCCACTTGTTGCATAGTCCTTCATCATCATCATCATCATCATCACAGTGAGGTTCAGACTTTTGAAATTACCCTTCAACACTTCTACCTGTTCTGCAGGGTTCTTCTACTTGGATCACTTGGCATTTCTTTAACTGTCATTCTTCATACACACATGTCCATAACAGTAATCACAGTCCAGTCTTTTTTGTCTTGCACACTACATCTGATTCCTCTTAAATCCAGTTTTACTCTTAACTCATTTGTGCTCCATTGTCCAAGTACACTAACATTACACATCAAGCA
Organism: Eledone cirrhosa; assembly: GCA_964016885.1. Classification (NCBI taxonomy): domain Eukaryota; kingdom Metazoa; phylum Mollusca; class Cephalopoda; order Octopoda; family Eledonidae; genus Eledone; species Eledone cirrhosa. The sequence goes on from OZ024742.1 coordinate 104,353,683, forward strand.
GATCATGCATCATGCTCACCTGGATTCTTTCTTACCTTCATATATCCTCTACTCAATACATTGAATTAGGGAAGGGGAAAAACATTAACTTCCGAATAGCCCCCCCCCCCATTTCTTTCGAGCCTCCACATATCCTCTATACTCAATACATTAAAGTAAGGAAGTGGGGAAGGCCTTAGCAGATGGGAGGTAATCATGGTGGTGATCTGATGCAGGTTGGCAAACAATTGCATTGTGGAAGAATCATTCTAACCATTTAGTGGAAATAACAAAGTAAAAGTGAATAAAACAGTGTATTTTAACCCTTTTAATACCAAACTGCCTGAAACTGCTCCTGGTTCTACACTAAAAAACCTTACATTATAAAGTATTTATATTCATTTAAAAACCTTCCATCATAGTTTTATGAAAGAACCTTTGTTATGTTCTAAATATAGCTTAATAATGCTTTCTTTAAATATAGCTTAATAAAGAGAAAGTTATATTACTAAAATAACTCCAAACTCTTGATTAATTTAAAAATTATTTTAAGACCACAGGCAATGACTTTAATTAGAAAGATAGTAAAGAAAGTGTTAGGGCTTATGACTTTCGTAGTTTAGTAGTTAGGGTGTTTGGCTCAAAATTATAAGGTCATGAGTTCGATTCCTTGTAACTTGTAGTGTTGTTGATCAAGATACTTTATTTCACGGAGCTCCAGTCCACTCAGCTGAGGGGGAAATGAATTATACTTCAAAGGGTCATCTTGCTATACACACTACCATGCTGAATTTCCCTGAGAACTATGTTAAGAATGCATATGCTTGTGGCATGCTGAGCTCCTTATGTGTTAACTTCATGAGCAGGTTGTTTTGTTCAAACAACTGAACACTTGTTGTAATCAATGGAGGTCCAACAACAGAAAGCCTAGAACAGTGTTTCTCAACCTTTTTACCCTTGTGGGACCTTTGAAATAGTTTTCATGTCTCAGAGAACACCTACATAAAAATTATTATATACCATTATTACAGGTAACGACCTAGTTTTAAATAATATAAGAGGTTGAAGCCTATATTATAATAATCAAGGATTTCCAACAATATGCTGTATGTGTATAGTACAATTATGAATATAAAATTAAAGAAAAATTACTCAAAAATGCATTAGTTTATTTATCACTGTTTCTTGTGGAACCCCTAGCAACCTCTTATGGAACCCTAGGGTTCTGAAGAACACCAGTTGAGAAACGCTGCTCTAGAATGATGTAATAGTTCCAGTCCCAATACATGGCTATGACTAATTTACAGGACTTGTGAAACAGGTGGGTGAAGGGAGAGAGAAAGAAAGCATAACTCATGGGTTGTTAGGTTAAGAAGCAATGCAGTATCATTGTTTTTAAGTCCTTTTTTCATGTAGCATTGGTTGGACTGGTTTTCTTGTTCAATATTTGTAAGTGGTTGGCATTAGAAAGGGTATCCAGCCATAGAAACCTAGTCAGAAACAGTTCTATATGAGCAAGACACGGTTATCTGAACTGACTTGCCTCAAATGGGACAACCTATCTAACACATGCTAGTGTAAAAAATAGTCATTAAACGATTATGATGATGATAATATCAGGCATGGGTTGGAGGGCTGGATGCTCTTCCTAATACCAAACACCTTACAGTATATAGTGAGTGCATTTTTTTATATCACCAGCACAACTACTTTACAGAGTGTGCTAGGTATTTTATCATAGTCCAAGCACAACCACTTCACAGAGTGGAGTATCTTCTGTTGACCAGGAAGCATAATAACCATTTTAAAGCCATGATATCACAATACTCCATACAATGTTTTATCAACATTGATGATGATGATGTGTGTATATGTAATATACAGAGTGTATCAAAAAGGCTATATTTAAAAAATCTATATCTTTTAAACAAATGTCTGTATAATCATATGACAACTTGTATAATACATGTCTGAATATATAGTTGTATTCTTGTTTTATAACTTATATAAAGTTATTTACATATTGAGAATTTGTAAAAATTGTAAAAAGAAATTGGATGAGTCATGTTGATACACACTGTATATTCAAAAATATAAAATCTTTTTTTTTTTCTTTCTGAAGTTTCCCCATCCTTTGATAATGGATGGTTAATCCGAAAGATTTGGGGAATAATACATTTGCTAAGGTAACTTTCAGTCATTAGTCCTTTCTTTTATTTTGCTTCCTCTCTCAATTCCATTTTGACTATTACCCTGGCAATCTAACCCACTTGCATTGCATGGCTTTCTATACAAACGGACTTTTCAGTTTCCTATATATATATATATATGTATACATACATATGATTGATTACCTGCCTACCAAACAATCACCTCAACAAAGATACATGTGATTCATACAGAATGTACTTTGTAACTTATCAATGTAAAGTTAGGCAAATCTTTATTGATGCGAAATACAGGAAAATGCTTCATCATGATTTAATCTATAAATAATAACTAGCTTCTGAGGACTAATCATTATCATCATTTTACGTTCATTTTTGCCATGCTCACATGAGTTGGACAGGTCCTCTCTAGCATGATTGGTGGACATTTGTAAACAATACTTCAAAATAGCAGGTGAGTATTGGTGCCATGATAAAAGTACCCAGCTGTAGAAACCAAGCTTAAATACAGATTTGTATGAGCAAGACATGGTCTCTGGACCTGACTTGTCTCATAATGTGACAACCCATTTAACCCATGCAAGCATGGAAAACATGTTAAACGATGATGATGATGGGTGCTGTCACAATAAAATACACAATGTAACTGCACCTGGTTTTATGTCATTAGGGTGAACATCCTCCCATTGAAACCAAGGCCAAAAGATAAAGTATGAGCAAGACATATGGTCACCTGGCGGCTCAAACTACAGAACGTGACAACTCATCTAATTCATGCAAGCATGGAAAAATAGACATTAAACAATGATGATGATAGTGGTAGTGGTGATAGTGATTATGATACCCATATATACCCACACATGCACAAACAAGCAAAATACATACACACACAAACATACAAGAAAACACAAACAAGGCCCACCCTAGTTTCATGCCTTGCTGAAATTTGAGAAGATGTATAAACTAATACAATAAACAGAAACCCAAAACTCTTTAGGGATCACGTAAGGCCAAGCACACACACAGAGCATGAAACTAATATCATTAACTTTTATCGCATCTTGTCTTAAATTTTTTTTACATGATTATTATTCGTGTCTACTATATATATACATACAGAATGTATATATAGACACAAACTGTGTGTATATATATGTATAGGCACAAACTGTATATACATATACACAGAGACTATATATATATAGAGAGAGAGAAACACATAGCTTAGTGGTTAGAGCATTGGCCTTGCAATCGAAAGGTTGTGAGTTCAATTCTCGGACCATGTGATGTGTTGTTTCCTTGAGCAAGACACTTTATTTCACATTGCTCCAGTTTCTCAGCTGTAGAAATGAGATGATAGGGACTGGGGTCCATATCATTCCACTGCAAAGTGGTCATGGAGGTTCCACGGCACAAAAGCACCCAGCACTCGCTGTAAATGAGGTTGGTGTTAGGAAGAGCATCCAGCTGTAGAAATCAAGCCAGAATCAGTTCCCGTCCCACCCTTGCAAACAGGGAAAAAGCGGACGTAAAATGAAATGATAATGAATGATGATATATACACTCTGCCTGTGCATAGAGTGTTTGATTTAGTACCAACTTCACCGTACTACCTATACTATATATATATATATGTTCCGAAGAGATTGTTTTGGTAAAAACAGGAGCAAGCAGGCGAAAGCTCTCAACAATTGCAGTTTTTAATTACAATGGGCACACAAGCAATAGGAGGCATGTTTTTTCCTGCCGGAGGCATATCAAAGAAATCAGATATCATCTGAGGATACCGTTCTCATAACAACAACAAATGCATGAAGGACTTCTTGATTGCATGGAGAACCGTGGAAACAATTATAATGATTAAACGATTTATGTAACCGCAGCATCTTATTTTGTTATATATATATATATATATATATTAAAGAGTTAAACAAGATTCAATGAGTACATCAAAGAATGAGTTTTACAGTAGATTGGAAGCACTCTACAGAAAATGATTTTCCAGTGTTATTAATATTAAAATACAAATATTAATAAAATAGATGTTCTTTTGATCAATTAAATTTTATTATACATATTTCAGAGGTACAACAGTACGCCCTCATCAGACAAAATATGATACATGACATACCCTGAGATGTTAAATGGTTAAGATTTAATCACGGTAGTGATTAACCTAAGAGAAACCTCAACATTTATACCCTAATAATGAGAAAATGCGAAAACGTAATAAATTCAATAGAGAATGTGTGAGTAAGAAAAACGTTGGTTAATGTGACAGCTATAGAGATTTTAAAATGTATGATACTACAAGTTATGGTTATCTAGGAAAACGTCTCATGAATTATAACTGTTTATGCGACCCTCACTTCCTACCCCCCCCCCCCTCCTCTCTATGCATCTCTTTAAGGTTTACTACCCTGTCTTTAACCTAATTCATTCAATCTGAAAATATTGAAGAGATAAGACACTTTCCCATTCTTCTCTGCTAAAATGTATCACTAGAGTTGATTCCAATTTTTCCATCCATCCATCCATCCTTACTAATCTACGAAGGTATTTTAGCCTACATATTGTTGTTAATATTAATGATTAATGATGTTCCCTGCTGTATTAGCGATAAATTTTCGAGGGTTTTTCTTAGTAGTTTTTCATGACGTTATTATTGTTAATTTTACTGATGTAGTATTAACTTGGATATTTACCATGCGGTATTCTAATTCTATTGTATCTCTCTCAGTTATTTACCATGCGACCCTCACTTCCTACCTCAACACACCACCATAGTCTATTCGACCAATCAAACCTAGCATGCCATTTCCACTGCTGCTGCTACTACCTGCCTAACTAACTCTCTCCTCCTCTGGCGCATCCCAACACACCCTGCCATTACCCCACCACCACCACTGTTCTTCTAGCCCTCAATTTTCCCACCGTTATGGATGGATGAGCTGAGAATACATTTGAGCAACTCTGAATCAATAGATGAAATATGAATCTGCGAGCTACCAAGCACCCACGTGAAGCGCCAACCCAGAGACCCTCCCCTACGAGTGTCGACAAATGCCCAAAACTCCGAGTTGGTACCATCAATGTAGGCTCAATGAAAGGAAGAGCAGGAGAAATCGTAGAAATGCTAGAGCGAAAGGAAGTTGATGTATGCTGTGTGCAAGAGACTAGATGGAGAGGAGGGTCTGCTAGAGTCCTTGTAGGAAAAAGCCAGTGCTACAAATTTTTCTGGGTGGGAAATGACGATGGGATGGGTGGTGTAGGTATACTATTAGCTGACAAGTGGGTAGATAAAGTAATCTCAGTGTACAGGGTAAATGCAAGAATCATTAAACTCAGACTAGTCCTGAATAAGACAATTACCACAATAATATCAGCTTACGCACCCCAATCGGGGCTGCCAGACGAACTTAAGGATAGGTTTTACGAGTCCCTAATACACACTACTGCTCTAACAGACGACAAGGACTTCCTAATCATTGCAGGAGATTTTAACGGACACGTAGGTAAACACTGCGACGGCTTCAATAGAGTACATGGAGGCCATGGAGTTGGCACAAGGAATGAGGAAGGATTCAGACTTCTAGAATTCTGCGACGCCAATGACATGTCGATATGTAACACAAACTTTAAAAAACCCGACAACCACCTGATCACCTATAGATCAGGGGAGCACTCTAGTCAGTTAGATTTTATCCTCATCAGAGGACGTGACAGATGGACGGTCGTAAACACAAAAGCCTTCCCTAGTGAGGAATGTACATCCCAACATAGCTTAGTTGTCAGCGACCTCACGGTCAGAACTAGACGAACCCGGAAACAGAGGCCAACCTGGAGAAGAAAGATCTGGAAGCTGAAAGTCCCCTCAACCAGTAACAGATTTAAAGATATTTTACTCAACGCCTACGACAGTAAAGAAGAACAGATAGAGACATTTAACGTAGAAGAAAACTGGGAGTTCCTAAAAAATAACTTACTAGAGGCGACGGATGAGGTTTGTGGCTGGAGTAAGACCTCAAGCAGGAAGAGAGTGACTTGGTGGTGGAACAATAAGGTAGATGAAGCAGTCAAGGCCAAGAGACAGGCATGGAAAGAATGGAAGAACGGGGGGAGCAGGGTACATTACATAGAGACCAAGAGGGAAGCTAGGCGACAACTATACTTAGCTAGGAGGGAAGCAGAGGATAGAAAATTCAAGCATGTTTTACAACGTGAGGACCAGAAACAGGAGGTATTCAAGATTGCGAGGCAGTGTGTCAGAGATAGTTGTGATGTATCCGGAATGATAAAGGTGAGCTTGCCCTCACAAGTGCTGAGAAGAAAGATGCATGGAAGAGTCATTATGATAGATTACTAAATGAGGAGAATGCATGGGAAGAAGAGACCCTACCCCACGTAGACCCTATAGAGGGACCAGCAGTACAAGTCAGCGGCAGCGTAGTAAGTAAGGCAATCAGAGATATGAAGATAGGGAAGGCAACCGGTCCATCGGGTATAGCTGCCGAGATGCTGAAGGCATCTGGGTCTGTAGGTCACACTATAACCACACGTATCGTTAACCAGGTAATACTAGAAGGGGCCATACCAAAAGATTGGTGCAGTAGCATCATTGTCAACTGCTACAAAGGTAAAGGCGATGCACTAGATAGAGGAAACTATAGAGGTATAAAGTTGATGGACCAGGTCATGAAAGTAACAGAAAGAGTTATAGCACAGCTGATTAGGGACCGGGTGAATATAGACGAGATGCAATTTGGGTTTGTACCAGGGAAAGGCACCACTGATGCCCTCTTCCTTGTGAGGCAATTACAGGAAAAGTACCTAGCTAAAAGTAAGCCACTCTACTTGGCATTTGTCGACCTTGAGAAAGCCTTTGACAGAGTTCCACGTGCAGTAATCTGGTGGGCTCTTAGAAAACTAGGAGTAGATGAATGGCTTGTGAAAGCGGTACAAGCCATGTATAGGGGAGCAGTCAGCAAAGTTAGGATTAGCAATGAGTATAGCGAGGAATTTAGCGTACAGGTTGGGGTCCACCAGGGCTCTGTTCTTAGCCCTCTCCTGTTCATCATAGTCCTGCAGGCAATAACGGAGGAGTTTAAGACCAGATGCCCATGGGAACTCCTGTATGCTGATGACCTTGCACTCATAGCTGAATCTATGGTAGAACTAGAGAATAAATTCCAAACCTGGAAGCAGGGACTAGAGAGAAAGGGCCTCAAAGTCAACATGACAAAGACTAAGGTCCTTGTAAGTAGACGAGAAAACAGAACCCAGATCCCCTCAGGGAAATGGCCTTGCTCAGTATGTAGGAAAGGTGTAGGTAGGAACTCCATTCTCTGCCCCAAATGCAAACAATGGGTACACAAGAGATGTAGCGGGATCTCAGGAAGCTTAATTAAGAATGTAGGATTCACATGCAGCAGCTGTGCTGAAACAGCAAGCAAACAGCCACAGAAAACAAGTACCACCAATCTCTGGGAGGGCCCTGTAGAAACAGTAGACAGCTTCTGCTACCTAGGTGACCGAATTAGCAACGGAGGTGGGTGCTCAGAAAGTACAATAACTAGGGTAAGAACGGGATGGAAGAAGTTTAGGGAACTACTACCACTGCTAGCTGCAAAAGGCTTCTCCCTCAGAATGAAAGGCAGACTGTATGATGCGTGTATCCGAACAGCGATGTTGCATGGTAGTGAGACCTGGGCGCTGAAGGTGGAAGACTTACGTAGATTAGAGAGAAACGAAGCCTGCATGCTCCGATGGATGTGTAACAGTAATATACGTGAACGACAAAGCATAAAGGAATTGAGAGAGAGACTGAGCATAAGAGGAATCAAATGCTGCGTGCAGGAGAGGCAGTTACGCTGGTATGGACATGTGATGCGTATGAAGGATGACAGCTGCATAAAAAGGTGCAGAGCACTAGAAGTTGATGGAAACCGCGGAGTGGGGAGACCCAAGATGACTTGGGATGAGGTGATAAAAGCCGACCTTACCCAATTACACCTCTCAAAGTCAATGACACACGACCGTGACTTCTGGCGTCACGCAGTAATACAGGGTACCCGACCTCCCATGAGTACATGCTGAAGCATATAAACAATATGCCCCCACTCCCCCCACCGCAAGGTGGTCGTGGAGGTGCCACGGCAAAAAAGCACCCAGCCCACACTGTAAAGTGGACGTGTAGGCGCCACGAAAAAGCACCCAGCACTCACTGTAAATGAGGTTGGTGTTAGGAAGGGCATCCAGCTGTAGAAATCAAGCCAGATCAGTTCCTGTATGAGCAAGGCATGGTCAGCCGACCAGACACTGCCCACAACAGGACAACCCGTCTAACCCATGCTAGCGTGGAAGAACGGACGTAAAACGGTGATGATGATGATGATGATGATGATGATATAAAGGCAACTGATAGAAGATTTAAAGAGAGGGAGAGATAAAGGGGAGTAATATATGCAGAAAGAGATTTTTTGTCCCTAAAAGCTAAACGGTTAAATTTAATTTATGTTATTTTAAGGGTGAAGAATCAAGATTTTAGGTTTTTTTAAAAGTTGATGGTTATTTATATTTATTAATTTTATAAATTCTATAAATGTGTTAATATTTAAACTTCTGAATTTTATGAGGATAACATTTAAAGGATTTACCTGACCAGCGAAAGGAAAATTTACACTGTTGAATATTTTCCTAAATGTAATCTTTAACGAAAATTACCTATAAAAATGTCAACATTTTCGGTATTTGTCAAGTAGTTAGTGTAATGATTAACGCAGAGTTTTCAGCAACTTATATATATGTGTGAAATTATGGTAATAAATTAATATTTGTTATATTATATTAAATCTCTATATAAATTCTACTTAAAGTACATCAAATAAATATGCTATTATACAAATATCTATATTTGCACAAACTATATATTTGTACAAACTAAACGGTAATTATGTTATAATACACTATAGATATATACGCAAAAAAAATCAAAAGCTGAGATATACGTAACTAATAATAAGATTATGTTATTATACAAATACACTTATTTGCAAAAATAACGATTAGGTATATAGAGATATATTAAATATTAATGAGCCAGTATATTTTAGGTAAATGATAACGAATATAAAATAATAGATTCAAACATGCTAAAGTTAAATAGATACCTATATATAAAAGAGTGTAAAGGCATGAATTATTCACAGTTCAAAATAAATAATCTAAAAATTTAAAAGTTATCTAAAAATTAAGTATAGAGAGATACAGAGAGATATATAGATATATATTAAGTATTAGTGATACAGTATATTTTTGGTAAATGATAACGATTATAATCTTATATAATAGATTTCAACGTGTTACAGTTAAATACATACATATATATATAAGAAAAACAATAATAAATGCATGGATAATTCAGAGTTCAAAATAAGGTCCGTAAAAATTTACAGGTTGGATATTTGCAATATATTTGAATCATAGATAGAAAAATAATGTAGGTATATTTAAAAACTTACAAAAGATAAGTACATACATATTATAAATAAAAAATGTAAACACATGAATGATTCACAGTTAAAAATAAGTTCCGTAAAAATATACAGGTTGGATATTTAAACTAAAATTTAAAACTTAGATAGGAAAATAAAGATAGAGAAATAATGGTATGGATCAAAGTTAATAATATTACATTATGTATATCAAGGTGTCAGCGTGTTATTGAACAAGTGTCATTCATTCGAGCGTTATTTCTTCTATAGATAGTTATAAGATAATGCAATATTAAAGGCCATTAATGTTTTTCCCCTGTTGGTTATATACGTCTGAAAACCAAGTTTAATGGCTTAGTGTTTTTTTCTCTTTTTTTCTGGTCTTGTGGGAGGCTAGGAATGTAGACGTAGCTTTATGAAGACAACTAGAGAATAATTCACTTTTTTTGTTAATTAGGGTCTCATAGTTATTAATAATCAACAGGGTCTTCATTGTACAGAGCGCGCAGTTATTTGATATACTAGAGTTGCGGTAAACTCCACAATTCCGAAGTTTCGTCCAAAGAATGGAGTATTTTAAATTCGTCTCTTTTAATGACCATATGAGCTGTGATAAAGAAGTGGATGATTTCCTCTTGGAGTTCGAGAATGAGCATTTATGGTTCGCAAATCTGGCTTTAAATGTAGAAGTCGATCCTATGTAGTTGTATGTGTTGTGATCAGTTTTTACGGTGCATTTATAAACCAAATTACTATCTAAACAATTATTTTGCAGAGGGCAGTCAGTTTTATTTCTACAATTACATTTTGGTTTAGTATCCTTTATGTTAATGCTATTATTAAGATCATTATACTGGTTTTGTTTTAGAATTTTAGTGTTTAATTTGGCAATGTTTTGGGCCATGTTCATAGTTGTAGAATACGAGAATTTAATGGTGTGTCTATTAAAAATGGAATGGTATTTATGTTGAGTAGGGAAAGGGGTGTCCAAAGCATTAAAGAATAATTTTGCAATTGGTGTTCTAACTGCGACCGAAGAGTTTCGTTTATATATGTTATTATTTTTATCAAGATTAATACTTGGATTATTATTATCTACATATTCTATATCATTCACGCGTTGTTGTAGTATTCAGCGTTTTCGTCAAATATAGCTTTATTGGCTGATATTTTATTAATTCGTTTTTGCACACTATTCCCTATAGCTTTTTTTTACAGATTTAGGGTGATTGGAATGGTTACTAACATAGTTTAAGTTTTCATTGGGCTTATGAAAAAGGTAATAATAATAATAATAATAATAATATGTATGTATGTATGTATGTATGTATGTATGTATGTATGTATGTATGTATGTATGTATGTATGTATGTATGTATGTATGTATGTATGTATGTATGTATGTATGTATGTATCTATCTATCTATGTATGTATGTAGTTGATGTTGGGAAGGGCACCCAGCCGTAGAAAACCCGCCAGACGTGTAGGTGTCACGACAAAAAAACACACAGTCCACGCTGTAATGTGGCCGTATAGGTAACACGGTAAAAACCTCCCAGTCCATACTGTAAACGTGGTTGGTGTTAGGAAAGGCATCCAGCCGTAGAAAACCCGCCAGACAGTCCTATACGAGCAGGACAACCAGTCTTACCTCAGGTGGGAAAACTCCCGTCCAAACCCATGCAAGCGTGGAAGATGGACATTAAACGATGATGATGATGATGATATATATAATGATAATTTGTGTGTGAGACACGTTGGCTGAGAGCTTTTGACAGGAACAAAAAGATTGATTCTTTTAGCTTCCCGCCGCCATGTCAAATTTGTAAATCGGTGGCTAGTTGAGAGATAGAATCTTATCAGGTGCCAGTTGCTAATCGCTTTACCATGTCAGTCGTCACAAACAGTCATGACCGGCATGGGCTGGTGTTCAGATTCTGTCGATCGATTGGTTATTGATTAGGCAATAGCCGCTGATGAAGCCGCATAAGCCGATTGTGCATTGTTGTATAATATATGTAGACGGATGGTGCAGTGCACCTTACTGCTGCATTAGTGCGGCAGGAACTCAAGTCTGGGAACTATTATAGGTACCCGTTTTACATGTGTTGTGTTGAAGCAAATAACTATGTGTATACTCTGGGAATGTATCTTACATTGCCCATGGAGTACGCTGAGATACAACCGGTACTGGTATTGATAAATATGCAGGGTCCGTCAACTCCTTATTTTATATATATATAATGTATATATATATATACATATATATATATATATATATATTATAATTATATATATATATATATATTATAATTATATATATATATATATATATATATTATAATTATATATATATATATTATAATTATATATATATATATATATATATATATATATATATATATATATATATATATAGTGTGTGTACAGACATATAACACAAAGAACCACTAACACAGCAAACAGTAACCCATTACTTATGGGAAATCAAGCAAGGCTAAGTGAGAAATACTTACATGAACATTGATTTGGGATAAATCTTCTCTTTTTTCTGAAAGATTGATAACCTGCAGATAGAAAAATATAATTTAGTTACAGAAATAACTGTATGAGATAACATACTCATCATGACATACTAGAAACTTCTTATTGAATAAATGAAATAGAAACCTTCAATTGACACTAAAAAATATATGCACAGGATGATATTCTTTGACTAACCCATGCTAGCGTGGAAGATAGATGTTAAACGATGATGATGATGATATACAAAGTTATCAGCTTTTTTGTGTTTTAACTCTTTAGCATTTAAACCGGTTGCATCCACCCAGAATTCTTTCACCTCATTCTGTTAAAACTGGCTGTAACCAGTCACTCATACTTATGTTAAGGTATTATTCTCAAAATAATATCATCAAAATCTCATAGCTTTGATAATATGAGATAATCATGAGTAAAGCCTTTACTGTGAAAATATAATAGTAAACAAAGAATAATAAAAATATAAAATAATAATGAAATTATTGTGTACAGTGCTAAGGGTTAAATGACTAAAATGACTCTTCCATGCAGTAATTGTTGAAAAAGAAACTACTTTAGTGTTAATGTGGTCAAATGGTTAGGAGGCTAGACTTGTGATCATGGGCTAGATTCTTGGACCAGACAGTGTATTGTGTTTTTGAGCAAAATTCTTTATCATGTTGCTTATCCTACCAAGAGGTACAACCAGCAGTTAGTACCAAAAACAATGGAAAGACCAATGAAAGCATTATTTCCTTGGTCTAAGCTGACAATTTGCCCTTTTCCTTTTTTTTTTTTTTAGTGTTAAACTACTTTAATACAGTAATAGTGCAATTGGGAGAAATTTTAAAATTATGTAGAAACACCCTGTAGGAATGTTATATTGGTGCCATGACTAAAAGCACTCAAGCCACCCTGTAAAGTGCCGGTGCCACCCCAAAAAAAGCACCTAATCCATCCTGTAAAGTGGTCATACTGATGCCACAACAAAAAATACTCAGTCCAGTAAGGTGAGTGACACATAAAACCAAGCCAAAAATGAAGCCTATAAGCAAAATGTGGTCATATGACCTGTCTGGCCTCATAACATGACAACCTGTTTAAACCATGGAAGTATGGAAAATAGATGGTAGATGACGATGATGAAAGAGATTACATATATAGATTACACTGATGCCTTGTCCAACTAATCTTACAAATATGCAAATTTTTTTTTTTTTAAATATTTAATAGTAGTTTAATTTACTTTTATTCAAAAGACCTAAACTAATAATTTGTAAGTTTGACAGTGCATGCTGTTCACTGAAAATGATAAAATGAAGTGTCAAAACGATTTATAAGCACATAGTATTATTTATTTATGCCAATTTTGTACCCATTTAGTAAAGGCAAAAATAGGAACATATTAATTTGCTTTGAAAACAAGAAACATCTAACATTTTGATCAGAGTCCTTTATTACAGTATGACACTTAGTACACTCTATCTTCTCATATTCTTTCATTTTCTGAAGAAAACTGTTCAAAGTCTAATATATGCTATCTTTGTAACAACTTGTATTGCTTCCTGCTAGTGCAGACCTTCTATTAAATAGTCACCTCATATTCTAGATAAGCAAAATATGTGATTATTTATCATAGTGTCAGTTTAACATTGCTCTGGTGGTAGCAGTGTGGTTAGAGTCAGTGCGATTTAAAAATGATTGGGGGGTAATGAAAACAGTTACTAAGAGTATAGAAAAAAATAGCAGCCCTGGAAATGAAGTACAGCCAGAGAAAACCGTAGAAATATCTATATAAAATTAAGAATGTATTGTGAAAGTGGGTACAATGCAAATAGGAGACATAATGATGGAACTTGAGTAAAATTAGTAAGTTAGAACATCTTTATCAAATGAAAAAAAATCGGAGAGGCTTGTTCTTACAAGTTATTCTTTGTTGCGTATTACATATGTAGCATTGTACTAAATTTACCCAAGATAAGCCCTAGGCATACATGATTCTTTACATTTGAAGATTTATTCAACTGAATAGCCAAACTCTGACATTAAACTAATGCAAGCAGTGACATATGGTCCAAATTATATATATCTCATTGACATTGACAAGTCCAAGAAAAAATTTTAATTGCTTTGTGTTCTTTGATGGCTTTCGTTACCATATTCCTTATGAAATACACACCTTATGTGTTTTAATCAACTTTGAAAATGATTAATCCTTTCATTAACATTTTGCTTATGAAATACACTGTATCTGAACTAATTAATGAAGAATTTGAAGTGATTTACTAAAATTAAGAATTATTTCATTATTATGATGATATTTGTAACATAACTTAACAAAAGGTTCTTATATCAAATTTTATTGTGGAACCAGCACAACCACCTTAGAGTTTCTAGTAAGAGAGATGTGCAATACCAATAACTAAACTCACATGTTGTACTGGCAATTGAAAACAACAAATACTTCACAAATGCTGTTTAGAAATATCAATGTATGAAATAACTGATTATTATAACAGAGTAAAGATGGATAACTAAATTTTTAATTTATCTCTTAGGAAGTTTGGCAGTAGCAGAAATGTCTTCGGGCTCCTTTACATTATATGGTTTCATCCAAGGCCAGATTAAATCTTTTTGAGGCCCTAAGCATTTAGATTATGGTGCTTCTCAACCCACATTTAAAGTCTCCAAAAAAGCTTTTTTGAATGACAAATTCAATTAATTTGAATGAAATTGTGCCTCTTTTTTATTGATACCCTGGGCATGTGTATTTTTTGCATATTCGTTAATCCAGTCCTCGCTTCATCATTCTATATTCATCATCATCATCATTTTACGTCCGCTTTTCCCTGCTTGCAAGGGTGGGACGGGTCTTATTCAGCACAGCATCTCTCCACTTGTCACGGTCCTTCGTCATCTCCACCGTGAACTTCAGCGATCTGAGGTCTGTTCTCACCACCTCTACCCATGTTTTTCGTGGTCTACCTCTACGTCTTCCTTCAACTGGCATTTCCTGGCACTTCTTCACCCATCAGTCATCCTCCATGTGCATCACATGTCCATACCACCTCAGTCTCCTCTCTCAGACATAGTTTCTCTCTCAACATATTCATGCTGGGTCGTTCACGCACATTTACACTGCACATCCAACAGAGCATGCTTGCCTCATTTCTCTCCAGCCGTCCCATATCCTCTGCAGTTGCTTCCCATGTCTCACTACCATGCAGCATCGCGCTCCTCACACAGGCATCATATAACCGGTCTTTTGTACGCAGTGAGAAACCCTTCTTCGTCAGCAGAGGAAGCAGCTCCCTAAACTTCTTCCAACTCGTCCTTATTCTAGATACTATTGCCTCAGAACATCCCCCTCCCATGCTAATCTGATTTCCTAGGTACCGGAAGCTATCCACCACTTCTATAGCACCCTCCTGCATTTGAAAAATGTGTCTATCAATGCGACTTCTACTGTCTAATTTCCCTGTACATCTACTGCATACGTATTTCTCCCTACCTGTTAGTTTGCCTGCTATCCTGCTACATCTCTTGTGTACCCAGGATCTGCATTGTGTGCATTTTATAGAATTTATGCCAGTTCCTTTTCTGCATATCGAACATGGCCATTTCCCTGATGGTATCAGAGTTTTGTCCTCTTTTCTACTCATCAACACTTTTGTCTTAGCTAGGTTCACTCTCAGTCCTCTTGCTTTCAACTGCTGTTTCTATATTGTACATAGAAATCCTTATTTTTATGTTTGAACGGGGTTATTAAAATAAATACTAGATATCTACAGAACTGATTTAATCAACTACATAACTTCCCTAACAATTTGGTACAGTATACCAATGTAAGAAACTCTTATTAAAATCATTTCACTTCCCTTCCCTTGACTTGACTTTCCAGGTGCTATTTATGCAGTGTATCTTAAGCAAATAGTTTAGTGGAGCTCATCCATTTCTGGGCTTCTTATTAAAGTACAATTGTCTAAATAATATATTTCTACATATTGAATATAATCCTGATCATCAACACTGGTTTCATCATCATCGTCATTACAGCCACTTTTCTCTGCTTGCATGGGTTGGACAGGGTAGTTTGAGACAATGTTTTACAGCCTGGTGCCTTTACTGACCCCAAACACTTTCAGTAACCCTTTACGACATGCAGAGATACAATGTACCTATTCTAAAAACCGAGATACACAGTATATTTTCTCTTTGCTAACATGGTTTGTTTACATTGCATATAGAAAAATGTAAAATTCTATTATTTCCTCAGAATAAATTAGAAAAAAACCCATTAGTTCCATAAATGGAAAATTATCATTCCACTAATACCATCTTCATCAACACGATTTAATGTCTACTTTCCATGCTTGCATGGGTTAGATGGGTCGTCACATTCTCAGACTAGACAAGTCAGATAACTGAGTTTCACTGATATGTTCCATTCTGGCATGGTTTCTATGTTTGGATGCCCTTCTTATACCCAACTACTTCATGACATGTACCAGGTGTGTTTTATTATGGCACCACAAGTACTACCTAACAGGGTTGACAGGGTGCTTTTTATTGTGGCAGCCACACTTTACAAAGTTGTATGCATGCATTTTATTGGGATAACTAGCACTACCACTTATCAACACCAAAGTCTTTGTTGTGTCCTCCACAGTCAAGCTGAGAATAATATATGGTAAAAAAATATCCATTATATTCCCTATTCCATTTATTTGTTATTAGTAGCAAACTGTTGGTTCTCCAAACTCAGTAAATCATACAACATCTCTCAGAATAATACTGTGTTAATGGCTAGTTGAGACAAATACTGGTAAGGGAAATACTTTAGCTGATCTATGTAATATTCAACTCTTAACATCCTGTACAGCATGAAATTACATTATTAACCATATGTTCAAAACAACACATTAAAAATTAAAGCCTTTACTTTAGTTTACTGCAAACTGATCCATTAGTAAAAATACTTTAAACATTTGAATCAACAAACCTGTTTATAGAAATTTTCTACTAAATCATTACAGGCTGTTAAGAGTTAATGAAGATACATTGCATATGTCACTGTAAATTCTTAGACATTTGCCTGTTTAAGCAGGTACTAACTGGAATTTCCAAACATCAACAGGCGAAGATATAGTGTAGTGTCTGTGAAGCAACATATCTAACACTCTATCCCCTCCCATTATTCCTCAGATATTCCACATTAGAAACATTAACTGACAACATCAGAACAGACACATCCTATTTATTTCTTACTTTACTTCTCTTTTATTTTTTAATTATTAGTCCAAAATGAGAAGCAGCATTCCACAGGCCCTCTTACAGTGGTGAGATTTATGTGATTGGATTTCAGTAGGCTCACCCTTTTGATACCAACCTGCCTGAAATGCTCTGGGTTCTGTGATATAAAGTTGCTTGCTTTAATATATTCATACTTATATTAAAACCATCCCTCAAAATTTTATGTAAGAAAGTTTTGTTGGGTTATGTTCCAAATACCAACTTAACAATGAGAAAGTTAGTTATATTATTAAATCCCTCCAATTATTTTCAAAATTAATTGAAACACATTGCAGTGATTTTCAAGAGAAATAAGCTAATAAAGTCTTATGGTGCTAATGGGCTTTTGGGCTTAATCCCTTCCAATAATGTGGAAACTTGTTGAATGATCTTGTTTTTTACTACACTGATTTTCTATTGACTCTAAATATTTAAGTATAATCATATTTTTAATTTCTTTCTTAATTTTGTATTGGTGATAAAAAAAAACATGAGCTAATAATACATATGTACAGTATATATACTTAAGCACCATCCAATCCCAAAACTAACGAAAGCTCTGCTAATGAAAAGGTTAAAACCTTCCCTTATAATTTTATGTATGAAATTTTTGTTCATGTTCTAAACAGCCCCATAACAATGAGAAAGTTATATTAACTAAATTCCATAAATGTTTTCATTATTTTCAAAATTGAAAGGTAACAAAACGGTTAATGCCAGTAGAGTATAATCTGTGTAGCACTCAGTCATCAGCTCTTAATGAGAAGATTTATCACCATAAATGTTCCAACCATGAACATCTTAGCCTTTTTATTTCAGACAATGTCCATCTTCTTTCTTTCTTCTTCTTTGCTCTTACTCGATGGGACTGGGATCATCCTAGGTCAGTGATCCCCGAGCCATCATCATGCATATAGCTGATTAATTCCCCTCAATCACTGGTGGTCCCATGCCAGCTCCTCTGCATCCTCCAAGGTGATGTCGAACCTCTGGAGATTTTCCTTAATCACATCCAGACCAAAAGTGACCCGTGGCACATCAGCTCACTGCTAAGATGGCAGCCTCATTATCTGATTATTTTGTGGACGGCCAACAACCCACCCAGAAGAACCCTTATTCTGTTATGACATGACCATGTGTAATGTTACACTACTCAATATGTTCTTCCTTTTAAAGATGATGGGAAGGGGGATAATTTAACCCTTCAGCATTTAAACTGGCCATATCCGGCCTGAATTCTCTTAACACTTTCTGTTCAATCCGTCCATAACCTGCCATTCATACTTATGTTAAGGTATTGTTCTCAAAGTAAATAATATCAAAATCTTGTAGATTCAATATTATGTGACATAATTATGTGAAATAAAGTGTTTACCATGAAAATACAATAGTAAATATAGAGTAATGTAAATGGTAATGGGTTAAGAGATATTTAGCTGCTATTTTTTGCATAAGAGTCTCCTTCTTTAGCACAAACAAAAATTAAAGATGTAAGGGTGTGAAATTAGCAATGATCACCATAATTAGCTCAATACAGAGAAACCAATTAATACATGGTTAAAATAAACATTTAAAAAAATCATTTTATGATGATGATGATTTCTTTTTCTTCACTGTTAGCATAAGTAGGAAAAAGAAACTTCATATAACCAGTGTGTATTTGTGTGTGTGTGTGTGTGTGTGTGTGTGTGTGCGTGCGTGTGTATGTGTGTGTGTTGCAATAAAAGACATCTATGTTTGGTGAAGAAAGGAAGAAGGCTACCCACCAGGTATTTGTCACCATGCTTAGTTTTTAACATGTTAGCCACATCTTTAAGTGCATAACTGTAGAGTTCATCATGGCCCTCAGCAGGAAAGGATATAGCTGAAAGAGAACAAAGAAGAATACAGAAAAAGTTGATAAGATTATTTCAAACAATTATACAAACTAGCAGAAAAACCGACCCTTGGGTGGTTTTCTGCTAGCCTGTGTAGTGTGTATATTGATATTATACGCAGGTATGTACATCAAATAAAATCGTAATTGACAAT
>OZ024742.1:104378166-104443166 GCA_964016885.1 Eledone cirrhosa
TTAAAGTTTAAATATCATCAAAGCATTGCAGAGACATATGTATTCTTAACAATTTTCAGTGAGATTCAGCATGACACAATGTGCAACAATGCAGGCCCTTTAAATTGCAGGTACACTTCATTTCCAAACAGTTCCATCAACCCAATTTCACTCATAAGTCTTGGGTCGATCTAAAACTATGGAAAATGACACTTGCCCAAGATGTCCCGCAGGGGCATAGAACCCAGGACCTAATGATTGGAAGCAAACAGCTTAACCACTCGGTCAAGATAAAAAGCATTCCAGCTGTTACCATTTATCTTTAGACACAATCAATCTAAGACCACATTATCTAATGTTTACATGTTTTGTTTTTTCTTTAAGATAATAGGGTACAATCTGAGAAATTTGGCTGCTATTTTTAGCAGATCAAACAATCATGTAGAAGTTTGATTGGATTCCTTTAGATGTACGTTTAACCAACCTTGATTGGAAATTTGTATATCTCAGGTAGAAATATCATACTACGGTGTCACACTCTGATCAATATAAGTGCTGTGATGCATATACCTGAAGGTCTTACTCCACACAGTAATAGGAGGGTCTTGCTTCACTCACATTGAGAGTAGAGGTTTGCTCCATTCACATAGAGAGTAGAGGCTTCCACTACACACCTGAAGTGAGTATTGTACAATACATCTAAAAAGAAGTTTTGCTCTACAAAGCTAAAGAAGTGAGTTTTATTCTACACATCGGTGAGGAGAATTTTCCCCACTCAACATTGATGTAAGAGGAGTCAAGTTCTAGACTTCCATATGTTTTGTTTTTTTTGTCTGTGTGTATGTATGTCTGAAAGTTATCATGTCCAGCTTCTTGTAAGTTTTGTGTGTGTATACATGTGTGTAATTTCCTATTATATATATTTAAAAAAAAACATTTAAAAGTATATATTATGTATGGACCTGTAACTCCTGGGAGTTGCAGGAGTACTGTAATGACATTTGGCATGTCTTGAGCTAATTAAACCTGATGGAACCCATCCCACTCCAGGTCTGAACACAACTGATTTTTTCCAGAGAAGGAAAAAGAGTGATAGATAATAAGTGAGAAAAGGATAAACAGGAAAAATTAGCTCCAGTAGTAGACTGGTACTTTTTTTATTGACCTCAAAAGCAAAGTTGATCTTGGCAGAATTTGAACTCAGAACACAGTGAGCTAGAATGGATACCATAAAGCATTCTATCTAACATTTTAAGAACTCTGCCAATTTGATGCCTTAGCACAGTATGCACAGTATAATATCTTTATGAGAAAAGATAAGGCCATTTGATAACTACTTTGTTGTAACTTTGACAGGGAAATGGTAATTTGATATCTTCCTCCTTACCTATCTCTCTCAAACAGTATTGACAAGATGTTCAGTGGTCATGCAGCAGCTATCTATAGCTTCCTACTTATGCATCTATCTTCAAACAATAAATATATCTTCCTACCTATTTGTCTATCTATCTATCTGTCTGTCTATCTATCTCTATCTTCTTGTCTATCTGTCTACCTACCTATCTTTATATGTCTAATTATCTATCTACTTACCCATCTATCTACCTACCTAGATGTCTATCAATCTACTTACATAGCTATATATCTATCTATCTGCCTGTCTATCTATATATTGACCTCCCTACCTCTCTATATATCTGTGTTTTTGTCTGACTGTAGTCTATAATTATCTATTTATGTATATCTACCAATGTATCTATCTTCAGACAAGAACAATAACAATAAGAATAAAACCCAAATCCCAATAGCAGTCCATATATAGACAGATGGAGAGGCAGATAGATAAATATATTGTCAGAACAAAGTTATCATAATTTGATGGATACATGTCTGATAATGATTAAAGGAAATGCAAAAGAAAAT
Organism: Eledone cirrhosa; assembly: GCA_964016885.1. NCBI lineage: Eukaryota > Metazoa > Mollusca > Cephalopoda > Octopoda > Eledonidae > Eledone > Eledone cirrhosa. Next base: position 104,380,069 of record OZ024742.1, read on the forward strand.
TATTGTAATTGATTTAAATGACTATAAAATGAAATATGGCAATGGCCAAAGAGACAAGAGAGTGAAGGTCAAGGAAAATCAAGAGTTCAAGTATTTACATAGCATGTAGGAATCAAGGAATTATTAAATTAAATATTTTTTCTATAAACCCTGTCATTTTTGACGGGCACTATGCTAAAAATAATAATAATAATTTATTTTATTGGCCACAAGGGCCGAAGATGTTGTGGACAAGAAAGGGACAAAAATAGTTGAAAGTGGGGTTTACATCAAATAAAGAAATAGGGACATCAAAGAAGAGAAAGTGTAGGAATAACAATATTAGAAATTGTAATAAATATATGTAAGTACATATAAATATATGGAGGCACATGGCTTAGTGGTTAGAGCATTGGCCTTGCAATCGAAAGGTTGTGAGTTTAATTCTCAGACCGGGTGATGTGTTGTTTCCTTGACACTTTATTTCACATTGCTCCAGTTTATAAATGAGATGATAGGGACTGGGGTCCCTATCATTTCACTGCAAAGTGCAAAGTAGTCGTGGCGGTGCCACGGCAAAAAAGCACCCAGCAGTCACTGTAAAATGAGGTTGGTGTTAGGAAGGGCATCCAGCTGTAGAAATCAATCCAGAATCAGTTCTCGTCCCACCCTTGCAAGCAGGGAAAAGTGAACGTAAAATGAAATGATGATGATGATGAACAATAGAAAACAATAATAAATGTCAATAAAAACGAGTTCCCCAATGGGAGATTGCACTTTAGGGTAATTCCAAAGAGAAGTCTGTGACCTCACAGGCATTGAAAGTGCCATCTCATGGTCTCTTTCTTCCTGCTTAGAAAATCATAGATTAGGCCTCTTCAGCTTTGACAATCTCACTGAACCACAAGAAAAATCAAGAGATATCCATTAATGGTACTTACCAATGATCCTTTCCATAACATAGGTGAGGTCTAGCACCAACCGGTCTTCCCCAGCTGATTCTTGGTTTCTGTAGCGAAAAATATAACAGCAAACAGTGAGATATAGCTCAGACTGCAGTTTATTGCAGTACCACACAATAACACAGGCAGCAGTAATAACTGTGATAATAGGTTAGACCAGACCCTTTCAATTACATTGCTCTCTCCCTCTCACATATGCATCTCTCTCTTTCTCTCTCTCTCTGTATATATATATATATATATATATATATATATATATATATATATATATATATATATATATATATATATATATATATATATAATACATATATATATAAATATACATATATACATATGCATGTATGTATATGTCTGTGTGTGTGTGTATCCGCAAGTAAGTGTATGTATAAACGTTTATACATGTAAATATCTATGTATTTGTGTTTGTCATATATATGTGTATGCATAAATATATATGCAGTACAAAAAAAACAACAACAACAACAACAACAAAAACAAACAGGAAAAGGAGGAGAAAATAAAACTAATGAAAGAGAGGAATTATAGGGCAAAATGGTGGGGAGAGGATGGAAGTTGGATAATCTTTGGGTGTCTTTCTCCCATTTCTGCTAAATGCCAACTTGTTTTTGTCTTTCACCAATAACTTCACTTAGAATGTCACCACCAACACAAACAGCCATTAACCACTTGAGAACTTTTTCAACTTTACCAAACCAGTTTTTCTTTTTTTCTTTATTCAACTTTTTAGAATAAAGAATTATGTAATTATAAAATGGTGCACAGTGGAAGCTATTTAACACTACTTTTCTTTTTCACACCATTATTATTATTATTGGCAGTATTGGTAGGGCATCGGACAATATGCTCTGCAGCATCCAGCTGAGATTAGTATTACCTTTCATCCTTATAGGGTCAATAAAATAAAATATCAGTAACTCACTGGGGTTCAATTTAATCAAATTTCCCCTCCCACAAAATTGTTGGCTTTGTACCTGAATCAGAAACCATTATCATCCTTACGGGGTCTATAAAATAAAGTACCAGTAAGCATTGAGGTTAATTTAATTAACTTCCCCCCTCCCTGAAAATTGCTGGCCTTGTACCTAACGTAGAAACAATTATTATTATTCTTATTGGTAGACCATCAGACAACATGCTTTGTTGTTACATTCTAAGTTCAAATCCTACTGAGGTTAGCTTTTTGTCTTTCATCCTTATGGGGCTGATAAAATAAAGTCCCAGTAATGCACTGGGTAAATTTAATCAACTTTCCCCTCCCCCAAAATTGTTGGCCTTGTACCTAAATCAGAAACCATTATTATTTTGTTTGTTCATTTGTTGACATGTATTGTAGATTACTCCCAGAAGTTTGTTGTTTTTCACCTATTTAAATTGGTATTTTGTTATACATTTTTTATTGCAAAGTGGACATAAGTAATCAGTTTTATCTTCAAGAATGGAGACTCTATAATATTTGAATTTTAAAATTCAATTGGAGGTTACACCCCTCCCCTCCACATTCAGCCAGAGTCACAAAATTTTGCATGAAAAAAAAGCATGCATCACGACAGTAATTTGAACTGAACTCTGAAGAGTTATAGTAACAAGGCTACCACCAAAACCACTATTGGTCATGTGACCAACAGCAAAAACAATGGCAACAACAACAGTAGAGAAGAATATTTGACCAGAGCAACCAAACTTGTAACATTTGAGAAAACTTGAGCTAACATAAGTGTTCTGTTTGAGGTGTTTGAGGCGTATCAGCATCAAGACCAAAAAGATGGAACTGACCTCACAATCCCACGTGGAGACAGCTCTATAAATAACAGGGCAACCCACTTGAACTAGGACATGAAAGAGTTGTGTCGGCATATGTGGACGATGTCACCATGATGGTGTCAAACACCTTGGAAAAGGTTGATGAATGTAAAGAGGATGACCCAAGTGAATGAGCCTACTCTGACCATGCACATGTAGGCTGGAGAGTTTAGGGAGGAGAGGGGTACCTTCTGATGGTGCTCTTGGAGATCAGGCTGGTTTAGGATCTATCGTGTTCCTAAATTGCCCCTGGGTGGTACTTTCCCCTATTAGGGAATTTTATTGTCAATTATTACCCGTTATCGATTTTTTATATGTTTTATGTAAATCCCCACTGTCCCTGTTTTTGTATTAACCTTTATGTTTCAACCGTAGTGGCCATTAAAGAGATTATTATTATTATTATGGCAGTATCGATAGAGGGTCGGACGCCATGCTTTGATGCATAGAGTTATGGCCCTTGCCATTCTGAGTTCAAATCCTGCTGAGGTTAACTTTGCCTTTCATCCTTACGGGGTCGATAAAATAAAGTACCAGTAATGCACTGGGATAATTGCTGACCTTGTGCCAATAGTAGAAACAATTATTATTATTATTAATGATTTCTAATTTTGGCAAAAGGTCAACCCACTGTGCTAATAATAAGAATTATTCTTTCTAACATTCGCAGAAGACCAGCAATTTTAGGGGAAAGGGAAGGTCAACCATGTTGTCACCAATACTTAACTGGTACTTCATTTTATCAACCTTGAAAGGCAGAAAGGCAAAGTTGACCTCAGCAGGATTTGAACTCAAAATGTAAAGAACCAAAACAAATATTGATGTTAAACAATCTGGGTATATGAGTTAAGGAGCAGTCAACAAGTTGACAAAGGTCTGTCACTGCATCCTCTCATGTGCCTTACATAGACAGGACTTTCCTTAAAATCCTTGCTGTACAAAGATGTGTCATCTTATGCATGACCTGTAACCTTGCATCAATTCGGGGTTGATAAAATAAAGCACTAGTAATTCACTGAGGTAATTGCTGGCCTTGTGCCAAAAATAGCTCTAATAATAATAGCATTAATAATTGTTTCTATTTTTGGTACAAGGCCAGCAATTACCTCAGTGAATTACTAGTGCTTTATTTTATCAACCCCGAATTGATGCAAGGTTACAGGTCATGCATAAGATGACACATCTTGGTACAGCAAGGATTTTAAGGAAAGTCCTGTCTATGTAAGGCACATGAGAGGATGCAATGACAGACCTTTGTCAACTTGTTGACTGCTCCTTAACTCATATACCCAGATTGTTTAACATCCGACACTCTACCGATTCTGCCAATCATAATAATTGTTTCTACTTTTGGCACAAGGGCAGCAATTACCTCAGTGTATTACTGGTACTTTATTTTATTGATCCGTATAATAATATCAATGTAAAACAGCTGCAACATAAGTAAAATGAAACTCCACGACTAGTTTCCAGTGAATGTATTTACATGTCAAAGAAAAAAGTTAATAAACAAACATAAAAGAAAATCAATATGTAATTCATGAAAAGTGTAATGAAGAGAGAGTCAGTCGCATGACAATTTTGTTCCAATCAAAAGCAGTAAAAAAATAACCTTAATTGCTAATTGAAATTTGATTTAATTGAGTGCAGTAACAATGTAATACGAATAAAACTGCTCCAGCTAGGCCACAGAACTGGTTAATAGAGTCAGCATGCTGAGATCATATCATTTTACTAGGCAGCATTTTTGAAAGTGAAATCAGGTATGCCGATATGTGCACACACACACATGCATGTGTGTGTGTGTATGTGTTTGTCCCATTAGAAATTAAAATAAACATTTCTTTACATTTATCTTCACTTATCAGAATCTAAAATATTCTCATATTTCTTTTCTGTCTTTTTCATAAACCTAAATTCTTGATTTTTTACTTTCTCCTCTATATTCCTAGTTACAACTTATATAGTCCCTATAAATTATTTCTCATTATTTCAATTAATCACATATAATTATTTAATTTAACTCTTAGCACGCTGTAATGATTTATCTGAAAATGTCTAAAATCATGTTTGTTAATTCAAATGTTTATAGTATCTTTACTTGTGGTCAGATTATTGCAAAAATTTGCAGTAAACTAAAATAAAAACTTGAATATTTGATGTGATGCAGTCATTGTGACATGATGTACTTTTCAAAAATGTCTTGCTAATGTGGTTTCAAGTGATAGAGGAAACCCCACAATATTTCCATTTGACTTCTTCAATAAATAAGACCTCCTTCAACACAACTTAAGTTATGTCCCTTTTACTAAAGTATATAACGGTACACTGTTTTATGAACATTTTGCTGATTTTTCAAACTTTTCTGCAAACCTTTTCTAATTGTGTATGAAAATCTTTATTCAACAAATTTTAATTAAATTATTTAATATTTGCAATGAAAAAAATTTAAACAAAAATTTATATAATGTAAAATAAATGGGGGAAGGAGCAGCAGACTCTATTCCCCACTCTAGCAGTATATCTCAGGTATGCTCTGTGGGTAAGATGGCAAAAATCATTGCCACAGAGAACAACCAGGTACACCTGCTGCACCAGCCACTCCAACTCACAGGGCTTCTACCTCAGAGGTGATGTACTCTTCCTAATTTTGCAGAAGAACATAGTAGTTCAGGGACCAAAGACACCAGCGATCTTGACTACGACTGACACAAAAAGGAAGAGGTCGGTCAAACCCACACCATCTTCAAATTTTCCCCATATTTTGTAAGTAATTGTTTTTCTTTCTTCACCCTGTCTACATCTACATATATTTTTGCTTCTCATATACAAAATTTATTCAAATCTTTGCCCTGTTCTACACATATTGACTATACAGGTAGTGCTGGTACCACAACAAAAGCATCTGGTCCACCCTGACAGGTGGTAGTTGTAGTGCCATGAGAAAATGAATCTAGTACATGCTATGAAGTGGTGGGTTAGCATTAGGAAGGATACCCAGTCATAGGAACCAGGTTTCTAATGAAAAGTATGAGCAAGATGCATTTATCTAGCTGAGTCAAACACAACAACCTGTTTAACCCATGCAAGCATGGAAAATAACTGTAAAACAGTGGTAGTGATTGTGGTGATGATGATAATAATATATAATTTTTTTCTGAATTAAATCACTCAATGACAATTTCTCTTCACTAAAACATAAAATAAACTTAGCAAAGACAAACGTTTGAGTTAAAATAAATAAAAAAAGACACATCCCTACTTCTGTCATGCTTGATATGCAGGAAAGGAGCAGGTAGGAATTCCATAGTGTACCCAATGTAAAGTATGGTACACATTAGAGGTGAAACAGAATCACTGGCAGACTGACTAGGGAGGTAAACTTCATATGTGGCTGTGGCAGATGTACCAAAGTAGTTAGCAGTACACCTGAAATAAATTCTTTCAGATGTATTGCAAGCTCCTTCTAAGTAATTAATAGTATTTGTTAGCTAGGTGACCTAATTAGCAATGGGGGGGGGGGGATCTTCTGAAATCAGAGTTCCCAGAGTAAGAATCGGGTAGGATATGTTTAGGAATTGCTTATTTCTGTTGGCAAGAAAGGGATTCTGCCTCGAGATGGACAGATTATATGATGCTTGTGTATGGAGTGCAATGCTTGCACAGTAGCAAGTTGTGGATCTTGGATATAGAGAATTTGTGAAGGCCGAAAAGAAATGTAGTGAGCCTAATGTTAGTGTGCATGAATGAAAGAGCATAAATGAGCTGAGGGGAAAAGTGGATATAAGAAGAAGAAATTTAGCCTGGCACTTTAATATTTTTGTAAAACTACTGCCCACTTAATAACAATTCTTAATTTAGGCCCAAGGCTAGTAATTTGGAGGGAGGAGAAAGTTGATTATATCAACTCCAATATTTGAATGCTACTTTATTTTATCGGATCTGGGAAGATGGATGGCAAAGTTGACCTTGGTGGGATTTAAACTCAGAATGAAAAGTACCAGAAAATAAATGCTGCAAAGCATTTTGTCCAATGCTCTAGCGATTCTGCTATTCCACCACCCTTTACTACCCAATTATTAATAATTGTTTCTACTTTTGGCACAAGGCCAGCAATTATCCCAGTGCATCACTAGTACTTTATTTTATCGACCCAGTAAGGATGAAAGACAAAGTTAACCTCGGTGGGATTTGAACTCAGATCGTAAAGGGGCGTAACACTATACTGAAAAGCATGGTGTCTGACCCTCTACCGATACTGCCAATCCACCACCTTAATAATAATAACCTATTATACTGATTATAAGAACCACACATTTGAGAGGGATATACAGTCAATTAAATCAACTTTGTAAGAACTGAAATGTAAAGGTGACATGACAAAACACGGCTGGTTATTTTGTCAATGCTCTACAGATTCTGCCATACACCACTTTATGTTAATCACTTTATGTTAATCATTTATAGCAAATGGATAAAACCAGGATTATTTTTTAAATTTATTTTTTTATTTGGTGGGGTGGGAATTAAACAACCCCCATTATATATCTGGTTCTTATTTTATTAGCAAGGATGAAATGCAAATTTGACCCTGAATTCAGAATGTAAAGAAATATAACTAAATACCACAGGGAATTTTGTTTGTTGATCTCTATTTTCTGTTATCGACCACACTTATGATGGTGATTATCATCCTTTTTGCACCGACTTTTCTATGCTAGCATGGTTTGAAGGGGACTTTTTAAGGCAATATTTTACAGCCAGATGCCCTTCCTGACACCAACCCTTTTAGTTGCTTCTTACGACACACAGGGATATGATGTACCTATTCTAAACCAGATAATAATACTGACACAGTGCCAAGTTTATTACATTAAGATAGTTGAACCATGTCACCTTTCATACACCTTCATATAATTTGTTTTTCAGACAGAAATACAACTAACAATAACTAATTGATCTTTCAGTGTTTTGGCATTCCTACAGACAACAACAGAGAATATTTCCAACCATCAATGAAACCATATTATTATCAGTGGTCTATAGACACCTATCATACAAACCATGTATTATCAAAAGTCAACAGACATCCATCATACAAACTATGTATTATCAGTGGTTTATAGACATCCATCATACAAACCATGTAATATCAGTGGTTTATACATTCATCATACAAACCATGTATAACCAGTGGTCTATATATATCCATCATACAAATCATGTATTATGAGTGGTCTATATGCATTCATCAATCAAACCATATATTATTATTGGGCTATATACATTCAAAGAACAAACCATGTAATATCAGTGGTCTACAGACATCCATCATACACACCATGTAATATGAGTGGTCTATAGACATTCATCATACAAACCATGTAATATCAGAGGTCTATAGATATCCATCATACAAACCATGTATTATCATTGGTCTGTGTACATCCTCACCAATGTCATATTTCCTGCACACATCAGCCAAACTGTGGCATTCACTTTGTTATTTTTTTAACCAATATGTTAGCATGTAAAATAGACAGTAGATGATGATGTACTCAATATTTCTAAGTTAACTCCACACATGCACTGTCTAACCCAGGCTAGCATGGAAAATGGATGTTAAATGATGAAGATGATTCAAAGAAAAATATTCAGATCATTCCTCTCCAGTAACTGCTCATATTTCACAACCTTACAACATTACATGTTTTACATACACCTCACCTTCTATTTTTTTTTGTTTTGACTTAGTCAAAGATGGGAGTGCAGTGTCCATGACCTTTCTGGCATGGCTCGAGATTGGTGGTGGTGGTGACACACACACACACACACACACACACACACACACACACACACACACACACACACACACACACACACACACACACACACACACACACACACACACAGAAATGAGAAAAAGAAACCATAACTACTCTCAGGCCAAAGACTAGGTCCAAATACTTAAACAGAGTGAATCTAAGAGTTAGGTGGTGATGATCATAGATGCAGCCCAAAACCAGCCCTGGTTCTATGAAACAAAATCTCAAATTTTAATGAGTTCTTATTTAAATTTAAATTTCCCAACATAACTTTATATAAGAACCATGTTAAGTTACTATCTTAGTAATGAAATAAATAATAGTTATAGTAATTCCCCCACATTTCTTCACTGATAACAACACAGAAAAAAAACAGCTCTTGTTCTATGAAACAAACCACCCATTTCAAAGGGTTCCTATTTAGATTTAAATTTTCAAACATAATTTAATATAAGAACTATGTTAAGCTACTATCTTAGTAAAGAAATAATTTATAATTTTAGTAAATCTCTCCAAACATTTTCATTGATTAATTGAAACAGAGTGTATTTTATTACAAATATGGTCAACAAAGAACTTGTACAGTCCATTCAATGGGATTATATATCATCTCACTTACATGCACAAGGTGCCATACAGTCAGATCAAACAAGGAACCACATGATTGTAAAGTAAACTTCTTAGCTACACAACCACATCTGCATCCTATTTAGTTTATTCCCATAGAGAAAAAAACCCTTCTGCCCAAATGACATAAAAGTTGTTGAAATATATTCTATACCACGTAATTCTAGTCACTACACTATCATCTCCATGTTCTTCTCCTCCTCCTTATGCCCACTTATTCCTGAGAGGGTTGTGGAGAGTTGTATCGGAAGCAACCATCACTAAATGATCTGGCTAGATCCCCAAACAAGACAAATAAAGGATATGGATATTATTCAACCATCTTGCTCAGAGTCCATCTGCTGGTTGGTTAGGCTTGTAAAATATGCCCTGACATTACACTAAATACCACTACACTAAAATATCTTGCACATAATGCCTTACTCTGTTCTACTTCTCTGCTGACAAGTGCCATGTAGTTTTACAATCTGTGTTTAAGCTACATCCAATACACACACACATATATATCAAAACAAATCATGCACAACAATTTATGTGACAGATAGTCATATTAAATTTCAAACAAGCATTTATACTCTATACAAATTTAAAACAACAAAACTAATTTTTTTCTGGCTCCATCTAATCTGTTTTCTTATATTCTTGGATAACAATACTTAAACCCCCAACCACTTACATAAACCTACCAGACAAATAAGCAAACATTATCAGTTAAGCATCAGAGGGAAAAGTATAAAATGTTGGATGTTAAATATAAATACAGTTGTGTAACTAAAATTAACTTTCTCAAACAGAAAATGTGGACGTAACAGAAACAAAACAGAAAATAACTTTTAGAATTTTTAGCTGTCTGATGTCTTTTTGATATATTCATGTCCTTGTTTTTCTATATATCAACTGAGAAATTTATACAAATTGTTGAAGGAAAACATCTAAGGCTATAATACAAGTTAATCAAGCAGAAAGTAGTAGTTTTAAATTTCTTGCTCCGTCTAAACCCATGCTAGCGTGGAAGATAGACGTTAAATGATGATGATGATGATGATGATATTCCACATAAATGTATATTGTTACTTTGAACAACTGCAAGTTCTCTACGAGGCTGGACTGAAAAGTTCATAGATTGACTATGAAGGAGTCCAACAAAACAACCACAGACCTGGAATAATTACTGATATGGGCATGATGGATGTCATCAGTTTGCACCTGCCATATTACATAGTTTTTATAATAATAATATCATTATCATCACCGTTTAATGTCCATTTTCCCCTGCTGGCATGAGTTAGAGAAATTGTATCGCTGAGAGAAAAGTCAGATCAAATGACCGTATCTTGCTCATACAGAACTGTTTCTGGTTTGGTTTCTATGGCTGAATGCTCTTCCTGATGCCAAATAATATATATACATATAAACACTTTCAAACAAACTGTCCCATATGATAAAACCAGGGATGGTTTCGGGCGGTTTGATATCAAAAGGGTAAAGCATGTATTTAGAAGTTTATTTACAGATTCGATGATAACACTTGTTATAATGCTCAATGAACAAACAGTAGATGAATTAGAAGACAATTATTTTGTTAAATAACCAGTCCTAATTAGGGTAACAGTTAATTAAGAAGACATTGGCAGTGGTGAAAGTAAGGGGAGGTAGGTAAAAAAAAAGTTCTTGTTTATTTAGTAGATTTGGTGAGCTTGTATGATGACTAATAAATAGCAGTTCTCCGAGAACCAATGTAGTGAATAAAATAATGATGGCATTGAGTGACAGGTAAATAACCTAGAGAAAATGGTTAGCTGGCAGGCTTGGAGCAATTACCTGGTACATAATGTAGAAATACTATGATAAACATTAAAGCACTCATTGAAAAATACTAGCTCTCTCTCGTTCTTTCTCCGCCTATCTCTGTGTGTAAGTACACAGAGTGTGTATGTGTGTGTGTGAGAGACAATCTTGGTAAGATAGTCGTGATAGAGAGGAAATCCAAATTTGAATATTCAAAACTTTTTTTTCTATTATATGCACATTATACGCATGCATGTAATACCAACATAAATACATGTAATGTTCATTACATACATACATACAGGGTGGTGGATTGGCAGTATCAGTAGAGGGTCGGACGCCATGCTTTGCAGCAAAGAGTTACGGCCCTTTATGGTCTGAGTTCAAATCCCGCCGAGGTTAACTTTGCCTTTCATCCTTACAGGGTCGATAAAACAAAGTACCAGTAATACACGGTGTAATTGCTGGCCTTGTACCAAAAGTAGAAACAATTATTAGCGGTGGATTGGCAGTATCAGTAGAGGGTCTGACGCCATACTTTGCAGCAAAGAGTTATGGCCCTTTATGGTCTGAGTTCAAATCCCGCCGAGGTTAACTTTGCCTTTCATCCTTACGGGGTCGATAAAATAAAGTACCAGTAATACACTGAAATAATTGCTGGCCTTGTGCCAAAAGTAGAAACAATTATATACATACATATACCATATTCAAGCATGTGTGCACATATGGAGGGAAAGGAACAGATAGAAAAACAATGAGAGAGAGAGAGAGAGAGAGAGGGAGCATGGATGAAAAAACAGCCCTATCAGCAAGTACCAGTGTAAAAACAGAAAGACCATGTGTGTGAAAGAGGAGAGGGAGGACAAAGATAATGAGAGAGAGACTGAGAGAGAAAGAATGAGGGCAAAGATGTAAAAAGAGGCCTATTAGCATCAGTATAGAAATATCAGTTGAATCATAACTGGGCAAAGAGAGACAACTTTATCATGCCTCTTATAATTCTATATCAGAGACTGTTGAAGAATTCAGTAGCTCATTCCACATGCCAGATGCAGATTGAAGCTGCTAAAATGTGTTTGATTACAGATGCTTCTGAAAGAGGAGTATTTAGTATACTGTTGTTCAACCACTGCATAAGTATGAAAGCCACTTATTTGATACCTGAATTTAAAAGAGGCATTACGTGATATACATCCACTTGAGATTTAACATCCTTGATTGATTTAGCAGAAAATATCTAAAAACAAGTTTGTTTGTTAATTCAAATGTTTGTTGTAGCTATACTAGTGGACAGATTGTTGAGGAAATGTGCTTAACTGCTTAGCAAAATTATCTAAAAGTGGTTTGTTAATTAAAATGTTTATTGTATCTTTACTAGTGGACAGATCTTTGTAAAAATATGCAGTATTAGAGTAAAGACATGAATTTTTAATGTGATGCAGTCATAGTACTGTTTTGTACTGTTCAAGAATGTCTTACTAATGTGGTTTTGTGTGGTACAGGACTTTAAAAGTAAAAGGACATAAAACAAAAAAAGTTATAAAATATACCACAGTCAAACTGGTCCTGTCTAATGTACACAGTCTTCTTTCTTTTCCCAATAAGGGCTTTATTCAGAGAAAGAGGGAAGTGTTCATGACATTTGCAAACCTTCTCAGCATGGTGAGATTGATATGGTTAATGTTAGTAGAAGAATCATGAGCAGAGAGGGCTTGGAAGCATGGATCATTAATACCCACCCCCTGCCAAGTTCCAGTTGATGTGTCCAACTGAAAGGACTGATATAGATATTGTGAAGATTTATGTGAAGAAAAGTTGTTGAGTTACTAGTGAGAACAATGTAACAGGTATATTAACCCTTTAGCATTTAAACCGGCCATATCCGGCTAGAATTCCCTCACTTCTTTCTGTTCAAACTGGCTGTAACTGGTCACTCATACTGATGTTAAGGTATTGTTCTCAAAATAAATAATATCAAAATCTCATAGATTCAATATTATGTGAGATAATTATGTGAAATGAAACCTTTACCACAAAAAACAATAGTATATATAGAGTAATGTAAATGCTAAAGGGTTAAGACTTCAGAGAAAGTAGCTAGACTAAAGACTAGTGGACTTCAAAGATGATCTAACATGAGATGAAGATGCAGATGTGACACACACCTATCAAAAATAGTCTAGCATTAAAAAAGACATGTTAACCCTTTTGTCACTATATTTCTAATGAAACACTGTGTTTCAATTAATTAATGAACATTTTTGTGAGGATTTATTAAAATTATTAATATTTTTCTGTGTCTCAGTTTTCTATCTATATTACCTTATATACTCAAATATAAGCCTAACCCTTGCCCCCACTTTATGTCTGAGACATGGGTAAAAATTCAAACCTTGGTTATAAGCTGAGGCAGCTAATCAACACATTGTTTAAATGGTGTATATAAGTCGACCCCCACTCCCATTTTGCCATCGATTTGGGGGGTCACATATTTCTTGGCTTATATTTGAGTATATATGGTCATTTTTTTAAAAAATCTATTGACTCCATCACAAACTTTCATTTTCATTCATTGATTCCCCCAAAATTATAGAGTCGGTTATTTAAGATTTTAGTGAAGTGAATTTAACTCTTCCTGTCACCATATTTCTAATGAAATACAGTGTATTTCATTTAATCAATGAAAGTTTTTGGAGGGATTTACTAAAATTGTTAATTATTCCTTCACTGAGATAGTAACTTAATATATTGTCATTATAGAAAATTATAGAAGATCTTAATTTAAATAGGAAACCTTTAAAATAGGTGGTTTTGTTTCATTGAACCAGAAGCTGTTTTGGACAGGCTGGTATCAAAATGGTTAAACTGGCATTGCTATCAAAAACACCACTAATTAAAGGCACTGAAGAAGTTTCTACATAAAGCACATACCAAGAGAATGAGGAAAGACACAGTAAAAATACTCTCCTGATAAGTCAAATATGTCTTTATGGTATTTGTTCCAGCTCTCTGCTCTCAAATCCCACCGAGGTCAACTTTACCTTTCATCCTTTCGAGGTTGATAAAAAAAAAAAGTACCAGTCTAGTACTGAGGTGGATTCTTCCTCTATATCTCTTTCTCACTTCCTCTCTCTCATTTTCTATCTTTCTCTGGAAGAAATCTGCTGTACTCAAGCCTGTAGAGGGAAGGGCTCCGCCAGACTTAAGATGCCCAAGAAACGCTGTATGTCAATACGGCACCCCTACAACTCTATCAGGAGTTATGGGACTATACATACAATACATTTTACTTGACTTTGATTGCTGGCTTTAGCTGTTTCAAGGCATGGATGCCACACAATTTAATTTTGCTTCCCCTTATAAATCAAAAGAAAAGAAAGAAATCTATAGAGTAGCTAAATTTATCCCAAAGAAATCCTTACATCACTCGAAGTTTGTCAAAGAACCTCAGAGAAAATAATGATTTCTACTATAGGCACAAAGCCAGCAATTTTGGGGGAGAGGAAAGTTGATTAAATCGACCCCAGTGCATTACTTGCGTTTTATTTTATCAACCTCATAAAGATGAAAGGCAAAGCTAACCCCAGCAACACAGAAAGAATGGTTGTAAGCCTATCCATGTTTGGTTGTATAAAACATCACTAACACTAATTGAACACTCAATTAACATCACTACCAACAATAATACAAATATTATTTACTCTAGTAATCATGTGCTACCGGGGCATTGTCCTCTTGTTACGTTTCCATGGCAGATGGTTCTGGACCTATTTTTTGTTGTTTTTACTTTTGTTTTCTTCTAAGGCAATTAGTTTTCTTTCAAATTATTTTTCAGTAGCTTAACATTCGGAAATAAAGTTCACCCCTATTTTCCACACAACTACAAAAATTCAATTAGTAACACCCCCAACTTACAGTATAAGATTTCTATCAAAGAAAAACTTACAAGTATATTTTTTTAAACACTACCCTAAAGAACAGAGTGTAGGAATTTGTTATGGGGGCAGGGCTACTTAAATCTACTACAAAACAACCCCTTTTCAAAGTACTTTACATCACCAATTTGAAGTAGTACACCAAATACATTACAGGTAGTGATTACTGTTTAAAGAAGTTAAGACCATAATGAAGAGAGAGGGGTTAAATAGTTATGTGAAAACTTCTGGTATGAATTAGAATCTGAATTCCAGAGGGAGTACAGAATTGGGAGAGGAGATGAGTAGGGGTGAAAGTTAGTTCCTTAAAAGAGGTATAAAAATAACCAAGATTGGAATGCTGTTGGTATTTTTAACTGGTCTATTTCTGAAGATAGTACTCGGATGTGGCAATGTAGAACTAATGAAACAAAACTGGTACGTACGTACACACACACAATAGTACATATATTCAATACAGCATGGATATACACTTACATTACAGTAAACGTATGCAGCATGCATGGGCACGCACAAGGCATATCATATCACATTTACCACACAAATACACACACATGTGAATACACAATTTCATAGACATACAAACACACAATTACACACAGACACTATTCCATGAACACCACCCACCCTGTCCATACACACATACTTATATTTGCATTAGTAGATACACATTACACA
Organism: Eledone cirrhosa; assembly: GCA_964016885.1. Lineage (NCBI taxonomy): Eukaryota > Metazoa > Mollusca > Cephalopoda > Octopoda > Eledonidae > Eledone > Eledone cirrhosa. Next base: position 104,395,687 of record OZ024742.1, read on the forward strand.
CTATTTGCATACTAACATAGATATAGAGGGAGGGGGAGAGAGTGAGCGACGGGGAGATAAAGAAAAAGATACATGTGTGTGTGTATGTGTATATATATATAGAGAGCGAGAGAGAGGGGGGGGGAGAGAGAGAGAAAGAGATGGAGAGAGAAGGGGAGAGAGAGAAGGGGAGAGGGAGAAAGAGATGGAGGAGGATGAGGTGGAATTTCAGAATCATATGCCTGAATAACATTTCCAGAATTCTATCATAATTAGCAATGATGTTAAGATGGTAGTGGTGGTGATGTTCTAAGAAGCTGAGAGGGCAGCAGATGTCATACTAATTAAAGTGAGTCGCAGAAAAATTAAACCAGAAACTCAAATCATATAAGAATTGTTTTTGTTGAGCTAGCAGGTTAGGAAATATCTGTGAATGGAAATTCCACACTTCCATGGCTGTAAGGACACGATGAACAAGGAAGGATGCTGCTAGTCATTCTGATTGGACTGGAAATCTTACATTTCCGTGATAGTAAAGACACCATGAATGATATCTCAATGGAAATTCAAAACTTCCGTGACAATAAGGACACCGTGACTTAACCCTTTAGCATTCATATTACTCTATATATACTATTATATTTTCATGGGAAAGGCTTTATCTCACATAATATCAAATCTATGAGATTTTGAAAATATTTATTTTGAGAACAATACCTTAACATCAGTTTGAGCGACCAGTTACAGCCAGTTTCAACAGAAGGAGGTAGAGAATTCTGGCCGGTTTGAACATTAAAGGGTTAAGAAGGATGCAGTTCTCCCTTCTATGGAATGGCAGTATCGGTAGAGCATCGGACACCCTGCTTTGTGGCAGAGAGTTACGGCCCTTTACGTTTTGAGTTCAAATCACGCCGAGGTTAGCTTTGCCTTTCGTCCTTAAGGAGTCGATAAAATAAAACACCAGTAACACACTGGGGTCGATTTAATCGACTTTCCACTCCTCCAAAATTGCTGGCCTTGGGCCTAAATCAGAAATCATTATTTAACATCCTAGCAAGGATTGGGTGGGTCGTCAGAGGTCAAGTGGAGCTACTACTCTCTCTCAGGCAGACGATAGATTTCGACACTCTACTAAGTACATTATCATGGCACCAGTATTAGGGAGGCTGTTGTCAAGTCATTGACACAGTTGAAAAGTCCTCCCAACACTTTGTAATCTAGTCTATTAATCTGACTAGGGGGTATTAAACAACTTTTTTGTCAAAAGCTGGTTCAAATTCTTTCTCATCACTGAGTCTTGCATTCTGAAATTTTGCCCCTAATTCTAACTACTAATGCTGCAGGTTGACCTCATGCCTTGTGAGCAAAACTATTTGGAATCCATTCACACCAGTCACCATTGAGACCTCAGGTGTCCTCGGATTGCATACTCCTCCATAAAATCAGATTGTCAGCAGCCTGTCTGAGGACGGAATCCTCTGAGGTGGGGTGACTGTTGCAGCATATGTTGCTGACCATTGTCCGCATAAATGCCTTTGCAGTTTTGTCCGCAAGGCACAGAGCCTATCACCCTCTCCCCCTACCTCTTCCCTTTCTTCCATGGCCTCATAGTCCTTCCTTTTCCCCTCCTTTTCCTCTCATTCATGGCATTTATAGCCCTTTCTCCTACTTTCCTATAGTCAGATCTGCCGTTCTTTAACCTCCCTGCCTGTTGCTTGGTTTTGTTTTTATCCTTTTCTTTCATATTTCCATCAATATTTGTAATGTTATTTATACCAGACATGTCAAACTGAGAGTCCCCCAGGAGCCACATGGGTCACATGTGTTGTATGAGGGCTACACATGACAAATAATTGTGCTTATTACAACTATTTTGTATTTTATATTACAAAGATAAAACATGCTAGAGTGTACCTATAATTCAAAGGGCCAACATTGTCATGCTGAATCTCCCTGTGAATTACGCTAAGGGTACACATATCTGTAGAATGCTCAGCCATTTACATGTTAATTTGACAACCAGGCTGTTCTGTTGTTTGAAAAACTGGGACACTCATTGTTAAAACCAATAGAGATCCATTCCAACTAAATGTACTTGAGAGAAACAGGTCATTCTGTCAGATTTGAGTTAAATGAAATCAATCTCTCATTACCTTAGTAAGCATTTTTCTTTACTTATGGACTAGAGCTTAAGGAAGGCATGAACATCATACAATCCTATTCCCCTCCATCACACAAATATTTGTATCAAGAATTCTATTCAAGAGACAGGGTATAGTTTCAAGTAGACATATGACAAAAACAGTCTCGTGGAGAAGTCAAACACACTAAGGCTGACTCACTGACCCTTTTCTCTCTCTCCTTTACTTTCTTTCATTTGCTTACACTAACTATAAATAAGAATAGAACAATACCCCACCCCCACCCCACTATCATTTTCTCCTCATTTGTTTTAGTCTAAGTAATAATAGCTGAATCACTTCATTTCTCCCAACCTCCTCACACACTTCATCTACCTAGGCATCAAAATAAAAACAAAAAAAACAACATTTTCTAGCATTCTTAACATTGCCAAAATTTCATTGCAAAGGTTGAGTTTCCCCTTTAGGGCAAGAAAACATTTCAGGTTGGAGCAGCCATATCTTTAACCTTTTCAAACATTACTCCCTGGTTTCATGTTACCAACCCACTATACACTGGTCCCATATTAACAACCCACTATATACTGATCCCATGTTACCAACCCAATATACTGATCCCATATTACCAACCCACCATACAATGCTCTTGGTCCCATGTTACCAACCCACTATACACTGATCCCATATTAACAACCCACTATATACTGATCCCATGTTACCAACCCACTATACACTGATCCCATGTTACCAACCCGCTATACACTGATCCCATATTAACAACCCACCATACAATGCTCTTGGTCCCATGTTACCAACCCACTATACACTACTCTTGGTCCCATGTTGCCAACCCACCATACACTGCTTCTGGTCCTAAGTTACCTAGTCTGGTCTCTTCCCATCCTCATTTGTCAGGATCCATGGATAATTGCACCAATGCTTCTCTATATGATGATGTATGTCCATGATTCTCATCTGGAAAAAAGTGACACTGGTGAGTCCAGAATACTTGTCTGACCAGTTGGTTACCGAGCCGCAACTCATTCACCTTCATTACAGAAATGAAACTGTTGGCCATTTGAAAAGTTGTCACGAAGGTGACTAAGAAATCCCATCTACCTTGGTTTTGCAATCAGAGTGATCCTTCTCCTACACAGACTGCCAACCAAAGCTGGGGTTTTTTTTATAGCCATTGATTCTGTTTTGTTTTTCATCTTACAGATGGTCCAAAAATCTCCCTTCTCACCAACCAAGCTTTGCGGGGTTGCTGGTTTAGTCACCAATGACCCAAACATGTGACTGGTTGTACCGGGTAACATGATACCAGTAGTGCTCAAGAATGACCTGACAAACTCATGTTACCAACCCACACAACACTGCTCCTGGTTCCATGTTACCAATGTGTTCAAAATCATCCAGGGTAACATCTCACAAAAGAACAAACTAGGTCCTGATCTCCAGTTATCAATTCAACCAAGTCAACTCCTATGTTACCAGCCTGCTCATAACCATTTCTGATAATCCTTTTGTGACCATATTCCTAATGAAATACTCTATTTCGATTCATTTATGAACAATTTCTAGGAATTTACTAAAATTATTAATTATTTCATTACTAAGATAGTTATATAGTTCTTAAACTTAAATTATGTTCGCAGATTTGAATTTTAATAGGAACTTTTTAAAATGAATGGTTTTGTTTCATAAAATTAGAGGTGGCTTTGGCCAGACTGGTATCAAAAGGGTTAAAGTATTCATATTTAAAATAAAATCTCACACAAAACTTCATTATTACATAACTGATAATGCAAGAACCTTCATTGTATCATAGAATGGGGCAGGGCATCAGGAGGATTGGTATCAAAAGGGTTAATATAGAATTTAGATATAAAGCTCAGCATCCTTCATTTCTTCATAAAATATTAACCTTACTAAAGTTATTAGCAAGATCTTTGAGTCACCCAACATTAGTATCTTCTTCAAACAGTAATTATAGTAGAAAAAAATGAGGAATTACTGCTACTGACTGCCAAATCTACCATTTATTTTTTAGTACAGCTTACATCTTCCTCTACCAATATATGAATCAGTACAGGTGTGTATACATGTATAAATATAATTACATGTGCATGTGTTTATGACTCATATATATGTGACCTTCTAAAGAAGAAGGTAGTCAAATTCGATCGTTAGAACACTATGGTGGTTAAATTCAAACAGTTTCAAAAGTGCACTGTAGCTCTCAATGAAGGTATATATATATATATATATATATATATATATATATATATATATATATATATATATATACTTTTCAAACTTTTTGAATTTAACCACCAAGGTGTGATTTGTTCTAATGATGGATGATGGAATTTAATTTGACTACCTCTTTAGAAGGTCACATGATGCTGCCACAGTGTGGAACTACTATCATTGCCAGAGTGAGATTAGTTTTAGTTTCTGCTGGTATCATGGACAAATTGCTTTGCTAGAATTTAGGACTAAATTCTGCTGAAGAATCACATCGGTCCTGATACCCGGACTTTCTTCAATTGTTTTGAGGGGGAAATAACAAGTGGTTTGTGTGTGTGATATTTTGCTAATGTATCAACTGCACATAGGATGTGGCGATGAAACTGTACAGTTTGGAGCACATTTTGTGTTCCCACAGTAACCCATTTATCCACTATATAATGTATTGTGTCCACTTTGACATGCAAATTCGTATTTACAACATATGAATTTTGTAAATTCATTGAGTGAGTGGCTAGCAGTGACCCTAGACGAAATCTAATTGTCTGGCTCATTATAATTAATATAATGTGTGTATGTGTAAGACCAATAAGACCATTATTCAACTTAGTACACTATACTTAAGCAATGTAGAATTTTATTAGTTAAGCAAATGAGAAAAAAGAATCTCATTTACTATCAAAGTATTATAAGCTTGACTGTAAAGCAAATGATTCCTATGATAATAATAATAACAATATATACATATATATATTCCTACACACACACAAACATATATATATATATACACACACACATTACATACACATACTACTATTCACATCAATCTCTCCACTCAGATGTATACATAATCAGAAATACTTGTATGTACGTCACTTTATACCCCAGTGTTGGTGCTCTTTGCTTAGACTATAATAATACTTAGAGAATGTAATCTTTGAGGTGTGTTTCTTTACAAATTCCACCCAAACCTACCCCAATTTTCTTTTAGTCTTCACTTCCAGAGCCACCCACCCTATTTGTTTTTCAACACTGGATGGAATTGTTGTAAATAGTTATGTTAGTTTATAAATAGATCTTAACAAAACATCACTCCCTCCTTTCGCTCTCTGTTTTCTTCCCAGACTGCTGATGACCAAAGATGCCTTCCCCCAGTTCTGTAACTCACTTTTAGCAAAAAGTAAATATATATTACTAGAACTATCCTGGACTGCTATGTCAGGAACAATAAAAAACATCATCAACAAGAATCATCATCATTGTCATCAGCTTTATCTTTATACTTATCTCTACAGCTACTTTGAAAACCACTTTTGTCTACAGCACCCCCAATCACCCCCACCATAATTATTATCATGAACAGTTGGTGTTCATCATTAAAACACCACTACTGCCACTACACACTCACCCTATACTCAACTAACACCACTCCAATCTCTCACTACAACCACCACTGCCACTATAGCAGCTACCATCACAACCAATATAAACACAGCAAAAAATGTGTTAGTGTTAATATTTCTGTACCTATTTTGGGATGGAAATTCATCATGGTGGTTATTTTAGTTTCGATTACACATGATTCCCTTCCTGGTTGTATTTGTAACTATGTTAAAAGCTCCCCTGCATAAAATCCCTTTCCTAGTTGTAATAGTAAGTATACTAGCAGTCCCTTGAATATAATCACTTTCCTAGTTGTACTAGTAAGTATACTAGTAATCCCCTGTATATAATCTCTTTCCTAGTTGTAATAGTAAGTATACTGGCAGCACCCTACCCATAATTCCTTTTCCTGATTGTAATAGTAACTATAATAGCTGTTATCTCCAGGTTATTTTTGGTGAAGTCCCCTCGAGAATGATCTCCTCAATCGCCATAGAAAGCAAGACATTTTAGATTCAAAATTTTGGCAAAATACATTTGTTGATGACTTCCAGCTGGTCTACTGACTGCATAGATTAGGAATGCTGCAAATATTCTGAGAGATGCACCACTTGCAATAAGTGTGATTCACCAGATATAAATATATAATATATAATATATTCTTGGCCTGTATAGTGTGTCATCTGGGGGTTGAGTCTGTGACAGACTGGCATCCTGTTCAGGCGTCTTGTATTCACAGTTGCCAATAAAATCAGGATAAGTACTGACCTAATGAGCCTCTGGGCTTGGGACAGATTTTAACTCTTATTTAAAAACGGAATCTCCTAATTCAAATGTTCATAATATTCTCACTAGTGGACAGGTCATTAAAACATCTTCAGTATTAGAGTAAAGACTTTAGTTATTAATGTGATGCAGTCATAGTGCTGTTTTGTACATTTCAAGAATGTCTTGCTAATGTGGTTTCGTGCAGCACAGGAAATTATGAGTTAATATATTAATAAGTTCAATCCATCCCAGGGAAGGAGGTAGCTGATATAAAAGAAAGAAATTCATATAACACTTGTAAAATTAAATATGATGAAACAGTAAATACTTACTTTGTTATTATATTCCGTAGATCCGACATGTTTTCTTCAGAGGTGGGCGAAGCCAACTGAAAAAAAAAATATATATATATATAATTTCCTCTAAAAATTTGTAGAAATGCGGTGAAACTAATATCAATTAACAGACAAGATATCATGATGATTACATGTATCTAACCGAATATCTTTACTTTAGCATTATATTAAGTATTTAAACACACATAAGGTAGGATCTGAGTCTCACAACCTTCTCACTTAAGGAAAGTGGATGCACAATAAACAGCTTCTTTTTCTTGGTGTAGTGTATGCTACCTGGCCACTGTCTGGTTTGCTAGAGTGAGAGGGTTGCTGGAAATGGTCCCTCCTACATTACTGTGTCCATAGCAGCATCTTTTTATTAGTGCTTCTCGTTTTTAACAGAGGTAGCTATGTCATGTTATGATTGAGTATCTCTGGACAAGCAGGCTGGGTTTATCAGCCTTTTTTGGCAAAAAAGCATAAGAGAAGGACAATTCTTACTACAAACCTGGACAGGTGGGGCTCATTTGCCTTATTAGGGCATCCAACTAGGAAAGGGACACTCCAACATGACACCTGTAACCCTAGGATTGCAAATGGACCACACACTACAATCCACTTAAAACATCCATTGTACAGTCCAAAGAACTCACTCATACCTACAATTTTTTAATAATTCAAGAAACCCAGAAAGTGAAGTAAAATACTTGATAATTTTTGGTACCTAATTGTGCATATTATTGTGCACCAATACAAGGATTCTCTTATCCCTAATCTGGCAGGTATGGAGAAAGCATATTTTACTGAGGAGGTCTAATAAGACTAAAACATTTGGAGTTGTAATACATATTTGCCAAGATCAGATTAAAATAATAGTCATTGCGTTAGTGTTTTCTTCTCATCACACAAGTATTATTAAGCTTCCCCCACCATCAACACCACCTCCATTAGCTGAAGTGGCCTCCCCCACCATCAAAACCACCCCCATTAAATGTGGTGGCCTTAACTAGACTATTATTTCTGAGTGTATGACGGCATTTTGGTTAATTTCCTTCAGTCATAAATAAACATATACAACTAATCCCAAACATTTAACCCCCCCCCCACCCCCCCCACACACACACACACACATATCATCATCGTCATCATTAAACCCATCATCAGGGTTCTTCTCATGGAATTTTTGTGATTATACCAGAGATTAAAACAAAAACAAAAGTAAAACTTCCTATTTACGTCTTCTGAACTAACTTCTGAACATTACTGACACAAACAAGAGATAAGAGGGAACCTAGCGTAAAACAGAACATGGATTCCCCTACAAATGAGGGCAGCAAATGACCTGAGCAACCCTTAAATATCACTTATTGCTCATTAACAATATTGTTTGTTATCCTAGGAGAGGGGAGATCATAACCCTATATAAGAATAGTGTGGGTAGTAGCAGTAATGCCATGCTGACACTGAAGTTAATTCCTGATCCCTATAAAGGTCAGAAGAAGCATAATGGCAGGAATTATAATTCTAAAATTAGGAAGTGTTAGACACAATATCATTGAAAAACAAAAATGAAGGGTAATGCTTGCCTTAGAAAAAATAACTCTGAAAGAAATCTAAGTTTTAAAGTAATGTTTCTTTTTACATTGGCACAAGGTCTCAAACTTACAAAGGAAAAGTATTTTTATTCAAGTTCACCCCAGTAAATGACTGGTAGTATTTTAAGAATTTTGAATGAGGAAAGATAAACTAAAGACCAATATGATTTAATTAAAACGATTAAATACTAGACTAAGCATTTAGTGCAGGATATTGATAATCCAGCCACCTCACAGACTTTTATTACAAAAAAGGAAAAACATGCGATGTGACTAATCCCATATTATTCAACATTATTTAGTACCAGGGCGGTGGATTGGCAGTATCAGTAGAGGGTTGGACGCCATGCTTTGCAGTATAGAGTTATGGCCCTTTCCGTTCTGAGTTCAAATCCCACTGAGGTTAACTTTGCCTTTCATCCTTACGGGGTCAATAAAATAAAACACCAGTAATGCACTGGGATAATTGCTGGCCTTGTGCCAAAAGTAGAAACAATTATTTAGTACCAGCCGAGTGTCATCTATATACTGCTAGAACAACAAATGCCATTATTAGTGTCTTCTCACATACATTTCCATGAGTGCTAGGAAAGAACCATCTTCTCCAGAGTAATCAGTGGTACAGCAGTATCATCATCATCATCATCATCATCATTATCATCCTTTTATGTCAACTTTTCCATGTTTGCGTGGGTTGGATGGGTCTTTATCAACCCAGCTTCCCTCCACCCACTGTTTTTTCATCATTTCTTGTTCGATTCAGTGTTTTGAAATTCACTTACATCAGTTCTGCCCAAGTTTTCATTAGCCTCCGTCTACTGAACCTTCCTTCCACTGAGAACTCCTGGCTCTTCTTCACCCAACAATCATCATCCATATGTATCACATCCATACCAGCACAGTCTTCTCTCTTGCACACAACATTTGTTTCCTCTTATACCTAGATTTGTTTTTCTCAGTTCATCTATGTTTTGCCGTTCATACATATTAGCATCAGATATCCATCGAAGCATGCTTACTTCATATCTCCCCAGCCTCCACATATCCTCTGCATTTACTGCGCATGTCTTCCTGCCATGCAATATTGTACTTTGCATGCATGCAAATTACAAAGTTAATATAAATAGCATATACACGTCTCTATAGGAACATTTTCATATGTGCACAGAAGCGTTTTCTCTCATTTAACCCTTTTGCTACCAACCCGCCTGAAACTACTCATGGCTCTATGATAAAAACTGTCCATTTTAATGTTATATTCATCTAGAAGCTTTTGAAGCCAGTTCCTCTGAACCATGAGAACCCATGCTGGCATGGAATCATCATTGTTTTTATGCTCACTTTTTCATGTTGGTGTGAGTTGAGGCAATCTTTTATTTACAGCCAGATGATATTCCTGTTACCAATTCTTTTAGTCACTTCTTACGATATGCAGGGATAAGGTGAACCTCTTCTAAACTAGATACACACAGAATGTCAATATAAAATAACAATGACATTGTGATCTCTCTTATGTAATAGAATACTGTATTTTTGCAGTATCTCATAACAATGGCATGGAGCAACCCAATGTCCAGGTAACATGGCATGATTATAAATCTAACCCTTGCATAAGGTAATAATATAAAACAGTTAATTTTATAAGGTAACATGATCCATTCTCAAGGTATTATCACATTGGAAGTGTCTATTTTTCAGATGAAACCATGACTAAACATTGTCCATTATACTTGCTATATGAAACAAAGCAGTATAATTCTTTTTATTATTTGTTTTATTATATGTTAATGTGCTGTGAAGGGGAGAAAATTCTAATGTTTTCTAAACACAATTCTCTTTTGCTGTCATAGATCACCACTAGATTTCCTGAATTCTGGTATTTAACCCTTTTCTTACCATATTTCTAATGAAAAATACTGCTAGTGTGTTTCAATTAATTTTGAAGACAATAAAAAAAATTTGGAAGAATTTAATAAAACTAACTTTTTCAGTAATAACCTGTTGATTGGAACGTATCTAAATGTTCTTGCATAAAATTATGTTGGAAAGTTTTAATAAATTACAAACACTTTAAAACTAGCAGTTCTGTTTCATAAAATCAGAGGTGGTTTTAGGTAGGTTGGTATTAAAAGGCTTAGTCAATGACGTAAGCTATCCTTTGTCTAGGTCACACCTTAGAATTATAAAACTATCCATTGTCAATAACATCAAAGTAGTATGTCACTGTTTATGGTTTGGTGATTAATTCTTAATCACATGAAGTTAGTAACTGTTGACACTAAGATAATCAATAATAAATAATTTATAACAATTAGGGCAGTAACTAAGAATTTATTGAGGACACTAACTACTGATACTACTACTAATGTATTCCAAATTACTAACAATTATTCAATAACTGATGACAACTAATCTAGATACACAAACCACAAATGTGCTGAAGTCATTAACTATTAATCCATTGACCTTACACTGAGGTTAGTACAAAAGCCAAGAGTGATCATAAATTTAATACTGACACATACACACCCATAATTGTCTTTACTATATCTATAATGAAATACACTGTGTTTGAATTAATCAATGAAGAATTTGGAAGGACTTACTAAAATTATTAATTATTTCATTAAGATGGTATTTGTAAAATAATTTAACAAAAGATTCTTAATTCAAATTATGTTGCAAGATCCTAATCTAAATATGGTTGGGTCTCTTTAATCTAAATATGGTTGGCTCTCTTTAATTTAAAATGGCTGGCTCTGTTTCATAGAACCAGAGGCAGTTTTGGGCATGTTGGTATCAAAAAGTTTAACTGCATGTCTATGGGTAAACAAGCACAATATACAGTGAGTGTACACACAAACATAAACAATCATAAAGTTAGCACACACTCACACGCTACCATAACTGTAAGAATGTATGTTAACATGCTATCACAGTATATTTGTAGGTATGCACATATAACATAATATAGTGAGTGTACATACACACACAAGTATATATATATGATACAAAGGAGAATGGACATTAAATGATAGGTAACACACCTATACACACACATGTAATATTTTGGAAGAAAGTACATACACACTGTATTGTGAGGAAGAGCACACATCTGCGTGCAAACACACACACACACACACACACATTAACTGTGTGAATGTTCAACTACCATTTAAACCACAAGAAAAGACCAAATTAGACAGCAATCACCAAAAACCTATTTATGGGATATCTTTTTGTGTGTCCTTCTCCTTCACTGCTCTTCATCCATTTAATTTTCTCCAATATCATTAATGGGATGGTTTTTACAGCTATAGGTATTTGCATATGAATTGAGGGAGCAAAAGTTTTACAGCTGGGTGTTTGTGTCCCTTCTCTACCAAACACCACTGCGCAGTGATATAGAAATAAAAGGGGTAGCTATTTCAAATAAATCAATGTACTTTTGTATAAAGACACCATAGAAAGAGCCACTGAAGGAACCACCATGCAGTCCCTCAATCTGCTAAAAATAGCAGCCAAAACAATCATAAAGAAAGTAACAACACATTGGGCACATTGAATAAGAATGAAATATAAATTTGTTGTTGTTTAGCCCTAGGTTAGACATGATGCAGCAGACCTAAAATGTAAATTCTACTTTATCCAAAGTATATTTCCTTTTTATTAAAAATAAAAAAAGGACAGTAGAGCACAATTTGAGAGAGATTTGACTGCTATTTCTAACAGGTTAATCCACCACACAGATGTTCCATTGTTGTTTTATTGGTTCTCAGTTAACTGATCTACTACCTTCCCATTCAGTTACAGTACCCACGGCTGAACATTTCAGACATTTATAGCATTAACCCTTTCATTACAATATTTCTAACAAAATATACTGATTATGTGTTTCAATTAATTTTGAAAATAAACAAAAATTCTGAACAATTTAATAAAATAACAGTTTTTCATTAGTAAGCTGACATTTAGAACATTACTTAACAAAACTTTCTCACATAAAATCTTTAAATAAGCAGTTTTATATCAGAAATCCTGGGCAATTTGGTATCAAAAACGTGAAAAGAAATGGAAGGAGATGGTTGGATTGTGTGTTGAGGAAAGGGGAGATCAAGAAAGACAGCTCAAAAATGATGGCAAAAATGGAAACCAGGAGGTTGGTGAGAGGAGATACAGATAATAGGGAAAAACTTGATATGGGACTCACAAGGTTAACCTAGCTGTAGAAAATAAGATTGCTTTAAAACACCTTTTGTTGTAGGTTTGCTACTTGCAACATTGTGGAACAAGTTCAGGAATCAACCAGCTCTGTTAGCAACAAAGGGATTTTTTTTTTCTCAAAGTAGATTGTATGATGCCTGCATGAGAAGTGCAATATTGCAGCATGATGAGACATGGGCAGTAAATGCTGTTATTGCTGTGTGTGTGAGAGTTATAATGCTTCATATATACAGTTCCAAACTTGGTCCAACAATCATATTAATCCAACATAGTTGTCTTAACTTTCACCTTTCATCCTGATCTAATGGAACCTCTATAAAAACTTAGGTCTTCCCACTCAATCAAAAGGAAACTGTGTGTTAAGTATATGAACATGTGTGTGCATGCGTAAGTTTGAATATGTGTTTGTGCGTATGTATGCTTGTGCGTATGTATGTTAGTGTGTGTGTATGTATGTGGTGTGTGCATATGCATGTGTGAGTATGTGTATGTTATGTGTGAGCATGCAACAACATGGTTAAAGAAAAAGGGGAGACTTTACATCAACAAACAACAAAGAGATTTCTTAATTAATCCAACTGAATGAACAAACTAAGTAGCAAACAGCGTGTGTGTATGTGCATGTATTTTCTCTGTGTATGTGTGTGTCTATGTATTTTCTGTGTGTGTATGTGTAATGTATGTACATGGTGTTTGCGTGTGTTGTATGTGGTATGTGTGTATGCAAAGTGTGTGTCTATATGTGTATGTGAAGTGTGTGTATATGCGTGGTGTGTATGCATATGCAGTGTGTATATGTGTGTGTGTGTAGCTAGTTGTGGCCAATGCTATACCACTTAATTATAGGTCCATTCAGATCAGAGAGTGTAGTAGACTGAATTAGTCATTCTTATTAAGACAGGAATTGACAGTAATACCTCTACTACCACCACAACTACAGCTACATCTATCTCTCATTAACACTGTCACCACTACAACTTCTTTACTACTAACCAATGTCACCATTACAATCAACCTCAACACCACAATAGCAACCACTGAATGAATATATATATATATATATCATCATCATCATTTTTACGTCCACTTTTCCCTGCTTGCAAGGGTGGGACGGGAACTGATTCTGGCTTGATTTCTACAGCTGGATGCCCTTCCTAACACCAACCTCATTTACAGTGAGTGCTGGGTGCTTTTTTTGCCGTGGCACCTCCACGACCACTTTGCAGTGGAATGATAGGGACCCCAGTCCTATCATCTCATTTCTACAGCTGAGTAAACTGGAGCAATGTGAAATAAAGTGTCTTGCTCAAGGAAACAACACATCACCTGGTCTGAGAATTGAACTCACAACCTTTCGATTGTAAGGCCAATGCTCTAACCACTAAGCCATGCGCCTTCATATATATAGAGAGAGAGAGAGAGAGAGAGAGAGAGAGAGAGAGAGAGAGAGAGAGAGAGAGAGAGAGAGAGAGAGAGAGAGAGAGAGAGAGAGAGAGAGAGAGAGAGAGAGAGAGAGAGAGAGAGAGAGAGAGAGAGAGAGAGAGGGAGAGAGAGAGAGAGAGAGAGAGAGACTGCAGTCCTGAGACCAAGGAGACCACTAATCATGGGAGTACTCAATGCATGGGCAGATGCAGAATGAGTAGACAGATAGGTATAATCTCGACCATGGCACCAAGTAGTCAGGATTATAGCTATCTCTCTCTATATATATATATACAGGGTGGGCCAAACGTCACTTCCTTATTAAAAAAAAATTCATAATTTTTTTATCATTAAAATATTATTATTTTTTCTTTCAGATTAAAGTTGAATAAAAACAAGATCCGACTATGAAAGTTAATTTAAAGATAAAAAAATTAGTTTTGAGTGAATTTGTAATGTTTTATTAATGAAAATAGATAAGAAAATAGGTAAAAACCCTATATATATATATAAACGTTTGTATTTGTAAAGCCAAAACAATGCAGGTATGGATATAGAATATAAATGCAAATGCAAAAGATGTTGTAGACAATTAGTCTTTTACTCTTTTACCTAAAATTTATTTAAATATCCTTAATTTTCGAGATAATATCTCTTCTTCGGAGGGAAGTAAAGTTGTTAAACCAGCATTCTAAATAGCTTGCCAAGTCATGCTGACAAGAAATGGTATATACTTGGTATGACTTGGCAAGCTATTTAGAATGCTGGTTTAACAACTTTACTTCCCTCCGAAGAAGAGATATTATCTCGAAAATTAAGGATATTTAAATAAATTTTAGGTAAAAGAGTAAAAAACTAATTGTCAACAACATCTTTTGCATTTGCATTTATATTCTATATCCATACCTGCATTGTTTTGGCTTTATAAATACAAACGTTTATACCTCATTACACAATGCTTCAAGTGAACTATAACTTCCTCCATATATATATATATATATATATATATATATATATATATAAATGTATTGTAAACAATAATTTCTAATTTAGGCAAAAGGCCAGCAATTTTGGAGAGAAGTGAAAGTTGATTACATCGACCCCAGTACATGACTGGTACTTTATTTTATTGACCCTGGAAGGGTAAAAGGTAAAATTTACCTCGGTAAGATTTGAACTCAGAATATAAAGAAATGTAACTGAATGCCACAAAGCATTCTGTTCGACGCTCTAATGATTTTGCCCAGCTACTGCCTTCATACACTTTTAAGTAATAAAACAAGAAATTAATCTTAATAATCTTAATATGGAGGCACATGGCTTAGTGGTTAGAGCATTGGCTCGAAAGGTTGTGAGTTCAATTCTCGGACCAGGTGATGTGTTGTTTCCTTGAGCAAGACACTTTATTTCACATTGCTCCAGTTTACTCAGCTGTAGAAATGAGATGATAGGGACTGGGGTCCCTATCATTCCACTGCAAAGTGGTCGTGGAGGTGCCACGGCAAAAAAGCACCCAGCCCACACTGTAAAGTGGACGTGTAGGCGCCACGGAAAAAAAAGCACCCAGCACTCACTGTAAATGAGGTTGGTGTTAGGAAGGGCATCCAGCTGTATAAATCAAGCCAGATGATTCCCGTCCCACCCTTGAAAGCAGGGAAAAAGCGGACGTAAAATGAAATGATGAAATGATGATGATCCCTAACCTTCGATGAAGCTCATGGCAGATCACCATTGTTGGTAGTGTGACTTTACCACAAAATGTTGAACACCACATGTAACATCTTAGAGTAGGAATGATCAAGTCTCCTTGAGTGAGCAACACTGAGAGTCCAAGATTCTGAACCTTATAGTAAGATGGTTTTGAATGTAGCTTTGAAAACTGCATCTGGTAGATCTTTCCAGACTTTTTGTAGTGAATTTATTACATTCTATGTTTAACCAATTCTGGTGGTAATGTCAAGCTCAGAGTCAGTGTAACAACCTAGATATTTAAATCTTGAACTAGGTCAATAGGTGAACTGCCAGAAGCATGTAATGAACTGAAAGTAGATGGATTCAAATGCATGCATTTAGTTTTTGAAGCATTGAGAAACAAACCCACCTCTTGGAAGGCAGTCTCAATATGATAGAGAAGATCCTGAGCTGATTCAATGACATCTGCCAGAAGAGAGATATTGTCTGTATAGTTAAGATCAGGAAGTACAATAACTTGATGACAATGACTCCAGCAAACTTGATGGTTATACCATCAGTATCTATGATGGCAGTGTGAAGGGCGTAGTCCAAACATATTACAAAAAGGAATAAATAAATTGAAAAAATATAGCAATGTTGGTACCATGCTGTCTGAGGAATTTTTATATTTTTGAGTAAACCTATTTAGATTAGGATTTAAAGATAAATTTATTATTTGGTTTACAGCATACAATGCACAACCTTAGCCCATTTGTGACCGTATTTCTTATGAAATACACTATTTCAATTAATTAATGAAGAATTTTTAATTTAGCATATGGTTCTTATATAAAATTATATTGGACAATTTTAACTTACTGTATATACTCGAAATGAGCTCGGAATGTAGAGAGTTGAACTCGGAACACAGAGCGTCAAACTCAGAATGCAGAGAATCAAACTCAGAATGCAGAGAGCCGAACTTGAGACAAATTCAGCATGTAAAGAGCTGAACTTAGTACTACATGTAGTGAAGGTACTTCAGATGATAAAGAGATTACACACAAGGCAAAGCAATTGTATTATGTTGTGGTGTGTACATGCATATTAATATATGCATAAGATTTTCTTAAATGCTTTATAAACATGCTTCTAGTTTAGCATAGATAGGATGGTCTTTATTAAGATGGATAATTGCGCACAAGTGTTTGCAGCAATATTTTTTCTTTTATGTGGGCCAATTTTGCTGTACTCATGATTAACCAAATAATCACAAGTAGTAGTGATGGTGGTGTTGGTGGTAGTGGTGAAGGTGGTTTTGATTGTGGTGGTGCAGCTGCTGGTATAAGTAGTAGTAATGTAATGTGAGATATATACACCAACCCCGTCTATCTGGAAGGTCAGTAACTCTGGCTGGGTACTGACCTGGTCTGTTGCAACCAGTCCAATCCTTACTAGCAGGGCGAACAGGCGTTAAATGATAATGATGATGATGAGGAAGATAATGTGTGTTTTTATGAGTGGAATATACAAACAACAATGAGACTACTTAATATAAGTAATAGGAATTCATATTATACATTGGTGTATTTCAAGTGAAAATGTTCAGGTTTTTTGAGTTTTTTAGCATGAAGTCAGGCTTCTGACTGACGGAAACATCAACTTCACACATGCATACACATTTATACACACACAGAGACAGATGGTCATACACACACACCTTGTCCTTCCAGAAGTATTTGTTGAAACTAAATGGCCATCAAAGTCTAAACTAATGGTTTTAATGGTTAACTCTTGACAAACAGTGTTAAGTTTCTCTCACTATCTATCCAGTTCTCTTTTTTTCTGAGGATCAACAGTTTCCCAGCTGACACCTGTCCAAAACAATCATATACTTGATCCTCACTGAAGTTTTCCATTCACATCTACCATTACATATTTGAATGTTTGACACATTTACAGAGACTGGCATTTTGGGAGATCATCATCATCATCATTACCATCATTATCATCATCATCATTTTATGTCTATTTTCCTCGCTAGCAAGAGTTAAGAAAGTCATCACAGACAAACTCGGTACTCAAGAAGAGCTACTGATCTCTCAAACAGGCCAGGACCTACATTTCACTTTTATACATTCCCACAATTTACAGAGTGTACTGGGTGCATTTTATTGTGGCCCCACCACTAGGGAATTTGTCAATTTTTTTACACAACTGAAAGGTCCTCTCAGCCCTTAGTTTGGCAAGATTTCTACAGCTAGATGCCCTTTCTATCATCAATGACTTTACAGAGTGTATAAAGTGCAGTGGTGTCACCAACACTAGAGAGGTTGTTGCGTCCTTGACACAACTTAAAAATCTTAACCTTTTATTTATTTATTTATTCATTATTTATTTAAATGATCTCGATGTCTTTCCTATCATAAACCACATTACAGGGTGTACTGGGTTCATTTTTGGAGAGCTTTAAAATCCTTTTTTTCTTTTTTGTCAATTGGCATCATCTTCTCTAATAACAGTTATGTCATAACTGGAATGGATAGGAGATTTTCATGGTTTATCTCCCCCTGAACACGTTTGTAGGTGAAAGTTGCTGACAAATAAATCAATCTTCAGTATATGACTGGTATTTTAATTCATTATTCCCCCAGAGGCAAAATCTCAAAACCAACCTCAGTGGCATTTGAATTCAAAATGTAACACTAAATACTGGAAGACATTTCCTACACTTCACTGTTTTTTGTCACGCAATAAGAATAATAATGGTTTCTAATTTAGGCATAAGGCCAGTAATTTTGCAAGAGGGGAAAGTTGATTAAATCGACCCTAATGCATTACTGGTACTTTATTTTATCGACTACGTAAGGATGAAAGGCAAAGCTAACCTCTTGTGGGATTTGAACTCAGAACGTAAAAGGCCATAACTATATGCTACAAAATATTTTCTCCGGCGCTTTATAATCCACAGCACAAATAATAACCATAATAATAATAACAGTATTCATATTAATCTCCGCCTAGCTATCTTTAAAATACATAAAGATTACCAGGTATTACGTAATAAGCCTGATAAATTCATATGATAACAATGAGAATATTGTGTTAATCAATATAGCAATAGGAAATTACTATAAAATTGTATAAAAATGAGCTGAAATGATAAGGAATTAAACTGACTTAGCTGTTAAAGAATGTGTCCAATATACTATATACTACAATTAGTATAATTGTTTCTACTTTTGGCACAAGGCCAGCAATTACTCCAGTGTATTACTGGTACTTTATTTTATCAACCCCGTAAGGATGAAAGGCAAAATTAACCTTGGCGGGATTTGAACTCAGATCATAAAGGGCCGTAACTCTATACTGCAAAGCATGGCGTCCGACCCTCTCCCGATACTGTCAATCCACCGCTCTTGTATAATACACACCAGCCTCTGTAAAGTCTACAGATTATCTATAGGGTGCCAGTCCATTGCTGTGTTAAACCCTAGCTATTGCTGGTACTCATTTTTGACTTGAGTGGACTGGAGTAACATGAAATGAAGTGTTTTGCTCAAGAACACAATATGCCACCTGGTCCAAGAATCATGATTGTAATTTCATATCCTAAAAACTAGGCTGTTAATTTTACTGTTATTTGGAACTCTATAACATCACAACCTGATGTTATATAGAACTCTACAAGTATCATATTCTATATCTGGTATCAAGGTCTAATGATGCTGAGTGATACACCTTATGGGAATAGAAGGATTATTTATTCTCTAAAACAATCAATATGCAGATATCTCTCTCACTATCTCACTCTCCTATTATTCCATCTTGCTCTCATCACTGTGGTTCTTTTTTTATTTCTCTCTCTTCTTCCATCCTCTTGCTTTGATTCTCTTTAATCACTGTCTTCTATCACCCTCTTGGTCACCTTGCTTCTTTTCGATCTCCCTACCAACAACTGTCATATAGCTGTGTATCACTCCTTCACTATATAATCAATTACTCTCTCTCTCTTTCTCTTTATCACCCTCTTGCTGCTATCACTGGTTCACCTTATTTTTTATTCTTCAATCATCTTCTTGCTTTGATTGCCTTCCCACTCAACTATGTGAGAAAGAAAGAATGTAGACAAGACAAGATGGGTCTTACTAACAATTAGACAACCCTCTGGTGCTGGTGACAAACAAATGGAAATAACACAGAGTAGAAAGAAGGACTTTATAATCTTGCAGGAGACCAACATAGAAACCATGTCAAAATATGGAACTCAACTAAGAGGATAGTAAATAAGAAATGGCTTAAATTGTGATGAACATGCCAACCCATGCTAGTATAGATTAGCAGATGTAAAAAATAACGATGATGGAGAGCGAGAGAGTTTATGTTTATAAGGTTAGATTTCTTTATGTTCTTCCACTACCTAACACTCTTTTCAACTACTGTAATGAAATGCTTTCCACAATGTTAGTGACATGGTAGTTAAATCTAACACACACATACACAATTAATCTAAGGAGTGGTGAAGAAAACTTGGTATGTGTCTATAGTTATGGGGGTGGTGATTATTGCATGTATTTACTATTTGTACCAGTTTATATTCTTATATTTGGAGTATATTTTAATGTTTATGTAGTATAAATGAATCTGTGTTGTTGTTTAGCCCAAGGTCAACTCTCATTGAGCATATCTGTGTCTTTCTACTTCAAGACAATAATATGTAATTTGAAGGATATTTAGCTGCTATTTTTGGTAAGTCGAACAATAACATAGCGACTCATTATGTATATATGTGTGGTGTGTACGTATTTCTTTATACAGGTATGTGTGCTTATACATATATACATGAATAGGTGTTTGAAAGTGTGTAGGAGTAAATATGAATGTCTTCAGCTATTTTTATGATAAACTTAATAAACTCAGAGTACATAGTAGGGTGGGGATTTTTAGGTCATTATATGTAGACATGCTTGTGTGAAGACATATCTAAATTCACATATGCAAGCTTCTTCATACAAAGCCATAAAACACATACACACATATATAAAAGTACACATTTATATATATATATATATATGTATATATATTTATTTATATAAATGTTTCTCCTGAAATATTCTCATTACTTATTGAACATTCCTCATAAATAAATAAATATACATGTATGTTTGGACCTGTAACTTCTGATGGAATCATAGGGATGCCATATTGGCAGAGCCCATCTCCTCTACAGGTATGAATACAGCAGATTTTTTCCAAAGAAGGATATAGAGTGAGAGAAAGAAAGTGAGAAAGAGATATAGAGGAAGAATTGATCCCAGTACTAAACTGGTACATTTTTATCAACCTTAAATGGATGAAAGGCAAAATTGATTTCAGTGGGATTTGAATTCAGAAAGCAGAGAGCTGAAACAAATATTGCAAGCATTCTATCCTATGTTCTAACAACTCTGCCAATTTACC
The DNA here is from genome assembly GCA_964016885.1 of Eledone cirrhosa. Lineage (NCBI taxonomy): Eukaryota > Metazoa > Mollusca > Cephalopoda > Octopoda > Eledonidae > Eledone > Eledone cirrhosa. The sequence continues at coordinate 104,416,924 of OZ024742.1, forward strand.
ACATATATATATATATATATTTACATTTACAAGTATATATAAACACTCACAAGTGCATATGTATAGAAACTGTCAGATATGTGTGTGTGTGCATGCTGCATATCGGTGAGGGATTGCAGAATTGCTGCATCAAACAAAAACATCATGTGATATTTAGTTTTGTCTCCATTATATCCCTTTACAGCTGATTGACTTTGCCTTTTGAGGTCCCTAAGAGATTGATAAGATAATTCATAGTACTGGGTTTCATAGAATCAACAAAACTTTGAAAGTGCTGCCCAAAAATGGCTGCAAACTATTGACTGAAATCAGTAAAAAATATTTTAGTAAAATAATCTATAGTTTCATGTTTGGTTCTTTAAAATTTTCTAGTCACAGAATCTACTTATAGTCAGTTTTAGTATATAGAATATTCAGCTCATGATTTCTTAGGTTATAGTTAATTTCTACAACATAGTATACAGCAGATCTTCAGTGGTGCCACAACACTTCATTTTACTTGCTTTATCCCTTCTTATACCAAACCCCCTGAAACCGCCACTGGTTATATGATACAGTTTGTTATCTTAAGAAATATATTTATCTACACTTGGAGAAGGGGTGGGTTCTGCTAGGTTTAAAATTCCCCAAACACAGTGTATGTCATGACAGCACCCCTACATCTCCACCAGGAATTAAGGGTCCATACATATTTATTTAAAAATCCTCCATGATAATTTTGCATAAGAATCTTTCCTAAGTTATGCACCAAACACCAGCTTAAGAATGTCAAGGTTTATTATATTACTAAATCCTCCCCAAACTAAAACCTAAATCTCAAATTTCACATTTCTTTTTCAGATATTTGGTGCCTTTCATGTTTGGTGCCTACATAATTGATAACTGCCAGCAGATTGATCACCAAACTGATTTCACAGCAGTAATGAGGCTGTATAACTTGAAATTGGCAGCCACAATACTTCACAACTGGAGATAAACATTACTGGGGCTTCTATGAGCCCACAAAAGAGACAAAATCCCACAATAGAGAGATCTAGTATCTAGGTTTCAACTGTGAAGAAGATATTACAAGCATACTTGCCAATTGGTCTTAGAAAGTATCATATATATTATTTATGAAACAGCTAACATTAGAAATCCTTTGAGAGCTTGTATGTATGCATGGAGCCATAACTCCTGAGTGAATCATAGAGGTGCTATTGTGACATACAATGTATCTTGGGCACTTTTTTAACTTTGCAAGGCCCATCCCACTCCCCATCTGAACACAACTGATTTCTTTCAGAGAAGGAAAGTAAGGAATTGAGAAACAGATATAAAGGAAGAATTCACCCCTGTATTGGACTAGTACTTTTTATCAACCTCAAAAGGATGACCTCAGAGAGCTGGAACAAATACCACAAAGCATTCTATCCAATGTTTTAACAACTGTGTCAATTCACCATCTCCTTTGAGAGGTAAAGGACACAAGAATTGCAGATTGGGCACTTGTAAGGAGGAAAGGGATTAGAAGAACAAGGTTACTAATCTTTGGATTGCTTCCACATTGAAATCCTATAATCAGTTTGGAACTAACATATTAGTCAGAGATCAACATGAAATTACTCACCAAAAGATTAATATTTTAATTGTTCCATGAATGTTTGCATAAAGATAGAAAAAGAGAAAGTTGAAGAGATAAGCTAATAGTCTTATCAAACTAGAACAGTATTTAGTAGGTTTTACAGAATTTATAAATATATTCTGGACACAATGTTTAATGCCCTCATTTATCATATTATCACTATCATTGTTTTACTTTGTGTAGAACAACCAATATATATAATAAAGACAGTGAAGGCTTTTGTTTAGAAGTATGGTATGGTGATTGGAGACCCTGACTGCATCAGATTAGGGCACCTCAGAATAAACATAATCACTGGAGTTATAATAAGAAATGTTAGGAATGTCTAAGAGAAGCAGGCCATTGTTGTATTAACAGTGAACTGAGTATAGTTAAGAGGTTCACTTCACAATCATTAGCTCCTTAGTTTGAACCCACTGTGAAGCATCTTATGCAAGTGTTGGGTTGATCGCATAACAAGCATGATTGGTCAATCTGACCCATCTAGTCTTAAACTGTGGTAACCCATCCAACCCATGCCAGATTGATGTTGATGGTGAGATTTGTAGTGCTGAGATACTGAATTGAAAACTTGCTGTATTTATTAGAATCTATTCCTTAGCAAAGTAAATTTCTATGCTTCCCATAGTCTACCAAATTCAAACTTATTCCTATTTTATTGTTGAAATAATTAGCAACAGAGACAGCAAATTTGTTGAATTGTGAAATCATCAGAATTTGCAGTATTTATTCCAGCTTTCTGCAGTTGGAATTCAAATCTCCACCAAAGTCAACTTTATCTTTTATCCTTTCAAGGTTGATATAAAAAGTACTAGTCCAATACTAGGGTTGATTCTTCCTTTATATATCTCTCTCTCCCCTTCTTCTTCAAACATGGAGAGGTGATGGGTTACTGTAGGTTTAAAATGCCCAAGATATGATATGTCACTAGGGTGCTCCTACAACTCCATCAGGAGTTACAACACATACAATTAGCAACAGGAATGACATCCACTCTCTATAAAAGTATCCTCACCAAATCTTCTTAGAAGATACATTATTGAACAGGCTGATGTAGAATAACTTCCATTTCATAATTCAAAGAGGGCCCCTCTACATGGCTGCTTGTCCTGATAGGAGTAGCAGGTAAATCTCCCTCAAATTATAACCTACTAGTTTAAAAATGGAAGGACAAAGTGAATAATATAGTCCTGAGACACAATGTTTGCAAAAAAAAAAAAGGCGGGGGGGTATCACAACTGTTACAACTTTATCGCAGTTTGCCATCGAGCTAAACAACAACAGCTTCTACTTCACATTTAAAATTTATACTGGTGATAAGACTGAGGCAAACAGAGTAAGGCACATTTACCCAAGGGTACAACACAATATATGTAGCAAGATTTGAATCAATGACTTGATCAGTTATTTGATCATTAGCAAAGCAATGGACCCATTAAAACACTATTTCCCACAGTGTGGTTCCAAGATAGACACGCTGACAAAGCAAATATTCCAGTTTTCATAACACCATATGTTGGCTGGCTATACAATCCTACGTACTTTCTTGAATAACATTATAATATATACTGTAGATATATTATTACTCTGAAGAGTGTTCTAGAAAGATTCCAGTTTGTGGTTATGTATCACGAAACTGCTACTACATCCATTGCCCTATCAGTTTAACATTGCATATACCAATGGTTCATGTCACTTAGCTTGAGATATTTTATGTAACTCAGATTCATACATGTATAATATATACATTTGAAACATACTACATAAATCTTCAACACACACACACACATTATTGCTAAAGTTAGCTATTTTTTTCAACTACTTCAAGTTTCTTGCCAGAGAAGTTTTGATCAGGGAGTTATCACAAAGCTTGTCTCTCTCTCTCTCTATCTATACACTCACCCCACCCCCACATACACAGAGTAATGTGAGTGATGCTGACTCTATAGTATATATGCCTTATGTGTGTGTGTGTGCATGTATATATACACATAGGCATGATTTCTAGAAGATTCTACAGAAAAGAAATACCTTTCTTACTGGTCTCTATCCTCAATTTCAAATCCAAAACAAATGGTTGATGTCTGGGGGAAAATAGCAAGTTACTGAGAAGGAATCATTTTTATTAAAAAAATAACAATGGCTCTCACAGTTCTGAGGACATGTGAAGACTGGGGCCAAACTATGGCAGTTCAAAGGAAAACACATCAGAAGGAAATGAAGCATAAGAAAAAAAGGAATACTTATAAAGTAAACAAAACAATATGGATGCCAGGTGGGGGATGGTGATGAGGTAAGGAAAATGGAGAATGCAAACAGAAGTGGGATATCAATGGAGAAAGATTTGAAGACTGTAACAATTACAATGACAGATGGCTAAGTATAACAACAATGGTGATGAAATGACCATTATCAGAATAATTATTTTTCTTCTATATTAATAAATTAAGCAATTGGTTTTGACACCTTTCACTCACACCATTGCCTTCTTCGTGTTCTACTTCAAAGTCATATTTGTTTTCAGTTGAAATTTAAGAAGTTCCAGCAGTAGAAGGCATTCAAAGACTATGTTTGTCAGGAATGTGCACATAGGTGAATCTAAAGACCCAGTCTTTGGTAACTCAATAACACTATTAATAATGATTTCTAATTTAGGCACAAGGCCAGCAATTTGGGTGGCGGGGGGAAAGTTGATTAAATCGAACCCAGTGCGTTACTGGTAATTTATTTTATTAATCCCATAAGAATGAAAGGCAAAGCTAACCTAAACGGGATTTGAACTCAGAGTGTTAAGAGCTGTAACTATATGCCACAAAGCATGTTGTCCAAAGATCTACTGATACTGCCAATCCAATAATAATTGTCTCTAACATTAGCACAAAAACAGCAATTTGGGGGAAGATGAAAGTTGATTAAATCAACCCCAGTACTTTAGTAGTACTTTATTTTGTTGACCTCTTAAAGATGAAAAGTAACGTCAGCCTCAGCGGGATTTGAACTGAAAAGATTAAGAGATGTAACCAACTACTTAGAAGCATTTTCCCTGCACTCTAATCATTCTACCAATCCACTGCCCTATGACTATTAGTAATAATAATATTGAGTTGTTTGGGGGAGGGGGTTATACAAGGGCATGAAGAACATAGTTTTGAAGGTTTAGTCAAATATATTGAGCCAATGCAAGACTGATATTCTATTTCAAACACAAAGATAAAAATACATAACTGATTCTGGCAGGATTTGAAATTAGCACATAAAAGTATTTTGCTCAATGTCCTGCTTATTCCGTAACCCACTTCCCAATTGCTAATAATAACTGTTTCTTCTTTTGGCACAAGACCAGCAATTTGAAGGGAAGAGGAAAGTCGATTAAATCGACCCCAGAGAATTACTGGTACTTTATTTTATTGACTCTGGAAGGACAAAAGAAAAAGTTAACCTTAATGGGATTTGAACTCAGAACGTAAAGGGGTGTAACTATATGCCACAAAGCATGTTGTCCTACCAATACTGCCAATCCTCTACCCTACCCAATTGCTAATAATGATAACAATAACTAATGATTTCTAATTTAGGCACAAAGCCAGCCTTACAAGCTCTGTAAGGATGAAAGACAAAATAGACTGTGATAGAATTTGAAACCAGAACATAAAGAAGCAAAACAAATGCAGCAAAACATTTTTTCTGACACTCTAATGGCTCTACCAATTCACAACCTTTATATTAACAAAACAAGCAATGATGAATTTCTAATACAGCCAGTGACAGAACTTCTCCATAAGTCAATCTGCTCAATGTGATAGTCATATTTTATGGCCAGATGTTCTAATAGACAGTATCTGCTACATCACTGAATAAAAGATGAACGTTAGATGAAGCTAATTCCAGATATTAATTAGACAACCAGGGTGCATGACTGAATGTTGAAGCTCTGAAGATGTTTAACCCTTTAGCATTTAAACTGGCCGTATCTGGCCAGAATTCTCTCACCTCTTTCTGTTCCAACCAACTGTAACTGGCCACTGATACTGACATTAAGGTATTGTTCTCAAAATAAATAACATCAAAATCCCATAGATTCCATATTATATGAGATAATTATGTAAGTTAAAGTCTTTATTACAAAAATACAATAGTATATATAGAGTAATGTAAATGCTAAAGGGTTAATGACTACTCTCTTGTCGTAGGTAGGTCCATTTCAGTATATCATGTTGAATATCAACAATAGGGGAAGTCTCTATATAATTGCAGAACCTGTAAAACTGCCCTCAAATCATGCCCTTTTATAAAGAAAATTGATACATTAGATAGTGTAGTCCTTGGTATACTATAAGGCAGCAACTTGGCAGAGTTGTTAACGCATCAAATTTAAAATGCCTTGGTATTTGTTCTAGCTCAGTGCTCTGACTTCAAAAACCATCAGATCTCTATTGTCCCAATGTATATTCCGTTCAAGGACGGCAAATTGGCAGTATTCGTTTCAGCTCTCTACTCTCCAAGTTCAAATCACCAAGGTCAACTTTGCCTTTCATCCATTCAAGATCGATAAAAAGTACCTGTCTAGTACTGGGGATGATTCTTCCTCTGTGTCTCTTTCTCCCCTCCTTTCTTTCACTTTCTATCCTTCTCTGGAAGAAATCTGCTGTATTCAGACCTAGTGAGGAGATGGGCTCCACCAGGTTTTTAAAAATGCCCTAGAAATGCCGTATGTCAATACAGTACCCCAACGACTCCCTCAGGAGTTACGAGAATATGCTTGTTATGCTATATTCCATTCCTTATAATTTAACACTGAGCAGTTATTTTGAACAGAAATGGTTTCACTAGTGATAAATTAGCTAATTGATACAAAGAAATATTTCTAATTAATTCTAAATGTTCATTGTAACAGCAATCCATATAAAAAGTATTCGTTTATAATATAGGTACAAGATGAGAAGAAAAAATAATGGGGGGAGGGCAGATGAGTTGATTAAATTGACTCCAGTACTTGGTTGGTATATAATTTTATCCAGCTTGAAAAAAATGAAAGGCAAAGTTGATTTTGGCAGGATTTGAACCAGAATGGTAAAGAACAGGAACAAATGCTGCTAAGAATTTTGTCCAATCAAATAATTCTGCCAATCTAATCATTATAATGATGGTTTCTAATTTAGTCAGAAGGCCATCAATTTTGGAGAAGAGCACTTTTTGGAGAAGAGGAAAGTTAATTACAGCACTTTACTTGTACTTTATTATATCGGCAATGAAAGGACAAAAAGCAAAGTTGACCTCGGTAGGATTTGAACTCAGAACATAAAGTGCCATAACTAAATGCTCCAAAGTATTTTGTCCGACATTTTAATGATTCTGTTAATACACCACCCTATTACATACACTAATAACAAAAATAAACTAAAACAAATCACTAAAAAGAGCATTACTTAGTCAAGCTGAACAGATTAGAGCGACGAAAGTTAGTTTCCATCCCAGGCTTGGATTGAGAAATCCATGGATATCACAGTTTTAACCACCTCCACTACTACTCCTGTGTGTGTGTGTGTGTGTGTGTGTGTGTGTGTGTGTGTGTGTGTGTGTGTGTGTGTGTGTGTGTGTGTGTGTGTGTGTGTGTGTACAGAGAGAGAGAGGGATCACTCAACAGAAAAAAAAAAATCAATATTACTTTACAACGGTGGCTTTTTTTTTTTATATAACTTCAACAGTGTCTAACATCTCTAGCCCCTCTGGAGTATAGCCCTGTTGAAATACATACAATATGTTCAGCATCTTTAGTTTATCGTATTTATTTGCCTTTGTATTATGGCCATTTTTTCCAAGTTATGTTGACACTAGATAGCAACAACTGTGTCAAACACATGTGTGTACTACTACATCCATATCTCCTTTCTATTTGACATTAAGTCTTCCGTTGCCATGGCATGTGTTACTGAAAATAGCAGAGTAGTAAAAAGAAGAAAAAAAAAAATAATAATTGCACTAACTAAATGTAACTTTTAAATGGAAAATATTAACCCTTTTATTTCCATATTTCTAATAAAAAAAACATTGTATTTAAATTGATTACTGAAGAATTTGGAGGGATTTGCTAAAAATTTATTTCAATGAGTAAGATGTTATTTTTAACATAACAAAAGGTTCTTATGATGTAAAATTTCAATTTAAATGAGAACAATTTAAAATGGGTGGTTTTGTTCCATAAAAGTAGATGATATCTGAGGGTAGTGGATTGCCAATAATGGTAGCACATTGGAAAAAATACTTTGTGACATTTAGTTATGACTCCAAGTTCTGAATTCAAGCTCCGCTGAAGTCAACTTTGTCTTTCATCTTTCCACGCCTGATAAAGTTAAGTACCAGTAACACACTGGGATCGATTTGTGCCTATAGTGGAAATCATTATTAAGATGGTATTTGTAATATGATTTAACAAAAGGTTTATATCAAATTATGTTGAAATATTTCAATTTAAATAGAAACTCTTGAGAGTGGGTTGTTTGTATTCATAAGAACCAAGGATGTTTGGGGCAGGTTGGTGTAAGAAAGGTTAATTTAATAAAAATAAAAAAAAGGCAAGAGAGAGAAAAAGAGAAACTCCATCATTGATTATAGAAAGGGAAAAAAATGTTTTAAAAAATGCATTTACCCTTTTCATTGTATCTGTTTCTTGCCACCTTAACAAATGATAACTGATGTGAATGGTAGTCCTTTTTTTTTCAGAATGAGAAATAAACTGATGTAGTTTAAGAACACTATATTTTTATCTCATACGACTGTCTGCTTACGTTTTCCAGGAAATACCAGGCAATTTGTACTTTCCTCAATATAAGGAAAAAGAAAAAAAACCTCTTGCTTAACAAAGAAAAACACTTAGAAAGGATGGGTTGAGAACTTTGAAATAAGAAGTGCCTTGAGAGCTAAGTGTAAGGAAAGCATGTCTTTAATAGGGAATTTTAATAAAATCTACGTTAACGTAAGTGTTTGTATGCATGTATATACATACACACACATATACATACATGTAGATATAATTCTGAGAGATTTAGTAACTGAACCAGTTTTTTTCAAGTGATTCAATATTTAGATCACAATCTGAGTGTTTTCTAAATATATATATATATATATATAGATGAGATTCTACAGGACTAGAACTGTTTCATTCTTTAGAAATCATCAGGAATCTCTGATGATTTCTAAAGAATGAAACAGTTCTAGTCCTGTAGAATCTCATCTATATTAACACTTTTATACTCTGCAATGTATTGAGTACCTTACTTACTGTGGTTACCTCCGATTCAACCCGGAATAACGTATATATATATATATATATATATATATACCAAGATAATAATAAATGGAAACTATATTTATAAAACCATATTTATTTTATTATATATATTTCAAGGGCGACCAAGCAAATCTTGATGCACTTTCATCAGATAAAATACAAAATTTGTTTTATAAATAATGACATAGCCATGGAAATCGCACTTTAACGGTCCGAAAATTCGTTGTATAGTGGAGACTTATTATGGGTAATTCAAAGTTATGTGTGAATATGCAAATGAATGTATGAAAAATTGAAAAAAACAACCGTTTATTTAAATTACGGTGGGGGAGGATGAGAAGAAATTAAATACTCCTACACACACACACATATATATATATATATATATATATATATATATATATATATATATATATAGATATATATATAGTGTCCGAAACATTAAGACTCTTTTCCTATTATTTCAAGCATTAAGCTTATATATACATATATAACTTTAGAGTTGGTATCATGGACGTAGGCACATTGAAAGGCCGCTCAAATAAGGTTGTAGAGATGCTTGAACGTAAGGAAGTTGATGTTTGTTGTGTTCAAGAGGCTAGGTGGAGAGGTGGGTCTGCTAGATTCCTTGTGGGTAAAAAACGATGCTATAAACTTTTCTGGGTGGGAAATGACAACGGACTGGGTGGAGTAGAAATTATGTTAGCTGGAAAATGGATAGATAAGGTAATTGATGTAAATAGAGTGAATGACAGAATAATTAAAATAAGACTAGTTCTAAATAGAACTACTATGACAATAATATCCACTTATGCACCCCAATCTGGTCTACCTGACGTTATAAAGGACAGGTTCTATTAGTCGTTAATGCACACTACCTCCCAAATAACCGACAGCGACTACTTAATTATTGCTGGCGATCTAAATGGTCACATTGGACAACATAGTGATGGCTATGATGGAATCCATGGAGGCTATGGGTTTGGTAATAGAAATGAGGAAGGCTTCAGAATTCTGTGACACCAATAACCTAACTATCTGTAACACAAACTTCAAAAAACGAGAAAATCACTTGATCATCTATAGATCAGGGGAACACGCCAGATAGATTATATCCTTACTAGAAGACGTGACAAAGTGTTTGTTGTAAACACTAAATCCCTCCACCATAAAAAATGCACCTCCCAACATAGCCTAGTAGTTAGTGACCTCATAGTCAGGAATAGACGTACTCAACGACAGAGGAGGACTACCTTGAGGAGAAGAATATGGAAGTTGAAGGACCCCATAGCCAGTGACAAATTTAAAAGCTTATTACTTGATGCCTTTGACAATAAGGAAGAGCAATTAGAGACGTACAATATAGAGGAACAGTGGGAATTCTTGAAAGTGAACCTGCTGAAAGTGACGGATGAAATCTGTGGCTGGAGCAGACCTATTGGCAGGAGGAGAGTAACTTGGTGGTGGAACAGTAAGGTGGAGAAGACAATCAAGGCCAAAAAGCAAGCTTAGAAAGTATGGCAGAATGGGGGAAGTAGAGAACGCTATCAAGTGGCCAGGAGAGAAGCTAGGAGACAAGTGTACTTTGCAAAAAGGGAAGCAGAGGATAGAAAGTTCAAGCATGTTCTACAACGTGAGGACCAAAAATGTGAGGTGTTCAGGATTGCTAGACAATGTGTCAAGGAAAACCGTGATTTTGTCGGGGAGAAGTGTGTCCGTAATGATAATGGTGTACTTGCCCTCACTGATACTGATAAGAAGGTAGCTTGGAAGTGTCACTATGAGAGACTACTAAATGAGGAGAATAAATGGGAAAAAGATAGTCTGCCCCAAATCGATCCAATAGAAGGACCAGCGGTGCAAGTTAAAGGTAGTATAATAAGTAAGGCAATCAAAGATATGAAGACAGGCAAGGCAGCTGGGCCTTCGGAGATAGTTGCTGAGATGTTGAAAGCATCTGGAATAGTGGGACATACTATGGTCACCCGGATAGTAAACCAAGTAATACAGAATGGGATCATACCAAAAGACTGGCGTAGCAGCATCATCATTAACTGCTACATAGGGGAAACTATAGAGGCATTAAGTTAGTTGACCAGGTCATGAAGGTCACAGAAAGTGTTATAGCGCAACTAATCAGAGAGCGAATTGATCGAGATGAAATGCAGTTTGGGTTTGTGTCAGGTAAAAGTACCACAGGTGCTCTTTTCCCTGTACGACAACTACAGGAGAAGTACCTAGCTAAAAGTAAACCTCTCTACTTAGCTTTTGTAGATCTAGGGCCTTTGACAGAGTCCCCCCGCTCCATTATCTAGTGGGCTCTTAGAAAACTAGGTGTAGATGAATGGCTTGTGAGAGCTATACAAGCCATGTATAAAGAAACAGTCAGTAAAGTTAGAATCAACAATGAATATATAGTGAAGAATTTAGTGTAAAAGTTGGTGTTCATCAAAGCTCTGTTCTTAGCCCCCTTCTACTTATTATTGCCCTTTAGGCTATAACAGAGGAGTTTAAGACCGGCTGCTCATGGGAACTCCTATACGCAGATGATCTAACTCTCATAGCTGAATCCATGGCTGAACTAGAGAAGAAATTTTAAACATGAGAGTGTGGTTAAAATAAGTACTTACCACTTCCGGAAGAATTGTTTGAGTTAAAAAGTCATTCTTCTGAAAAGAACAATGAGAAATATGATTAAGTTGGTTAACATATGTAATGTAGTGATAATATTTAATATAGGAACTTGTCTTTTATTGTAAAAAATGCAAGTGCCTTTTGTGGTTATGAAAATGGAAAAGGAAGAGAAAGGCAAGGGCTCTATGGTCACAGAAGAATGGGAGGGAGAGATGGGGAGGGTGATGGGCAATAATAATAACCCAAACAAAATTTCATCAAATGCCTATAGTCTTGTGAAGCTGTTTGTCTATAGTTTTGTGAAGTAGTGCATGCCTAAAGTTTTGTGAAACAGTGTCTACCTAGTTTTGTGAAGCAGTGTCTACATAGTCTTGTGAAACCATACCTATAGATTTATGAAGCAGTGTCTGCCTGTGGTTTTATGAAAAAAATACTTTCTATACTCTTATGAAACTGTGTTTGCCAATCCAATAATATTGTGGAATCAGGTCTGCTTATAGTCATGTGAAATTGTGTTAACCTATATATATATATATACACATGAAATTGTGTTACCTATATACCTATATGAAATTGTCAGCCTATATACTTATGAAACTGTATCATATAATTGTTTCTACCTTTGGCACGAGGCCAGCAATTATCCAAGTTAACCTCGGCTGAATTTGAACCCAGATCATAAAGGGAGGTAACTATGCTTCAAAGCATGGTGTCCGACCCTCTACCGATACTGCCAATCCACTAGAATGCTATGTACATCTACATTATACATAAGTGTGTATTTTAATAGGCCTTTATATAGACTAAAAATCTTGATTTCTAGAATAACTCATACTATTAAAAAAAAATGTATGCAGGTATCTGAGAAAATATGCACTTGGTTATCCATGTGAAATCATGACACTGGTTTACCCACCCACTCACACACAATATATATATAAATATATATATATATATATATATATATATATATATATATATATATATATATAAATAGAGAGAGAGAGAGAGCCATATATAAAAATGGGAGCATCTGGCAACAATTTTGTCTGATCAGGGGAAAATATAAGGAGAATCAACATTAAAAAAAGGAGTTAATGTATGTATTATATATTATTGAAACTGTAGGTTTGTGTGTGTGTGTATACATATATATTCTTGTGTGTGTGTACATCAATGTACCTCTTGCAATGGTAAAACACCTACACACAAAAATATAGACATATGAATATATATTACATGTATACATCCACACCTTTATACATAATATATATCATTATCATCAGAAACCTTTATCGTTTATTTTCTATGCTTATATACACACGCACACACACATATATATATAAACACACACACACACACACACACATATATATATACACACACATATATAAACACACACACACACACACACACATATATATATATACATATATAAACACACACACACACACATATACACACACACATATACACACACATACTTATACACACACACATACATACATATATATATACATATATATATAGTAACAGCATGCAGTAAAATGTTAACTATGAGTAAGAGTGTTAGCTATTTCCTGCTACAGATCTGTGAAGAACTGACAAGTCCATTCTTGGTGTTGTTGCAAGTCTTTTTAGTCAACATGGAGTCAGGCCTTCCAGAAGTCGGAGCAGCCCAATGCTATCTTACTACAGGTAGCTCCCCACCTCCATGAAAAATAACATAGCTCCACCAAATAATAAAATAATTATAATAATAAAATAATAATAATAAAATAATAATAATGAAAATAATGATTTCTTTTATTTTATATATTTTTAATAATAATAAGAATAATTGTTTCTACATTTGGCACATGATCAGTAATTTTAAGGGAAGGGGAAAGTCGATTATATCAACCCCAGTGTGTTACTGGTACTTTATTTTATCAACCCTCGTAAGGATGAAAGGCAAAGCTAACCACGGCAGGATCTGAACTCAGAATGTAAAGGGCTATAACTCTATGCCACAAAGCATGTTGTCCAACACTACCAATACTGCCAATAATGATGATAATAATAATGGTTTCTTACGTAGGCACAAGGCCAGCAATTTTGGGAGAGGGGAAAGTCAATTAAATCGACCCCAGTGCATGACTGGTACTTTATTTGATTGACCCCGTAAGGATGAAAGGCAAAGCCAACCTCAGCGGGATTTGAACTCAGCCCATAAAAGGGTCGTAACTCTATGCTGCAAAGCATGGCGTCCGATACTGCCAATCCACTGCCCTAATAATAATATGTGTTGTATGAATACTTACAACCATTTGTTAAATGATGATCATGGATGATGTATTAATGGAGTTGGGACTTGTGGGAATGAGAGTGGTGTAGCTGTTGTTGTTGTTGGGAGTAGTGGTGGGAGTGGTGGATGGTAGGAGTGAAGCAGTGGTGTGTTGTTGACGGGGGGGGGGCATGTGTGGGAGGAGTAGAGTGGTGCTGTGGTTGTTATTATTGTCAGTGTGGTGGTGGTGGTGGTGGTGGTGGTGATGGTGGTAGAAGGAATCTTTCCTCCTGGTGATTTTTTCTTTTCTTTTTGTTCTTTCAAATTAAATAACCAGCAGATGTAGGCAATGGGAGTGTGTGTGTGTGGGGGGGGCTAGCAAAAAGTGAAAAAGGGTAAAAAGAAAACAGAAAAAAAGAATCAGATAGAAATAGTGTCAGTTGAGAAGGGATGTTTGGTGGTGGTGTGGGTGTATTGCAAAGGGGGCTAGGGTAACTTGTGGAGGTCTGATGTAACAGGGAAAGGGAGAGTTAGATTTGGTGGAACAGAGACAGAGAAGGGGGTCATAGAATAATAAAACAGGGTTCTATGTAGAAAAGAAAGGGAGTGTAGGATAAAGAGAATGAAAATTGAATGTGAGATGAAGAGAAAGATAAAGACAGCAAGAGAGGGGGAGTAAAAAAAGAGAACGGAAAGAGAGTATGAAAAGGGAGAGAAAGACAGCAAGGGGGGGGGGGGAGTAGCGTGAGAGAGAGAGAGAGAGAGAGAGAGAGAGAGAGAGAGAGAGAGAGAGAGAGAGAGAGAGAGAGAGAGAGAGAGAGAGAGAAAGGTTGGGAAAACAGAATGGATGGAGAGATACAATTTTATTTTTTGCCACTGACTCAGGGACCCCCTCCACTCATATCTGAATACCTTCCCAACTGCTCTTAAATACACAAATACAAACATAAAACTCCAAAGTGGCCAGTGAGAAGATCAAATTATATCAGTTCCTAGAAATCGAAAGAGTGTAATATGAAGGAGAGGTTTGATGAAATTCATAGGAAATTTGGAAATTCTGAATTTGAATAGTTTAAAATTTTTTGCGAAACATATATGACTATATGACTGAAAGTATATGTGTGCATGCGTGTGAGCAGATGTGTAATCTATGTGTATGCATCCATGTGAAAGTGAAGTGTGCATACACAAATGTGTGAGAATGTACAAGTGTGTGTGTTTGTGTGTGTGTGTGTTTATGTGGGTTAATGAGTGTATGCATATAAAAGACAAAGAAAGATATGAATGGAAGGAGGGTGGAGTGAGATAGAAGGATAAGAAGAAAGAGTATGAGAGTAGGGGAAGAGAAATGAGAGAGTAGAAAGTAATGGTGGAATGGTGATGAAGACAGAGAGAAAGAGATGGTGGAAAGAGAGAAAGAGAAAATGAAAAGAGAGAAAGAGAAATAAAGGTTAGATTGCCAGAGTGAGTCAGAAGCAATATTGATCAGTGTGATAGGAGTGGTGAGAAATTAAGGTCCAATGGAACAATGTCCAAGCTATTATAATGGTCACCAGAGAAGATTATTGACTGAACCCATCTTGGAAATAAACAACCAAGGAGGAGAAAGAAAAGCAACAGTCAGAGCAAAGACAACAACTTAACATGTGTTGGAGCCCTGTCAGCTCTGACAAATGTTTCAGTTGTTTGATCAATGGGATAGCCTGCTCTTGAAATTAAAGGGCAAATGGCTAAGCACTCCACCGATGTGTACCCTTAATATAATTCTCAGGGAATTCAGTATAACACAGTGTGTGGCATGGCTGACCATTTGAAATACAGGAGCAACTCATTTTTGCCAGCTGAATTGACTGGAACAATGTGAAATAAAGTGTCTTCCTGAAAGACACAAACAACTACTGAGAATTGAACTCATAACCATACACTCCTTACACAAACAGCATAACAATTAAACCATCCACTTTCACACAACAGTAACAACACACATATTAATGAATCTCTTCTTTGATTAGTGGTATAACCCTTTCGTTACTATATTTCTCATGAAATATACTGCCTATGTCTATCAATTAATTTTGAAAAAAAATTTTAATTTAATGAAATATCTAACCCTTTCATTAGTTAGTTGATGTCTGAAACATTATTAAGATATTTCGTCAACAAAATTATGGAATGTTTTAATATAAGTACAAACAATTTAAAACGAACAGTTGTGTATCATAAAACCAGGAAAGTTTCAGGCAGTTTGTTTCTAAAAGGGTTAAATAAAAATTTAAAAATAACAAAAAAAAAAACAGGTACAACACCAATTTTCCCAGTAACTGATTGCCTGGCACCTCTTTTAATCCTGGTATAATTATGAGTAAACAATTTGAAATTCCTACAACCCACCAGAGTAGTTTACAGGATGGCTACAAGCAACAATCTGTATCATTAGCAATCATCATCATCATCTATGATGATGGTTATAATGAATAACTTTTGAACATTTTATTTTAATTTTGGAAGAATTTATCTTTAGCAACATTATGAAATATTTCTCATCTTTAACCCTTTTATTGCCAACCTGCCCAAAACTGCATCTCGTTTAGTGATAAAAATGTCCGTTTTAAAGAATATATATATATCTAAATTAAAAACTTCCAACATAATTTTATATAAGAACTTTTTTTTTCAATTTTATTTTAAAGGTCATCTTAACGTTATTTTACTAAATTCCTCCAAATTCTTGCATTGGGTTTCAAATAGGTACACCATATTCCTGTGTGTTGTAATAAGGGGCTAAAAGGATTGTTGGGCATCTGGCTGTAAAACATTACCTCAAAAAGTCCCGTCCAACACAGGACAGCATAGAAAAGTGGACATAAAATCAATGATAATGACGATAATGATGAAATAGATTCAATGTATTTCATGAGAAATATTGTCATTATATCATCATCTTCTGTGAGAGTCAATATTCTTCACAAGTTTTACTTGGCCTTACTTCTGATATTGATTGATATCTAGTGCCATTAACTTTGACCATAGGTCTGCTTGATTAGTGTTCAGCTGGTGCTAAACAGCCAGCATTAACTTAAACAGCTTTCCAATGAGCAAATGATTCTACACAGTTGATCAATCTGGGAGAAAGTAAACCCCTTCAAATCACATCATACCATTTTAAACAAGAGAAGACAATAGATAACAGTGTTGTTAATCCCATCATCATCATCACCATTTAATATCTGCTATACTGAAGAAAAGATGGGATGATAGCAGTTGAAATACCTTTAATCATAAGTCTGTTTAATTAAATCTGACCTGGAGCAAAACAAAAACTATCAAATTGATACAATGAATGGTCTTTTATAGAAATAACATATCCCCCTCAAATTTTTCCCTACCTACTATCAGAGCTAACTTGAGCTAAATAATAACAATTCACCCTAAAATGTATTATCTGTTCATATTACACACATGTCCACACAAGACACAAAAGATATTTTCAGTAAAAGACACCATTACTATTCATTCACATAAATGTTTAACTCTTTTGATACCAAACTGCCTGAAACTACACCTGCTTCTATGATACAAAACTGTTTGTTTCAAAATGTTTATAGGTATCTAAAAATATTCCATCGTAATTTTATGTAAGAACTTTTCTTAAGTTACATTCCGAGAAAGTTAGTTATATTACTAAATCCCTCCAAATTCTTGATTATTTTTTAGAAATATTTAAAAATAATACGGTAAGAAAAGGGTTAACTTCATACTCCTAAGTTAACTCTTTTTGTCACCATATTTCTAATGAAATACACTATACATGTATATCATTTAATTTTGAAGATTTGAAGAATTTAATTAGATAAATAAATTTTTCATTACTAAGCTAATGTTTGAAACATTACTTAACAAAAATTTCTTAAATAAAATTATGATGGAAGGTTTTTCTATAAGTAAGAATATTTAAAAATGAACAAATGTATATGATAAACCAGGTTGGTTTCAGGTAGGTTTGTATCAAAAGGGTTATTATAACATAGCTAAGAGATCCATACTCAGCACATTTTCCTCCCACTTCTGTAGACCTTCTATATTCAATGTGTTTATAAATTTCAACTCTTCTTATTAATAACTACATTGTTTCTTTCCAGGGACTATGTTGAAATATAAACCATATTTAGTCATTCCATGAGAGTATCTTGGTCAGTTTATGAACTTTTCAGCTGACCTTTATATAATTATCTTCTAGAATTGAAACAACCTTTTTGTTAACATATTTCTCACAAAACATATATCTATGATTTTCAAATGATTTTGAAATAATTTTGAGAGACTTGGCAATATAACTAAATATTTCATTATTAAGCTGACATTAAGAACATAACATAACAAAGGTTATCACATAAAATTATGATGGAAGGTTTTTAGACAAATATAAACATTTTAAAACGAACAATTTTGTATTGTAGAACCAGGGATGGCTTTGGGTAGCATAGGGTTAATCATTGGTGACTCATTTAACCAATACTAACATTGGAGATGGAGGTGGGGAACAAATCATAAATGCCAGCGTGGAAAAATGGATTTTAAATGATGATGATGATGATAAACACAAGGACGAAAATGGTGATGATGATGATGATAAATAATCTGTTTATGGTTATCATTATCAGTGTCATTATAAGACTTAACACAGGAACTACGTAATTTTAAGGATTAATACACATAACACAAGTTTTGGACAACATTAATCTTTAAGGAGATGGTTGCTTGGGGAGGGCAGGTGTAGGAAGGACCTGTATGACGAGTGAGAGCTGAGAGCTAGCAATTAACATCCATATAACAATGGTTTTTTGTGAGACAAAATTATTCTCTTAAGAGACTGGACTAAATAAAGTACCTGACAGTGAAGGTGATGAAGAGGTGAAGTTACAAGAGAAAGAGAGAGGAGGAAGGAGGAGCAAGAGGAAGTAAATATTACAGCTGAACAAGAAATCAATTTCATCATTATGGTTGTTAACTATCATCATCATCACTGTCAGAGCACTGTCTCTTCCCTATTAGCATAGGCTGGGAATATTGACTTCTTGGGAAAAGTTTTTTTCTAAAAAGGGATAAGGTAATATTACCCTATATAGTTCAAATATTGATTTCTTCTGACTAGTCACATGACTAACCGTTTTGTTTTGTCTTGTTATTTTTTTTCTATGTGAAATGAGTATATTGTCTGTTCAATAAGCTCCAATATATTATCATTCATTGACGTCCCACCCTTGCAAGCAGGGAAAAGCGGACATAAAATGATGGTGATGATGATGGCTGTTGAGGGATAAATAACTAAATTTTAAGTTGTTTTTAATAGACTATTTGTACTATAAATAAAGGTGAAAATAAATAAATAAAAGAGCGGGGACAGTTTCACATTGGTTCAATGCAAAAGGTGACAGTTCCACACTGACTAAATGGATAAGGTGACAGTTTGACATTGACCAAAGGGATAAGGCCACATTTTGACACTGACCAATGGGTTAAGGTGACAGTTTAACATTGACCAAAGGGATAAGGTGACAACTTGACACTGACTAATGGGATAAAGTGACAGTTCTACACTGACTAAATGCGTAAGGTGACAATTTCCTGAACCCAAATCTAATTCTATGTCTGTAGTTTTTTTGCAAACACTAGGATAGAGCGGTGCACTGAACACATCCCGCAATCGAAGTTTGTATGTATGTATACATGTATATACCCCATAACTCCTAGTGGCGTCATAGTTCTGACATATCGCGCGTCTTGCGATTTTAACCTTAGCAGAGCCCATCTCCTCTCCAGATCTGAATATAGCTGATTTTTTCCAGAGAAGAAAAAGGGTTAAAGCAAGTAAGTGAGAACAAGATATAGAGGAAGAATTGACCCCAGTACTTGACTGGTACTTTTATTACTGAAAGACAAAGTTGACTCTGGCAGCATCTAATGCAGAAAGGGGAGGAGCTACTGGACAGTAAAACCTGCATGGACTTTTAGCAAAATTATTCTCATCATCATTTAACATCCATTCTCCCTGCTAGCAAGCTTTGGGCGAGGTCACCGCAACTGAACTATGAAATGGTTCGGAAGGAAGGGGAGGGGGGACATCTCACTTACACTCTACAGAGTGCACTGGGTGTAACAGTTTTGACAAATCCAACAAAAGTCTATCTCAAACTTATTTTCACATGGAAGAGAATGCTGGGAATCAGGTTTGTATCTATATTAACCTTAATGTCCCAAAAGAAAAATAAAGAAACATCTGGCAAAAGCTTTAGCAAATCCTTTTGGGAAAGAATAAATTCAAATAGAATTATCTGAATGAAAGGCTAAGCATTGAAACAAAGAGACACAAATAAGAAGAACCAAGTACATAAGAGGTTGGGTGGGAAATATGTAAATACAATGTTTTCAGCTGAAAGTAGGATATTATAATTAGTAAAGCTTAAAAATATTACATTTTTTAACAAAGTTCAGTCCAAGTTTGATGTTTGTTTAAGTTTTCAGTATATAGTATGGTTGATTTTGTTGGTTATATCAAATATTGCTTTTTCACATTGTCAAAATGTCACATATAGGAGAAAAGGAAAGTTGACAGAAGCAACATGTCACATGTAGAAAATTGTTGACAGAATCAACAGGTTATAAATAGGAGATAGTTGACAGAACCATAATGTCACATATAAGAGACAGTTGACAGAACCAAATGTACCAGTGATGAACTAGAGATGCTTTAATCTTTTTCCTTTACATGTGATATGTTGATTCTGTCATCAACTATTTTCTCCGATATGTGATATCAACTATATTCTCCGATATGTGATATCAACTATATTCTCCGATATGTGATATCAACTAGATTCTCCGATATGTGATATCAACTAGATTCTCCGATATGTGATATCAATTATATTCTCCGATATGTGATATCAACTATATTCTCCGATATGTGATATCAACTATATTCTCCGATATGTGATATCAACTATATTCTCTGATATGTGATATCAACTAGATTCTCCGATATGTGATATCAACTATATTCTCCGATATGTGATATCAACTATATTCTCCTATATATGAAATGGTGATTTTATCAACTTTCTTCTATATGACATTTTGGTTGTCAAAGTTTAAGAATTGAGAAATCACAGCTCCAATACTACGGGGATGTGGTTAGAATGTCTCATGAAAGAATCGCTGGACAGATTTTATGGGCAAAACCAACCGTAAGAGACTCCGAGCAAGATGGTTGGATAACATCCGTGAGCTTGGCTGGACTCGCTTGGGGATCCAGCCGGATCAGTTGGAGACGGTTGGACCCATTGTAAGGAGTGTTTGAGGATTCTGTCCCCATGACCGTCTCAGGAATAAGTGGGCAAAGAAGAAGAGATTTAAGTAATACCGGTTGCTTACTTAAGGCACAAGGCCAATTTTTAAGGGAAACAGTTGATGGGATGAGTCAAAAGCGGTGCAATTATATTGTTTTATCTCAGAATAAATCAAATAAAAATAGCTCTTAAACAAAAAGCAATAATTTAAATAAAGATTGGTAATTTCCAAAAGTTAAATTTGGTTGTGATGATGTAGCAAAATGTTGAGTGGTTATAACAATTTAGAGATGTAGGTCAGAAATATAAGGGTGTGAGTCACATGAAAACAGCCAAAATATAAATACATCCACAATTCAGCAGTGTTGGTAACTACCATTTTCTCAGAAATTAAGCAATGTATCACCATCACCTTTTAATGCTTCTTTGGTTTAGACAGCCTGCCATGTTATAAGGCCAGACAGGTCAGGTGACATCTTGCTTACTCGATCTGGTTTTGGCTTGGTTTTTTATGGTTGGATATACTTCCTAATGCCAATTACCTTACAGATTGGACTGGGTACTTTTTGTTGTGTCACCAGCATGACCACCTTACAGGGTGGACTGGGTATTTTTTTATGGGGTGAGCGTTGTGATACCAATACAACAACAAACGTTTTAAAGCTATTTCCTCTGCGAAAACAGGAGTTAACTTTGTGTGCCTCAAGATAGGCTTCTAAAAATATTGCATTGGCTCTATTACAAAAAGGTTTGATGAAGATCAGTAACATATACTATTCTTATGATGATGATGATGCTTTTCCTATCTTGCTAAGCCCATCTACCTTGTATCAATAACCCACAGCACATTTCATTTGTTAAACTTAATTCATTCATATTACAACACCAGCATAGATATTTCTCCAACAAAAATCAGTCAATAATACTCATTGATACTCTTTTATACTTGTTCCAGCCATGCTGGAGCACCAACATTAGCTGGCACTTTCTCATCTTACACACACACACATTTATTATGATGTGGTGTTTCTCTATCAAAGAATTAATAAGGAAAAAGGATGAACATAACCTAATTCTTCAACATGGAGTCAGAAATGAAACTTATATCTAGGCTATAGCCAACATCCTACAAACAAATTCCTAGGACCTAGTGCAAAATGGCAAATGTTTAATGAGGCATCTAATTAATTAATAACAACCTGGTGATAACAAACTACTGACATTAATCTGTTCAGAGCAGAAGCTACCGTTCAACATAAGGAATATCAAATTAGAAGTTATTATTTTATTTATGAGGGTAGTGGTTTGGCAGTATCGGTAGAGCATCAGACACCATTCTAGGCAGCATAGAGTTATGGCCCTTTACGTTCTGGGTTCAAATCCCACCAAGATTAACTTTGCCTTTCATCCTTACGGGGTCGATAAAATAAAGTACTAGTAATGCACTGGGATAATTGCTTGCCTTGTACCAAAAATAGAAACAATTATTTTATTTATGAGTTATTTTGAGGATAGAAGGAAAGATAGACCAAGATCATGTTGTGACACCACCTTCGCAGTACACATGTTTTTCAAGTCCTCACTTGTAAGGGATGTATGGATAAAAAGAAGGAATTTGAGAAACCATGAAAAAAAAAGCAAGTGTTGGCGGGGAATAGAATTCAGTAGAAAAAGAGTTAACCCTTTTTAGCATTTAAACCAGCCATATCCAGCCAGAATTCTCTCACCTCTTTCTGTTCAAACTGGCTGTAACCAGCCGCTCATATTGATATTAAGGTATTGTTCTCAAAATAAATAATATCAAAATCTCATAGATTTGATATATGTGAGATAATTATGTGAGGTTAAGCCTTTACCTTGAAAATATAGTAATATATATAGAGTAATGTAAATGCTAAAGGGTTAAGAGCATTGTTGCTGTTGTTGTGCAAACCTAAGTCAACATTGAATGAGCAAATCAATTAAAGGCATCCTAGCCATGACCATTCTGGCTTCTTTTTTTTTTGCCTGGGCTTGTGCCACAGATGGCAACTTTATAGGTGCAAAACCCATGGTCATTTGTGACTGAAGGGGGAGTCTTTACTTTTACTCTTTATAATTGACTTTTACAAGAGAGGAAACAGAACTAGTCTTGTGAGAGAAAATATTTTAATAAATGAGAATATATCCACTCTATGTCATGCATTGAGCACTTTGTGTTAAATTGTGGTTTTATCTATTTTCAAAAAGGAACATTAATAATATATCCCTGCCTGTCATAAGAATTGACTAAAAAGGTTAGTGTCAGGAAGGGCATCCTGATGTAAAGCATGGCCTTACAAAGTTCCATCCAACCCATCGAAGCATGGAAAAATGGATGTAAAAACAACAATGATGATGATGATGGTTATCCATTTGTGTTCAAGCAAGACCATCACTGACTATTAAAGAGAACCATGTTTTATATGTACAGAATAACATTGTCCAATGTATTCTTTCCTTATTTACGAAATAGAGTGGAGTGATTTGAGGAAGGTTGTTATTTGGCAGTTAAAGTAAGCAAAGTAAAGTATCTTGATTATGTGTAACACAAGACAATGAAAGAGCCTTTATGCAGTTGGTTGATCTGCTAGAAATAGCAGCCAAATCTGCTTAAAATCACACTGCTCTTTTAATGTAATCCTAAATATATCTGAGAAAAAGACAGAAGGCCATGACTGGAACAACCTTCATCACAGATCAACTTAATCAGATGAGAACTGGTTATAAACAACAACAACCACAACAAAATCCAACATTTATAACTAATTCATTCTATGTGTATCTTGTTTAGAATAGGTACACCACATCCCTACATGTAATAAAAGATTATGGCTATATAACCCTGCTTCAAAAAGGACCCTGTGTCATAAAAGGTAACTAAAGGAGTTGGTGGTAGGAAGAGCATCTGTCTGAAAAACTTTGCTTCAAAAAGAACCCTGTGTTGTAAGAGATGACTAAACAGATTGGTGACAGGAAAGGCATCTTGGCTGTAAAACCTTACTTCAAAAAAGACCATGTCAAGGGATCCACATGGCTAACCACTGCCTTAAAATATCTGTATAAACATCATGCCTGATTAAAATGGAAAAAGAAAGGACATGTTGCCCTGAAGCCAGAACTTGTTACACATGTTCTTCTCATTTGCATGTTATCTCATCTGTGCTTTGTTTCTATGGCAACAGTTATGGCCAAGGTGACTCACCTGAGTCATTCCTGACAGCTTAGTAAAATATAAAAAATAAATTAACCTGCTGGTATGGAAAATTATGGCATGTGATAAGAATGGCATTAATGGTGGCAAAGGAAAAAGAGAGTGTGGAAATTAGTGAGTTACTAAGAGTGTGTATCAATCAGGCTTGTCGCCAGGTTTTGGTGCTCAGGGGAGGTTTCAAAACATTCAATAATTCTAAGGTGGAGTTTCAAAATAAGCATATCACTGTAATTTTTTCTAAATCTGAAGATGCATCATTGAAAAATATGTGGAGAGGGTGGAGGCAATGCCACCCAGTTTGCACCAGAGCCCAGTGTCTATGTGTAAGTACTTTGGAATCAAAACTAGTTTTTCAAATCCATTTGCCAAGAATCCACATGCTCCATCATATGTATAATATTACAGAAATATGTTCAACAACAACAATTTCTATGAACCAACAACAAAGCCTCTTTGGGGATCAATCAACCTGCCAAAAATTTGACCCTACTGTCTTGAAAAGTAAAGAGCACAGTGAATAATGTAGTCCTTGCTGGATATGCCTGAGAAAAGGATGGGATAGCTGTGGCTAGAATAACTTTCATCACAGACCTGCTCAATCAGACCAGAGACTAATAATAACAACAATTTCTTTATAACTAACAACACTAGTCTTTTATTGACGATTATTTGATAATACCAATAAAATAG
Source organism: Eledone cirrhosa (assembly GCA_964016885.1). Lineage (NCBI taxonomy): Eukaryota > Metazoa > Mollusca > Cephalopoda > Octopoda > Eledonidae > Eledone > Eledone cirrhosa. The sequence goes on from OZ024742.1 coordinate 104,442,004, forward strand.
TTGAAAAAATGTCTGAAAAAGTACTAGAAGTACAGCAACTAATTTTCCATCAACTGATGGACTGGCATCGCTTTTTATCTGGACATAATAATGACATTTGAATTTTGCAGGAGTCACTAGACTAGTTTCTTAGCTTGGAAGAGTTTTTCATAATGAATTGTGAGGGTTTGGTAGAGAAAAACTTAATAACCTAGAGACAGACTTCTGGGAATTTAACCTATTAGTCTGATAAAACAGTAAAACTGGCACAGGTCTAGAATAGGGTACAGGAAAATTGGTGCCAGTATTAACGTAAAGGGCCCTTAATTTCTGAATCATAGGCAATGCTGCCCTAGCACATTGTGTGTCAGGCATTTCAAACCTGATGGAGTCCATCCCTCCCTAGATTGGGAATGCAATTGATTTCTTTTAAAGAGAGATTGGGGGGGGAATTCGACAAATTCCTACAAATTATTATTTTCAAAATTAATTGAAAATCATAAGCAATGACATTTATTAGAAATATGGTAATGAAAAGGTTAAGAAACCAATAATAGACTTCTAAAATATGTCATTATTGTTACAACATGGTGAGTGGAGTGAAGCTGTGCTGTGCTGAAAAGAACCCATCCATATCATGCAAGCGGTGGTAATGATGATATATAATAGAAGGGAAAAACTAAATACTGCAAAACTTTAGTCTAATGCTCCCCCATATCTGCTATCTAACCATTTTATTAACAAAATTTACTATCAAGATTCTCCTTGTAAAGAGATCATTCCAGAATAAAGACGTGACAAGCTCAAAAAAGACACAAGGTCAATGTTCTATTTACTCTCATTGTCTGATAATATCAAGAAGATATTACAATTACTTAGTGAAAGTCATGAAGATATCATTGTTGCATTTAGAATAAACATGGTCAGAGAGTTCCATATTTAACTCTTAACATCTGTAATCATTTAGAAGAAAAGATATATAAAACAATAACAGCTTAATGCATTATTTATAGTATCTTTACGAGAAGACTAAGCATTGTGAAAATCTGTAATATTAGAGTAAAGAATTTCCTTTTTAATGAGAAGCAGTCATAGTGCTGTTTTGTACCTTTCAAGAGTGTTTTGCTAATGCAGTTTCATGCAGTGCAGGACATTAATAGTTAATTATAACATAAGCAAAATTA